>JACSYO010001907.1:265000-865000 GCA_016806645.1 Ophiodon elongatus | reverse complement strand
AGCGGTGACTGAAACGTTATTAAAGGACCGTAACTGTAAGACAGAAATGATGTCTGTTCTTGGTGATGTACAGTGGGTGCTACAAGTAGCTCTTGACCACTTTCGTTTTGTCAAATTAGCTGCCAGAGGTAAAAAGGTTGGCGACACCAAACATATGCCGCCTTTATGGTAATATCAGTGCATTCCTTATCAGGAAAATGTGAAATATGTAAGTGGCCATAATCATTATGTCCACACAATGTTCACATGCAAACTATACACCTGAATCATATTACAACACACTATAGTTCCAATAGATTTCTTTCGTTGGGTATCCACCTCGCTAAAAGGGAGGCTTAAAGTGAGTTTAAGCTTTAAAGACTTGATTTGAGTCATGTGCAGCCCATCAGCCACAAATATGTTGTGGTCCAGTATTTAGCTCAGCACTGCAAAGATTGAAAACTCATGTCTTGAGTTTAAAATTGAATCTATGTTTTCTTTCTAATGAAAGGCATGTACTTTTAGATTAATTCATGTAATGTTGCAATCTCTTGCTTTTAAATTGATGTTACTGACCCCACCCATGTCCTTTTTTTTAATGTTAGGCTTATTATTCTCTTTGATTATTTTTACTTTTATTTATTTAGTTTACTGAATTAAGTCCAACCAAGCCGTAAAATAGATTGTTTGCATGTGGATCTAACTTTGGCTCCATTTATTAATTAAATGATCAGTCACGATCGCCATAAAGAACACTTTTATCGCCTTCAAAATATGCAAATTGCAAATTGGAATATTTACAGCTACAGTGCTTTATTGATAAGGCAAGCGCTGGTAGAACATGTCTGCCCCTGATTAAATATTTAAAACCCTCCAGTGATTACAGCCTCAAGACTTTGATCGCTTTGCCAATGACCAAACAAGCAGAGTTAATATATCAATATTCAATATCGTACCTTTGCACAGACATTATTTTCTGATTCTCTTTTGGAAGGCATCACATTAAAAGGAAACTTAAGCCTGCTCCTAAAGGAGTGCTGCTTTTCTGTTTACTGTATCAGATGATATTTTGATAGTTTGTTTCAACTGTCAACAGCGTCACTATCAGAGTTTGAATTTCTCAGCTCTTTCAAAGAAATGCTAATGCCCATGGAAATTTCAGTTCAGCAGGTGCGTAGTGCTGATGCGCTGGCGTAGTTCAATAACAACAACACAGCTCCAACGATCTACCCAAACCTTTGAATGTCACCCTGACCTCACCTATGGGGTCAACAGCCTTATTCATAGGTGCAAATCCACTTCAGTGCATTTTTATCAATTTGTTTTTCCATAATTTCATTGCCTGTTCTTCTCTGGTACATTTCAAATCCCTGCCCTGTGTGGAAATAAAACCAACAATCATGTCTATCTAAAAGAGGATTAGTCTGCCCCAACATCCGTTCACCAGATTTTCTGTTATACTCTCTTTAGGAGTTACAGCTTTTCATGTGTTCATTTTCGTCCTTTTCAACTCAATCATCAACTGTTACGTTCCCATTTTTGACTTCTGTGAAAGTCTGTCAGATATGTCCATACCAGTCTTACTATCTGTGCTGTTGTGGTGACCATATAAGCTGTTGAAGACATCAGTAGTTGAGGAAAGCATACCTATTGATCACCTCAGATTTTGTCATTGCTTATTCACCACCTCTGTGGCATACATAGATTAATGAGGTTTGGTCAGCAGAACCTCTTGTCTCGTTCAGAGGCCATCGCTGTTCTGCTGGGCAACTTTTCATCCCTTTTTTTTATTCTGCTGATTTCTGTGCCTCTTTGCCTATCACAGTTAGAACGTTTTTCATACAATTTTGAAAACAAAGACCATGACTCAGAACTGAAAGATCCCATAGAGTTGGTCTTAACAATTGCCACAGAGCTCATAAATATCCGACACGGCCTAAAGGTTTGATCGCAGTTTTACTCTAACTGCTTAATCTTGACACAATAGCAGGATTTATTGCAGATCAGTGGATTAGCTACTGTTTCACTCCTGGGGTTTCGCATATTATTGTAAGAATCACTCTCTTATATCCAAGTAAAAGTCACTGTATATGGACACCGACCAGACAGCCTTAAGTCTTTCAGTAACCTCTTTTTGTCGGGCTGTCAGGGGGAAGCTAGTCAGAAGCAGGAAGCAACCTCCCAGTCACTAAAACAGCTGCCTTTGGATGAGAAAGCATGAGAGCTGTGCAGCTGATTGTAAAGCATGTGAGCTGTTTTGTTGTCTGTGCCTGTACTTTATGTTAGTTTGCTGGAGGGAGCCTAACTGATGGAACACCAACAATGCCAACATCCATCACTAGGCCAGAAATACATTGCGCTTATTATTCGTATTTATATAATAACATGTTTACTATACAATTGTTGGCCTGTTGTGAAAATGCCTGAATGATGGTAACACATAAGGTTCAGTAGGTCTGCTAACCCATGGGGCATATGGATATGAATTACCATTCAGTCATCAAAGAGTCACATTTCTGGAGCACCATACTGTTCTGAATAGTCGAGGATAAATTGCCCATACATACAAATGCCTTTCTGTATAATCTTAATGACAATGCTGAATAAGCGCCAGCATAACTTTTGGCTGGACCACAGTAAAGCGGGGCCAGGACTATAAATGTGAAAGTCATTCCCTTACTTACCAGGTGAGTGAGTGATGGAGTTACACCATGGGCTGCTGCACTTTCAAAATAGGCACGGACAAATTGCCTATAGACGCCAAGAAACGTTATGAGGAGAAAGACACTTAAGCTAATGCGCAATGCGAATTGTCCATTTTTGTCCGCATTTTGTGAAAACAGACGCAGAGTTAACTCGCGTCACAGAGAATAAAACATAACTGCTTTTCATTTCTCTGTAGAACCTGGAGTTAACAGGAGTCGCAGCTCCAAATACATGACGACAAGTTGCAGCCTTTAAAGGTGCACTGTGTAATGCCTAGCCACCTGCTCTGAAGAAATGGGGGGCAGCATTTCACCTCTACTACTGGGTCCATACAATCTAAATTTAGTCATCGGTTATAAAACCTAACAACTACTAACAGCAAGGCAAGAATATGCAAAAATTTGACCAAACTCTGAGAGCTCTTTGATATAACACTGCTATCTTATAATTTTCACCAACCGGGGGCTCTACAGTATGCTTTGGCAGTTTGTTTTTTCCCTTCAGCCCGGGGTGGCAGGGACGAGTAAGTGTTTTTGTTTCGTCTTTCTCGCCGCCGGGGGACTGCTTTGCCGGGAAGGGAGCATGCGGCGCCTCTGGTGGACGGACGATCAGTTGGCGGCTGCAGTGGTTTGGATGCGGTTTGCTTGCTATCAAAACTTACATGAAACATGGATGTGTTATTGACAAGTCCTCTGGGAAGCTCTATTTCCTCGTCTTTTCATGTTGGACTGAGGGCAGATTGGACGCTGCAGTGACTCACCATCGTCTCTCGAGGAACAAGTGGTATTACAAGACAGGACGGGCCGAGGCTGTTTGGGTATAGCATGCTCATTACAGTATATATCTCTGCAACACAATACATATATGTCTGTGACATAACGTTAACATTGTAACCTCTTCACATTCAGTTGAAAATGTTAATGTTAATTTGCTGAATGTTTTAAACAAAATTCCCGGCCATATCTTTCCACCTTTAAAGTGAACGTAGGCTGCAGTCAGAGCAGACAATAACGGTGGCGGGAATTATGGTCTAGTCTGTGTGCCTACAGCACAATTCTTTTGTTTATTTGTTTAGGAGTTTGTAAGTCAGTAGCATGACTTGTGATGGCTCAGTATTACTCACCTATTACAATCCTCTTACAAAAACAGTGCTTGCAGTGTGAGCACACATTTCACCAGAAGCCCCCCCAAAATGCCATTGAGAAACCCTGAAATTGAAAGAATATGCTGCCATGTGTACTATCTTTAAAGCATTCTTTTCCTGATGTGTAATGTCCTTTTTGTTTTAACATCCATGGCAGTGTACGAGTTGAGTCATAAGGCCTTGCAGTGGCCTTCGTCTGCGATCAGTTATGTGCTCGTGTAAACACATATTACTAAGACCACTACAGAAATTTGCAGATGAACATTAACGATCCAGGAATTTACACTATAAACACCACCACTGACTATCGGTACAACATTGTGCCCAAAATTGAACACATTCACGGCCATATAGGTTTCAACCGAGTCATGTTCAATCACTTTCCCTACACACATGCCAAGACCTTGACCTGCTTAGCTGTGATGAATCTGCAATCCTCTTGCGTAAGTTGGTCTTGATATAAATGGGTAATTGGTTAATAAATGAGAAATATGATTGCTTGCTGGTCCCCTGCTGAAGACAACAGTTATTTATGACGGCAGATGTTGTGAAGTGCAGTATTCTTCCTACTGCCTGACGACGGCAGTGTTATTCTCACTTGAACACCTCATCCGATCCCTTTTGAAATGCAAGCCTGCTGACCACACACCTGCTCGCCTCATTCATAAAGCATTGCAAGATGACTAAAAGAGACATGTGCCTTTTCCCTTTCTTTTCTCGGACTTTTGCTTTTCATCAATAAAAAAAAAAAATGCCACTGCGTCACAGCTTCACATAAATTATTTCCCATGTCTCCTCTAAAATCATATGTGGTTTGATGGATTTTATTTAAATTATGTGTCCTCAGCAGCACACGATGAAATTGATTTCACAGCAACACATAATGGATTTAACACGCTTGTGTAGCGCTTTAAAATAGCTGCTATACGATACAATTGAATACTCTTTATATGTTCAACAATGTTTACTGACCTGGAAAACCAAGTTTATTGTCACCATTTACCTGGTGATGTGCTCGCTGAGCCTGCAAACAGATGAGGGTTTACCTGCTGACTTCCTCTTTCATTTCCTCTTTTTGAAAGTTGTGTTTTTGGTGGTTGTTTGAATATAATCAACCACATGGTTTTCTTATCCTCTCAGGTGTTAAGCGGCTACAAAAATCCACACCATTTAAACACACTAGTACCTCCATGTGTGTTTAATCATCAATGGAAGATCTTTGTGAGTGTATTCTGTCCAAACTGGCATGGCATCTGTAGATACCATACCATATATTGCATCTTTCTTCTAACAAATTTTGTGTGAGCAATTACATTAAAATCACCACTCAATCTAAATGTGATTGACCCCAATTTTAATAGGATTTTTGTGGACTCAACAATCACAGCAGGTAAGAAGAGCATTATACACCAGAAACACACTGTGACTACATGTACTCATCTCTAATAAAGAGCGGGATTGTAATTATTTGCAGAATGGTGAATTAATAATAGGAGGTAAAGCACCTGGGAGAGTGATGGAGGGAGAGCTGATGGGCCATGTGCAGCAGAGGCTGTGAAGGAGAGTGACCAAGCTCGGTCTAATCTTGGCTATCACATTACCTCAGCCCTCATGATACATTGAGACGCTGGCCTCTCTCTGTGGCCCCCATGGCTCTCTCCACTCACTTACTCTTAAAGTGGCACGCCTCTTCTTCGTACCGGAGCCAACTTAGCACAGGTGTCCTCGTAACACTTTTTCTCTGGAGGATGATTTGACATATATGAGGATAGATAGGACTTACCAGAGGAGGTGAGCCTGGAAATGAAACCCTAATGAGTAAAGATGATGACACTGTAGGCATCATGTTGAAAAGAGATGGTATATTATTTGTTGTTGCTCTCATTCAGAGCTATTTCAACTTCAAATATGTAATTTGTTACAAAGAGTAAGCATGTTTTTATTCTATAGGCGCTTTCTTAATTAATTTTTGCTCTTCTTTTAAATTATTATTCTAAGTTTCAGGCATTTTGTCCTGCTGTGTTATGCTCCAGTTATTAGGGTGTCAGTCGGCAACAGAGCATGTTTTATTCTATCCAGTATAAAAGCAATACAAATTTAATTTGATAATAATATACACTGATTTTGCACTGCCGGTACACTACTTCCTTAGCAATTATCTAAAGTGGTGTGACTTCAAAAAGTGCGGAAATGCAAGTGTTGCATATTTCTGAAATAGCAAATTGAAAAGACTTCACACGCAGCATTACTGTGTTTCATAGGCTCTCAAAATCAGTGATGTGCATTAACCGGTTTGGCTGGCTATGCCATTTTGAGAGGGTAGTCAGGTGCCTGGAGCCAGGAAACAATGCTCTGCACTCTGTTTGTGTTGTGATGCTTTGTTATGGCTTTGTTCTGCTCTGTTTGTCCTCTCCGTCATTTGAAGAGTGGACCTCACTCACTGAGCTCTGAGAAATGCTCTCTCTCTCTCTCTCTCTCCCTCTATGTGACAGGTCTGCAGAGTATAGTTTCGCCAACCAAACTAGGCCACAGTATGATTTCACATTTGTTACTCAGCCAATAGCATGCAGCTCGTTTCAATGTGCATCTATTTATCAGATTCCCACAGGTTTTCACTGCTCTAAATTTGTTTTTGCTTTACATTTATCATATCCTATAAGACAGTATTTTATTTGAATTCAAACTTAATTATAATTATAATTCAGTATTTGTTCAATGAAAGTAAACACTCTGCCTACTGAATAGCTAATATATTAAGGTAGGAGCAGAGTGAAACTCGAATATTTTTTTCCTTCTGATCACTGTGTATAATCGTAAGGATAACACCACAGATATTTGGGCAAGGAATGAGGGTTTTACATGGAATGAAAGCATGAGAGGCACCTGCTGGCTCGAGCCTGTTTTTTTCCACTGCGGTAGTAAATAAGCATTTCACCTGATACGTCACGCTGAGCAGCTCTGAGAGTACGGCAGTCAGAGGTGCTGCGTTGTAGTGCGAATAGAGGAAGATGCCATTGGTTACAAGGAAACACGTGTGATGTTAATCCTGCACCCGTTCCCTTTCAAATAGTGGAGTTTGTTTTTCTCGGTCTGTTGCTATGCGTTTGTTTGACCTTGATTGTGTATATAATGAGTGTCTGTGTGTGTGCCATGGTGTTAAATGGATGGGCGTGGTGAGCTGAGATCTACTTTGGTTCAGGGTCTATGGTAACACAGGACTGCTGAGGGAGAGAGTCGGGGTGTGTAACTATTAGAAGCAGAACTCTCAAAAGGCAGTGTACACAGAACAAGGGTAGCATGGCAATGGTTGAATGGGAAGTGTGCAGGTCAGTATGCATGTGACTGTATAGGCTTTCATTGCTAAATCAGTCAATTTACATTTTATGGATAAAGAATTGTGATATGTTTTCTTTTGTTAGTCATGAAATTGAAATAAGCAGATTGGTGTTACTGTCTTGTCGGTGTGATAATGTAGAGCTAGAGCCAGGAGGCAATTAGCATAAAGACTGAAACCGCCAAAGCTCACTTGTTTGTTTGAATGGTACAATTGCAAAAACAATCATTTGGGGTTTATCCATCCAGCAAGCACTTCTATGCAGAGTGTGGGTTGCTGATTTAGTTGGTGGGCCCAGATTTTGGTTTGAAGATGAAGGTCAAGATATTTCTAATCTTTGGAGGGAGCCAAACTTACTGTTTCCTCCTGCTTCCATGCAAAGCTAGCCTAACTACCTCCTGGCTCCAGCTATTAATCTAATGCACAGACACAAGAGTGGGATCAATTATTTTATCTCCAAGAGAAAGTGAATAAGCATATTTTACAAAATGTTGGGCTATTCTTTTAATATTTAATATATGTGATGGAAAGTGATGAAACTGCTCTTATTTGTCTTTAACGTGCAATTCATTTCTCTTCTCTTTTCGTCCTATGTGTTGGCAGACTCGCAGCCCTTCAGTTGCTGGGGAGATATCACACCACAGAAGAAGCAGAAAAGATCTTATCAGGAACATCAAACAAAACAGGCCAATATCGAACTGAGGTGGATGGTGGCAGAAGCCAAACAAGGGCAACGTACCACAAGAGCCATGTGGGAGGAGAGTGAGGGGGTTTTGCTATTCTCACGCATCAAGCCCAAACAATTGGTCTACTGATATACGTAACGTTCCCCAGCTATTTTCCAGAGCTTTTCCTCAGGGGGAGCCCCTGCTATGCACCCCGGCTCCATTGGCTTCAGCAGGCAGTCCAGTCCTCAGTGCCAGGCGCTGTGTGGGCATCCCACAAGTCTGGGTTCTGCCCACACAGGACTCACCGACTGCCCCTGAACAAAAATAATGAAATACTCCTGAGCCACTCCTCAGTGTGGTGGCTCTCCTGTCTAGTGATACATTGGTCTGTTGTGAAGTTCTGTCTGCCTCTTCACTGGCAAGTTCCTGCCTTTAGTAAAAACCCTCTCCAACTCTTCCACAAGCTCCTTTTAGGTCACCACTTCGTTATAATTTGCTTTCCCATCAAGCAGCAGCACGAGTTCCTTTGCGCTCACCACGTGGTGGAGGACCATGGGATGCCGTCAGAGCTCGGAGGAGAAGGAAGCGGCGCGGCGCTCGCGGCGAATCGATCGCCACTTGCGCTCAGAGAGTCAGCGGCAGCGGCGTGAGATCAAGCTACTGTTGCTGGGCACCAGCAACTCTGGCAAGAGCACCATTGTCAAGCAGATGAAGATCATCCACAGCGGAGGCTTCAACCTGGAGGCCTGCAAGGAATACAAGCCCCTCATCCTGTACAATGCCATCGACTCGCTCACCCGCATCATCCGCGCCCTCACCACCCTCAAGATCGACTTTCACAATGCTGACCGCGCCTACGATGCTGTGCAGCTCTTTGCCCTCACAGGGCCCGCCGAGAGCAAAGGGGAGATCACCACAGAGTTGCAGGGGGTCATGAAGCGTCTGTGGGCTGATTCAGGGGTCCAGGAGTGCTTTCAACGATCCAATGAGTACCACTTAGAGGACAACACGGCCTACTACCTGAATGACCTGGACCGCATCTCTGCGCTCGAGTTCATCCCAACTGTAGAGGACATCCTACGGTCCCGCGACATGACCACCGGCATCGTGGAGAACAAGTTCACCTTCAAGGAGCTCACCTTCAAGATGGTAGATGTGGGCGGACAGCGTTCGGAGAGAAAGAAGTGGATCCACTGCTTTGAGGGCGTGACTGCAATCATTTTCTGTGTCGAGCTAAGTGGCTATGACCTCAAGCTCTACGAGGACAACCAGACGGTAAGAAAAAACTCTTTTTAAAGGGCCCACATTTTCACAGTAAATGTATGCACGTGCACACGTGTACTAACGCATGCTTGCACACAGCAGCCACCGTCCCTAACACAGAGGTCAGATATCAACCCAATTAGCACAAATTATACAAATTCTCTCTCTTATTAACTTTTTATACCATTCGTGAGTAGAAGTGTCGCCATTATTTCTCAAAATGTGTTGAGATAATTCAAGGGGAGAGAAAATATCTTTTATGTGAGACATAATATTTGTCTGACTCATGCTCTTTGATACCAATAACCTTGGTTTCTAGATTTCTGTCAAAGCAATTACTTAAGATAATGATTGCGTCATACACGTTTTTCAGATAGTGGCAATTTGAAATGAATAATGGGTATTTCCAAAATATTTTTGGGAAACCGGGTTGTTTAATGATTACTTTACTTTACTTTAACAATTTTAGATGCACCAATTAGGAATTAAAAATATGATTGTTTCCCAGCATTTCATTAAGTAGATCAAGTACATTGCCTTTTCATTTTAAATGACTGTATGTTTACTTTGGTGGGAACAAATGCACACTCTTTCCCCGACTGAAAGATTCCTAAAGCACCAAACTGCTGAACAGCTTATCATTCAAGGAAGGAAAACAACCTAAACAAACAGAGTGTTAAAATGCATTCTACTATGTGGACTAGTTAGTGGACTTTGAGTTTAGGTCTACAGCTACAGAATGCAAATACGGAAAACTTTCAATCTCTATGAAAATGAAATGTATACACAACGTTGGGGATCAAAGGTTGCATGAGTTATATTTTCTTTTTGAGAGAGGGCTACCTGATTTGCCACAGAAGCCAGAAAAAACATCTCACCATTTTTGGTAGATATTCATCATGGCATAGACTAACTGTTCATTGACTTTACTATAAGTGCTGAGCAGCTACTCGTTCCTAATGTAACAGGCAAAAGGCATTATTGCAGAGGGTAGTTTTCCTAAAATCCCCATCCAGTTCCACTCCCACTATGCACCGTTTTCATCATGTTATTCTCATCCTAAAAAAATATTACTACCTAATGTTATCCCCCTACAGTTCATTCAATTTTGTTTGATAAACAATTTAGAAAGCCTTATCCAAATATGATGGTCCTAATCCAAAGTTCTTTGGCTGGGGGCATGAATGGACATTTTTTATCTCCCCTTCATGGTTGTGGAATTTGAACGATTAACATATCTGTTTTGTTATCTGAGTGTTTTGGAATAGTTGTGTAGTTATTGCTTGTTTAACTGCCTTTATGATAATGGAAGGTCAACAATAGATACTATTTAACTTTTTTAGGCTACACCAGCTATGAGGGGTCAGCTATTTTCTATTTCTTCACAGGCATGATCACATTTCTTCCCTAAAGATATTCCAGTATCTATTTACACCTCTTTATACACAAGAAATAACTTGAGAACAGAGGAAACTTTGTCATTCCTGGAACTGAACGAGCCTGATAATTCATGGGTTACCTAAATAAAACAGGGAGTCCACCGTGCTGGGTTATAACATGAAATCAATTAGTTTTATAGGTTAAAAATAAGTTTCTGAGGAGAAAAATGCAGCATGGTGTTAATTGAGTTCACAGAATAAAGTGTGAGGCTGTACCTGTGAGAATTAGCAGATTGTGAAGGCACTGTGTAGCAATGGGAGTTCACAGGTGCAAGAAAAAAACAACTTTTATTATTCTAAGACAGGAGAGGAAGAAGATTAAGCAATGGATCAAAAGTACCATAAGAAAGACATCCGTAGACCCAACTATGAATACGATTTCTGCAAATACTGACATTTTCATGGTTGGGTTGTGATTGAATTAATGACTGCTTTTACAAGTTTGTGTGTTTGAACACGTGAAGCTAAATATCTCTCTGAACACACCAGGGGTTTCTTCAGTTGGACGATGGCAAACTTGTGACATAGTAACATTAATACCGGCTCTGATTTTCGGAAGCCAGACTGTAACGTGTTGCCTTATCTGATTCAAGTGAAACCCGTTCACAAAAAAGCCTTTGTGTTCCCATTAACTGCATTAGCACAAATACTTGTCAGACATCAGCTGAACGAGTCCAAATACATCTTGTACATTTTAGATTTAGACGTGTTTTAGATTTTTGTTGCTACAGCTCCCGTGATGAGCGCACAAAGTGTTATTTTTCCTTACTGGATTGAAGCTATTCACATGGAGTCATCAGTACATTCATCTAACCCTGCGCTGAGGGGACAGTCCCACTGAGCCACATCGAATAGTTGTACTTGTCAAAATGATTGATGAAAACATGCAACTAATAACATATCATGAGTTAATGTAGTGATGGTTTTGCATTTCCAAAATGTTTTTTTTTGCATGGGCACTGGGGAAGGCTAACTTGTTAGCTATTCTATAATTCTTAATATTGTTATTAGCTTTTTTAATTTTTAGCAATGAGATCTTTCTTTTTTTGGTTTAAAGACATTGGTTTTAAAATGCTAAATGTGTTAAATATGTTTAAACAATAAGTGCCGATTCAACACCACGACAATAGCACAATATAGGCCAAATCTAATATTCATGTCTTTCCAGACTTAAAGAAACACGTGTTGTTAAATAATCAAGGCAAGAATGTAGGAAAACTCAACCTTTTGTAAGGTACATGTGAAGCCAGAATTGTAAACAGTAGGCTATATCTTGTATAACTTGCAATTACATTGTGGTTTTGTAACAGATGTGACAGTGAACTAATGCCCCCAAGTACATTTAAAGTTATATACAACATACAATGGATGGGTAGAACATGCATATGGCAGAAATGTGCAGAAGTGTATCAGGATGCACAGCTTATTAAAGTATGACCTGGAGAGATGATTTTCTCACATTTTAAATTGAATATCACACTGTGCATGGGGCGTGTATTTGGTCTAATGCGGTCACTCCGAACCAATGCTAAATAAATATGTACATTTGAACACGTCAGTGACAAAGCACTCATACAGTAACAAAGCACTCATACAGTAACAAAGCACTCATACAGTAACATTAATGTTGTGACTCAGAGGTCATTTGTAGCATAATGTAGGCTGAACATGTATACTGTGTCCTATGCAGACTTGTGAAAGAGAGGCTGTACTAGCACCACATGGTGGTGGCCACACTGGACATCAGGCCACACCTTCATAAATCTAGGACCATCAGGCAGACGCATAATGCAGCAGCAATTCTAAATGTCACTTTCAGTGCACTCCTAATCTAAATGTTACTGGATTAAGTGCAGGTATGTTGCTGTGGTTCCTTCAACATAAACAAAAGGCTCCTCAGTGAATTCCTGCATCTTGGAGCCGTCCGCTTCTATAACCACAGTCAGCTGACACCACACTGCTGAACAGCTGTTACCTAACACAATGTCTAGCCTCACCATGCTCAATAAATCTGCGGATAAATGTGAGGAAGAGAAGAGTGTTTGTATCTGCGTACTGTATGCGTGTCTGGTCACAAAGTTTACATAGGAAAATAACAGCAGTGAAACCCAATTTGGTTTCTATTAAATTGGTTTAAACATCAGTTAATATTAAAGGAATGAAGGTCAGTACAATGTGAGGGCAAAGGACTGACCCTGATTCTGGTGCAGAGAGAGAAGAATACTAACAAGATACAGTGGTATAGAAAATTATAGAAAACAATTCATCAGATTTGCAAATATAAAGACAAAATATTATTCCCTTGGAATAAACAAACTAATATACAATTACTACAAAATACAATACTTCAAATATATCCAGAAGCCTACAGTATGTTAGGCAGAAAACATGCTTCTAAGACAGTTATCTGAATAGCAAAAAACATGTCAGCCACAATGCTCCAAACACAGACAAGGCAACGTATCTCAATGTAACAGAAAACAGATACTGACAATTAAGTAGAGCAAGAATGATAATAAATAGCAAAATGGTAGGCAGGCTGATCTCAGGGGAAATGTGTACATATTTCTAAAAAATGTTTTAATGTTAAATCTTCCATGAAGAAACATCTCAGAAATGTTGAATACATTTGCAGTAAAGCTGCATACGGCAGATGAACCTGCCATAAAATATATGTATGATTTCCTTTATTTCACCTCTTATAACGAAACTGAGTCAATAATGTTCAATGGCATAAACCTTTGAGAGATGAAAAAAAAAAGTCACTGATTCAACTTTCTGGAACAAAGGTGACTCATCAATTTCAGTTCAAGTGCAAGAACAACAGGAGCAGAACGCTTGGTTAACAAGCATGTCTGAATGAAAAACAGCAGAACAGGGATTATAGAAGTTGAATGGCACACCTAAAAGAGCCAAAGCTCAGTGTTTGTTGCAAAATTAATTTGAAATTTTGAGGGTTCATCAGTTTTTTTGTGCATGCATACTGTATGTACTGAGATCACTAATGAATAGCTCCCAGAAACAGTCACACCATTAGAAAGCCGTTGCTTTGAAAGAAAAGGTGACATTTAAAAAATAAATAAAAAATGGCTCGTGTCAGTGATCATCTTAGTGATCTAACCCTTTAAAGCTTTTGACCATGTCACACGAGCAGAAAACAAACTTCTTCTGACTCGATCGACGCCGGTTCAGTTTCAATGCACCAGTTCACATAAGACAGAAAATACACCATAGTAATTACAGTATAACATTTACCCATCAACCCATTCCCTGATGCATTTTCCCTGTCCCATCCCTGTCTTCATAATGAATCGGTTGCCTTGGCTACTGTTGCTTAGCAACAGGCCAGTCAAATGCTCCTAATCCTGCGCTGTTGACAGTGAGCTGTGACTAGGGAAGGGAGGATGAGAAGGGGAGAGCAGGGAAGAAGGGCGGGGGGGTGGGGGGGGGGTTGTGCATCAAACATCGGCGCTGGAGAGAATAGATATGAGGTGTATATGTGCATGCTTGTATTGTGTGCCAGCGTGAATGTTTGTGGGTGCAATATCATGAATGTGTGGTTCAGGTTTATATGCAATGGCTGAGGCTGAGCAACTGCAGCGGATCCTGTGTATGTGAGTTGAAAATGAAAATGAAAAGCCTATATGTGAGCTTATAGCGCTCGTTTAAGATTGTGTTCGCCAAACATCAAAGCAGACACTGACTGCAGTGTCAGCTCTATTTCTATTGTCTCAATTATTTTTCCATTAATCCCTCAAAACAGGAATTAATTACCCGTCACATGAAAGACGAGTGGAAATGAATCACTAGTGTTTCATGATTTTATGTCAAAGTTGGTCATGTGCACTTATCCTTTAAAGCCTCGGCAGAGACGACTGATGAACTGATCTGAACGTGAAATGACAGTTTCCCTGATCGCTGACTTTAAATCACATCAGGTCCCTTCAGAAACAGGATGGTGTCAGACTGGTGTCTCAAAAGGTATTCAGGAATACTCTCCCTCACTCAGCTACAGCATCTTAACCGACTAATGGGTTATCAAAGGTATTACTATCATGCAATTGAATTACTTCGTGTGACATAAAGGCGTTTTGAAAAAGTTTTCCAGGAAATGGAATGAGACTGTTCAAGGACACACCAAGTGAAAAAATCTTTTGACAATATTTTCACATTCGCAAAAGACTATTTATTGTATTTATTTATTTATTGCATGTTGTCCAGTTTCAAGTTACCTTAAATCTTACTAAAAATGCTCTAAGATGACCTTGAGTCTGAAGATTTAGTGCTACACGCGACTATGCATGTTACATGTTAGCTCCCCCACACTAGTCTCACCTCATGACTCGTAATAGAACAAAGCTATTTGTCACCTTTTAGGTTTGGATGATAGCGGATAGAGAAACTGATATTGTATTATCCACAATATTACAAAATAATTAAGAATCAGCAACACTATTTTTAACCGGAGTGTGAACACATCTACCTTCAGCTGGCCATCATCCACGACATAAACAGACAATTATACAACATTGTAATTCAAATGTGCGTAGCTGATAATCAAAAATGTGATTTTGATGAGATTGTAGCGCAAGAATAATATTATGTACAAATGTGTTTAATGTTTGCTTTGAAATCTAAACCCAGCAGTGTTGCTGCCACATAGATATTAGTAATTAAACAGGGAGGGAAAACAGAAAAGGAGAACAATTTAATTGTCAGGTACAGCAAAAAAAAAACATGGTGACGGGAACATCGTCTCGGTAGATAAGCGCAAAGCACTCCTTGTAAGACTGTGGTGTTTAAAATGAGCCTTAATGAATTACGAAGGGGAGGCTATACACTTAAGTGATTTGTATTTATGGGAAACAAAGCAACGACTTCTTCATTAATACTTAAGCTTAATTAAAGCCTGCGCCTCTGGTCTACTCTGACAGGAAGGGTGAGGGGGAAATAAGTGTGTGGTTGTGTATGTGTGTGGTTGTGTATCAGTGGGTGTTTGAAGTGTAGGAAGGGGGGAGGAGAGGGGAGGGGGGGGCAGGGGAGGGTCTACATGCTTTAGTGCTCCTAGATGGCGCCCTCCCCCTCTTCCCGCTCCCCATTAGGAAAGTCTTAATGTAGGAGCGCCGTAGTGGCCAGGTGAAAAGGCTATCGACTCCCGGGCGCAGCTTGCTGTCTCCTGCCGTTCTCTCTCAGCAGCTGAGTTCTTGTTTTCACACCCTGGAAAGAGGAGTGAGGTCAAACAGCCAGAAATGACTATGTGTATAGTGTTCAATGTTTCGGGGCCAGTCTAAGTCCCCGGGGAAACATACTTATACAGAAAGGAGAGCTTATGTTTCAGTGTGAGGTTAATAACATGTGAGCGAACGGGAGCAGAAAGGAAGACATATGAATGGAGAAAGATCAGTGCAGAACGGGCATCTGCAGGCACATTCTTATGCAATTTATATTGAACAAAGCCTTAGTTTGTTCCTTCTGTGTTGTGTCATTTTAGTTGTTTAATAGGACAAAAAGGTTTTTGGAAAAACATTTTTAACAGCATCTTAGTTCACAGTACTTTCAGTGTGTTCTTGGAAATCTCTGTCCCTTCAATAGTTTTCCTTCAGGGACATATTTATTATTAGGGGCTACTTTGTCAAATTTGAACAAACACACTATATTTTTCTATATAATCTATTATGAGGAAGTTTTAATGGACATAAATAATCCAATAATATAACGTTTTTAACTCGTGCTGATGTAAAAACATGGACTGCATATAAAGGTTACATGCAACTTTGGTTTCTCAGAACTGTAGGCTTTTTCATCATTTTCCCAAAATAGTGCACTTACAACACTGAATAATCAACGCTAACTTTGAATCTACACTATGATTTTCTAATCCTTCGCTACTCCCCTCAGTATCTGTTTTCATGCTGTGCAGATCTTGTGATTTGCTCAGAGCACCATGTTGTTTCTGTAACCTTTTAAACAGCAGTCTTCCATCTGACAACCTCCCAGTCACAAGCTACTGGCCAGTCGCCACATGCCAGCAGCTGCCATGAACAAATCAACTTTCTTTTTCACTTTATTTCTGTTATACATTCACCGTCACATGAGCGTATACATGCAAATCCACACACACACACACACACACACACACACACACACACACACACACACACACACACACACACACACACACACACACACACACACACACACACTTCTTTACTAAAACCAACAGATTGCACCAATACAAAAACGATACTTTTTTGTTATGTCGTGTCCTGCTTGCAGTGGAATCAAATGAAAAAAGATAAATGATAAACACGTTACATACCATAACAAAAATAAATACATGTTAAGTATGGTACAGTGTTAAGGTCTGATTTAATGCAACACCTAATGTGGTCCTGTGGACTATAAATGATAATGTATCAACATTTGGATGACCTTTGTTAAGATTAATTTATGAAGTTGAGGCTGAAGAATAAAACAATATCATAGAGCCGGAGCAGTTACGGTCCACTGGAAGAGGCTTAGAAGAGAACGTTATTGCAGTCTGTCCTCAGTGTAAACACACAGAAGTATCTGCCTCCATGTGATCCATTCAGATGTTCATATATGACAGTTATTGTCACATTTTCAGTTATTCACAATAGCGAGGTTTATCTGTAGTGAGTAAAGTAACACATTTTCTGTGACTGATCATTTTACAGTTTTGGACTTGGAGAAAGAGAGTAGTGGTAAAAAGAAGTAATCAGCAGTTTCAGAGGAGAATGTGCAGAGAATTAAAACGCAGGCCTTCATGTGTCTGTGTCTCAAGTCTCTGTTGACATAACAGAGAAGCAGTACCGTTGGCCCGCCAGTGAGTCTGTTTTCCTGTCTTCATTTCCACCCTCAACTCTTGCCATACAGGGTCTAATTTCTCTCTTGGGTTACATGACCCTTCTTGTGTGAAGGAGATCTGATTGTGTGATACATCGGGCTGTATTGGGTTGATGCTTCAAAGTAAATACTACATTCTTCTGAAATGATTTCTTTCATGGTCTGATCTTCTTTATATTTCCTTTCTCTCTCCACATCCTCACAGAGCCGCATGGCCGAGAGCTTGCGCCTGTTCGACTCCATTTGCAACAACAACTGGTTCACCAACACGTCGCTCATCCTCTTCCTCAACAAGAAGGACCTGTTGGCTGAGAAGATCAAACGCATTCCTCTGACAGTGTGCTTCCCCGACTACAAAGGTCAGAACACCTATGAGGAGGCAGCTGTCTATGTGCAACGGCAGTTTGAGGACCTCAACCGCAACAAGGAGACCAAGGAGATCTATTCGCACTTCACCTGTGCCACTGACACCAGCAACATCCAGTTTGTGTTCGACGCTGTCACGGACGTGATCATCCAGAACAATCTCAAGTACATTGGGCTGTGCTAGGACCTGATTCTGGCGGGAGGGGGTGGGGGCCGCTTGGCAGCAGTCGGCCCGCCACCAGGCTGGATAAACAAAAAGGCATGTCCGTCTGCCTGACAGTTTATCTCTTTGAAGAGGTGCAACAGAGACCTGCAAAAGAAATGAGGTTGTAAGATGGTCAGGGATGGACGATACTGTAGATTTATGTGTTTCAGTTGAAACAAAAGAGCTGATGGGCCATGGTCAAGATGGGATTTTTACCCAATGTGTTTGCACTGAATATGAGTATGCAGAGACACCCAAACACACATGCACACACACACACACACAAATCCACACACGCACCAACACATATCTTTATGTTTGCTCACACAAAAGATCTTTGGATCAACAGTAAAGCACTTGTTTGACAAGGCGACACTGGAAATTTTAGACAGCTGCCCCTACCTGCCTGCCAAACCCGAGGTAGTAGGTCTGTACTGGTGGTTTTCAGTTACTTTTGTCTCCTTCATTTTATTTGCCACAGTCAATTAATGCTGCTTTACAAGAAGATTTTTTGACAGAATCAATGTTCTCTATTGGGTTGTCACCCTAACAATAACCAGTGAGTGCACCTGATGAGACGTGTGGAGAGCCTGTATATCTGAGGAAAAAAAAAAATGTCAGTAGACATGATGTCACAGGGTTTCTGCCTAAAAGAGGAAACTGCCACAGTGTAAAGCTGAAGTGAAATACATTTTCTATACACTATTTCTGTTTTTCCCTCCTGGTCAACTCTCTAATGTAGTTATTTTCCCTCAATCTTTTAACGTTTTTTTGTGGTTTAAAAAAAGAATATGTCTCTCAAACCTGCCTTTTATAGCAGGTCACTGACTTATAATACCAAGAGAGTGTTGTGCTCGGTAGTCAAAAGTATTCTTTATGATCATTCCAGTTTCCAGCAAAGAGACAACAAAAACAGTGCCAAGATCAATTTGTAAATAAAACCAGATCCCATCCATTATGTTCATTTTTGTTTATTTTTTATGGACAATTACATTAAAACATGCATGATTTTGTTACTTTGGGATACTAATATATTTTCTTTGGGATTATGTTCCTCTTTTCTTAGGTTTAAATAATATATTCCCAAAAGTATATATATATATATATATATATATATATATATATATATATATATATATATATATATATATATTTATATATATATTCCCAAAAGTATATATACGTGTGTGTATATATATACACACACACACATATATATATATATATATACACATATTTATATATGTATATATACATATATATATAAATTTATATATGTATACATATATATATATATATATATATATATATATATAAATATATATACATAAGTCAAACACTGTGTACGATTGTACAGTTGTCAGAGAGGAATCTATTAAAAAGAGTTATATCAATATAATAATGGTAAATAGGATGTTATGATGATGATGAAAAAGATGATTGATGGTGATAGTGGTTATGATGATTACAATAATGTCAAGGAAATTCTCACTAAAAGTTAGCATGAGAAGAAAAAGTGGATCAAAGGAGAACAAGACTAGAAAAACATGAAAATGAAGAAGGAAATCATGAAAGTTCAATCTTCCTTGCATTATCTAAGTGGAAATTGTTAAACAGCCAGTCAGTATGATGTGTAAATATACTGTAAGGTACACTCTTTGTTCAAACAAATGAAAATAAAAGTTGAGTTGGGATATTGTAAATGAGAGAAAGAGAGATCGAGAGAAAGAGAAAGAGGAAAACCCCACTCCACTCCTCCTCTTACCCTTTCTTTTCAGTTCAGAGAGTGATGTGCAAACAACTCAGCTAAGGGCTTCAGGCTTGAATTGACGGGATGTCCACTTCAACAAAAGACAAAACAACTAAAAAAGAAGTATAAAGAGGACAATAACTATGAATAAAACAACTTATGCAAATTTCCATGGTGTAGTAAATGTGTTTTTGGGTGGTGTCAAAAGTGCTTTAATTGTGTTTGGGATGGGACTGTTCATCTTTCTTATTCTTTCATAATTGTAATGCATTAAATGATTTGCAACCTAGAAGAGGACATACTGTCCAAAGTCCTGGCTTCCATCCTCAGTGTACAAAGTCATGACGTGTTTGTCCTCGCCATACAATGAAACCGCTAGGGCAAGAATAATTCGGACATAAAGTATGCAATTAAATTACTCCTGAATGAACTCGGCCTATGTGTGATGAGGTGACAGTGGACGGATTCCACTCTAATTAGTGTATGAACCCCAGCTGACCCAACGTGTCTGCTAATGTGTCTATCCCCAAATAAAAGTTTGGTTTTGCCATCTTTAAAGAGTTAAATATCCCACTTATCATACAATTCCATTTAATGCAATAGTCATACAGAGAAGTTTTGGCAAACCTCAACCACTGCATAAAAAAATACAATGATACAGACCTGTAACAGGATGATGTTTCTACTAAGCAGGCCACTCTGTTATCTCTTTGTTACACTTATGTGGTATGAATATTTTTTTCATTTTTAAACACCATTTTAGTGTTGATGATGTTTTCAGTCTGTCAGACTATGGGGACCATACATAAAACATTAAAGTACTGTGTGGCTGATGGTTTTTTAAATTTTTTTTTTTTTAATCTTATATTTACTGTACATCACTTAAAAAAAACATCTTCGAGTCATGAGGGTATTCATTGAAGGATTGATTTAAGCAACAGTGGGAATCTGTTTTAGAGATGACCATAAATAAAATCCACTATTGAGAAGGGAGATGAAATCATGCCTTGTGACTGTCATGTGGAAGGAGTCTGTGCCAACAATAAAAAACAAGATACTCAATGGCTGAAAAGCTGGTAAAAAAATAAATAATCAAAGGAGGTATAGAACTCTTCCTTATTTAGTTATTCCAATGATTCAGGAAGGAAGCGACAGCGTGAATGGGTAAAAGGGTGGGGCCTGAGGTTTTCTCACGACTGGTGTCACAGGGTGGTGCTAAGCAGCTGATGTTCAAGTAATTGACTGGAAATCACTGCCTGGGAAAAATTTCACCTAGGTCACATTTATTGGCAGTCTAGTTACTCTAAATGAATGCACAAGTACAAATACTCTAGATTATTTGGCCAATACTGCATCCCATAGGGAGGGCTTAAAGTCAGATTTTAGCGTGACAAAATTAAACAGATACAAGAAAAGGGAACCAAATACAAATAAACATCCGCTGGAAGACCTCATAAGAGAAATATTACTTTATTTTACTAAAATACCTCAGCGTCTCAGTATTTACCACAGAATACATATTTAAAAAATGTATTGACAAAACATTTTACATGTGAAGGAGACATACACTCAAAACCATCTGAAAAGTTGTTCAAATGCAGGATAGAGAGGACATCATGGAGACCAAACACACACTGTGCACACAGTACTTTTATATGACTGGAATCCCATTAAACTGGGGCATTAATGGTGCAATCAATGCAAAGACGTTTGTATAATTGACACAGGTTAACAGACACATAGTTTCACTGAGAAGATTTGCACATATAGTAAAAGGAAAAAAAGCACTCAACCTGCATAAATTGCAAAAAGTAACCATAGTAACAGATAAAGATATATATATCTATAGCTATAGATATAGCTATAGATATATAAATATATATATCTATAGATATATATATAGGTTTTCTGGTGCAGGAATGATCTATGCTGCCAACGTTGTGTGATATCTACAGTATAACATGATGTTTAACATAGGCCACATGTCATATTGGTGTATGAGAAAGTGAGGAGAGTAAATCAGCCAATCAATTGTTCAAATAAATTGAACAGACAGCCAGATGTGATAAGATATTATATGGAGGAATTGGGTGAAGTGGGGATAAGAGACATGAGACGTTTTGTCATACTGCATGATGCAATGCGTCCTGACATGAAATCCAGGTGCCAAGATTGTGCCAAGTTCATTTTACAAATTCTGAGCAGATCTATGGACGGGTCTATTTATCCACATTTAATATCAGCATTTATCTGACAGGTTGCTATATTGTCTTTACTTTTAGATTTTGGAAACGTCAAAGGAGCTTTGTCCATAGATGTAAGATTCAAGCTGGGGCCATGCCAAACTCAGATTTGTCATCTGCATTGAACCATCTGATATCTAATAAGGAAAAGGGATTGAGGGCATTTCTAAAAATGTAAGTATACAAAACAACCACAGGCACAAATAGAAATTCTTGGCCCTATGATGACAGTTCTGAAACAATAAATACATATAATCCCTGGCATGTTCCACGGCCCTGTCTATTTCTAGGCCTCCTGAATCATTCAGACATTTCTGAGAAAAAAAGAGAAAAGAACAAGGCCCTTGCCACTAGCCTCTCTTGACCCTTGCTGTCTTGCTGACCAGCACTTATTTACCTCTCCACACTCCTCCTTAAGATATCTCCTAAACTGGTTTTCCTCACACCAACACCACTAAGTGTATCAAGTGATTTATCTGCTCCCACCTGTCCTCAGCTCCCCTCTTATTACTCCTCCCAGCTAACTCTTTCCTGTGTCTCCTCAGTGACCTCATTATTTATACCTGCCCTCTTATCCCCTCTGGACCTTCTCCCCTTTCCTCTAAGCCTGTCTATCTGCCCCTACCTGCTCCTTGGTTGTAAACCACCTGGTTGAATCAAATGGCCAAGCCTCCAGGCAGCTGGGGCAAAATTTCACGAGTCTGGCTTCCTTAGCAGAGTTTTAGAATCTCATCTCCTCTCTCTGCTGGCAAACTTGCCATGTGTAACTTCCAGTCTCCTGCTTCTGACCCACAGAAGCTCGTCTCCATCCTCTCCTCTCGTGTCAGCACTACTTCCTCCTTTCTCTTCACAAAAAGAGTGATTACAGCCGAGGCTCATCCTCCGGGACATCCTCTGACCCCTTTAACATGCGCTTAATGTCTCCCTCAACACATGGGAGCCATATATGCTCTGAAGGTCCTTTAGACAAAAAGCTAAAAGTAAAGTGATCTCTACACAGATGTGTGCGGATATCTATTTTACCAGATTGAGCTTTTTGACACTTCCGGCAACTTATTTAAGATAAAGCCCAGTGAAGCGGTGATTATCCTGCATTTCCCTCAACACATTTAAAAAAAAAAAATCCCATGATCAGACTTAACTCCTGCCCTCTTGAACCCACTCCCACTCCCCTTCATGGACTATTACTGCTGATCTGCTCTACTTTTCGACTGATATCGCCAACCCCTCCCTGACATCTGGCTGAAAACCATCTGTCTTTTAGAGCCACTGTTCTCCTCACAAAACCTTAAACTGACCCATTGGATATCGACTGCTGTCGAGCCTTTCTTTGGCACTCTTGCCGTTGCTGCAATTTTTATTAATTTTAATTATTTTAAAGACAAGTTATGTGAGAGTCCAGATTAGTGGCTTTCTAAAAAGGAAGCTATAAAAGCCTGTGCTAAAAATGCAATAAAACATAGCCAGTGAGCTGGCTGTAAACCATGAATGTCTGCACAAAATGTCATGGCAATCTAGTTATAGTAGTCAAGATATTTCAGTCTGGACAAAAGTGATGGACTGCTCGTTTGACTAACCAACATACAAACCAACAGACAGCATGGATAAAAAAGATATCTAACAATCCACAGGAAAGCATGTTATGCTAGTGATTTTCTGAGGATAAACAGCTAACATCAATGGCCACACTAAGTTAATATTGCTGTTCCCTGCGAGTTTAAACGTACATAAATGTTACAATCAGTTGTCATCTTGTTAGCCCTCCTCTTGTGCCAGGAGACTGCAGACCCTGCAGTCAGACTGGCACGTGAGCCCTCTACAGCCTTCCTCCACCGGTATACTGTATACAGTGAACATAACCTCTTTTTATTCAACACTTCTCCATCGAGTCCTCATACCTACCTCTTGATCTCTTATGGTTCCATGGTCAAGAAGCTCAAGATTGAACCCTGTCTTTTCATATTATAAACAGCAGGCCTTGCAAGGTAACTGTTGTGCTGCTGTAAGGAGTAGAACCAGCACTCTCTGCTGTGGCCTGGATGTAATAAAATAACATGGGACTACCTTACCCGGCCTTTGGAGAGGCCTAGCATTGATCAACTCCATCTCAGTGCTTTTGAGCCAACATTCCTGTGCTGAAGCAAGCGTATAAATGTGACTGATATTCAACAGCAGAGGTTGAACGTGATAGCACATGGCCGGCAAATGTAGCCAGAATCATAAAAATAAGGCAGAGGGTTAGGGCTCGGTCACACCAGGCTCTGTAAATTTCAGACAGAAATCCATTTATTTCAGTGGTAGCCACATGATCAGGGTTCAACTTTCTTCAACTTTGAAAAATGTAAATTTGTGCCAATTCACTTAATGTTGCAACAGTATACCAGAGCAACACTTAATGCATCTAGAGTCCCAACATTTTGTTAGCAACTTAAAGAAACGCATAAAACTGTGGACGATTAAGACACGAGCAAACTGGGAAACTGATTCAACAATCTGACAAGGCAGTGGCCAGAAAGAAAAACACATTTAATATTCAGAAAACACATGCAAATACATGAACTAACACCCTAAACCCTTGGTAGCACTAGTATTTCTGCCAGCCTGCAAACACAAGTCCCACCTAAAGCCAAAGTTATACCATCTGTGTCTGCGAGTGTCAGCTAGGGTCTGCGTGACGTCAGTTTCGGCATCAGAAGGTGTACATGTGTGTAAATTTGGTGAGACCAGATGGACCTGTCCCAACTTGTCCACGCAGCCGCTATGCTACATGTGCTAGCGTATGTGTGGAACGTGTCCTCCAACCAGACAGTGTAGACAGATTTACTATGTGTCTGTGATGTCCCCAGCGGTCCTTGTGCGTTTTCATTTGGTAGCATAAAGCTTTGGACATACTTTCCACGTTCCGGGTTCTGTGTCCCGACTCTCGTGGTCAAAGCGTGTACGCGGAAAGCATGAATTGGCCTTAACCAAGGCTTAAGTGCCATCTGCAGAGAGGGACTAGACTTGACTGGAACATAAACTATCAGCCTGATGGACAGAGACAAACAAAGAGACTGAGTGTACTAGCAGTCGCATTACCACACACAATTATGGCTAATAGGAAGTGATCACTGGAATGCAGGGCCACTAAAAGTGTATTGCTGTGTCTCTGATTGCAAATACTCCATATTCATTGATTCTGCTGTTTGCCTATGGTTGTCATCTATGAAGGACTCTTTTTCCTAGGCCTCTCTTGAAAAAGAGATCTTGATCGAAGGAGAAAAACCTGATTAAATAAAGTTACAGAAAATTAACTAAACAGCATCCTAGTAATGTTCCTGCAGATAATTCTATATCACTGCTCTGCAATAAAGTTAGAAAATAATAGGTACATAGTAGTTTCTGTGGTTATCTCTGGTCAAGTCGTCTGCCTATCATGGCTTTAGGACAGCGTGCCTCGTAGTTGGCAGCTAGTTCAGTATCTGATGCTTCCTGTCTTTTTTTTTGCTGTTTTCTAACTTGTAGTGGTGGTTATACAAATAAAAAGCACACAACTTCCACTGGGTTTACCCACAGTCTATGTGTGTATTGTGTCTCCTCAGTCTCACTCTGCCACTTATTTTAGTCCAGTCATTTCTTTTGTTAAATGCAGGCTGTAAAAAAACTAATTTTGGCAAAGTGATTTTATGAACAGCTATCTCTCAATTTAACTGCAATACTTCTCTTTAATAGTGGATATAGTACCATAAGTTGTGGCTAGTCTGGAGCAATTACTGTAACTAACACTTTTAGGTTTTTGAATGTTTGCGGAAATGGAGCATTATTAGAGTGAGTAAAAATATACCGACTTCAGTAACTCCACCAGTCATTTCCTGTGCTGCCTACTATGCACAAACACACTCTGCATTTCTCTTATTGACAGACTGTGGGGCTCTGTGCATCTGCTGTTCAGTGAGTTAACTGGTGTGTCATTTTTCCATGGGCATGACCCTGATTTGCTATGGTCCCCGAGTAAATCATTCTCATGACTGACTGACATATGGAGCATGTGCATAAAATCAATTTACCAGACTGTCCTTGTAATACTGATAAAGGTTTAGGGAGGGGTTAAGACTGAGAAGCAAAACTTGCTCTGCATTAATAACTCACTATCCTTTTTCTTACTTATACTTTCTGTTTGGGTAACTTTGCTTTCCTGCTATTTGAAAATAACTGACTCAGTGCTCGACTCCAACCAGCTGCCATTTTAAACGATATGGCTAGTGCTGTTCAAGTCTCACGAAAAAAAAGACCCAAACAAGAAATGTTTTCTCAATACTAGCCGTAAACGCACTAGTTCCTACTGAAGACGTTAATCTTTTTATTTATTTTGAAACGACTCATAATTTAAAAAAAAGCTCAATAATTTACTAAAACAGCTGGTCATTGTCGTATTTAGTAAATGCTACTCAAACAGTAAATAGTGCATTTAGTGGGACTATTTTCAGCGGTGGATTAAAACATGTTTGTTTTTGTATAACAATTGAAGCATAAGCTATATCAGAAAAATACACAGTTGTTAGTGGATCAGCTCATTGCTTCACTGCTGGTTCTGGTCCTTTCATGTCATTTGTTGACAGATAAGTTAAGAACAATATAGAATATCACCAGATGCTTTAGAGTCAGGGAAGGATGCATTATCGTTTCTCTAGCGTTTAAGAGGGGCGAGGTATTCTAGTCCCGGTCACACAACTGGCAGCATGTAGTTTGAACTGTAGGTCTGTTTGGACCTCTTTCTGGTCAACTCTGAATATTTGTCATTACTACTCAAAATGGAAGATGAGGACAATCGTCATACTCTCTCCTGACCAGAGTGGCAAGCACACAATTCCTCTGTCCTGGTGAATACAATATCTGATATTGTGAATCACTTATTTTTGATAAATAACTAACCCTTATATAGTAAATCCTAATTCTCTTCCACATCAAGAACGCAGCTGAAACTATTTTCCAATTTATCTTCTATTTATCTCCATTTCCATGGGGACCCTCCATTTCATGATCCCATTTAAAGGGATGATTCATTTCCAGCCTCTGTAAGTCCTTTTGTTGTCATATGTTCCATTACTTCAAAAAGATATGATTTCAGAGAAGCAATCCACCTATAATTAATAGGCTTACTGGCTTCCAAATTCTGGGCAATCTGCCCTCCTGCCAGACTTTGTTACACCAGTCTAAAAATGCCTCTAATGCTTTTATCACTAACATGATCTAATGTAACCTTTATGATCATTTTAACATTGAATTATTCTCTTCTAATAATAACAAATGCATTTATTACAGATTCCCACTCCAAACATTGTTTACTTTCGAATTCCCATTCATTTATCTCTGCTTTCCACATATTCATTCATATATGGCAGTGCTAACAAAAAATAGAAGATTTTTTTAGACATAACTTTCAATTTAAAAATAAGATATGTGGTTTATATATGACCAACATCCTTGAACATTTTCTTCTTGCAGCACACAGCTTTTGATATATCAATTGTTAATATGTGGTTAACTAAATGGTTAACAGAAATGGAGACAAACCGACAACGAACAAAGGAACTGGTGTAGAAACTGGCTAATGGGGAAGTGAGCAGAAGGTCTGGTGACTGCAGGGCTGATGAGACAGGTGAAACTAATCAGGGCGGGGAGACAATCAACAAAAGCGGGAAAACGCACCCAAAAGGCAAGGAAGTAAAACTAGACAGGACTCAAGGGGCTAGTAGACTTACAAAAATAAAAGCAGGAAACACTTAAACCTAATGAATAACATGAAACAATAAAAATAAAAAAATAAAAACACACACAAAGATACAACGTCAGCAGCCACAGAGCCAAACTGTGACACTGGGAGAATGAGAATGAGATGGTACTTCGCCTCCCAAGACTTCACAAATTTCATTTTCATTTTTCTGTACAAGTTTAGCTGGTTCTTTTTCAGTTGAATCAATTTGCACATCCGCTTGTGATGATAAGGGGTCAGTTAAACTTTTCACCTCTCAGTCAAACAACTTAATTTCCTTTACCATTGCGTGCGAGTAAACGCAGCAACGCACATGTATTATCTCATGCAGCGTTGTCTGGTTCTGGGCCGGACTGTAACAGCAATACTCAAATATATCTGATGCAACAAATGTTAAAAAAAACGCTGTTTTTCTTTTCCTGTCTTTAAAACACGTTTGCCACTGATGGTAACCAAAGGCCAAGAATTGGTTGCCAATTTCTCAAAATGGATGCCAATGGTAACCTAGCAACGGCTACTGTCGAGCCCTGCCTTATCTACCTCCACATTCAGTATTTTTCAACTGTCCTCTTCCTGCCCCAGTCCAATTATCCCCCAATTTCCTATCATTCTCTACGGACCCCACTCAGGTCACAGATCAATTGATGCACAAAATAACACAATCCAGTCAGTTTATATTCTAATTTAATTTTGAGTATCTAATTATTGAAATGCTACTTTTAAATAACATTGAGACACTTGTAAAGATCGAGTAAATTGGACAAATATTTCAAGCAAAAATGCCCAACAGTCATTGGTTCCAGCTTCTCAATTGTGAGGATTTGATGCATTTCTTTGAGTTATGTAATTTAATTATAATTGATTAATTGAGAAAGTAATAACGAGCTTAATGAATAAATTAAGGATTTATTTTTCTTTATTATCATTTAAAACATAATTTGAGGTAATTAAGGAAGCACTCCAATAGCCCCAGGTTCACTGTGAGCCAATTGGTTTGTTGTAATTAAATTAATAGCAAATAGGTATTTTTCACAGCAATCATTCTGACATGCCACAGTGGGAAATGCACATGTATAACTAATAACATTGGCTGCATTTCATTTAATTACATCCAGGTATAGTGCACGCTCACTCAATCTCTGGGTTTACTGGGACACCATCATTAAGCAGCCGTTGACATTATTGGTTCCGCCTGTGCTTTTCCTGCTACGACAACTCGTGCTGTAATACAAAAAAGACGTATTTGTCCAGGAACACACACCACTGGAGCACAATATCAACTGAAATAACAAGGGCATTAAAATGCCTGCTGCATCATGACCTAATCTTATTATTTTAGTTTGCGTAACTTTGTGCTCACATGGTGTTCCTGGACAAATTTGTGTTTAATCAAATTGCCACGCTAATTGATACAAGGCAAACTTGGGGTCAAGGAGGACTACTGATGAGAGGAAATTATTAGCTTCTTGGTTTCTAAAGAAATTATAACTAAGCTGCTACGTAAAGTCTGTTGTACTGTTTCTACTCACGGATACTTGATAGCGACAAGGTTACAGCAATCTAAAGAGGGTCGGAGGAATGGGGTGGATCAGGTTTGCAGCTGGACCCCGTTAGTGTGGTCCTGCAGTTCTGGTAAATGCTACTTTGTCTTCACATGTAAAAAATATCAAAGATTTTAATGCAGAAACCACCATGCGTTCATATTTTACTATTTAACTTTATATTCAAAAGTGTATTTCTGGGTTACTTGATTTATTAATAATGCCCTTTATTTGGGGATATAAAACCGATGTCCAAGATATAAAGTACAAGAAATTGGGTGGTTTATCCCTTCCAGTGTTCAACGTTAATATGTGGCAATCACTCCTTTCCTGGCAAGATCAGTTCCCTCATACAAGTGAGCTCTCTGATACACCCAAGTGGTTGCAATTGGAGTCTTATGCATCCAGAAACTTCTCTTTCAGCTCTTCTGTTTTCTGCCAAGGATTATTCATTGAATCAAGTAGAATATTTGTACTGCAAAACTCAATTAAATATAAAAACAAAGGGGCGCTCCAACGTTTCGCTATATTCTCATATTGTTGCAATCATAAATTTAGTCCATCCCAATCTGATCGAGCCTTTAAACAATCCATTTGCATCTGGAGCTGAAAGAAACATTCTCCCTTACCAAAGGCCACTTTTTGCAAGTAAGACATTTTGTTAAACATTCATCCATTATCCATAACTGCTTATCCTATTCAGGGTTGGGGCTCAGGCCAATCCCAGCTGACATTGGGCGAAGGCAGGCTACACCCTGGACAGGTCACCAGTCTAATTCAGGGCACATAGACAGAAAACCATTCATGCTCACATTCACACCTACGGGCAATTTTAGAGTTGATGAAAACCCACCTAAGAAACACTCTTGATGCTTTAATGAATCCTGGTTCTAAACAGCTTGTCGCAAAATGTGTGTTACTGTTTTCTATCATGACTTTATCATCAAATCTGCCTCGGAGGCAGATCTTGGTGTGGAGTTGACTGAGGAGGTGTGGATGGAGAGAATCCATTTAAATTGAATTAATGCCAGTTTGCAGCTGATTTACTTCAAAGTCATGCATAGATTACATGATTCAAAAGAAAACATATATATTGTTAATCCTAACGATATGGAAATGTATTTGATATTTGTGACAGATGTAACATCTCAAAAGGTACTCTAGGCCATGCTTTCTGGTTTTGTTCTAAGATTGTCCCTTTTTGCCAGGATGTCCTGGTATTGTAAAATGTAGGATTTACAGACTGAACCTGATGCACTAATTGCTTTGTTTGGTTGTTCCGAAGCTTCTTTTGCACTGCCATGTACTGCACAGCAGACCCTTATGTGTGGTATATTAGGAGCAAAGAGGATAATTGCCAAGGATTGGATGGCTAAGTGCTCCTTATTTCTCCATACGGTTCAGGGAACTAGTCTCAATCCTTATAGGGGCTTCAAAGCAACATGCTTTGAAGCAACATTAGAACTCTTTTTCCTTTTTCATGAAAACCCTTCATGAAAAAGAAAAAACGGTTCAAATGGCAGGTGATAATCAACCTTGGGTGCATAAATTACATACATCGTAGGTAAGGGAGTAAAACAAACGGAACCACTGTTATAGTTTAAAATCTAGTTTTAGACACTATAAAAATTATTCTTTCAGTCGATATTTCCCTCACAAAAAGGGTTGAAGATAATGGGGCCTTGAAAGCAGGAGGCAAAGACAAACTCCATGGAGTTCAGGCATGACTGAAATTGGTTTAAAATGCTTGTCAGACTGAATGAGACTGACTTCCCAGGAGTTATCTCTTTTGACAGGTCGCGTAATCATAAGGTGTATTGCAGCTATACTCAGAGTTCAGTCTCTATTTCATCCTGTCAGGTACTGCAAGCAGGTCGTTTTGAGAAACAGAAAGCTTTTCTTCGACTGCTAGCATTAGCATTCCCTAAGCTAACATGACATTCCGTGACGCCATGTTTCTTGGCTTCATAGTTGGCTAAATTTTCCACTCGTCTCTACTCGCTAAAGATTTGATTTTCCTCTTGGCAACAAAACAGGAACGAGCAGAACTAAATCCCTGGAAATTAAACTGGATTTATTTGGCACCAATTAGCAGACAGACTATAGCTGGATTGAAAGAAACTGTTAGCCTTGCAACATTAAATCTATAAACTACAGTCTAAGAAGCATAAGCATCTCACTCTGGCATGAGCTGCTCATGCATACGACAGGCCGAACGAAAACTGTTTCAAGGGAGAAAAGGTAAGAAATGGACTGCCTACACACAATGATTTACACCCATCAACAGTCATTCATGACAATTAGTATAGTTGATATTAACTGGGCATTACTGAGTTGCTGAAAGAAAGATTCTGATATATAATTTGAAAATACATAAGGCAGTATACGTAATATCTAAGATTATAGACTTCAATCTATGAGTATTGTTTATTATGTTATCTCATTTTTGAGCTGCGAGAGCCCTTTCAGTTTCTTCTCCCTAACATCACAGTGATGCACCATTTCAGCAGTTTTGGACTACTTTGCCACCTTGTGGCTAACATATATCCTTAAAAGTGTGTGTGTGTCCCAGTTTCTGTTGTGCATAGGACATTTGCAAGTTAAACCTTGAGGTTTAGACACCACATACAATGTTCTCCTGCTATATTGGCAATTAACTTAAAGCAAGACAAGTTTATTCACTGTGTATCCTGTACTTTACATGTTTTGTAGTGAATAAATCATATTATCCTTGCTAATATCAGAGCCCCTTAACAGTTAAGATTAATATGACTTCTTCACAGCAGACATCTTGACTTTTCATTACTGGAAAGACAGGTGGAACCAATAACGTTAACAATGACTCTGTTCCAGAAATTAACGATGTTACCAGTTACACCTGGGTTTGCCAAGTCAAAATGTCCACTGTGAAAAGGCCCCCAAAACCACTGCTCCAAGGAGTTGTTACCATTACTGTTGAGTGGCTGTAAATTGATGACGACTCAGTACAAGCCACCGACAGATGACGAAGGGCCTTAGATGCCTCATCCCAGAATTCCGATCACATGAACCCCCAGCGCAATCAGAATGAGGGGGACATTGCGGTTTTGTGCCTCATCTATAATGACTGCCGCAGGGTCCGTGTGCATGTTCCAGTTCATCACCTTGAAGCACTCTCTTCACCCGTACTACATCAACAGCTCCTGAGGTGAAAAGCCTGCAGTCTGTGTCATGACTTGTTGCTACAATGCCCCTCTGTTACTGAATATGGAACAGTACCACTCTTGAACTAATGCACATCAATTATGTTGAACTGTCAGATCTGTCTTTGTTAATATTTTTTATAAAAATATATATATATATTTAGATATATATCATATCTAGATCTATATTTATATAGATCTAGATATCAATATATATATAGATATCTAGATATCTATATATATAGATCTAGATATCTATATATATATAGATCTGTCAGCATATATATTTATATATTTAAGACATTTATATCTATTTCATGTCTTAAATGGATGAGAAAAACAAAAAAATGCAACACATTGATAATATTGATTGATAGCAAATTACTTTAAATACATACAGAAATAGGTTTGATAGGATGTTTATGCATTTTGCAATAAAAAACAACAATTTACCACATTTTCAGTACTTAATGTCCTTCCATAGATGTAATGCACACAAAATAGAACTGTCAATGGTATATTAGGTTTTATTGTAATTTATTAGCTGTATACCGATGATTAATTAAAATATTACTATAAAATGAAGGACCATTGCATGGATGCCAAACACCAAAACAATGACAGTGTTGTTATCTTGAGCCTGTTCGCATCTATGGAGCTGCGAACAATGCAACAAACACCAGATAAAGACATGTAACAACATATTCATCCTGCATTCAAAACCTCATGTTAACAGTTTTTACCTAAATCAAACAATTCCAACACCAAGCAACTAAATGAGCAAACAGCAAAAACACGCTAACGGTTCATATGGCCATAATGGTGCTAATGATTTTGCTACATGAACAGAGACTCCACAGATTCTAGCGAGTAAATCTTATCACTCTTCTACCAAAACTCACTGACAAGCAGCCGAATAATAGGAAAAACAAACTTTACCATCAATTATATCCTACCTTTGCTGCTTTGTGATCTAAAGTGGTGTTCCAGGGCATATCAACGCTAATGGCTACTCTAATATTTCTGTATCATTTTTGGGTCAGTTCCAGCCATCTATATGCATTTGCATGGCATGACTTAAAACACGGTCTATTTTTCCATCTGGTGAATGAATTGTGGTACTGCACTCATCCTAATGGGATTGGCCTTCGCTACAGGATGGAAATAAACCAATGGGTTATGGTTTTCTTTGTATGGGAACAAGTATAAAGGTCTGATTGATTGATTTTTTGAAACAAAGCCCAAACCATTTGCATTTAGATGGAATAAATGGTGACATGTGGCACAAATGGTACCTAAATGGCCAATTTGAATATTCAATCTTAACATACCTCTACTAAAATCTCTCCAACGTTGCTCTACTTTACCTTTTTAACATCAGTCTGTGCACAGGACATGTCCAGATGTTTTTATATGATTTGCTAGAGGTTTTGGGCTGGAACTGCATCATTCCAAAGAGACCGAAGCGGGAATTAAATCTTTAATTAATGCCGTGTTCCATCTTCATTTACTCTGAGTAACATATATATACTGATGCGTTCCACTTCTGTAGAAATCAGAAACTTTATTACGAAATAGGGTATAATAATAATAATTAAAATCAACATTGTAGTTGCAGAGGTACACTCCATTCTTTTTGTGCATGTTGTTTTCAAGCAGAGACCTGAGCCAGAGGTTACAGGGTTTAAGAGGTTAAATTCAAGGTTAATGTACTTGTTTTTTTGACTTGCTGTAAAATAACCATACTGCATTTGTGTTTTTTATTTTCCATGCTTTATGCCATTTACTCTAAACTGTAGATACGATCTGTTCAATGAGTTTCCATTACACATACTGTCTTTGAATCAAGAGTTTCTTTTACTGAACTTTCTGAGAAGCTGAAACATAATATTCTCATAACACATCTTTTTCCCAGCAGACATTTTGACAATACCAAGACCCTTAAATTAAAGTTAAACAAAGCATCACATTGCGTTTTCATTTTTTTTTCTGTCATTTTATTTACATTAGTCAATGGTTTCTATCAATATGTTATGGAAGTTAACAGACTTGAAAAAGGTAAACATATTCCATCTGACATTTTTATTGTTGTTAATGGGTTTAGAATTATGGATTGTTTTGAAAAGCCTCCTGGGTGAAATTGTTCTTGAGATGGTGGTGGAAACCAGACAAGCAAGCAAACTTGGCTGATGTGAAAATGATCATGTAAATATGGTAGATTTGTGCCCTGATTTTTAACACTTTTCCTGACACAGACACCTGGACAAAGCGCAATGTGGAGGACTCACTCACCAGTGGTGCTGAAATCACAAGATAAATACTGTCCATCAGTCTGTTTTTTTAAGCCAGGCCAGCAAGTTTCTTTCCCCGTTTCAGTCCATGGGCCGTTCTGCCAGAGTTTCCTGAATAATAGGTCTGTAGACACAGGGAGGAGTTTATAAGACACAATTGTGTATGTTGACTGCAGGTCAGGAGACTCAATCACTTCTGTTTGCCAAAGACAACTACAGTAGTTTCCCACACTATGCAGACTACTATGTATGGAGAACGCACTCCTGCAAGAGATCAATTTCTTGCAATAATCGGCAGTGTTTGTTTGTGGTCTTGCTGCACTGGGGTGTGATCGACTGATGTGTTTGTGTTTTAAGCACCAACTATAGTACTTGCCAGGGTTATGATCAGATTTCAGTCTCAGTGAACATACAAATATACTGGGCTACACAAAATCAAATAAGTCTGAGAAAGTCTTGACCTGTCTGGAGGGGGTTATAAATTCAAAGGCTTCTCTGAGGACTGAAATCAGTGAGTATGACTGAGCTTTAATCCCCACACAGCACTGGCCTCATTCCAATAATTGATTCTCATTCAAGTGAATATTGATTGTCCCCATTAAGAGATTTCAAGCAGCCATTTGTAACAGTATCAGTCTGATAACTCCCCCATCTCACTCCCTTACCTCTCGTGTGTTACATTTCTATAGAAAGCTGCAGTGGTCACTGTAATGGTTTGGCATTTTTCTTCATCTTTGATTAGCCATTTTGATGTGGAACATTAACATTAATGTTTATGCATTGGCTCCCTGTACACCCTGATTATTGAATACATTTAAAACAATAAGTGTTTTAACATCTTGAAGTCATCCTGTATACTGAGTTGCGAGATATTTACGTACATCGGATGCAATTCAGCCTTTAATAAACCAATCACTGCTCATTCAGGGCAAATTAGATGTTTTTTTAGGTGATAGTTGCTAAAGGCCATTTAATTACAGAATCGAATTACTTAATTACTCTCTTAATTGGATTAGTTTATAATTAGGGTAAGATACTTACTATAGGGATGTTGCTTAGCTTATGTATACACAACTATAGCTGGGTAAAAACCTAAATGGGTGTCTTCTGCTGTTGAATCCGTTACAGGTGATGTAGCATAATAAAACCACCATGTACAAATGAAATAAAAAGTAAAATACTGACCATCATTCTCATGTCATAAAATTGTTGTTGACTTTGTTAAACTAGTAAACATGTAAATGTCAAAACAGCTGTTATGTTCTTTTGGGTCACAAGAACAAGACTTTTCCAATTATATTTGTATTTTCTCTTAGCCAGAGCCCACTGCATGCTGGAACCCTGGCCGAGCACCCGGTACACACGAAAGGTACATCAAGGTGTTTTCAATTATCCTGACTAATTAGACCTCCAGTCAGTTGAAGCTGGGTGGAGCTATGCTGGAAATGACCTGATGTCACCTATACTATACAAGGCAATAACAGTGTATGTTATGCCGCATGAGAGCGATCGAGCTGTCAGTCATGCACAGTCTGTTCACTTGAGAAGAGGTCTAATCAGGACTCATAGGTGAAACCACCTGTGTGGTTAGACAATGAAGGGGCCTTGACACTGAAGGCCCTCTTCGTAGCAGCCACTTTGACCTGTCCTAGCAGGGTAAACACAGGTGTAATTGATCAAATTAATTATGGTCCCATTCGATTTAGTGCGTCACAGACGTTCAAGTGAGCCAGCATGCACAATACCAGGGCCCTGGTCCACCTCAATGAAACAAGGCCATAATTAATGTTATCAATTACACCTGTGTTTAACCTGCAATGACTTGTCAAAAATGTCTGCTGTGAAAAGAGCCTATTGTATTGTTTATCTCTCAGATGTGATGCAGAACAAGTTTGAGGAACAGTGTACAAATACTGTTACGAGTAAAAATGATGCATAAAAGTATTATTTCAGAAGAAATACAAAATATACAGAGTATCAGAAGTAAAAGTATTTATGTAGACTGGCACTTTCCAGAATCTGAATTGTATTATTTATTAAATTATAAGAAGTCATCTGAATGAAATTGTTGATATCTTAGTTATTATTTTGAATCTGCAGAGTAACTAACATGATCAAATACATTTTGTTGAGTAAAAAGTACAATATATCCGTCTGAAATGGGAGTTGGCATATAAAGTAGTATACAATGTAAAGTACAAGTAAAGTGAATATTACTGTATACCCTTAAATATATACATGAGCTCATAGTCACCTGAATTAGATTAGTTTCACTGTCCTATAGAGACACCTAGTGGCTGCTTGTACCTTCTTTAAATAATTGTACATTGACTTTTTGGAGGGGGGGGATACCATGATGATGACTGGAGCAACACCTTTTTTCAGTCTCTTCTGTTACTTCCTTCAAACATTAGCCTTTAGTCTAATAATTAACACACAAATAAAAACTCGTGGTTTTAACGATAAAGGAGTGTTCAGTGTGGGTGGAGTAAAGTTAGTGTGATGTGCCTTTCATTTGTACAAGACTTACAGTAAATGAGAGAATATTTCCTAGTTGGTAGACTTGTTTAGAGATAAAAAAAAAAAAATCAATGTCTCACTTTGATTTAAATACTTTATAAGATTGGTTATAGTATTTACAGTTAGTCTTTGGTGCCTCTCCCAAGATTACTCTATTGCTATTGTGTGAACATAAATGGCAAAAATGTGTATATATATATGTATATATACTCACACTACAGCCTACTGTATATATCCAGTATATATATACCTGGTGGAGGTGGAGTACACTTTAATGGTGGTTTATTCTACAGAACAGTATGATTTCCTTTTTTTTCTATATAAGAAAACGCTTGGAAAGTGTTTTATATGTAAATGTTTGTGTTTGAATTGATCTGGTTTAAGTTGACCTTGGCTTCAGTGCTGATGAAACCTGTAGATCCACCTTTTTATTTACTTGTGGTAATTCCTCATGGGTTGATGATTAACAGCATTTTTTTATTTGCTGAAAAGTTCCACATTTTAACACAACAATTTACATAAACACTGGAGTGTGTCAGCAAAGTTTATTTGCAGATCCAAATACACTTTCAACCAAACACAATAGCTAGCCCTTTATTTGATGAACACACTTTCTCCCTGCCCCCCATCTTTCCTACACTCAAACACACAAACACACCTCCTCCAAAGGTACATAAGTGTCTGTGCAGGTGCTTCGGTCAAAGCGGAGCGACTCCAGCAACACTATTGCTCTCTGGTCACCCTTCCAGCAAAATGTCTCAGGATTATTTTGAATTCTCCTTAATAAGGAAAAATGCAAGAAACGGCACGGCCACTGTGGCTCTTAACAACGCAGCAGATATCTCCGTTATTGTGATTTACTTTTTGGTTGTCTTGGCTGTTGGAATATGGGTGAGTTTCTCAGTCTTTCACCGGACCATTCTTCAAAATCCCTCTTCTCAGTGAATAATTAACTCCTCACCGGTTTCACAATTATGAGATTTGTAGTTAGTTTTATGTCAATATAAGAAGAAGAAGTCTGTATTGAACCATGAGAGAAAAATATAGTGATTTATTATAGGTCGGTAAATTCAGGATAATAATCATTTATGTTTTGATATAAGAGGAATCTCACTTTTAGCAACAGAGGCCTTGTTTTTTAACACCACTACAGCTGCACTTTGGAATAAATTATATGCAATGGAGTGGACTCATATTGTCATATTGCTACTCAACAACCTGGTTTACAGTATTTTATTCCAGATCAGATTACTTTTCTTTTAGGGAATGTACATATTTAAATAAATGTATGGGGAGTACCGTTACTGTGATGTTGTTGAGTTGTATGCTGGGATTTTGTTTTTTGTTTTTATCACAGCTGTATATATAGTGTAATGTGATCATTAATAAATGTGTAGGGACTTTTGAAATAGAGAGTCTGTTGCTTTTTTGCACAAATACATTTCTGGATTTTCTAAAATGTGCCCTCATCCTGTTGCAGGCTATGGTCCGCACCAACCGCTCCACAGTCGGTGGCTTCTTCCTTGCGGGGAGGAGTATGGTGTGGTGGCCGGTGGGTATCTCATGTTGACTGATTACAGGTTTTTATTATTTGTGCTAATTGCTAGTATAAAATATTAGGTCAGGTTGAAAAAAAAAGTATATTTCATATTATATTGACTACATGGCATACCATAGAAGCATAGTCAGCTGTGAATCTTAGAAATTATGCACATTATTCATAGATAATTCTTTTTTATAATCATAACGATGCACTCCGCAGATTGGAGCATCACTGTTTGCCAGCAACATTGGCAGTGGCCACTTTGTAGGCCTCGCTGGGACTGCTGCAGCTGGGGGAATCGCCATTGGTGGATTTGAATGGAATGTGAGTAGCCGTGTCTGATGTGCAAATTACACCATTATCACTTCTTACACAAATTTATTTCTAACCTGTGACATATATTATCAGTTATCTCTGTCAGATGAGCTGATACGTGTAGATTGTCATGAGAGTTTCACCCTGCAGAGGAAACAGGACAGCAACAGAAGTCAACTTCATCTTTTAAGGAGCATTTTGAGTGGCATTGCTTTTTTTTATTGCTTGTGTCTTTGTATGTGTGATTGTTTCAGGCTCTTATAGTGGTCGTCATTCTGGGATGGCTCTTTGTGCCCATCTACATTAAAGCTGGGGTAAACAGAACACACTAACTACATGTTGGACTTATAAAACAGCAACATTAGAGAACAAAAGTTAGTCAAACAAACACAAATGAAAATCTAATTTATTATCTATGATTTTAGATAGTCACCATGCCTGAGTACCTGAAGAAGAGGTTTGGAGGACAACGTATTCGCATCTATCTCTCTGTGCTGTCCCTCTTCCTGTATGTTTTCACTAAGATCTCAGTAAGTCACCAGGTCTTAACCCTCAGTGATGTCCTCTATGTCAACATTGTATTTTACATTATTGATTGAAATGATGTGTTTTTTCCCATCTCCTCTCCACTCAGGCAGACATGTTCTCTGGTGCCATTTTTATCAACCAGGCACTTGGATTGAATATCTACCTTGCTGTCATCATGCTACTATCAATTACTGCGCTGTACACTGTCACAGGTCTGTCCCCTTCGGTTGCATTATCTTCCTTTTCCACCAAACTCATAAATTAAAGTCCTATCTACTTTACAGAGTGGCATTACGACTGGGGCTAAAGTCTTCTCAAGACCATATATAGAGATGTAGACACACACACACACACGTACACTGTCTCCTCCTGTTTGTTTATGTGGTTAATTACCCATGGACTGCGATAAGCAAGAAATTGAATTGAAAAAGAATACTGTTTTGTAATGTAGTATATAATGCATACACACCTGAACTTTAGCTTTACAAAGAACGACCACTTACACAAAACAAGCTTAACACTGAATCACCCAATTTGCGATGAATCGGATCATGTACAAAGTTCTCTTCAGTAAGTTCTGTTATGTACATTAGTGGTGATAAAATGTGTTGATTTGGAATGGAAAATACATACACTGATCACCTCACATACTGTATCTCAGGTGGATTGGCTGCAGTGATCTACACAGACACCTTGCAGACCATCATCATGGTTGTTGGATCATTCATCCTTATGGGCTTTGGTAATATGGTATTTTCCTTTTTTTTATCCTTCTACTCGTTTGTATTATTTATTGTGACGAGACAAATCCTGTTTGTGACAGTAAGTAAAAATTATTGTTAAGTCAATCTAACTTACACACATGTGCAGCTTTCAATAAGGTGGGAGGCTATGAAAGCTTCCAGCAGCGCTACATGGAGGCCGTCCCCTCTATCACGGCTAACATCAGTGCAAGCTGCTACGAGCCTCGGGCCGACTCCTTCCACATTTTTAGGAATGCGATTACAGGAGACCTGCCTTGGCCTGGCCTCGTCTTTGGACTCACAATTCAGGCCACCTGGTACTGGTGCACTGATCAGGTCAGTTCCAGATATGTGCAGTATTGTTTGGTATTTGCATGACCACAATCCATGGTCATGAACGCACCACCCCACCCTCCTACCCCACACACACACAGACTCATTAAATTGATTCCCACACAATTGTACAGACATGATACCCTAATCTTGCCTGTTTTTGCCAGACTCACTCAAGGGGTCTGAGGTGGCCTTCAGTATGATGAGTGACATGCTTTTAGTTAGACCTTAATACAATCCCAGAGACTGAGATAAGATTAAGAAGCAGACTATTGCTGGATCTCGGCAGAGAAGTAGATGGAAATTGAAATGTTGACATCCAACACACAGAAACACATTATCGTTGGCCTTTATCAATGCTATATCAGGAGAATACTATATCAGGAGAATACTATATCAGGAGAATAATTATCAGCAAGCATATCCAATTGTTTAAACCTGAATTTAGAGAAAATTGTTCAGAGTCCTTCATAACCTTTTTTGTTTAACAACAATTTACCCACCCCATTTACTGATTGCATCAGGGCACTACTGATCTCTTCCCGTCTGTGACATTTCCTGTAGGTGATTGTCCAGCGATGCCTCTCAGCTAAGAATTTATCTCATGTTAAGGCAGGCTGTATCTTGTGTGGCTACCTGAAGCTACTACCTATGTTCGTCATGGTTTTCCCCGGGATGATAAGCAGAATCCTCTATACAGGTGAGTGAGTTCAAAATGTGACCGGTGTTGGCTGAAGCAAGCTCACTGGCTGAACGTAATGTAGCTCATGCACATCTTACTGCAATGGGGGATTTATATCTTCTTTAACATCCTGCTGATCTTGTTCATTTCATTCAAGATGAGGTGGCATGTGTGGAGCCAAGTGAATGTGAAGAATACTGTGGTGCCAGTGTGGGCTGCACCAACATCGCTTATCCCAAACTGGTGGTGGATCTCATGCCCAATGGTGTGTGGCTAAATATCTTTGTCTTGTGAGCTGCGAATACGAACGGCAGCCTTTTTGTGTTCCCGTTTTAATCTGTTATTCTATCTGTTTCAGGTCTGCGTGGTCTCATGCTGTCGGTGATGATGGCCTCTCTGATGAGCTCACTTACCTCCATCTTCAACAGTGCCAGTACTCTCTTCACGATGGACATCTACACTAAGATTCGCAGCACATCCAGTGAAAGGGAACTCATGATTGCGGGCAGGTAAAACACTTTGGGGTTCAGTTTATTAAGCTTTCTGATGATGAGAGAGTTTGTGTATGCCTTACTGCCACTATCTCTGTCTGTGTATAGAGTGTTTATCTTGGCCCTGATTGGTGTGAGCATAGCATGGATCCCTGTGGTGCAATCGGCCCAGAGTGGTCAGCTCTTCGACTACATCCAGTCCATCACCAGCTACCTCACACCACCTGTTGCAGCTGTCTTCATGCTTGCCATCTTCTGCAAGCGTGTCAATGAGTCTGTGAGTTTTCCACTTTATTCAACTCTTTATTTACACATTTCAATTAAATTAATTGCCACATTTCTCCAAAGACAAATCTATTGTCTGTTGCAAATAAACAAGAGCAAGAGGCTACTACAATGCTAGCATCTCTGAGGTGCTTTGAGCAGTGACAATGCTAACATGCTGATGTTAAGCCGGTACAATGTATGCTATGTTATCCATCTTAGTTTGGCGTGTTAGCATGCTGATTAGCATAAAATACAAAGTACAGCTGAGAATGATGGTAACCAAAGTATTGGAAAAATCCCCAAAGGCTTCATACTCTGGGCACCACAAATTTCCGTACCAAATATCATGGCACTCCATCCAGTAGTCATTGAGATGTTTCAGTAGTGGACTGACTAACAGGCCGACAGATGAGGAGACGTTGCCATTCCTAGAGCCATGCCTCTAACGTGGATGAAAAGGCTTTTGTGTGTGGTAAAAGTCAGCCCATTAAAAAGATATCATGTAATTACTGACCAAAGGTCTTTGGCAACATCTTTATGTTTACTGCATCCTCTGACTTCTTGTCTAATCTGGGATCTTCTGACCATCACTGGGCATGCATCTGTCTGGAAAAAGTTGGACTGGGAAGTGGTGTGAAGATGGACCCCCTGTTGATATGGTTTTCACTCTCATGATCGTCATATTAGGTTGGCGAAATACTGCTGTCAGGTCAGGTGATCTGTCAGTCATAAGCTGATAGATTGACACATATTCACACAATCACTAGTCACAGAAGCCAGTGAGGAGGATTTTATAATCTGACCAACTCACTGTCACTCATGATGCTGCCATTACTGCCTCGGCTCATTTCTCCAGCTTCCTCCTGCCCTGGTTTTTTGTTCAAACATGCCATGACTTGACATGCAATCTGCATTATGCATATTTCATATCAGTTATATGTATCTGCTAGATGCTGCTCCATAGTCCTGTGGTGGTTCTGTGGTTCAATAGAATGCATTACATGCTATTTGGATATATTTAGTGTTGGTTGGTGCCTCACTTAATTACAGACTGAAATATCTCAACAACTAATTATTGGTTTGCCATAAAATTCATTGACATTCATTGTCCCCCAGAGGGAGAAGCCCAGTGACTTTTTCCTCTAGTACCATCAGCAGGTTGTCTCGACAGCTAATAGATGGATTATCATGCAATTTTGTACACACTTTCACGTGCCTCTCTGGATGAACTATGATCATTTTGATGAACCTTTAACTTTTCATCCAGCACCATTTATCAGGTATCATTATCAAATCATAGGATTTGGGTTTATGACCCAAAACCTGTCATACTATTTTGATATTTCCGACAGCCTCAGCTGGACTTTGTGTTTGGTTATAATTAGCAAAAGTTAGATATCAGACCTAAATTAAGTGGTGAACAAAGTTAACATTACACTTGTTTAAAATCTACAGGTTAGCTTTGACATAGACCTGTTGGCATTCTAGGGTCAGCATGTAGCACTACTTAGCTGCTAGCTAGCTGTGGACCTTTTCCTAATACATGTACTGAGAGTTTTTCCTACTTTCTTCTTTCCTCAGGGTGCATTCTATGGCCTGATAATTGGCCTCTTTATTGGCCTGTCCCGGATGATTGCTGAGTTTTCTTATGGAACAGGCAGCTGCAATGCCCCCAGTAACTGTCCCACCATCATATGTGGAGTCCACTACCTCTACTTCTCCATGATCCTGTTTTTTGTCTCCTGTATCATCATCCTGGGGGTCTCTCTCATGACCAAACCCATTGACGACAAGCATGTACGTGACCGCTGTGAGATAATGCTGGATCAATAATTAATCTGTCGAACATCACTGGAAGACACAGAAATAACCAACTTTATAAATAATGTATTTCAATGTGTTGTGTTGCCTCACTAGTTGTATCGACTGTGCTGGAGCCTGAGGAACCGTACAGAGAAGAGGGTGGACATTGAACAGGATGATTGGACTGATAACCAAGAGTCCAACAATATGGACATAGAAGGTAATCAGCAGACATATAGTATTAACATATGAACACACACCCAAGCAGATTTTCTTCATCGTCTTTGTCTCTTCCATCACAGAGCCCGAGGAGGAACCAGGCTTTTGCAAGAAGGCGCTGATGAGCTTCTGTGGCCTGGAGCAGCAACAAGGCCCCACGTTGAGTCCAGAGGAGCAGGCGGAGTTGCAGAAGAAGCTCACAGACACCTCAGAGGTGCCTCTCTGGAGGAACATTGTCAACGCAAACGCCCTCATCCTCCTGTGTGTGGCTGTTTTCTTTCATGGTTATTACGGCTAAAGAAAGTTGACTGGCCCCAAATGCTCTCGCATAATTTATATTGAAGAGATTGTGTACAGGTTGTAAAGCCCTCTGAGGCAAATTTGTGATTTTGGGCTATACAAAATAAATTGAATTGAATTCTTTATGAATGTAATGTATGACCACGTCATCTGTTTTCCACAACCCTCTTAAATAAGATGCATGGCGGACTTTTATAAACAGTCTCATTATTACTGTATGTATGCCGTGTATGGCTATCCATAACATAAGAACATAAGATATATTTTTCTAAAATATATCTTATGTTCTTATGTTAAAACTAAAACTAAATATTTCTCTACTGTACACAGGTCTGGTGTAGATTTTGCAGCTGAAAGTAAACCAGTAAACCACACTGAGATATATATTAAATTTAAAACACGTTAATATTGTGCATGAATATTCACACATCTACTGTATTTGATGCAAATGGTTCCTGAAACCCTGCACAATTGTAGGTCTTCCAGTCTTAACTATGACTTTTCTTCTTTGTCTTTACTTTTGCTTTTTGTGATTGTAAACATGACAGAGGGCAAAGGTATCTATGTAAATCAGAACAGCTCATGAATGGAGCTGCAGGGTCACTCATGCTTGTCTTCACCGGAAAGAGTCCACTCACACTGCTAGTATCAGTGGAAAATTATTATTTGTTATTTGATAACAGCCCTTGTTCACATGAACTTAATTGATACAATAATGTGACCGCTTTTAGCTGAAGCAATAATGTGTTTAAAATGTGATCATAATGTCAACTCAACTGGTATTTACTCAAAACTACTGGGAATATAAATGCTCCTTTATTGTGTCTTGGACTTTGTAGTTTACATGTAAGTGACGATAAAGTGAATTGACCCAAGTTAATTTGTATGTGTTTTTGAGATGCAAAACAAAAAGGACTCTTTAAGTTGTAATACATAACAGATTACTGGCAATTACTGTTTTTACTTCCTCAGTGTCCGCAAGCCTCTTTCCCCATTATGTGCTCAAAGTCCACAAGTGCCGTCCCTTCTTACATAATAAGAATTTTACTGCGTTATTTTAGGTGTTAAGGAATAAAAACATCTTATGGAAGTAGGTTTGTGAATTACACAAACTATTGTTTGACTCTTTGCTTCCCTCTAGTGGTTTACTGCTGAACATGTAAGACACTGGTTTTCTGTTTATTTTTTTGCACATTCAATTTCTGGTGAAATCTGCTCTTACTGAGGTCAATTTAGTCTTTCAATGTACTCGGTAAATAGATGCTGACCATTTTTTAATGTATTGTAAGTCATTCTCATTGTGACACACTGATTATCTTCCTCTTATCACTAACTGTGGTTAATGTGCACTAATGTAGGCCTTGACTATGTGCACCACTGTTGAATGATTTATGATTTCTGCCTTGGACTAGCACTCTTTGTTCTCTGCATCTCTTTTACCCCTGCCGCATTCTCCAGAAGTTGCGTATTGACTTCATATGTGTTTGAATCATATAGTCTGGAAGGGATTCTGCTGGCCTGCGTGGTGACGAAGTGCAACAAGCCAGTCAAAGGTCAACATGGAGACTTGTCTGGCTCTCAACAGTCAGAGGAGATATTTTTGTTTTAGTGCTAGAACCCACAGCCCATCTGTCGGCTGTCATTATTCACAGTGATGAGTAATGAAGAGACGAGACACATTTTTAATTGAAGATTGAGTCGATTATAATAGACAGCAGAAGAGCATAAATTAAATGAACGTATTGACATTTTTTAATAACAAAGTCATTTTATAAATTTTTCGATGAAGAAATAATAAGGATAACCTGATATTTCACAAAATGTAACATCATTCAAAATATGACACCCAAAGCATTTCAGAATGTCCTCCTGTGTGAATGTAAAGCGTTGATATTCTTAATATTTGTTGTTCAGTCCTGCCCTAAGTGTATCTCATCACAGTGCCATATTTATATCCAAATAATTATAAAGATGACTCCACAAACTACGTGTGATCCAAACTATTAATGAGTGTGAAATAGTGAATTGTTCTATCTGAATACAAACCCTTAATAATAATAATCATTAATAAATAATCACAATCAGGGTTATAAAACATGCAACATTTGAACCTCTTAAAACACAGTACGCAGAGCGATATAAACTGGCTAAAACAAAAACAAAGTAGCCGCCTAGTGGCACAAGAGGCTCATTACAAAGGACAATTTACTGCATAACTCCACTGAGTTAACCCCTTCCACTGTAAAAGCTTTCAAGTTAGTTAAACTTGAAAGTAACTTATCAGCAATTAATTTTCAGGTTCCAATTGTCCAGATATGATAGTCACTAGCTGTGGTACCCTGTTGGATTTACTGCAATTGTGCAGTGATGGGCTCGCTCCCGTTCTTTAAAAAAAAGTTGATCTCAAAGAAAGTCAAGATCAATAACTTGCACATCTCAAAACGGGATTGTTGTAATCTGCACACCATACATCTTGGACTTGGTGTGAGTATGGATGTCTTCCTGTCTATGGAAAAATAAAAAGCCTTAAACATGGTCATTGTCTCTATGTAGAAGATATGATTTAGCATATTTCAAATTATTCGGACGACACAAGGTTTGTGTTTCTATAAAAATGGCACAATGCCAATGGAAATAAGTGAATACCAGAGCAACTAAATGCAATTGAGCATCTAAGTAGATAGCGCAAACTGAAGTAAATGTGCATGTAGACATATTTGCAAAAGAAAAACTAAACATACAGAATGACAGGCAGGTATGCAACTGTGGAAAATGTGATGGTTGTATGTATATACTCTATATTAATAGCAATAGATAACATGTACAGTTCAAATGAATGCAGCTATAATATTGTGTGTTTTGGTATTTGTTTACAGGTCTAAAAAAGATTCCACCTTAACTAAATACCAGACATTCCTAAAAGTAACCAGTTTTCTTTGATGACAGTGATTTCTTTTCCTCTTTAGCCCGACCCTCAGCTGACAACTGCTCACAAGTAAAGTAGAAATAAGGCCTTGTTGAAAGAGGTTTATAGCAGCTGGTCAGCAGATCTCAGATGTGACCAATCTCTCTCAAGAAAGTGCAAACCCCAGCACAGGCAAAGGGAAAACATATTTATTATCTCATACAAACACTACGGTCAAGCTGAAAACACTTGGGCTCGTGACTAATTATTCTCGATTATCAATAGAAGAAGGGAAAAACGGTCAGTGTACCAACGTTACTATAGAGAGGAAGGGAAGCACAGGCCAAGGTTAAAGGTCACCTGCGCCACCGGTTGGTTGCAGAGGGGAAACGCACTCAGGCACACCTGCCTTCAATCAGCACCTGAATCACAGCAAAAATGAATTCCCTCGACTACCACAAGCGCGCACACACCCTGACTCACCCCCGCTCATGGTGTGCCGCTATATGAATGTATCCTGGGCTCTCTGTGCACGTGACAGGTCTCATTGTCCCTGCAGCCATGGGTACATCTTCAGTTACTTCTAGCTTCCTCTGAACTGCAGGTCACCTCTTAAGACAGCAAAAAAAAAAAAATACTCTCTAAAGACCTTGACTTTGCTGTAAAACCTTAGTTATTGGCCAACTGAGTCCCCCACACACATTTTTGTGATGTTTTGGTCCACTGACATTTACAAAAAGTTAACGATAACAGCTTTCTAGATCTGTTCTCACACAAACAAACAATTTTCCCTGCAGCTTTTTCTTTTCACATAGACTGTGAAACATCTGTCAGCCATGGCTTTAAGTTTAGTGGTAGAAAAATGTCTTGATGTTTTAGCTTTCTTTCATTTATTGTTCCTTCAATACACATGAGAGATCTTCTGTGATTTGTGTTCTTCTGACTGGTTGGTGGGACTTGTGACGTCACACATGTAGTTCCCAGCACCAAGCAAGATCAAAGTTGTGCAGTTCTGTTCCTGGCATTTCATTTACAATCTGTGGATCAATTTGGATTAAACCACATGGTTCTGAAGAAGCAGATTAGCTACCTTTATAATTTCAATGCATGCTAGCTTTATCTTTATGTTTTATTTATTAATTGCACTATTAATTAGAATGTAATCAATTACTCTTGAAACAAAAAAAACATAGGCCTAATTAATACTTAATTAATACTAATTACTCAACTTCTCAGTAGTATTACTCCTTACTTCGTACACACGTGGAGAACGAGACGTTGAGGTTTACCAAGCAGCAGGCCTCGTGTGAACTTGGAGGTATAAACATTACGGCTGGCTGCATGCAGGAGTCCTGTCCTCCTCACCAGGGAGCCACGGGGTCACTCCGCTTCACACTCCCTCCAACTCGGAGTAAAACCTGCTGTTTTATGCCGCGCAATTAAAAAAACATCGGACTTCAGTATTTTCCCTCTTTTGCTACAGAGCTAGCAGCCTCTCCACACTACCAGCCCCTGACTCAAAGCCAAGCTATCTGACCTGTCTGCCTCCCTCCCCCCGGTTAGACTGCACAGCTGAATACTACACCGGAAGGTCGCAGTTTGAAGGTAATTATAAAGTACTTTAAAATGACTGTATTGGTGTACAGTATTTGTCAGCAGTTATAACGTCTCATATGAAGATATGTTGTATCGCTACTATTGTTACAACTGTTGCACTATGTATTAAATATTGTTGTACCGACAGTAGTTGCTGAACATGAATTAAGTACTTACATTACTTAATTAATGAACTCTTACATCTGCTTACAACTACATCATAGTGTGTAATAAACCGTTTTTAAAAGTGTATACACTGCTGATATGACAAGTGTTGTCATAGTCCTTATTGCATTTTTTTTTTACTGTAACACATTAGAATGAATTACTGCCCAACACTGGTCATCCATATGTGATGTGAATGAGAAATATTTGTTTTCATGAACTTTAACAACACATACAGCCAGTTGCCTAAAAAGGCTGCTGGATAAAAGAAGTGAGAGATAGATTATAAAAAAAACATGCACACCACATTTTTGGGGAACTTATACTGCATTAATGATGTGTTGAGCAAATACTCTGAATCTTCCTGAAACTAACAGAAGAGTAAGTTTAGACAGTACTTAATGATAAAAGCCCCTCAAACACAAGCTAGTTGGTGTTCAGATTATCTCTCATTACATTACGCATCCGATGCCCATGTTATATAAGCATAACCCTCTTACATTGATTGAAAAATCACATCATGTTTTTTTCTTTCACTTTGATCTGAGGATTATTTATTGGTCAGCATGAACGCTCGAGCAGATACAAAACTTATAATGTAAAATCCTCCTTATGCAACATCACTGAAAGAGCAGATCTGTGCTGGGAGCTTATAGGATGCTGCTTTTAAGTTTCTTGGGGAATTTATAAAAACTCAGCCGTGTCACATTTAGCAGTCAAAGTGTCAAGGACGTATGAGCACACATGAGACCACTGAGTTTTGTTGTTAACATTTTTGCTTTGAGGCTGTTTGTGGGAATCCATTTCTGCAAACATGAGTGAGATACACAAGCTCAGAGTTGAATATGACGGATCTGTTTTTTTTCCCAAAAAGCTTCCAGTCAGCAGCCTGATAGAAAATTAATTACTGAGTGAATTGATGCTTTTTTTTGTCAGATGTGCTGCACTCCTTTCGATTAGATCTATTTGCAGCAGCGTCCTGTACTTCCTGTTTGCCTGGCTGTCGACTTAACCACATGTGTGTGGTTCACATTTACACACAAACATTGCACAAGAACATGCTCATAATCTCAGACAGACGTGTGCATGTTTGTCTATAAATGAGCATGTGTGTTTATGTGTCTGTATGCATATGTGTGTTTCGGCATGGGGGGTGGAGGGGAGGAGGAGGGTTGGTGTCTTTAACGTTTCTCATTGGCTGAAATATTTTCTCTGGCAACTAGAAAACGTGATCCTGGCTGCAGAGGCACTGCAGTGTGTGCTGCAGCGAGGGAGAGCGAACGAGAGAGAGAAAGAGAGTGTGTGTGTGTGTGAGAGAGAGAGAGAGCAAGAGAGAGAGAGATAGAGAGAGAGAGAGAGAGAGGGAGAGGTGGGGGTGGGCAGGCAAAACAAGCCACATGCATAAGGAGGGAGCCAGAGGCACAGAGACTGAGTGGGAGTGTGTGTGTGTGAGTGTGCATGTATGTGTGTGAAAACACTGCGCATGTGTGACTGTGAGGCGCACTGAGCGGAGCAAACGGAGGAGGAGAGAAAGGAGTAACGAACGGCAGCTGAGTCGAGAGGAGAGATAACGGCAGAGGAGAGGGAGAGAACGAGAAGAGAGGTGTACCTGAAGACCAGAAGAAAGAGACGGGCAGAGCGACAGGAAGGAAGAGCAGAGGGACGTACATGCAGAGAAACACAGCGCAAAAGCTCAGAAACTCCAAAGCTCAGGCCACTGCACAGAATACGCTGAATAATTTGGGCTGAGGAAGAGGGATGGAGAAAGAGAGACCAAAGGGAGACGCTCAGCCACAGCTCGGTGGAAAAGAATCACGGGTGGGAGAGTGAAGGACAAAGGTACCGGAGAGGAGAGGGGGGAATGAGGGATGCGGAGCTCAACGATACCGACCCTCGACATGACGCATCCACCTTGTAACAGCTTCCTCCATCTTACATCCCCTCCATGTTTGCCTCCCTCCACTGCTGCTCGTTGTTCATCCTTCTAGAATCGAATGGACAGGAGAGAGCATCCTCCCTCTGGCGACACATCCCCCTGAACAAACAGACTGAGCGGTTTATCGTCTCAGTACAACATCAACTACGTCGACAGCAAACAACTGGAACAGGATCGAGGAGGCAAGAAAGGACTGGAACAAGACAAGTGCGTAGGTAGACAGGTGAGGATGAGAAATTAGCTTTTCATCTGTTTCACAGAGACGATACGGAGGTTTATCTTCATATTCTGTATCTGTTTCACATCTGTGAGGTGTGGCTCCTCTGTGTATGTGTCATGCAAATGTTCTTTTCTTTCTAGCTGTCTCTGTGCAAGACAAAAGGGGATCTTTGCCTTTTGTTACGTGAGGCTGGGATTTGCATGGTTGTTGCATCATTTTGCAGACACACATGGCTGCATGAATGGAGAGGCACAGATATGCCCACAGACACACACCTGCACGCCGACTTATCTGCATTGATCGCAAACAGTGCTCAGAGACCGTGAATAGTCCTTGATGAGAGTCTGGGTGTCGATGGTATCTTCAGGGTCATGTCTCCAGCTGGTTATGACATTTGACAGACCTCTGCACAGACAGACAGTAGGGGCCGAGGGTGGGGGGGGGGGGGATAGGGACGGGGCAGGAACTGCCTGTTCTGTAGCTGTCAGCAGCACTAAGGCATCTCCATATTGGCAATACATTGGCGCTGCAGTGAGAGTGCTGGGTACACCATGCTGCGATTGCATAACTGCTGCTCCCGAACACACCCCTCCCACATGCTAAAGCCGCTCCATCTCACACGGTCCAAATATTTTGGCCACTCTGTCCCACAGTCCCACGTGAGTCTCGGCTCACACGGCATCAACAACGCCGTCCACCTTAACCCTGTGCTGAGACGGCCTCCTTAAGAGGAAAATCAATCGCCTTAATCAATCGAGCCACTGTTGTTATTGAAAGAGCTGGACATTTGCTGAACCTTTCCACTCATAAATCTCCTATGAAGTCTGTGTCAGGCAGTGCGATGGTGGTTATTGCCTTTTAGTTTTCTGCCTGTGTGCAGCTCTGCCATGTTGCTGTGGGAGAAACATACACGGGAACAAAGAGCACTTGGCTGTAATGAATTGCGAGGCAAAATGGCCGATGTCTGCCATGAGTGACAGTGAGCTGAATTATTAAAAACAACACCTCCCAACTCACTCACTAAGCACTTTCTGCCACACTGCCATCCTACATTAGCCTGTGGAATAATTGCATGTAATCACAGCTCTATGGATTGACTGTAAACATAATGAATAGAGCCAAACATCATGTCCTGATCTGAATCCCGTAAAAACATATATTCATGTTTTTAAATATTGGCATTTGAATTATGTTTGATATGAACCTACTGTATGTTGTATTTGGAGGAAATTGATTGCTTGATTTAGAAAATGATTGTAAGCAAAACTCCATTGAGAAAAACTTTGAAAAATAATATATTTTGAGTTGTAACAAAGAGAAAAAAACAGAATCATAAAAGCAAACAAGACACTGAGACACACTTGTCATCTGCTGTACAACGCTTAAATATCTAGAGGAAGTAAAAGTCGTAACAAGGTTTCCGTAGGTGAACCTGCGGAAGGATCATTACCGAAATTGCAACAATATACTTTTAAATTGATAAAATATGCCACAGAAGCGAATCTTCCTGTATTTGAATCATTGTGACTGAATCCCTGTCAGCACTACGATTTCCTGAGAGAATCTGCAGCCACCAAACATACAGCAAATCTGGGGATTTGTCCTCAGATCACGTTAAGGTCGTAACACATTACGCAATCAAAACACAAACATAATATCCCACGCAGGCCAGAGTGGAGATCTGTAGCGACGCTTTTTAGCAGCCGAGGCATGAATGTGGATGCACATCTCAACATAGCTGGCATACCTGACGTGCTGCTGGTATGTGGCATAGGGGCACAGAGACCCAGATTGGATAGATATGGATCGATAGAGGCCGATTTTCATTGAGAGAAAAGGAGAGAGAGAGAGAGAGAGAGAGAGAGAGAGAGAGAGAGAGACAGACGGAGAGACAGACTGATGGGCAGGGTCGCTATGACTCATTCAGAACATGGTGCCCTTCTGGTGTTCTCCGATCTGCACAGGAAGAATTTATCCAGTGTGATCATGAGGACCTGAGCATGCATGTGTGTCTGTCTGTGTGTGTGTGTGTGTGTGTGTGTGTGTGTGTGTGTGTGTGTGTGTGGCAGACCAAGCAACACAGTTAGGAGTGTGAGAGGATAGGAATTTCCTTGGCGTGTGGCGCCATGTGTGTTTTTCTCCCTCATCAGGTGTCTGTCAGTTTAATCAGTGTGACTGATAGTAGGCACATTTAGAAATATTCCTTTTAGAGGCTTATATCTGTTTGTTATCTGTTAGTCTGTGTGTCCAGTGGAATGTATAAGGGTGGTGCCGAGTACGACGATGGGGAGTCGTCAGAGGGTGAGACGTTCAGTGTGTGTGTGTGTGTGTGTGTCTGTGTGACTTTATACTGTCTATGCAGCTCTGTGTGTGTTTAATGCTATGAGGAATTTTGCTGCGAGACGAACTCCTCTGACATCTCTGTGGTCAGCTCTCCTCTTCCTCCTCTTGCTTGTGATGACGAGGTCAAATGCCTGCCATGATTTCATTAGTGTAATAATTCCTCTGCAGGGAGAGGATCGAGAGCTATGTATACACACACACACACACACACACACACACACACACACACACACACACATGCAAACACTCGATGTCAAGACTGTGGGAGAGCTGAAGTACTGTGTTAATATGGTGACTGGGTAGGAGATGAGCTCCTTACATAACCTGAGAGGCCTCTGTCGATTAGAGGAAGAGGCTGCACCAAAGCTGGGCCATCAGCAGGCAGGCTGCTTCAGTTATCAGCCCTTTTCATAGCACTGTCACCAAATTAGAGGGTAATTTTAGCTGCTTCATCTCCCCCCAGGCTCAAAGGCTCCTCGTGCAGCCGGGATGCTTTATCAACTCGACCGCTGCCCACTACGAGGCAGGCATACTCTCAGAAGCTGTTTATATCCACACAGTGTGTCTAGACTTATACTATCTGTCAGAAGTGGAGATGATTAGTTGAATTTCAACCGGATTGATTTTGGGGGCCAATGTTGGCTGATTTTATTTATTATTTATTTTTTTTTATTATTTTTTTATTTATTTATTGTTGGCAAAATTTTATCTAAATTACATAACAAAGTAATTTATTTTGGCATTTCTGTGCTCCATTTTGTGTTGTTATCTTTGGCCCATATATACTAATATACTAATATCAGCAGATATATCATCTGGGCAGATTTATAGGTATAGCTATAATTCAAACCATGAGGTGGTATAGCCAAATTCAATGCAGGCCTAAATTCACACTATTGCAGTTATATAACCAGGTTTAGAGCTGTGAGACATCCATGTGTTGTAGTATAGTATGATGTAGGATCATTTAAAATAATTTGATGATGATATTATGTTTGTTTAGCTACTAATACCAACATTTTACATTTTTGATTTGTTACTTTAATAAAAACAAAAATTAAATAAATTCTCCACAAAACATTTTTTTTAACAAAAGTCCAAAATGTCATGTTGTGTAAGGACATGCAGAACATTGACCAAATTAAACAATCTAAAGGAGGCAAAATAATTATTTCAACCAGTATGTATCCAATAATAGAAAAGGTAGATTCAATACCAACATCTGTACATGATAGTTTGTACATATTGTGTCACAAACTATTTTATATATATATATATATATATATATATATATATAATCAAACATTTATCATAATATTGTGACATCTTTTCATTCATTTTTATATTTCTTATTACCTTTTTTTTAACAAATGTTCTTTATAATTGTATCTAATCTTATCTATAATCAATACCTGCATTTGTGAGGCCACCGTGTACACATTCTTGATGATTGTTTCTCAGAAATGTCTTGCTTAAATATCTTATAAAACTACCAAACATTGCCCCTGAAATATATCACTATCTTTATCAAGTAAGTATGTGTGAATGCATACTGCGCGTGAAAGAGGATGAAAAAGAAACAGAGGCCTTTTTAGGAAAAGTGTTGAAGCACATTTGGTAACATTTGATTCTGTCTACCAGCTCTGTGTGTTTGAGTGTGGGGTGTACAAATATGTTAACAGATTCATTGAGAGAGTACAAAGGGGTGAAACAAATGTCTGCCTGCATGCCCAATATGGCTCGTTGCATTACGTGGAAGTAATGGGCTGAAGCACTTCCGCCTGTTAGGTACATCTCTCTCGTTTGATGTCAATCTTCAGCAGGGGTTGGGGGCAGGAAACCACTGAGAAGTGCATAGATAAACAAACCATAAATAGAAACCTGAACCAGCACTGAGCTCTCTCTCTCTCTCCTCTCTCTCTCTCTCTCTCTCTCTCTCTCTCTCTCTTCTTCGCCATGTAGGTCACCTCCTCTGCAAAGCTTTTTTATTCTCTCTAATGAATCATCACTGTTGCGCCCGGTGAAAAGAATGAAAGATGTGTCATCCTCCCGCATCTCCTGGTTGGCAGCTATTGTTTTGGTCAAGCTAAAAAGCTTCATCCATGCACTCGTTATTTTAATAAACCCACACACAGTATGACACAAACCCTCCATGCAGAGTAGAACCTGTTCCCACGCAGTCTAACTGACGCAACTCACAAGATGTGACAGTGCTGACAGGAAACCGGAAGCATTACAAGAGCAAGACCGCAACATGTGTCACAATCACCTGCTCTGACCGGGCAGAGTGGCAGGCTTTGGCTTTTAGTTACCTGTCGGTTGCATTTACTGTTTGTGGCTACAGCATTGTTTACCTGCTATTAGTGCTATGAACATGTTTTAATAGCACGAGATATTTGGGTGTTAGCTTTTCTCGCCACTCCCAGTTTGGCACGTGAAAATAATCTGCGTTGTGGTCGGGGGATGGAGGTGGGGCACTCACACCACATCAACATAATCTTCCCACTTTGTAGCACACACCGATTGTGTTTAAAAGAGAGGCGTGCTCGGCGCTATGCCACAGAGCATGTGGCAACAGGATTATTATCTCACTCTTAAGAAACACACCTGGACCGAGGCCAAAATGTAAAGTTGACAGCCTCCGTCATCAGATAAACACGAAGAAACTGATCTTCATACAGCTACAGCGGATTATTTCCAAGTTAAAAAAAATAGAGTACACCTACATAACTTTCTAAGAATATTAGAACTTGTTTTAAATATTTTTGAAAAGCTGATTCACCCCCCCCCTAACTTGTATTTCATTAATATTCCATGTTAAATGTCATTCAAATTCACTAAATCTTGCAATGTTTTCATCAGAGAAGTAATTCATGTATTTTATAAATCTCTACTGTTTTCACAGGTAGATGAACCAAAGGTAACCTGAGGACGCGTTATGAGTCGGACTCACTGAAAAAGGGGAGACAAGCACAGAGGCAACCTTCAGACTGTTATCACTTCGTCTGCTCAGTTGGGAGGACTGTCTGAAAGTTAAACCCTTCACTCCCACCTCTGAGGAATTCAGGAGCCTTGGAGCTTGAAGGAGTCATTCCAACAGCGTTCTAGAGCATTATGGGACAACCCTGTTTCTTATCAATAAGCTACTGAGAGGATCACACAGGGTCACCTGACTAAACTGGACCAAGAGCAGAGAGAAAGACAGAAGGTTATTCTTTCTTTCTCCTGCACTTGAGTCGATGTGTAACACTCCCACAGCCAAAAACAGGAAGTTAAGCTAAGCAAGAACCATGTGTAAAGGCTAGTTTGAGAAGACAAGAGTTTCCTTGGCAGGCCACAGGATATAGTTTAAGACAATACCTCTTGGACCTTTCTGGACGGCCTGAACTCAATCCCCCCATGGTGTGAATGCAGACATCCAACCAACCTGTACTGTATGTATATATGTGAGCATCTGTGTGCATTTGAGATTATTTATTGGTGTCATCACTGAGTGAGAACATATCTTTGTGCTAAAGTACTAACTGTCCTTGTATGTGAATATACTTCTCTGCAAATAGCCATCAGAGACAGCACAGGAACATCAGCAACAAAAAAACTACCTTTAAGTAGTCAACACTGGTCAGATACTGTAAGCTGGACTGTTAAATCATCCATACATATCAACGGGGACAGAATAAGAGCTGCAGATTGCGGTGCTCTGGCTGAGCTCTTCTATCTGTCTTCCCTTCATAAAGATACAGGCTGACAGTAGTGCCCACCAGGGGGATCTCTGAGGGAAACATGGAGGCAACCATCCGTCCCCATGTCCCCTCGAATGGCTGACTCCAGAGAAAGAGCCTAATCTTTTTCCCCTTGCCCAGAACTAGGCAGGGGTGTCCAGAGCTAATTAGAGCCACAGCCCCTCTCTGTTCCGCCTCCAAAAACGTGCGAATGTCCTGCCTCAGGCGCCAGCCTGTCACCATCCCCATGGACACCGTCAAGATCATCCAGTCGGAGAAGTTCCCCCGAGAGTGCCCTGTTCCCGTCACCCAGCCTCGCTTTGCCCCACCCCCCAGAGTGGCATGGGATGGCGGAGGCGAAGGCGAAATCATCGTCAACCAGGCCTGCAGCGACCTGACCCTGGACATCACAGGGTCCCCCCGGCAGATGGTGTCCCCCGCGGTCCCCGTGACGCGCAGGGAGCAGAGCTTCCTGGCGCAGCGCAAAACCAGTGCCAACGAAATCTGCTACCACCAGTTCCACTACAAGATGGAAGACGTCATCGTCAACCAGTACGTGCTGCGCTCCTCGTCCACCTCCTCCTCGACGTCCTCCTCCTCCTCGACGGGACCCGTCATGCCCTGCGAACCCCTGGACTGCCCCACCTGCGGTCACACCTACAACTTCGCGGGCAAGCGTCCGCGCATCCTCTCCTGCCTGCACTCGGTGTGTGAGGAGTGCCTGCAGATCCTCTACGAGTCCTGTCCCAAGTACAAGTTCATCTCCTGTCCCACGTGCAGGCGCGAGACAGTGCTGTTCACTGACTATGGCCTGGCTGCTCTGGCCATCAACACCAGCATCCTGAGCCGCTTGCCCTCTGACCCCAACGGACCCGTGCAGTGGGGCGGGGAAGCCGACCGCAGCTGCTACCAGACTGTGCGCCAATACTGCCAGTCAGCCTGCACCTGCCAGATCGCCAACCCCTTGTCCTCCTGTGGCATCATGTAGACAAGGGGGGGCAATGCAGGCATGACTTGACGCTGCACCCGACCCCGTCCCCCCCCCCGTCCCCCCACCACTCTTTTCGTCTATAAGCTCTACCCTTTCTGCCAACCCCCTCTGTCACACACACATACAGTAAATAAATCCCTCCACAGATGTTATCTCTATATATTTAATAATAGCACAGATGGATGCTATGTGGGACTAATGGATGCCGATGGTTCAATAAATAGTAAATAAATGTATTTTATGTATGGACTGGAATCCTATTCACCCTCTCTCGTTTGGTTGGACGTGTTTGTCATTGCCATCTCTTTACATGGGAATGCCATGGGAGGTCTATCCCCCCAACCTAGGTGGATAAAGATTAAATAAATGAGAAAAGTAACTCTGTGTGGCCTGCACTTGTGATCTGTCAAGCTACAGAAAGGATTTCGACTGCAGAATTATGGCTTTCCTTTTTATCATTTAGACTATGGCACTATGAAGATGGATCCATTGATTTTTTTGTCTTAAATTAGGGGATAGTAGATGGATTGTAGTATTTTCGAAAGGGTTTTCTGCACGGGTTAAAGGGGATTTAAATAGTTTTTTAAAACTCCTTATTGTTTAGAAAGAAACATGAAGCCCACCCCTAATTATATATATAATTACTAAATATATATAACTATATATATATATATATATATATATAATTCATATAAAATGCTTTCCATGAATTTATACATTCATTTATATATTACAAAATGTACACAATTAGTTGATTACTTGATTAGTCAATCAACTTAAAATGTATCATCAGGATTTAATAAGTAATTAAATGTTTGTTAATTTATTAAGCAAAAATACACAACAAACATTTGTTCCAGTTCCTCAGCTAGATTTACAAGTATATCACTATAAAGTGATTATATTTAGGTTTTGAACTGTTACGAGCTAATTGCAGACTTCACCGTTGGCTCTGAAAACTTGTGTTTTTTGGACATTTCCTAAAATTCCGACTTAATAATGAATAAGCTGTTCATAGAAAGCCTATGTGGTGCAGTCATATCCGATTGTTCTTTCATACTGTCCTGTATGTACACACGGCATTTGATGGTTATGAAACATGTTTCTTTTATGTTGCAGAAGTACAAAACAAAATCAAATGCATAAAAAGAGAAATATTCACATTATATTACATTCATAGCATAATATACTGTACAGTGCATACCAATATTATTCACCAATTTGCAGCTTATTACATATACAAGTTTGATGGTTGTAAAAAAAAAAAGCATTGACAGTTTATAGAAAAATCTCATTATTTCAGTATAAAAAATAAAGGCACTTATACAGCAGACAATAAAAAAAACATGAAAGATTGCTACATCATGGGCTGAATAGCAAGTCAGTTACAAAGCTTCCTCTTCAGAACTGACACAAAAATGTACACACATCCTGACAGACACACTGTGGTTCATCTACACAGGCGGAGTTTTCTTCCTCCTGAACATCTGGCTCAGCCGTCGTCGGGCCGGGTTTCTCTCAGATGACTGCATCTGTTGGCTGTGCAGATAAAAAATTCATTAAAAAGAGCTGAAGCAAACCAGCGTGTAGGCTAAGTTTTTTGAAAAAGGGACAAAATGTTCGGGAGGAACAGAAGCACAGACTGAAAATGAACTCCGACCAAAAGCCTGTGCATCGACTGTGCATTAGCTCTGGACCACTGCGTCAGTGTGGCCTGCTGCCATGTCGGAGCAGCACAAACATTTCCTCAGAGCATCATGCATCATATGAGATTAATACTACTGCCCCCTTGGAGGCTACAGTTATAAATGCAATGTCTCACCCATTTGTATCTCTCGCTGCAGACTGTGCTTTTTTCAAAGACCCAAATTTCATTTTCCAGTTTTTTTTTGGATTCGTCTCTTCTTTTTCAGAACCCTGAAAATTCACAAATAAATATTTGTGGACCAAAATAAGAGAATATTATGAGGAAAAAAGAACATATTTCTTTAAAAAAAACTCACTATAACACAATTCAGATGACATGATGTATCTATTCTTAAGCTGTGTTTATTACTTACGTACATATTATATGTTATATTTAAGTGTGTTTTACCTGCTTTTCATGTTCTTCCTCACCCTTCTCCAGCAGGTCGTCTATACTCAGATGCTGCCCTCTGCAGTCTGCCTTTAACTTTCCTGCACCAATCACACGCACAAACACAATAACATAGCTGCAGTACACACAATACTTGCAAAATATTTCCTTATAAGAATATATTGAATGCACAAAATCACAAAAGGCGAAAATGGAAAGCAGTAGGTGGACTTTGACTCACTTGCATGCAGTGTTGAAATATTTGTGTCAGAAGCAGATCTCCGTCGAAAACGTCCGTTAGGACAATCTCTCTGAGGCTGGGGTTCACTGTGCTCGGCATTTTCTGTCTTTTCAAGACTCTGACCAGAAGAGAGATCCTCCTCAGCAGCTTTAGAGTCACTCTGACAAGTGTTGGGAGCCTGAAAGAGAGTCAAGTGATGGAGAAAAACATTGTTATCGTTAACATTGTTTAATTCATATGAACCCTGCGGCTGCAAGAGGACATCTTGTCATAACCGGTGTGACGGGCTCATGTAAGGTCTATAAAATGTGGAAACTGTGACAACTTCTTAATCGCCTTGCAAAGGTGTGCTACATGAATGTCTTTACCTGGTTCACCTCTATGTTTTGATGTTCCCGCAGGGCATTCGTCTCCATCTGCAAAGCTGGGCTGTGCATCTGTTGTCTGGCAATTTCTTCTAACATTTGGCACACCTGCTCCAGGTAGCAGAGCCCGGGACTCAGCCGTGTGCTCTCCTGCTCACCGAGGTCCTGCACAGATCATTAAGCAAGAAAAGCGTTACCTTGTGGGATACAATAACATTACAATATATACAAATGTAGTCCACTTGAACGTTTTCCAGACTGAACTATGGACCAGATGGATTGACATGACCTTCTGAGCGTACATTCATGGTGCCCAGACGATGAATTCTTATGACTTTGCTCCTCCACCTGACTTTTACTCCAGCGCCATCAGCAGGTCAACATTTGTTGTTTTGAGTGAAATTCCTCAACAACTATTGGCTGGATTGACGTGAAATGTGATACAAACATTCATCTCTCCCCAAGGATAAATTGCAAGAATTTAGGTGACTGTGCTTTGTGCAAATTAGCAAACGTTAGCATGGTGATGATCCACATGGTAAACACTATGATCACGTCAGCATGCTGAAGATAGCATTTAGCTAAAAGCACCTAGACTGTAGACTCGTTGTCTTGATTAATTAATACAATTAAGTCTGCAATTTAATGCATCTGTCCACAATTTGTTTTAATTAATTGTTCTTTCTACAAATATCAGAAAATTGTAAAAGAAAATATCCATCACTGTCCAAGTTTTTTAATTGAATGTTTTGTCGGACCAACAGCACAAAATGTATAAATATAAACAATTAATATAAGCACTACCTAGAGTAGAGAAGAAAACAACAGAACAGTAATCGAGATAAGATATATTTCTAGATAATTTTATGATATAATATAATTGATATAATTAAAAAATAAATATTTTGTTTTGTATTCAATGTCAGGTAATGAACTTAAGATATCACAAAAGGAAATTCTCGGCTTGTTAAATAATATCCATCTTTGTCTGACTCACTGATTGCTTCTCATTTTCTATTAATGCACTTTCCTATACATTTAATGAACTTTCCAACAGAATCATGAAAGTAAAATTACATTTAATAACAAAAATAATTGGGTAATTATGTCTGCATTATATGTCTTTTCTGTGTCATCAAAGCTTTTTACCGCTGGCCCTCATACAAGGAATCAAACAGAATACACACACACACCCAGATACTAAAATAACATTGATGATCGAGTTAGATACAAACGGTACAATTAATCCTGTTGTTTCAACACCTCTGTGTGCAGTCAACATGAATGGATTCTCACACTGCGCTCACTAACTCATAGCAAATGTAAAAAGGAATATATCCAATGTTCCTAGATTGTTTTCCCATTATCTGGTTAACAACATGTCACGTTTAAAAAAAAAACCCACAGACTGCTCAGCTCCCCCTGCACGTCTTTGTCCATTCCTCTCGTGCCTGTAGGCGTAAAGATATCTGGGAAGACTGGTTTATGATCCTCACACTGCAGACGGACATGTGTCAGGTTGCGAGCATGAAAGAGAGTCTGTGTGAGTAATGACATGTCTGCCCTACTTTAAATTTGAGATCAACTTGGTGGATTTGTGTCGCAACCCTTTAACTAAGATACAATTAGACACCGTGTTACACTTCTGTGACTTCCTTTCAGGCTTTTCTTTTATATTGACATACCTGTGCTGCTCAAGACAATACATGTTACTGTGAAACTTGTGTAATCCTGAAACTACTCAACTACTAAAACAAAACTGGAAGACAGTTTGGTTTGTGACCTGAACATTATCTCACCTTTGATCTTGACTGAGCTGGCTGCGTGTCACAACTCGTAGACAGTGGCCGTCTGCACATGTCTGACATCTGCCTCCTGGGCACTGATGGGTTGACTGTCCTCTTTATGGCTAAACTCTGTGACCTTTGACCTCTCACTAAATCCGATGCGTGCCGTTTGGGTCCAAAAGATGCTCGAGGACGTCGGCTGAGCATCTCATCCACTGTCAGGGGCTCTCGGTTGTTCTTCAGACGCTTCGAGTCAGTCTTCTGTAATACTTGCTCCACTTTTAAGTGCAAGGCTGTGGAGCTTACCTTAGCTCTGTCGGGACGGAGGTGCAGAGAGGAAGAAGAGACGAGCACAGGAGAAGAGAGGGCGGGAGGCTGTGATGTTGAGGCAGGAGTGAGTCCGTCACCTTCTCTTTCTGATGTAAATGTGTCTATTTCTGCATTATCTGTTGAGACAGAGGAGGGCGTAGCAGGGAAGGACGTGACAGAGCTGGCTGTCTCCACTCCGGAGTCCACCGATTCTGAGCGCGGATTTGTCCCGACGTTGGAGGAAGGCGTAGGAAGGTCTCCATCATTATTTCCAAGCCATGCTGTGTCCGAACACTGGCCTCCTTCAGTTACCCAAGCCTCCAAAAGGTTTCCAAAGCTCCTGTATAGATTCATCTCCCCTCCGTCCCTCACACCTCAGCTTCCGAAAGGAAGAATGAACAAGACACCAGTTTACACATCACACGCAGTCGTTAGCTGAGGTGAACTGGTAAAGTAGAATTCAAAACATCCACTCTGATCTGCCTCTGCTCCTTCACCACGCCTCTCCCCATCATCTGCCGTGTTTCAGCACTGAGCTGCATGTTCATACCCGCTCCTTCCTGTCACTAAATTCTGGAAAAACAGTGACTCATCTGTGTCCGTTTTTTGAAATGTTTGATTTGTCCCCACCTCTGTAAGAAATCCAAGACATAATAAGAACAAGCCATGACATGAACGCATAAATTGCTACCTGTCTATTTACAGACAGTACTTAAAATTAATTAAGATATAAACTTCAGTTATATATTGCTTTTCAGAAAGAGAGATGCTGCAAAGGGAGGAATACTGATCACAACTGCCATTAAAATTATTCCAACAACCTGAGATGGTAATAAAACTCACTTCTACAACCTACGCCTTCTCATACCTAACCCATTCATTCATAAGGGTGACTACGTGAGAAGTGGAACATAACATGTTAAAATTACTCAGTGGATAAACAGCATTATGGTATGTGTGTGAAGATGAAACAGTAAACGCTGTTTCGTCATTTAAAAAAAAAAACCAGATTTATCTGCGAGTGCAGGAATGTGTAGAGTGGACATTTCTGTCTGCAGATATGATCTACATTCAGGTGCAAAGTGTCAGCATCCAATCAGACGCACTGATCGTTCACAATCCTGGAAACACAAAACACAAGAGTTATTTTTCAGTCAGTGCTCACAGTTACATCTATTGTTGTCCTGATGATAGTTAACCGTGGTTGAACTATTCCTCCATTTTATTTATTGACTTACTGACTTATGATAAAATATTTCTGTAATTTTTCATAAACAGATCTACTCATCGATGCTCAAACATAAACATATCAAATTATTTGTCAGCCATGATACATAAACTGTTCTTCTACTTGTCATTCATACTTCACCATATCATGTATGTCATGTATGCACACAATATCTTATCTTATTTTTTTCTTATTTCTTATTTTTTGTGTCATATACACAAAACAGATTATTATTATTATTTTCTTTTTAAAGACTCCTCACCCCACTCAATAACTAATCCTCACGTTTGCTGTGGTCTTTATTAACATCTATGTTAGATACACATAGATAGGATGGGTTCAGATGTTTTCAAGTCTGTCACATGCTCATATTAATGCTAAAATGTAGGACATTTAGGTCACTGTCAGTGTTTTTTTCCACACATAATTGTATTCTGGCAGAGTGGAGAAAACTGTGAAACAGTGTCCTTTAACTATATCCATTCAAGTAAGAAAATAAAATTTAAAGAAAAGGTTGAACAATTAAATGAATAATGAGAAATATGCAATTGAATTTTTTTGGGGGCTACTTTTTGCAATGGGGTGAGGGGACCCACTCAATTAAATATTTTTTTCAATTATTAATTCATTTAGTTTACTCACATCCCCTTATGTACATTGGCTGTAAACATTCTTCCTCCTTAGAAAATATCCCGCAGGAAGTTGCTAGGGAGCGTCGTTGAGCATTTCTCAAGAATAGTTCTGTAGAAGTCACTTAATGCAAAAACAGCCCCGCTCCCTTTTCAACACCATAATCACATCAGAAAAAAAATACAAAAGTGGAGTAAAGTCATGTTGTTTAGTGCTTCGTCAGTCTGTCAGACAATACTAAAAGCTGAGAACAATAAAGGACGCGCGACGCGACACATCAACAAAGCGAAACGCCCGAGAGGTAATAACAGACACCTGCAATAGTTAACACAGAAGACATCATGATAGATGGACTGATAATTAGAGGGAGAGATGGCAGCAGAACTGTTACTGATATGTTCTCATAATAACTATACATGTATATCTATCAGTATAGGCCTACTATGGAAAACAATAGTATGTTTGTCCTTGCAGAAAGAATGTCGGTGCACGTGTCAGTTTAATGCCATTGAGCTCCATCAGTGTGTTTGTATCTGATTCTCTGTAGCAACCAGCAAACACTGCGCTGAGCAGGGCGACCGGTTCCAGCCTTAAACGGGACCAATATGGAGAAATACGCCCCTCAAGTCAGCAAAGTTATGCTCACACCCGATCCGCATTATGTACCGGGGTAAGTACGTGTCTCTGTCACGAGATTCGGTAAGAAATAACTTTACCTCCGTATACTGAAGATACAAAATATACAGTGTATACGCAGCATAACTGCGCAGGGTTGTAATGTCCGCTAACTATTACAAGTCACGGGTTACAATATGCAATTATAATAAAGTTATGTTATTTTTCTATTTGATACAAGTTGTGTCAGCATAGAGTTAAATCTATGCAGCCTTATTTTCTGGTGTTATTGCTATACTGTATATGTGAGAAAGGTGTTCCTGTTAATTTGTCCACTCTACATCCTGGAGAATAATTTGTGTGTTAAATCTGCTTAGTTGATACTATCAGTGTCACTAAATTCTATCTTATTGTTTCCAACTGAAAAGCTGCTACTGAGACGCTACTGTATATATGCTGGAGTTTGTGTTTACCCCAGACTCCCTATTGTGTTCAGGTACACAGGGTATTGCCCACAGCTCAAGTACAATGTGGGGAGGTCTTATGGCCAGCTCACAGCAGAGCTGCTGACCAGTTCTGATGTGCAACACTCCAATATGCTGGTCCTCCACACGGGTCACCTGCCCTCCACAGAGTCGGATGTTGGTCTGACACTGAGAAGCATCCCTGAATGTAACTTGAAGAAGATGATACCAGGATACACAGGTTGGTATCACACAGGGTCAACAAAGTAACCGAACACCTCATGGAAAATTATTTCATATTGCTGAGAAACTTTGCTCACACACAAGCTTTTAGCGACCTAGTAATGGTGTAAAATAACTGAATGTTTCAGTTATAAGTCAAATCTGGCAATGTGCTTTTATATATAGTTTTCACAACACAACAACATGAGACCTTGAGAACATGAGACTAATCTGTGTCCAACTGCTAAATTATTAAGTATAAACGACCAGTTAGTGGAACAGTGTTGGAAATCAAGATAACATACACCAAACCAACCCTGTCTCCTAAATATTACGTTCCCCCAGAACTAATACGCATTCCCAAATACGTTTGTCCAGAAACGTATTTTCTCCCTGATTACGTTTGTGTTTGACGTATTACAAATACGTTTCTAATCAAACGGCCGCACCTCGGGTGCACCTTATAAATGTTAAACACATTAAATGTTCTAAATCTGTCTTCAGAATTTAATTCAAATTATTCATTTTTATTTCTGAATGAAACAATTTGACACACAGTGCTGTTGTTGATGTACATTTTATGAATTGATCAAATAGATTTTCTTTAGCTCTGATCTTGATAGAGAGTTCACGTTTATGCTATATTGAAGAGTGAATTTACGACATCTTCAGAAACATGTGCTTCAGATATAAGTCATATTAATCTTACAATCTGCAATCTAGCAATAAAACCCCTATTTAACACTTGGAAAAGTTTTTCCTAAGCTGTTCTAACATTTTTAAAATTGAATACTGGTGGATTTAAAATATTTCAGAAGAAACCTGGCACAGTCTGAACTCTGACACCTGTTTTCAAGAATGAAGATGTAATTTCAACGTAGACACACGTGGGGTCGCTGTTCTGTCTGGTTCGCTGAGCCATGCTTTGTCTGGTACGTAAAAGAGCGACGACGAAGAAAACGAGGTGACGTGACGTACTGCCTGTCCTACAGGAAAATATTCCCTATTAAACATGCAAAACAAATAAATATATCTGCAAAGTGCGATTGTGTCATGATCGATACAGAAAAAAGTACAAACGATATTATATACAGTCTATATACACATCAGATGGTTAACTGCTCCAAAGCTGCAAGAGGGATCCCAAGCTTGTACTACATCCCACAAATACACAACGCTGGCATGAGAACGTAGAATTAAAATAATAGTTAGACATGAAACGCCAAAAAAACACCTGTGATTAATTAACCTTTAACCAGTATAATAATTAGTCCAATGGATTTGGTCGAAAATGAAATGCTAGCAGGATAACGTAAACAAGGCTAATGGGCGTGTCCCTACGTACGTCCCTCACGTGACCATTGACCTTATTACGAATGACGTCACTTGGGAATCCTCATTGATGGAGTTTTATGAATCAGTTTAGGTGAAAAGAAAACTACCGTTATGGTATACACGAATAGTTCCTATGACACACATCAATGACAGACGCCTAATGCTGTCATCATGCGCAGGCGATACAAAATATACGGGAACATACGGGAATTAAATAATCCATTCATTAAAATATGTAATGAGGTGGCGGCGGCGGTGGGGAGAGGAGGGGCGGGGGGGGTGGCAGGACAGGTTTGTTAGCGATCGCATGTCACTAATGTAAGCTATTATATTGAGTTACGTTAACAGCTCTCTAGGAAGCAGTGTTCCAGTGTATGTGTCTGTGGCTTTTATTGTGAAGGATACAACGGAAGAGTTGTTCTGGTTTGGTGTGTGAAGAGAAATAAAGTGGGTGCCGTCTTGTGCAAACTACGGAGCCCCGTGCTATTATTCTATTACTATTATAAAGTATAGGAGCGCAATAACCCTCGGCTACACTATGAAAAGGCTGTCCCAATACATTACTTCTCAAAAGCACGCCTAATGCTGTCATAATGCGCAGGCGATACAAAATATACGGGAATTAAATGAAATTAAATAATAAAGACTAGAGTACGCTTTTTCAAATTAATAACAGCCCGACGTGTGGTCGAGCGCATTGTAGGAAAGCAAAGCAAGAAAACAAACGGCAAAGACACGTTGATTAGAAACTTATTTATAATACGTCAAACACAAACGTAATCAGGGAGAAAATACGTTTCTGGTCAAACGTATTTGGGAATGCGTATTAGTTCTGGGGGAACGTCATTTTTAGGAGACAGGGTTGACCAAACAGACATATTTGGAGCAATGTTTGAAGTTCCTCCCTCCTTATGTTTACAATGCATGTACACACACGTACACATATTCCTGGAGAGCCTTTTAAAGGGTCAGTTCACCCAAATTACAAAAACGAAAACGAAACTTTGCTAGTCAGATAGCTTCGGTTTCATTTGCTCGGATGAGTCAATAAAAACGAAACTTTCCTCATGACTAGACACCACGATACATCTGGCTAAACAGACTCTGCAACATAATTTGTTTCTGTTTTAGGCTTCATTCCTAAAAGTCAGAACTACTTTGCCTGCAGCTACTCTAAAACTTGTCGTAAAGCGATGTCTGAGTTTTACCAGGACGGGCGTGTGAAGATCCAACGACAATCAACAGACCTGCCAGCTGTTGTAAACTACAACAACCAACAGTTAGAAGTAACTCTCTATTACACACTTGTTCTTGTTCAACCACTTTCTCTCTCTCACTCTATTGCACACGCACACACACACACACACACACACACACACACACACACACAGACAAACTATTGACATGGCACCTCTGCTCGGTCCACTCTTGTTTAATTATCTAGAGTGGAACCTCAGGGTCAGTTCCCTGTAGTGTAATCCACCCAAAAGAAGACTGAGAGGCAGTACTGGTCAGCCTTTCAGAAAACCGACCACAGATTCATCAATTTTGTCTCTGAGATTCACATAAATTAACTTTTTTAGATAACTAAAAGGAATCATCAGCGGTTTAATCAATTTCTTATGGCACACATTTATATATTTACATATCAAATTACATTAAAATGATCTCTGAGTCATGTTCTAATGGTTATCTGTTATATTTTGGCCCAGAGACCAAGACCCCCCTTGACAGCAATCTCTAAAGAAGGGATTACCTGCAGGCCCTTGAAGTCCTTCACCCCTACTGAAAAACCATACCTCATGGATGATGATAACCCGCACAAGTACTTTATCTCAGGTACAACAGAGAACTTTAACAATTGTTTCCATTAAAATGAATAAGGTCTTAAACCTGCAATAACAAACTATTACAAAGTATATATACAGTAGCGATACTGGCATTTATAGTTTTTTCCCCCATGCATACCATACTGAAGAATTCCTACAATACTCCAGCAACTCACTGAGTGATAACTTTTTACAGGTTTTACAGGGCATGTGCCAAAATCTCGCTTCCTAATTGGCAAAGGTTTCCCCATCACTACCAACCAGGCACTGATCCAGTTTGGGAAGCAGCAGCGGACTGACCCCACGTCACAAGGCATCCCAGGGAGGAGTGATGGTACAATAACTCCCATGCCCACTCTCTATCCATCAAACAGGGGTGTGGTGCCGTCATTCACCGGACACATCCCAGGTCGGTGCCAGTGTTAGCAACACATTTGCCTTGAGAGTCATTTTTACAAAAGTTACTTAAGTGAAATTAATCAGTTAATATCAAGATCATGTCTTGCTCTGCAGGATACCAGTTTATGTATGGACAAACCTTCGGCCAACTTTCCAAGAATGCGCTAGACAAGAGCGGCATCAAGAGGACGATTCAGGCATAGTAAATAACCATCATTCACTTCAATAAAAAAAAAAAACATTGTGACATGAGTCAAATATGACAACGTATCAATAAGTTGTCATATTAAAATGAAACCGATAAATAAAGATTTTTACTGTCCACTGTTACTGTTCACTGTTGTCATGGCATACAAGAAGAAGTCTTTATTGACAGACTTTGATTGTCACTGGGCATTAAAGGAAGCATTCAGACGTTGAGAAAAGAAATGATGCTGGGGAAAACAGACACAGACTTCACATTATTGCAGTACATACAAAATTCAGTATGAACACATTTTCTGTTTTTTTTCCATCCTCTTATCTAACCACCAGTCTATCAAAATATACCTGACACACACTTAAGTACCTGAAGCAGCCACAAGATGGCTTGTAATTGTGAAACTGGAAGACATTCCACTGTATATACCAAACAATTCCACACATTTAAAAAACAACCTAACTGAAACATTAACAGGAGGTTAAGAGATTTAGGAAGTACTGAAGCACCTACTGTATGTTTGTTAACTCATGCACCTAAAGTAAATCCATGCAGGGATTTGCTCAAGAAAGCAAGTTACTGGAAACAAAACATCACTGAATATCCACAAGGCTGGTGTCTAGCATATTTGGCACGAGTAAGAATGCATCGCTTTCTTTTCTTCTTTTTTTGCCACAGGTACCACAAGAATGTCAAACAGTCTAAAGCAGGTCAATATTCACATTTAATGATTGATTTTCGCCTACAGAAAATATGGAGATTTACTCCAAAGTGCAACTGCAAATTGGTCCTCATTCATCAAGCAGTTTAGTGGAAAACTGCTCAGGATCCGAGGAAGTGATCCAGCCTCCTCTGACCACAATCATAGAGATTTATCTCACAACCAATTTGAGCACAAATTACAAAAGAACAACTATAAAACAACAACCAAGGGGCCTTTTAAGATTAGGTCACAACAGCTGTTCCAAAGTTAAACCCAGTTATAATGTAGGTGTTTACTAAATGGAGATGTATGTATCACTAGATTAAGTGTAATAAGTCAGTAACTTCCAGATGTAAATGTAGGAATTTCTAACCAACTGAAAACACTAACTGTAGCTTGCTGACATATGACCCATTTAGATTGTAAAGTAAAAGATAGTATGAAGTAGGGTCGACATGTCTGAATGCTGTTTAATAATGACGTAAACTGGAAAGATTTTAAACTACCTTTCATAAACATAACAGAAAACCTAAAATTACAAAACGTTATCCTAACTAGTCAAACTAATGACTAGCTAAATAGCCTCTAAACTACGTAATTACAACTAACTTTAAACACATATTCCTCCATATAAATAATAAAACAAAGTAATAGCAACATTCACAAAGGATTACAAATTTGATATATAGACTTTAAAATTGTTATTTTTGGCAGTTATGCTCAGTTTGCTACAGCGTTTGCTACAGCGACTTGTTTAAATAGTTGGTTGGACAGCATTATAGATGTTTCCTTGTAGAGGAACACATTGTAAAGGTTTTATACTACTGAAGACATTCCTTTATTTGAAATGGTGCTGCAACCTGATTTATTTCATAACTAGAGACCATCTTGTGATGGGATCAAATCAGCCACAATGCCAAATCGGGCCAGGGGCATAAAGTAGGGGTCCCACTGACCCCTTCGCCCCCCATGCTCAGACCAGAGCCATCTTCAAACTTGACCTTTGATTTTATCTCAAATACACAGTGGTAAAGTTTCGTGGCTGCATCTTGCACGGTTGTGACGCTACTGTGGTGACAACGTCAGTCCACAAACAGACAGAAATATAAACATTTGGCAAAGTACTGAAAACCTCCTCTGTGGTAGTTAGCTACAGTAAGTGTCTCCTGGACCACTTGTTGCCTTGATGACACACACGTAGAATTACACGGTGAAAACAACACAAGCCACACTGTTACAGCGGGTAACTAGCTGATACTAAGATCTTACAAAGGGCACACATACTTGAACAAGTGGTGCAACGCAAAGCTTGATGAATAAGGGACATTGCCAAAGCTTGTTATGCTATGTGCTTTCCGATCAGTTCAGCACCGTGATCATGCAGTTACAGTAAGACTTGTTGTCACTACAGTAAATAGGCTCCACTCTGTCCTCAACCCACAGAGGGTTTTCTTTTCAGCAGTCTTTGTTAGTCTGAGCTCCTCCTAGCTTCATTGACCTGATGGATTGAGCCAACAGTCCAAGCTGTGATCTGTCGAAATTCAGCCACTGTGAGGGTCGCCTGTACCTATGAAAGCCATGACATGAAGGTATTGGTTATAAGGAGAGAAAGAGAGAGAGAGAGAGAGAGAGAGAGAGAGAGAGAGAGAGAGAGAGAGAGAGAGAGAGAGAGAGAGAGGGAGAGTCAGTCAGTCAAGATTGTAAATCAACCAAAGAATAGATTAAATTAGTAAGAAAATCAAACCACAAAATCAGTAGGCTGCTTGTTGTCATTGCTCACTGCTGGTTCTTACCTTCTGGTTTGTGCTCGACTCTGAGAAACTGCCTCTGTCCTGGTGGAAGTATCAGCTGCTCCAAACAGTTTGGCCCAGCGCAGCCCACCCTGACATGGACTCTCAGCCTGGACACCAGTGGATGTAATCGGTGTCTCATTGTCTTTCTCTCCCCTCTGCTCTTCTTGCCTGCTGTCCATACTTATTTGAGACCAAGTATCTGCATAATTCTGGCTACAGTCCTCCCCTTCAACCACACCATCCATAAGGTAAGGCTCCTTCGACCACCACTCTGGAATAGGAGCTAACACTGGACTCCTGTTGGCCTGCATCCCTCCACAATCCGGCCTGATGCAATTCTGAGAACTAGGAGACTCTTGGTGATGCAGACCTGTCTGGTGTGAAACCTTAGTTTGCTGACTGCTGTTGCTGCTGTCTACCTTTTTGTCAGCTTGCAGTCGTGGCCAGCTGGTCACTAAGAGGGCTGAGCACGGCGGAGGCGGAGAAACTCCCTGCTCCTCAGAACACAGCTGTCTGTTACGCAACAGTCGGGGCTCCAGGAGCAAGTTGAGGTCAAAGGGCAACACAGAGAGCGGCTGCAGCAGAAGTAGCAGCTCCTGGAACAAGGGCTGACACTGACCCAGTGACATGGACAGGAACCCCCAAGAATGGTAGTAAGTTGTCACCACATCTGTGGAGACAGTAACAAATGTCAACATATCAAGAAGCAATAATATGCAACAATAATCTGTTATCGATCAGCATGCTAACATGGTCACAATGACAATATGTTAACGTGTCTGACAGCAACAAGGATCGTATCTCAAGGTCCTCTTTTTTCAGACCTTTCAACCACATCTCACAGTTTTCCTCACCTGACATGCAATTGATGGCCACTGAACATGTTCTTTGTCAAATTAACAGGCTGGTGTTAAGCAGTCTTTGTTTACCGTGTTCATCATCTCAGTTTAGCATATTTGCATGCTAACATTTGCTAATTAGTTAATCAACAAACGTATTGCACAAATGTGAATTTGACCTGATAAAGGAGCTAACTGAAAAGTCAGGAGATCACCAAAGATATCAATTAAGTAAATGGGGAACATGACTATAAGTAGATCATTTCATGAATCAGTTGTTTAGATATTTTGACCATTTGACATTTTGCCCTGTTGCTAATATAGTAAATTGACTGGGCGCTCACCTTTTAGACTCTGAAGGTGACTGAGCCAGAATTCCAAAGCTCTCAAGCTGAAAGAGAAAATAAACATGAATGTAAATAAACATAAATGAATGCTTGTATGTGCAGTAATTTCATTAACATTCTTCAGCATCATTAGTGTGATCAGTGGTAATTTCAGTACTCACTTAAGCAGGCCCATAATGAAGGCTCTCAGTCTCATGCAGTGGCTGGTGAGCTGGGGGCATTGTCTAATTTTGGAGACCAGGCTGTGAAGGACCCTGGTGGATGGACCTGTTGCAGACAGTGACCAAAAATACTTGAGCACACAACAAACAGTGCATCACAAACAATGCTGCTCCACCAGTACATCAAGCCAGGACATTCACGACACTTCCTTTGAAACACGATCACTCTGGTTGTATTTACCGATCCTAGTAGAGACCTCCACCACACTCCAGGAGTTGTTGCGTCGTTGCCCGATGACGAGATCCAGTTTGTGATCCCTGAGACCGTCCTCTAGGATATTCTGGATCGCTGGACACAAATGTTCCAGAACTAGACCGGCGATCGTGGGACTGCGAGAGCTGCTACCCAGACGCATCTGTGGCAGAAGGAAATAAATATGATACAGTACATTTCCTGCTGACACAAGTAATTTGACTCCAGTCCTAAAATGTAAGTAATATCAGTTAGGTGCTTTTCCATTGTGATACATCTTTCAAGCTGCTTGAGCTCAGCCAAATTCATACCTTTTCTTCAGGGTTTCTGCTGCTGCCAAAATGAGCCATGATCAGATCCACCGCCCTGCTCACAGACCTCAGCAGACCTAGAGACATTGGACGAGGTAAGAGGTTGGAAAAGCTGAAGTAGTAATTAGTGCTTCATACATTATACAAAACTATATTACTATATACAAGATGTTACATTGTAAATCCACATCTTATGACATTTCAGTGTGTTATTTTCATCAAATAAGGGGATCTAACTAACCTGTTTCCAGTACAATCTTAGAATTTTTTTTTTTTTTTAAACTAGTTATTTCCCGTTCTTCTATCTTGTAATCTCTAGAAAAGGTGATTTGTATTGGAGATAGGTTGAAATGATTTTTCTGCTCTGTCAGATGTTTCACTTATTCAAAGAAACTTCAATAATGAACAAAACTTGCTTAATAAGATTTTCCCCATCCTAACTGGGTCAGCGCATAGAAATATGAGAGCTTAATTTCAGGGTTCATTATCATATTGTGGGAATGCAAATGTTAAAGTGAACTGAAGATGAAAGAGTCAATTTTAGCAGCAGTCCTCATTGACTTGCTTTCCCCTGACTTGCCTTTCTTCATCTCATACTGGCTAGCCTCTGCAAATGCCACAGTAAATTCTTTATGCATTGATTCTGCCTGCAGTGCTGCACCACACTGACTGTTCACCACAATGTCTGCATCGTTTATTATCCATTGCAAAAAGGCTCACATTTATAGAATCAAATTTGCACCTAGTGACCCATATGGTACAACAAAATGATTAGGTGTGTTCATAAATCTTGAGCACTGTTCCTACTGCATCATTCTCTCTCTCTCATCCTCTCTTTAAGCTTGCAGTTACACAGACATAGGATACAGAGCACGAGGCTCAGCCAATCCTGTGCAGGGAGAGTTAAAAATAGGTCATGTTTGAGAGGAAGCCCCTTCAGGGTATTGAAGGCACTGCTATTGCACACTGAGTTTTTATTGCTGCTCTTTACAGCTCATGACTGGATCGACAATCCAATCAAGGAGGAATACAGTCATTGCTGTTATAGGTCACTATTTTACTCCATTCAGATTTCAATGTATGGCGTATTTTGTATTTTGTATTTTGTATTTTAATTTTGTATATTTTTTGTTATCATTGTTGTACGCTGCCGCCGGCTGGCTGAGGGCTACCAAACATAATTTCGTTGTATGACTACAATGACAATAAGAAAATATTTTTATCTTTCTTTTTTTTTTTATCTTATACTGTGTGTTTTACACAAACTCTTGTCAGTCATCCATTGGCCTCACCTCTCCTCTGAAGATGGCTGATTGACATGGACTCATAAGATGTATCGGGTGAGAGGCAGAACTCTGTGGGCGGCCTGTCACTCAGGATCAGAGATTCACTGTGTTGACTCTGACTCTGCTTCCCATTGAGACCAGCAGAGTCCTGGATTTGCAGCCCAGAAGCAGCCAAGGAAAGCAGACAACTCAAAGAGGAGAGAGGAGCTACCGAGGAGAGGGCAGCTGTAAAACTACCGTGAAAAAAGCCTGAGTTAGCTGCATCTGCAGCCCGGTAGTGAGGCAACTTCTTTTCCGGTGGTACGGTGGTGGGAGGAGACAGGGACACCTGCAGGTTTGGGTGATGGGTGTCAGTGGTTAGGAGTAAAGTAGGTGGTGTATGAGTATGAGAGAATATTGGATCATAGGAGGTGTGGGTCTGGGACTCATAGGGACTTTTGGCCTCAGTGTTGGCATGGCTCTCCTCAGGAGTAAGGTCAATAAGGGTCTGGAAGGTGGGAATTTTAACAAGGTTTGTCTGATTTCGGGTTGAAAACTGATTAGAAAAAGTATTTTGAGTTTTGCTTGAGTATGTGCTTGTTTTATCTTGAACCAGTTGCGGCTTTGGACTTCTGTGAGTTAGATCCAGGCTGCTTTTTGATGCACATGGACTTGGGCGTCCTTGGCCTCTGCTGGACTGGCTCCATGTGCGTCTGCGGCTGGCTGAATACTCTGGACTCGGCGTGCAGGTGGAGCAGGTGTCAGAGCTCGAAGGAGCCTCCAGAAAGACGGGGCCGTGGTTGGACATTGGGGATGGCTGAAGATTAGAAAAACATTGACTTCTTTTGATGCTGAACTTGAGGCCTGGTTGGGAGCTACCAGACTTGCTGCTCTTTTGATTTATGTACTGGTCCAGAAGACAGCCCAAGTGCTGGGTCTGAGGTTTGCCTGCGGGGACTAGAACAAAGGGCTGGATGGGCAGCGAGGTTGGTCTCTGGGCCTTACTGTAGCGCACCACTGCATTTTCCAGTGAACATGCTCCTAAGATGGAGGTACGGGATAAAAAAAATAGTTGGAACAGATGTTAGATTCACCTAATACTTAACCAAAATTACGATTTTCTTTTTTTTTGTTGGTATTCTATCTTTGCATATATTTTGCTCTCTTACTTATAAAAGCAAGAAACAAAAGACTTTTTGTCTTACCCTTCTCAGTAGCATCGGTATCACAGTGCTCCTGGTGCTGAGTCACAGATGGCTGTGTGGACGCAGCGCTTGTGCCTATTGGGCTTTTACTGCTATGTGGGCTAAACTTGCGGGGACACAGCAAACAGGGTGTGTGGGACAGGTTTTGGGTGCTGTCTGTATGTTTCTTCTTGCAGAGGGTTTTCTCAGTGGAGGTGGTGGCAACTTGATAATCATAGGTCTGACACTGAGAGCAGTCGAACCCGGAGGAGGAGAACCTCTTTTCCTTTTGCTGATCCTCCTTCTCCTGGTGGTGATGTAGAAAAGAAAGAATAGCTTATGTTTAAACATCCAAATCACAAATTTATTTTTACACAAGATAAAATAAAGAATCAGTATACAATATTTTATTCAATTGTGTTATTTTTTCTTTCTTCTGTGAGCAAATTGTTGCTGTCCTGTATAACCTCTGTATCTACAAAACACTGCCTATTTACAGCTTTAATAATTTTTTCAGATAATCTAATAGGGTTTTTAAATGGCATATCGCTCAAAAAGTAGGATCATTTAATTTAAAGTTTATATAAACATTTTTTAATATCATTGAACAGTGGCAACTTTATTATTTAAATAGCTAACATACCCATATCATCTAGGAGACGAGCTGTTTTATTGTGACATTACCTTTTTGACTTCTTTGTCTTGTCCTTTTTTCTTATGATCAACAAAGAGGTGCTCAGAGGGAGGGAAGGGGCTACTTCTGCTCTGACCCTCGGGGCAGCTGGTGAGGCTGGACCAGGCTGGACTGGGCGACTGGGAGGAGAGGTCACAAGTCACAAGCTTGTAGTACTTCTGGTTGGTCTCCATGGCCAGCGTGGCCTGGCTTTGGAGACAGGCGGCCAGGTCTGATACCTCCAGCGAGGAGAGACCCGGTGGCAGCGGCTCCAGGGAATAAAGATTGCAGTTAGAGTCGAGGCCCTGTGGAGACCAGCAAGAAGCGGGGGGCGTCATGTCAACCTCCTCTTTAGAGGGAGAGTTAACTGTCATGTCGTCATGTTGGAGGTTCTCAGCTGGAGTCTGAGGAACAGGTTGGAGGTTGAGGAACACAGATCCCTCAGATGACTGATAGGGGTGAACTACAGGACTGCTAAGGTCATTAGGCGTGGCAGGGTTGTTGCTCCTGTTATAAATAGTGCAGAAGTTAACCAAGACTCCATCAGAGCTGTTACAGGAAGAGTCGCTGACATACTCTGTGTGAATGTTGGAAAACTGCTCTGGGGAACATTTGTGTTGGCTGTGGATGCAGCGGGACATCTTATCCTTCGGTCTGTCTGAGTCCTGCTCTCCGTAAGCCATCACTGTGACGCCTGATCTGCTCACGTGAAAGCACTTGCATTCAGTCGGCAGAGAGTCCGGCACGTGAGGCTGGTTAGAGAGCCAATCTTGGTCACTCTCCAGACCCAACATGGTCCCTTCATTGCCCCATTCACTGTCCATGTCTCCAGGAGACATTGTATGATTTTTGGCACCATTACTTAGAGGCCAGTTGGAATTCCCATGCAAGACAAAAGATGAGTCCTCGTGATATCTGTGTAGATTATCTCCATCACTATCTTCATCCTCCTCATTCCCATCTAGCTCTGTATTGGCAAGGAATGAGTTGTGTGACCGCAGACTGTCTCTAGCTCCAGAGCTTTCCTTCTTCAGATGGGAACTCGTCTCTTCCGGTGATGAGTTGGAGTCGTACTTCCCGCTACTGTCACTGCCCCCCTCCTCCTCCGCTCGGTCCTCATTGAGACTACCGTAGCTGCTGGAAAAATGTCTTCGGCCACCGGCGAAGGAGTGCTCTTGTTTGTGCGACTCTTGCTCCGGGAGGGACACGGCTCGGGTCAGGCCTACTGAGCACAGCCGGCCGGGTCTCTTGGCCGAACTGCACAGGGCTTGGACATTAAGTTGCCAAGTGGGAAGCTGAACCACAGGGAAGTGGCACGCTATCAGGGTGTCCCCCGAGAGACTGGATGCTGCAATCATACTGCTGAATCAGGCTGAACCATGGAAACGGTCTCCATGTTCCTATAATTAAATCCTGAAAGAAGAAAATAGAGTAGAGTCTCTTATAAGTAGGATGAATCTGCTTTTAATGTTATCAGTGGTGCAGAAACATAGTCATAACTATGCAAGGGGAAGCATACAAGACTACAATGGATGAAACAATAAATTACTACCACTGCTGCTGTGTACACAGTATTGTACAAATAAGTCACAAGTATTTGGCTCTGCAACACATTTCCTTTTTAGACAATATGAGTGGTGAAAAACTCTTCATGGAATCATGAAGTTCAACAGAGAAGTATTAGAATTTATGTTGAGCATTTTTTTGTTGCATCTATGCATTAAATATGAATTATCAATATTAGCAATTGTGTATTGGGAGGTTTTAAGACAGTTAAAACTTATCTTAGGCTTGGCCCTAAGAGCAGATTATGGACAATCTAAATTTGAGAGAACATGTTTTCAGTTTTGCGCAGTTGGACCATGAAGCCATGTTTTAATGTTGCATGCAAATGTAATCAGGATACATTGGTATGTTTGTTGGTGTTGTCTACATATATAATAATATATTTATCTCCCTCTGGATCTGGTTCTTGATTCTTGGACTCAATGACCCTCCTGGCTGTAAAGCTTAAAGCCTCAGGGACCTCATTGTGCATCTTTAATTAAAAGCAACCCAACAGAATATAAAAAGAAAAGAAACATGAAGCAAAACTGCGGGCTAGTGCTGTTAGAGTCTGCTCACTTAACATCACTGGTCCTCCAGTCAAAGTCCTACTGTGTTTTCTGTTTTTGGCCCTCAGCCCAGCCTACCCTCCATAATTCAGTCAACCATTAACAAACTCCTCCTCTCGCTGCCTGGACCAACCACAGTCTCTCACAGTTACCCAGCTGCTCTGTAACTAGGGCAGCTGCACTGCAGAGATGCTCGTCTGGCACTGCTAAGATTAAATACACTTCCACATCAGTTTAGTTAATTCAATGTGCTCTACTTCATACACATTGCTCCTGATTTTACAGTCATACACATACATAGCATAATGTTCATCCTCCCTTCATAAAACACAATTATGAGGACTATTGTTAAGTAGAAAAAAATGTAATTACAAAGCACATAAAACATTTCAACACGAATGACATTCATTCCTGAAATAAAAAAAGTTATCAGTAATAATTAATGTTGCTAGGATACACCCACACACCATTTGCTGATATCTTCCATCAGCAGCGTTACATAGTCTTGGTGCTATGTTGTGAATTTAAACCAGACTAAAAACCATGTTCAGAAGTTTAATATTTTAGCTGCAACATCCACTGTCTTATGACATTGTTAGGGGCTTTACGTCACACATCAGTTCAGAGACATCATTGCTGTGCTACCATATGGGCATAATGTGTGTAAACAAACAACATCTGTTGCAGACGAGGTAATCCTCTTTATCATCACATTTCTATAATAAACAACCCTCCCTACCATGGCAACAAAAAGTAAACACATCAAAATATGCTCATAGGCAGAAATATTAGTCTGTGGGACTTTGTGAACCTTTCTTCAGCAAAACGTAATAAAGAATATGATCATTTCACATATTGTATACTGTAATTCTGTTACAACACCAGAGCCAGGCTTTTATTTTTGGAAAACGCATGTATTTCATGTATACTATTTCTAGTCTAGTAGTCTAGATTTAATCTAATTACATTGCATTATTTTATATTTAAATGTGGCTATCCATTAAGTTATAAAAAAACAGAAAAACACACACACACACACACACACACACACACACACACACACACACACACACACACACACACTATTGTTTGTCACCTCGTTGTGTATCTCAACATCAAAGCAGGAGGTAGCGCAGGCTAGCCTTTACTCATGGGCTGAGTGTATTGTCCTTAAGCAATACACTGAATCCCCAACTGCTCCCAGTTGTACATGTTTGGCAGAAACCGTCTGATTTTTACTGTCATCCAGAGAGACTTTACACACAACATAACACACATGTCTGTGGAGGGAGTGCTGCTGAACACTTTTGACAAAATCCTTTGAAATCAATATGCTGTAGTTTGATTATTAAGAACAATGTCTCTGGTAATGTAGCCTACAGGAGGCCGCATTGCATTGAATCTTGATTTATCCTGTCAATGCCTATTTCTAACAGTTCAATAGTTCAGTACCACACAACTAGGCCAGTATGACTGACTGGCTGTCTGCAGAAGACTAATAGTCTCACTGCAAAGCGGATACGACTCGTGCGTAGGCCGTCACAGGGCTGGAGGTCCCCTAACTAGCAGCTCTGTCCTCTGGGCACTGGAGCTGTTTCACTGGAAATGTCTGTCAGGTCAAGTCAGCCATCTCACATGAGGGACGGGCCCGTGCGGTACTATGGAAGCAAAGAGTCTGAGGTCCACTGTTACTGCTGTGCTAGGGAATAGAATCGGATGCTGCGGCTGATTACTATCAGTAATGTCTCTCTGATAATGGGACATAATTACAGCTATTATTGGTCTGTATTCATGAGAGGAAAAGTTTCAGTATGAACTCAATGACATGCAGTAACACATACATGATTAGATGTGATGTTTGACCTACATCTACAGTACAGGGTAAAAACATGCAGCATAAGGACAGAGAGAAGAGGAAGATCACAGATGGGGATCTGCGCTACACGGCAATGTACCTGTGTGTGTATATGTGTTGGGTGTTATGATGAAAAGGAAATATTCAAAGTGGCTGAAGTAGGACATGTGAGACAACAAGAGCATGCCAAAAGAATAACCCGTGACTAGCATCTCCCTCTTTCTCTCTTCCACACACGCTGTATCACACAAAGACAGACTTAACTCCTGAATAAAGTAGACAAAGGATTAAAACCAGGACAGGAGAATAATTGACTTCAAGGCAAAGTGTGTATGAAGACAAGCGCTCGTGCATTTGCGCCATCACCAGCACATCTCCTTTTATCCTTTCTTATTGTCACCTACTTGATAACAGCACTGAGTCAAAAGCGATGTCCATCCTCTTCTTCTTCCATGTGATTTAAATATGTTGCATCCAAAATGATGCAGCCAAACAAAATCTTCTTCTTTTTTAAAATCACGCGAGTGCTCGACGCGCCTCTGACGTCAAATATGCATTAGAAAGCTAATATTTCAAGCTGTATTACCTGATATCCGTGATAAAGAAATCAAAAATAAAAAAAATCAATGGCTTACAGCGGGAATGTATAACTATATTATAGCGTAATATGAAACCGGTCCGACATTGAGGTCCGAACAGAGACAGCAGTCCCCGCTTCAGCACCGCTCAGCCTGACAGAGACATTCCGTCACGGAGGTCTGAGCCAATGAGGAGGGAGAAGTGTCCGCCACTCAAAGTCTCCAAGACACCGGGTGGGGAACGAGTTCATTATTAAAGGGTACTTCTGTTCAGTGCCTGGACATGTTTTATAGTTTATAATGATGAGTCACAACTATGAGCTGCAAATTTACATTATGTCCATTGTATTAGATGTCATTCCTTACCTTTTCATCCTTTTGCTATCTAAAATCTAAAAATATTATAATTATAAAAATATCTATCTACATCTACCATCTACATCAAAGGAAATAAAGTAGCACGAATAATTCATTTCCACATTAGTAACAAATCATTTGAGAAATGCTTGTAATTCAGCAATTCAGTGTAATTGTGTTAATGCCTTAACAATGGAGCCATGAGGCAAAAAGCCATAGTGTAAATAATTAGCTTATATAATATTACAGTTTGATGGTCAAATCCAGAGGTGAAATCACAAATGTGCAAAGGTGGCATAGTCATGGAGCTAACCCAACCTGCCTTCTTCTGCCCTCTAGTGGCGACAATGAGACAGAGTTCAGATATTGATGCGAACATTTTCAAGGACGGTTGCACAATATGTGGTAACCTGCATTATATACTGTAGGTATTGGCCAGGGCGTAATATACAGTAGGGATATAACACTCAACCTCTTGAACCCCTCCACTTTTAGGAGTCCAAAAACTAACGTTATACAAAAAAGGAAGAGGAAAGATCTACCAGGCACTATACCACGTCCAGCTTGGGGTGGAGTATTGGGGGTGGAGACAACTGTGAATAACAGGAAATGGAAAAGGGAAGTGAGGGATCAGGAAAGGAGGTGGAAGTTGAGGTAAATGGCGGGGATGATGAAGTTAGAAATAAGGTGGACTGAAAAAGGAAAAAATACACTAAAGAAAAATGAAACCCAGAACGTTTAGGAAACTGATAGCGAGCAAAGTCATATATATAATGTAATAATAATATAATATACATATATATAATACAATAAGTCAAGTATAATATTATGATTTACTTATTATTATACAATTTGTCAAATATAACTTGAATCAATTAATTACATAAATTATTTTGAGACCTTTCAGTGGGAGATGTAATCACTTCTTGGCAAATGGTAAATTGCATTTTATGGGTTGTAAGCCTATTACCGCTTATACTTCATAAACATATTGGGTTCATTATACAGTAATTTAGGGCACAGGGCAGGTGAAATAATGCAGAGTCATAATGCAAAAGAAATAATTTCTATAACCCATCCGCAAATTACTATAATTAGTCTAGTTTCCAAATATACACAACAATATTAGACATTCGAAACCCATATAATCAGAAAAAGTAGTGTTGCGTATATCACGTAAATGTCATGCCTGATTACTAAACTTGTTTGGACACAATTGTGATTATTATATGTGACAAGAAATATACAATTTTTACAAAGACATCATTTTGCTATAACCACAGACATGCAACTTTGTGTATTTGCACATGATGGCTGTTGTGGTCGTTAGACATTATGAAACCTGCTGAGGTCGAGATGTATCCCATGATGAACTTGGTCAAGTCTGTCAACCAATCAGAGGCTGACTGGGCATGTGTGCATAACGGTGCTGATCTCAGAGGCCAAGCACAATGCAATAACGTAACATACACCCCATCCTAGTATCATGTTAGATTATTGTGAGTGTGATAAATATGACTTGAAAAAAAATTGCAAAAGCCAGAAGTCTTGTTCACTGTTGTGTTATGTGTAATTTGAATAAATATTCAATTTCCATTTTTGTTTTTGTTTTTGTTGTTTTTTTGATAAACCACATTGAAGTGACATCATATACATATATACATATATTCTGATATCCCAGTTTGTCCTGAAAAAAAAAGATGTAAATAACGTGATGACCTATATTTTATGGAAGTTGGAATAGTTTTTGTATCTTTTTGAAATTTTCATTTCTTTCTTTCTTATCTGATAAGTTGTAGAATTAGATAGAAAATGAAAAGAGTAGGAAATTGAGAATAACTGTAATTCAATATTTGAAAATCTGTTTCAAATAATCAAAAGTTCTAACGGTATCCTGGAGCTTGGAGTGAATGGTTAAACAATTGTAAAAGGAGATACATTTAAACATTTTGAGCTTCATAGGGTTTAATAGAGTTACAATTTTATTTTTGATATATCTCCAAAAGTATAAAAGCAATAAAAACAGTTTGTTTACATACAAAATACATTTACTCTTCACTTTCTATGTTTTGTTTTACTGCACCTTCGTGTTTTTTTCCAAAGAGTTTCTAATCAATGTGATGGTCTGAACTGTGCCAACACAACATCATATATTACCTTAAGTAAAAGTAACTTTCTTTCAAAAAGATGGCAATGACAACCTTTGATATTCATACTGCTTTGAGGTGTAGGACAAATATCAGGGCACTAACTAAATCCAATCCAGGTCATTTTTTTTTTTTACCAACCAATGTAAAAGTTTTCCTCCTATTACATTAACAGAGTAGAAGGAAGTGTGAGGAATATTTGAATTTTTTTTAGTTCGTTGACAAAAAGAAAATTGGACAATACAACCGTGTGGAAAAAAAAAAGTCAAGTAAATTTGAATATCCACATTGTTTACAATATGTACAAATAAATATATGATAATAACATGAACCAAAAAACTCAGAGCGTCTCACAAACTTTGCATGGATGTTTATATTTTTGTGTTAAAACATTAAATAAGTGTTTTAAATTAAAATGATTAATCATCAACATTGCTCGAGATGGAGCCATTAGTTTGTTCATATAAATGCAGCATTTACAGCTTTGTTTTGCTGCAGTGCCAGAGCCGATTACTTTAACTGAATGCACAGAGTCCAATCAAGTGCCGACAGGTCTTAAATTCAAGCCAGAATATCTTTACACAGGGTTCATTTTGAGACAGGTCGCTTTGGTCCATAAGGTAGATTCATGTTTTGTCCCCCTGATGGCATTTTGTTTGTGTATCCACTTCAGAAGGAACAGACATTTTTCCTGTAAAGATAAGGAGCAACTTTATTGCAGTGTCATTACTTTTTGACTTTGTCCACACCATGCAAAATGCACGTGGACAAAACTTCACACACTACACAAATACAGTACAGAGATATCATTGCATTGAGTCTGTGGAAACCACGCAGAGAAACATTATGTCTATTTAATATCATGGGGTGCCATTCGAAAAGGAACATATCTTGTTTCACTATAATGGTAAAAAAAAAAATTTAAAATACAGAAATTAATATAAAAAGCCCTTAAAGTAATAAATTAAATGAATGAGAAACACATTGTACTTTTATCTGTGAATTTAGGCTGGAAATGTTTCCTAAATGTGTGACATGTCAGCTTAGGTGGGTTTCAACATGTCTGAGAAGCTCCGCTGTACCTGCAGTATTTTGTGGCGCACTCCAAGTAGTCCCTGCAGCTGGCCCCCACAGGCTTCAAGCTGTTCCAACGCCACATGAGGGACCGCTTGGTCCGCTGGATCAAACCATTCCAGTCTTCAGGAACTGGCACTGAATTGACCTGTTATGGCAAATACAAGATCCCTTAATAAGAACTGTGATCCCCCCCCATGATTTATGGTGATAAAATCAAATTCCATCAAAAATCAAAAGACATTATATTCTCTGTTAGCACAAACAAGACAAACCAAACTCTGAAGGAAATGTAGAGTAAAGGAAGGGTTATTAACTTACCTGAATGGCACAGGTCAGAGTCAGAAAAACTGTTAGGAAAACGATTTTTTCCTGAAGAGTCTTCATGAGTGCAGATCAAGTTCAAGAGAGAAGCAGTTCTGCTGTGGAGCTGTTTTGCGTTGTCTAATGCCACTTGTATTAAATGCTTTATTTGGGTTGGGGAGGAGTTAGCCTTTGACAGATATGACAGATTAATTCTTCAATTTGATACTTTAATGACTGAGGCTGAGGTTTGGCAGAGAAGCTGATCTCAAGTCAGAGCCAATGATGCAAACGTCTTTGATCAGTGGGACTTATCAGTTTTATAATGGCAGCTGAAGTCAAAGTTTATCTGCAGGAAGTCAAAGTACACTTCTACCCTGTAATTGAGGACAATTCCACGTCGGAGGTATCCGACTGAAACCTTAACATGTGTCATGGACTGTAGAAATGGATCCATCCATCTCCAGTTCATCTGAACTGCATGGTTTTGGATTGCGGGAGGAAAGTGAAGGACATCTTGTTGAACACAGAGAGAACGCGAGGGTTCCACCTAATGTGACGGCTTACCACTAAGCAACCTCAGTGTCGATACAATCTCTGGAGGGCTGACAGTCCTCAGCGAGTTTGGAACCTGAGAAAGTTTGGCAGATGAAAGTGAACAAAGTTTGCCAAAATAAGTTGTGTAAAATACAACATTTTTAAAGGAATAGTTAGACTCTTTGGGAAATATGCTCATTTGCTTTCCAAGAAGAAATTGTTCCAGCAGTATCCCCATGTAAGAAATATGGGGGGGGACAATCTGCATCTATTCATCTAATTTCTGTAACATTTCAACATATACGTTTTTTTCAAAACAGCAATGGAAATGGGCAAGCCATGACGCTGAAAATATTCTATAATCTACTATGATGTAGCTAAGTGCTAACGTAACTTGAGGAAGCCACTGAAGACAAACCAAACATTTGAAAATAAAAAAAAAAACAGAACTGGGGGTGTTGAGTTAGTAAGAACGGAGTCTACCAGACCTCTGAAGCCCGCTCCTCTGCCTTAGTCTAGCAGGTACACACCTCCAATACATTACAAATGCATTGTGGGTAATGTAAGCACCAGGTGCTGACCTGGAAGGAGAATGCATAGAATGAAAAAGCTAAATGATATAGGAGTGTACTCTACTCTATTAAGAGTTATCATTTCAGAAGAACATTTCATGGTAATTGAGTTTAAAATGCTACATCCCATAAAGTGTGAACAAAAAGTAATTATTCACATATACAGCAGGTTAATAGTGCAATGTACAACTATTAGCTCTAATGATTCATCTGTTGGAATCAAGAGGCACGTGTGTGTCATTTAGTCGGAAACGGCCCCTGAAGTTAGTCAGAAGGTGATTCATGCTTTACTGGTGGCCTTTATACAAACTATTCATCCTTTTATCAAAACATTTTGCAATTTGTGAAGGAGGAAATACAAAAGACACCTTCAGAGATCGTGAAGCACAACAGGTTTATTAAAGTTGAAGCAAGTGGCAAGACAATATGCAAATTGTTATATGTGACCTATTGAGAGTACGTAAACAGTGATTACATATTGATTTCACTATGTAGAAGTAGTAGTGTAAACAATAATCTCTGCTGCATATTAACAGAGACCAAAAACAAAATGAACACGAAATGTCAGTGATGTGTGTGAAATTGTGATTTTTCAAATAGCAAATGACACTTTAAATCACATTCTATGTAGTTCCGGACAACTGTAGCCCAATGATTAAAAAAAAGAAAAACTTTAAATTAAGTTACAATAAACGAATACAAGGCTGTTTAGAAGTGTAACATTTAACTATAACATCATGGACAATTCCTAGTGGTTAAAAGGAATAACACAATGTTCTATTTGTCAACACATTTATCAGTAGTTTCACCAACATGAGACTGTTCACATGGATTTTAGGATAATATTGGTAGAAAAATTAAAAATCACACATTTATGGAAAAGTATTGTGATCAGGTCAAAGAAGATATCGTACAGTGCACCAAACAAAAACTTTCCCTTTATACTGATATTGTTTAATACTTTTGGATGCGAGTCCACATTATACTATTCATATATTGTGGATTACTGTGTTTCCACTGACGGTAACAAGAGTGTACATGGTTTTAAAAAGGAAGCGGAGCTATAGATTCATGATATTAGTAATAAAGCATTATGCAGTGGTTTGCACAGCTTACACTTTGCTTATGTTTTGCGACACTACGAAAATGTGAAATACTGATCTCTCTCTTGCATGAAGCAGCTGTATAACCTTTCTTCTTATTGATGCACCAACAATCTCACCAGACCGTGCTAAAAACTGATTATTACACACGCTGAAAGTATTCCTTCATAACTATTTCAGTTCTATAGCCATTCACACACACACACACACACACACACACACACACACACACACACACACACACACACACACACAAACACACAAGCAGGAATTTCATAAAAAGAAAAGGGCTGTTTAATCAATGACACTTTCACTTAAATTCCTGTAGGTGTGATTAGTTCAAAGCTGACTCTCAAGACAATTTAAATTAGATTTGGTAGTCGACTTAATCCCATGAATTAAAATTTTTAAATATTTGATATTTAAGATTGAATTTAAAAAAGGGGTTATTTTCATGATCATTACAACTGACTTGTAGGGAAACCACCAACCCATCCCTGTAACAAACCTTTTCACTTTGTTTTTCTAAAACCGTTGGATTAAAAAAACTGATTACATTGTGGAATTTTGGTTCATAATGGAAACTATTTCTTGGGGGTTATTTCCAAAAATGGCCGATCCATTGTCATGAAATGTGAAATTATGGCAAATATGGCAATCCTCCTTCTTTTAAATACTGTTTGGTGCTATGACGAGAGCAGGGGCTGCCGTTCAGTTGCAGTGCTCTGAAAAATAAAACCAGACACAAAAATGTTAATTTAAGAGAATTTTGAAAAACATGTCTATTAATACTGTACATACACAGATATCTAACATATTTAATGTACAACAATACATATTTAACATTGACCATTGTCACTATATTATCTAATTATAATTTAAAGAAATGTTTTAAATGTTTTATGGTATTTTTCTACATGGCCAAAATGCTTATTTAATTTAATCAGAATATCAATAATGAATTAACAATTCTGATAATTGGCTTATCATTATAGTAATTTAATCAAGCAGAAGTAAATAGTTTTCCTGTGTTTTATATTTTTCAACTCCACTATCTTTGTGTTTTGTACTGTTAGTCAGACAAAACAATTTGTTTTGACATTCCCTGGACTAAAAAAATAATAAGGTAAAGAGACCACATAATCAACAGATTGATCGATAATGAATGTAATTGTTAGTTGCAGCTCTAATGACCTCACAGACTCATCAATGTCTATCTCAAACACTCACCTCGGGGACCTTCTGTCGACACATCAGGAACATGAAGACTCCTCCCAGAATGATGCCGAGACCAATCAGCATGAACGGAATATTCACCACGACGTTCTGCTCCACCATAATCTTCTGCAGCTTCATGGCAGACGTGTCGTCAATGACGACGCTCTGAGAAGATAATAGGAGAGGGATTTAGAGGTTCAGCACAACATAAAACACTGAGCAAAGAAAAGTGCCAGTGGTAGATAAACACACAGTACTTTGATATTCTGCCATTTCATGTATGTAATTTATGACTGAATGACAAATTGGTGTGTTTTTGTACCTCATTGAGATAAACCACAGGAAAGACCACTGTCCTCACATTTCCCGTTTCACTGAAAGAAAAACAAGATTATCCACAATGTTTTTAAGCATTATCATATATTTTCATGCATTATCTTTATTAGTATTCTGAAAAAAATCACCTATGATTTAATGTATAAATGGCAAAGAGACATTCAGACAACTGTTAATGTCCTCCAACAACTACGTTTCTGGGCATGCCGTTCATGTAAAGCATACGTTTAATTTGTCTTCCTAAAGTTTGACAACATGTTCATCGGTTAGGTCTGAACTCAAGATTATATCAAGATCGTCTGTTCCTCCAGATGCCAAGTAGACGAACAACAAGTGAGCCACGACTGTCCAAAAGTTCACTTGTATTGATGATGGTGGCATGATTGCTTTACACTTATCTTATTGGCAACCCTTCCTAGACTAAAACAGTTTAATTTAGGCCAACACAGTGGGGTTTACGACAAAAGGTGCCATAACAAGGGACCCAGGAAAGGAATGAGCTAATTACCTGAAGGTGGAGATTTTCTCGACATACACGTTGACCTGCAGGCGCTTTGCTGCTTGTAGGATGACTCCCGTGAGCTGCAAAACAGAATTAAACTTTGTTTGAGAGAAACTTGACAGCACTGATCTGTGTGCAGATTTACACACGCACTCCTGTTGTACGAACAGTCATGCCTCATTATAGCATATTTTGCACCAATACCACATGTTGCTAAGACCGTGTGTATTACGTTCAAGATCTTTGTGCCGCAAACCTTTTGCAGTAAATGTAATTTATGAGTGTAGTTGGCAGAAATGATTTGAGAGCCATTTCGCTAACAGAGATGTATCTGCATACATCTTAATTGTAGGTTAATTAATTAATAATTAATCACAGCCCTGAGGCTGGCAGCGGAGGTGGTTTGCTCTACCCATGAGGTTGAACCAGGCCCTGCAACCCGGTATAACAGCGGTCGACAGACTTTGACCAAGCAGTGGCAGAGATTAGTGAGAGGAGGATGAACAGTCAAAACAGTAGCTTGTTTACTGGGTTCAAAGACTGAATCTAAGTTGGTGTTAATAAAGCGTACATGAGTTAGTAAAAAATGAAAGTGTGTCACAACCGCATGCTGGATAAGGAAAATCGACCAATTGTCCTTCTCCACATATTTTCGTCAACAACCTTTGACTTATAATCATAATTCATAATCGTGCGTCACAATACATTTTTTTTAGTTTGCTTTTCTAAGACTAACTTTCAATTTACTAGATAGTACATTCCCAAAAAGTATCCACGAGAGGTAACAATCCGAAGAAAGACTCAAACAGAACTCTAATTATTAGACCGTAACTTATGAAGTTGTTATAGCAAGAGTTAGTCACTATGACCAATTTATTAGCTCCTAGTTTTACAACGGTTAGAAAAAACACAGTGTTTGACAGTATACTTATTTACTGTACGTCTTTCATTGTTTTCATCTTGGATTGTAATTGTTAAAATTGTTGTAGCAATATAGGTGTTTCTAAATACCACTACTGACACAAAACACTGGAAGACAACATATAGATCGTGCGCTAAGGTATGTGATACATCACATAACATGTCTCTGTATTTCTTAATTGACTACATTACGATGGTAGTTGATACAGGCTCAATCAGATTATCACAGTATTACACATGAGAGCTGTTAGAGCTTATCTTTGGTGACAGCTCCGTTCCGTCTGCTTTAATCTTTAACTACTGTTTACCACCGCTTCTTGGGTCACCATGTGCTAGCAGTCACAAAGCTGAGATCATTCACCATCTAGTGGGAAACCATGAATGTCACTGTCTTTCAAAGTTATATACTATACTATATACTTTTAATATCAGATTCTCCATGGAACACGATGGTATAAAGTAAAGAAAGGCTCAAAACAAGGTGAACACAAAATTACATCTTTAAAGTCCCCCTCTGCTCAAACATGTGTTTTGCTCATTGTTACTTCAATTGGATGTTTGACCTTCACTGTGAAGAATGATACAGTATGTGCAGAATTTGACAAATTCATCTGTGGAAGAGGGAAAGTTTGAAAGTGTGAAGTGGAAACTTCAGCACACACACACAGACGTTTCAGTGAAGTAGGTACGAGACATCTTTTTTCCAGTAGTTAAACTTTTGAAATAAAATGAGTGTAATTAGATGACTACATGTAATTTGAAACTTGTTCATTTAAGGGAAGGAAAGAATACCAGACACAAACTATTATTCCCAACAATAGTTTTATATGTCTTGAAACATGTTCTGGAAGGATGTTTAAGCATTAAAGTTGAAAGTCTTACCGGATTGATATCAATCAGAGTCTGATGCAGCTCCTTCTGAGGCGTCATGCCAAATACACCCTGAACATATTTCTCATCTGCCTGGTAGAAGTGTGGTGACGACATTATGATGGGAGCTCCTAAACACACAAAGGATTCAGTTAGAATGCCATCATGAAAGATGCAGAGCAGAGCGGATTCAGAAAAACTACTTGATGAAACAGCTTTCTGAAGAACATTTCCTGAAGTCACACAATGAAACATTCTTCTGGCGTTTCATACAGAACAGCTGCTTAATGCACTTCCTACCTTGTTTACATGGGCTGACGTTCAGCACGCCAGAGCCCAGGCAATTGTCAGCGGGGACACAGAAGCCTGCGTTGGCTGGGTTCATGGTCTTATTGGCAAAGACCTCGCTGGGGGGACTGAAGCGATACCCAGAGATCCCCTTTACTGTCACATCCTCCTCATACAGAGCGTACAGAGACCTTGCAAACAGAGTCACATGCTGGTTAATCTTTGCAGACACAAATAGGTTCTGTAAAGCTGGAAGTGCAACAGAGAAGAGGGGTTATGCACAAATTTTGTGTCCAAACTTTTGACTGGTACTGTATGTGTTAAGCTGATTTACTGAAAACCTGCACAGCACAAACGGGTGTTTACCAAAGAGTTTAAAAGGTTGTCCTGGTCTAACATGTTACCGCCTTATAAACCTTGGCTGTCTTGACGTGAATACGCTGCACTCTCAGTTCTGATGAGAAAGTGGGTATTAGTTGTTTTAGGTAGCACTGAATAAATAGTTAGCCAACAGTAAACTCATTAAAGATACACAGACCGTATCCAGACACGAATGATGCTGAGGGAAGGGCTTAGGAAGACATTCTCATCATGACTGAGGGGAGACACATTTCTCAAGCCAACTCAAGCCAGGCAGATAAGACCAGAAACAGAGTAGGCAGACAATCACACCTAGTTGAAATCCATTATATAGAACCTAAAGCTAAAAGAGGTCAGCTGTGCTCAATAGGTAACCAAACAAAATGAATGATCAAATTCATTGTAGAGCCCAAAACTGCTTTTCAAATTTCCCACTCAAGCTAAATTCAAATCTTTGACATTTTTGGAGAAAATGAAAACAAAACCCACGTTAGCTTCAAGGCAATTTAAACTACTGAAGAAAGGAAAGAAAGAAACCCCCAAATAAGTTTGGGGTCAAACGTGACTGGGACTGGGAACATTGCCTTGAGCTTCGTCTGAACATACCAACGTAAATATATATAGTGATTTGGTGCATGCCCAACCACACTTCTAGTAGCATGGTCTTCAGCCAGTCGACTCACCTGCACAGGTCAGAGGAGAACATGTAGAGAGTCTCATTCTTTGTGACGACTGGATGGAAAGATGCTCCATTGGTTCCATTGATCTTATTGCACTCATCAGATGTCCACCAATTCAGCATGCTGCACGCACACACACACACACACACAAAATAATATTGTGTTTTTTATCATTTTGTCAAAAATGTTATTTAAAACCCAGGAGTTTCAGGCATTTAAAATGTTTTTCCTTTGTCAGTTTGATTGAAGGACTACTAACCAAACTGTTAGAAATTTTGTGTTTTAAACAGAAAAAGTTTGATAAACGCTTTGTATTAAACTGACAGATAAGAGAGTGGGATTGATCTTCTCATCCAAATTTGCAAGAGCACAAATAGGTGAATTTCCCCAAAACATCAAACTACTATTAAAGCTAGCGTGCTAGCAAGTCCAGTATGGAAGATCAGTGTTATATCTGAGTCTGAAACAATTAAAGAGGATCAACATTGGTGTAGCTTTTTGACATGAACAGCTCTGATGAAAGACACACATCGACTGTGACGTGACAATGGCAGTAAAAAACATTTAACATTATAAAACAGGGTGAAACAAGCATTGATCATATGCCTTTGTGGTACTGATACAATCGCTCGTGTAATCCAACTCTCATCCATTTAAACTGCGTGTAGTCAATGTTTCTCACAGATTGGATTTACAGAGCCAGAGATAATTCTCATTCATTCACTGTCATTATACTTTGCTGGAGGTGAGTGGAGAGCATTACTTTTCACCGTTCCACGTATCCACTCTGGCAAAGTCCTTGTAGTTTGGCTGACCAGTGAAGAAGACATATTCACCATCACTTGAAGCATTGCTCTGTGCGGGGGGGGGGGAAAATAAAACAGCTGTTCAACAAACAGCTCTCATGCAAGAAACTTGATTTTCTGTGATTCTAATAAAATGGATGTGCAATTATCCTATATATTAGTAAGTTATATTATAAATCTTTATAAATAAACACTCAAGTATGAACAAAATGTATAATAATGTATTCATATGCTTAAATAAAACCTTATAGAAGAGTCCGAAAACATCATCCAGGTCAGGTTTTAGGATTTTGAGAGCTTTGAGCAGGCTGTCTTCATAACCCCACAGCAGCTCTCCCACTGTGCGGGTGGTGAACAGGCTTTCACCGGTGGACTTCATGTAGGAGGAGATCAAATTGTCTATAAGTGGTTGGTCCCTGAATTGATTCATCACCGTCTACCAGGAAAAAGAAGGGAAGACAACCTGTTGTGTAAAAAGCTAAATTGCATAAGTTCCATAAAGATGACGATGTAATGGAATGAATCATTTACTTAAATAACTTTTATTTGTTTTATCTTCATGAGAGTTCACATAACAGCAGCACAACAGTGCATATTATCAATCTCAGTGGTACAATAAATCATTCACTATATTTTTGTAACCGTAAAAGGAAAAATCACATCTAATAAAGCAAAAATAAATGTTAGTGCTGGAGAGAACAGAATAATATTATTAGACAAAAACATCTAGATATGTACCGAACTGTAAAGTGTACAAATTAGTTTCTGTCAAATAATGTTTAATAATCAGTAGAAGCTGGGAAAAAATTCTTATGAATTATAAACATCATAAACCTTAAATATAATATCTTACCTTAAAATATTATAAAATACTAAAATCTCAACTAATAATACAACACAACTTCGTTTTTTGTATGTTGCTGCCAATGAAATAAATAAATAAAACTAGAAAATAATACCACTGTGACTCAATAATGTATTATCAAACTATTCTAGTAGTTAATAGATTTCTGTGGCTCACCATTGCAGGAATATTGACCGTCCTGATGAGTTCACTCTCAGGACCTCGGGACATGTTAGGCTGAAATATGTAGGTCTTAATGTTGACAGCTGCGACTTTAGTGCCATTAGCCTGAAAGTCCACTTGTTCCATGGGCCGGTACTCTCTGTGCAGGGAAATATAACAACTGGGTTAGTGTTGAAATAAGTAAACTGTTCACTTTGTCACAGTGCTGCAGCCAAATACTTTAAGAAATAGAAATAAAAACCTTGAACAGTTGCCCAAGAATCTCACATTTACTGTACATGCAGTATCTGCATCTCAGACTGCAGATACATTACTATTGTTAAATAATTACAAAGTTCTGCATTGAAAATCACATGTTTGGCTTAAATGTCGCATAATGCAGGAAGAAGTGGTTTCATTTAAAGTAATTTCCTTTCTTGATAACACTTATTTGCAGTTCTTGAGCAATGCTGAAGAGCTACTGTGATGCTGAGAAGGTGAATCTCAAATGTTCTACACAACTATTTATGAATGTTTAGGTCAGGAGGTAAGTAATAATTTAGTAAGATTACTACCAAATCTGGGCTTTAAGGCAACATTCTACAAGTGTGCAAAAACATCACAGGAGTATTTTGGGTAATGGATGGGCAAATAAAACTGTTGCGCTACCATTATGTTAAAGAATTGCCTTTCGGCAAAGTAAAATGCTTTTTGGCAGAAAAGAAGGAAAGAAAATTATAAATATCTCACTGATTTTTTATTTTTATTTCTTAGCTAGAAGATTTGGCATCTGTACAAAGCTACTGTGTTTGTCTGAGAGGCAAACACGCTGCCTCGAGCGAGCCAGAGACGGGGCTGCACACATATCTTTCTGCTTCTGCAAGCTGTCACCCTGCATTTCTGGAAAAAGTAATTTAACAATGGCAGAAGTTATATATTCACAGTACGGACTTTGTCTTACTGAATGCACAAACCATAGGAGTGAAAGGGAGGTTTACCCAAATGGTGCACGGTAGTCAGTCACACCATTTATGTAAATCTAAATTTACTGTCGGAAAACTTGTTGCTGTGATTCTTTCAACACCTTCGGGGTCATTTATTCAAGTCAAGAATACTGTTCAACATCAAGCTATTTGAGTAATTCTTGATTAAAAATGTATGCTTTGCTTTGTAGACTTATATACTTACATTTTGTTGTTACAGTGTAGTGCTAATGCATGTTTTGCTGTCATGTTCAACACTGTCGTGTATCTTTGGGTCCTTTCTTTTGTGTTCCAGTTAAACTAATCATCAGCTATTTGGCATCTTTCTCCCTCGAAGGATAACAGGCTTTGTTCCATTGTATGATCTGTAATCAGTTGATAAGTTGGTTCTGAAATGTTTAACTGAAGTGACATGGCTTCTGCAGTTAAATTATATTCATGTATGATAGTTTAGAAAGAGGGATCTTGATCGCAACGGCGTCTGCATCCCCCTCTTTCAGATCTGTGTTGCTGTTTTTGTTTTTTACTGTGCCATCTGCACTTCTGTTTTATTGAATAGATGACTAGAGAAAGGAGAGTAAGTCGTTATCCTTTCCCTTACTCACCTGTAAGTATATGGACCAATCTCTATCACAGCAGGCCTATCCCCGTCCAGCACCTCCAGAGGGTTGGTCAGGTTGAAGAAGTAAAACTGCATGTAAATAGGGGCCGGTGGATTCTCCCAGGCCTCAAACGCCTCAGTGCCATTCTTCAAAACGACTTGCTGTGGAGGACAAAGCAGTGAGTTACTTGTACTGCGAGAAAAATGTGCAACTTCAAACAAATAGTTGGCTGCTGACTAAGCTGACCTCACATCATATGACAAACGCTGCTGCAAGTGGTGAAATCACTCTGTGGATGAGCGGTCATGACAAACCACTTCATTTTACATTAAATTAGGCCAAAGTGGTGATGATGTCACAAAGCAGGAATAGACTATAATAACTGTGCCATATATACATACACAAGTGTTACCGTCACAGATGTGAATCTGTAAAACCAAATTAGTTTATGGTAATGATGTGAATGTCAGTGAAATACAAAATCATCACAAGCTATTTAATTTTAAGGTGTAAACTAAACTGATATGATAATACAGGCTGCACCCCACCACGCCCAAACAGCTGTAGACATAAGACGCTCGTTCATCGTGGCTCAATAGTGGTTTATTACCAGTATTGGCATAACCTGTCTGTCACAACATTTCGATTACATACATACCTAAATGTAAGTCCTTAGTAAAACATTCAACTTCATAACACAGCTAAAGGCCGAGCGGATTAAGCTTTCCTACAACCACTTTCAATGTGAAACTTAGTGGCGAAATCAAAACAAAGCAATGTGTGTTTTGCGCGTTTGGTCAAATCGAGCCACCTTATATTAAATGTCACCAAAACGTCTGACTGTATTTACGTTACTTTACCTAGCGATTATCTAACGTTACTGTAAAGACGTGATCCAAAAATAAGATGTTTACCTTCTCAACCATCGACTTTATGAAACGTGGAAACACGTTAGACAAGACCAGGACAATGCCCGAGATCAAAATAAGAATAGAAAAAACTCCGATGCTGTAAATGCAACATGATTTCAGGAGCATGGTGACACAGCAGACCTCGTTGGCATTAGCTGCTGCCCGAGCCTGAAGGCTGTTTTTGTTTTTGACGGCTCAGGAACCTTCTCTCTGGAACAAAGACCCGCATCCGGGATGAAACGCTTCCATTTTACCACTTCCGGTTTCTTCGACAGTCGACGGCTTCCTGGAGCACGGAGCCGTGACGAATACACCTGGGTGGTTTTTAAGAAGTGCTCGTGTAACGCAAGTTGTCTTTGAACATGTTAAAATGCGACAGTGCATTAACATCCATGAGATGGTAGACAAAATAGTCCCTTCCCCACATTAGGGGGGGGATTGAAGGCCAAATGTAGAGGAAATATCTGTCTTGCAGATCAATAGTCTTTGTTTTTAATCGCATGACGATGACGTCATTCATTAAATCTCAGTATTTCATAGGTCTTTTTGATACATGTTTATATATATTTATATATATGTATATGTATTATTATTTGTTTTTTCTTAAATGCCTATGAAAATAGCCTTTGTTTGTGTGGCTTACGTGTATGATACTTTCACCTGATTACGTTCATAATACAGAATCACGCTTCTCCACTTGATGTCACTGTTTACATCTACTAAAACTTAAAGCCACTGCAAACATTCTTTGTTGGTCTATAAACTGGAGTCATACCTGTTGAGTCAATATTTCGTATAAAGGGGGCCACACCTTGGCTTAGCAGACTAACCTTTGAGCAAGTTTTTTCCCTCTCATTTTCCTTTTTTTCTTTCATTATTTAGACAGTAATATCAAGATGACATAATTTCAGAGATACTGTTCATACTCATTTAGGAAACACATTCTGATATACCAGGACAACCTGAATAGACCACCACAGACAGTTAATCAATTATATATACTGAAATAGACATCAACTGACTTGCTTTGCATGTTTCTTATATTTTTGTTTATTATACCAGACACACAGACAGTGAGACACACCAAGTAGCATTATCCCAAGCATCAACAGCACTAACCATACAGCTCAGACACGTTCTTACCTGCTTTAATAAGTTGCATTGCAGTGCTGTTGCGACATATCATCAAATACGACTTGTTTGACAGGCTGTTTCTCAACCCACAATGATACACACATTGTGAGTAGACTGCCACATAGCCGGTAAAAACAAAAGCTAAATAAGGTCCTCTATGAATCCTGAGGATCATTGTCAAGCCTGAGCTGCATTAGGGGACATGTTTGATCCAACGTTTTGGAGCTTGGAAGTTTGAAGTTAATGGCTCATGGGAGTTTAGGGGTCTGGTCAAAAATCTGAAACACACACTGCAGTTAAAAAAAAAGTAATGTCAGTAAAGTAGTACGACGTATTTTTTTTTTATTCTATTCCAATTCACTGTCTTGTAGCCGTGTGAGTTGTGTGGGAAATCCCTACCCCTTTAACCAGAACCTGAATGGGGCCACAATGGAGAGAAGAAGAGTGCTCGCTCGCCGCGGTCACGAGAGCACAGGGGGAGTGACGTCACTTTCCTAAACCGGGCAACAGCCTATGAGTTGAGTCCCGCGAGCGAGAGACGGGCAGGAGTAAGTGAACAACTGTTAATGTATGCGGGCCGAGCCGGGCCAGTGTGTCGGGGCGCACTGTTTTCTCCTCCTTTTATGCATCCTCCTCCTCCTTCTCGACAACAACGGCTCGCTGTTTTCTCACCGGCTTCGTAGCGGCTCTGTTTTTGGGCACAAAACGCGGTTGTGTGTCAGTTTCTTTTATGTGGCCAGCCCTCCTGCGACTCGCAACCCGGGTAAGTGTGTCCAGTAATTTCATATCATGTAAGCAACATTGGTTGTTTGGTCGAAATGATGGCTCGTCGTTTTTTTTTTATTTTTTAAAAAGCCTCACAACTCACTGTTTGTAAGTCTCAGTTGTAAAATGAAACACGTAAAGCTCTTGTTACGAAGTGCCCAATCCGATTTTTTGTGCACAATGATGCAAGTCGCGCGCATTTGATACTTTTTTGTGCGAAACGAGTGGCAGCCTTCCCCATGTTTGTGCATGCATTCGCATAACTTCCATTGTTTGAGGGGCAGTATGCAAATATGCACAAGTAGCTATACTTGATAAACTGTGCTCTGAATTGTTAGTAGGTAGCAGTGGACTTAATTCATGCTCCAGTAGAAAGTTTGACTATTGATTCAGTAGTTAAGTTTGCTGTGTAACCGCGAGACAACATATTTGTTTCACATTTATTAAATCCGCCTCTGATGGGTTCGCAGTCCACCACCACTTCCTAATTTCTGTTTTCAGCCCGTTTGCCTTTGATGGGCTGCTGGTCTTTTACAGAACATGAAGATTTGCATGTTTTCGGCAAATGTATGTTAATCTCGTTTGTTTGAATGCTGCCAGAGGAGCAAAGACATGGCTGTCCTTGATGCACCCACTTCCAATAAAACCAAAGAACAAATCAGTGGCCGCCCATTTAAAGACTCTATGAAATCGGAATAGCTCTTTCTAACTTATGCTATGTGTCTGGAAAAGCATACATTTTATAAATATTATTCCTTCAGGACCCATTATCATTGCAAAGAGGCTTAAGTTGCTTGCAATGTTCTCTTGGTTGAAATAGAAGCAGACACAGGGACCTGGAAATAATAATAATAATGATGATGATGATGAAGTGAGTGAGTAGACTAATCTTGACTGGAATGCTGTTTTGATATTTTAGGAGTAAATCACTGACGAGGTCATTTCAGGCATGAAAAATTGGAAATTGCTAGAGGCAGTTAAGACCCAAAAATACAGTCACCAGACATCCCCAAGGGTTCTGTGGGGATTTAAAACATCCTTATGGGAAACAAGACAGAGCAGGATAACATTCCTAACAACAGGTTTAACTTAGAAGTGCATGTGTCACTCAAAGTCCATTCCCAAAACTACCCATTGATTGGGAAGGAATCGTTGAACGTAGAAGTGCTTCAGATTTGTTCCACATCAAATATAGACGTCTGCGATCATCCAACTCATTCTGAAAACTTTGTACACATTTGCTTTTGACAGTGTCAAACTCTTGATTTATTAAGGCTGTAAAACCCTGCTGCTGCGCTGCACATTTGCACCTCATATCGACTGTAACTTGTGTGGATATAGTGTCACGTAAATCATGTAGTTTAGTCTTCCAGAAGCACAACATCCCATGTAAAATGGAGGCAAACATCACTGAGGTTGAGTTTAAACATCTGTCTTTTTTCCTCCACAGCCTTGACTGAGTGATTGAGTGTGTGACTGCATGGACCGGACTGAACATGAAGAGCCTCAAAGCAAAGTTTAGGAAAACTGATGTAAGTACTGTAACACTTGTTCATGCAACCATGTGTGCACATGTGTACGTCTGCATGTCTGAGTCAGTGTCTGTGTATGTATGCCTTGAGCAGTTGCAGATGATTTATGGCAGATTTCCTCAACCTTGGGTCAGCAGCATCCCACTGCTTGTTGATATTTTGTGATTTTAAGAACAATAAATAGGCTGGGAAAATAATTAGATTTTAATCACAATGTCTGTGTAATCCATTTCGAGCTTCTTGTAAACAGAGAAAAAGTATGCCATGCTTAATCTCACATGACAACTTTTCAGCACTGATTGCGGGTCCCATGAGAATTTTAGGATCTAAAAACGGAACCACGAGCTTGAGAAACCATGATCAGTGGTGTCAGCGACACAACACAGACCTTTTATACAGACATGTTGAGTCTCTTTGGAAGTTGATCCACATGTGATGCAATTTTTCCAACAAAAACCACAAATATCCCGCGATACTTTGACTCTGCACTGCTCCATATGAGGATTAGATCCCACTGACTGTGAATCCGTCTTTAGGGAGGAATTTTTCAACGTCGGTTCAGTCATTCATTTGGTCACAGTCTAAGATACTCTACACTCACAGGAAGTGAGGCGTCTCCACAGCGTCTGACTCATCTGTTGTCACAGTGACCGTAATGACACAGAGCCAAACGGCAGACAGGAAAAAGCTGGAGGGTTGGGATGAATGGGAGAAGTTTTATGGGATGAGGGAGTGTCAGAAGTAGAGAAGTTGGCAAATGGAGAGCAGAATGCCTACTAAATGAGATGCTTGGTTTATGTGGACAGTTTCCATGAGATTAAGAGTGTGTGGCAGGACAGGATGGTGAGCTCTGGTTAAATGTCATGCTCTGTTGAGAGAGATACCGTCCAGCAGAGGAAGAATTAGGTGGAGTACATCCCTGCGTTTACTCTATTATAGCCACAATATACTGCAAAGCATAACTAGTGCATGAATGTGTGGTAGCAGTACCTCTGCGTTTGAAGAGATCATCCTGAGGAACATTCAAATGTAGAATTGAAACTATTTATAAGGAATACAGACGCAAATACATATAAATAGAAACAAGGAAAAACAACAATTTAGCCTAAGTGTCTGATTTAATCTTTAACAGCCTGCCATTTTACATGGCTCTACAGCCTAATATTAGCAAGTTATTGCAAATTCAGTCCGCTATGTGGGGGGAGTACAATAGGGTCCATTGTTCTAGAAAATGTTGAGTCCAGAATTGGGCAGCAAGGTCACAGTAGTTCCTCCTTCGTGCGTAACATGGATGGTCGCTGTCTCACCTTTTACTGGGTGTTTACCAGTCGAAACCAGCGTTGTTCCAGTGAGAGTTGTAAACCGTTTGAGGATGGATGCTTTTGGAGGGGAATGCTTGTCGTCACTGAAATAGCCAGTCGTAGGCGGCATGAGAGAAGAAAGGGAAGAGCAGTGGATGTGCATGTTGCTTAGAAACACGACTGAAGCCATTCGCAGTCAGGCATGTCTTTGCAGACCTCGCACCCACACACATTGTCGCACTTTGATAGTTTTGATGTCTAATTCTTTTTCGGTTCATCTATGAATTTGAATAAATCCCTGTTTTTGTGTTTGTGCATTGATATGATTATGTTTGGGGAAAGGAAACAATTGAGCTGTTGAACTGTACCAGTATTGTACAAACGCTGAGAACTGTTTTAATTAATGCACCAGCTCTCTTGCATTCAAGCTGAACACCCATCATATAATAAAATGACAGTAATGAGGCATCATTGTTTTGCTGTAGAGAATTAAATAACTTAATGAAGTCTGACTGCAAAAGCATGTTTATTTCTATTTAAAAGCATATCTACCAATTATATTAAGTTTGGACGATTTTAGTCTTATCAATTTTCCAAGATCATTCTTTTTTTTTTAATAAAAAAAAGATCCATAGATATGCTTTTAAAAACTATCGGTGAAGTACACATTCTTTTTTGGATGCAGAGGAAACCTGGGTAAAATGGTGTCCGTACTGTAGTGCACACATGATAATTAAAATTAATGGTCATCATTAAGATTTGCAGAAAAAATGTTTCACAGGCCAGCATGTTTATCCTCTGAGCCAATAGTCATTCCATTGCTTTTTATAGAAACCCTGAACAACCATAATAGAAAGAAAATATTTCTGTGGTTCTATTTTAGGCTGTGTTTCAGTGACCGATTTCTCAGGAATGTCCCCCCCCCCAAACCCAAAACAGGCTTTTCATTTTTTTTTTTTTTAACAAAATAACAGAAACTTAATGTCTTCGTACATAGCTGTACTATGAAGTAAAGACATTTCCAGATCATGTGTAATGGAATCTGTGCCAAAGTCAAATCTTTTCTAAATGCTTCACTTTGGTGATCCACCTCCAGCCGAGTGAACTGAATTCATCAGGCAGCCAAACCTTTACTCACACACCTTCTGTACAACATGAGGCCTGAAAGATGATAAAAGAAAAAGTGCTCTCACTTCAACATGATACAGGCGGTAGAAGGACTAATTGTTGAGCTGGATGATATGGCCTTGATTTATGTAAGTTTAAAATTCATTGATGGTTCACGATTTAAAAAGATTCTGAATTTGAACATTGAGCGGCAGGAAAATGCGTAACTGATTTATGCAAAAAACATCTCGGAAGTTTTGATTTGATGCAGTGGTAGTCATAAATGATAATAAACTCAATATACAGTTAGGACTATATTTACTAAGAGAGAGATAAAGCATATGTAGACAAAACCAGATTGTCCTTAATACCACTAGCTAATGAACGACTCAACCTCTGATAAACACAATTTTACTCGTCACTTTTCATCATGTGTGGTCACTTAATCGCTATTTTTTTTTTTTTTTCATTCAAAAACAGATTTCTTATATTTGACCTTCCAGCATATTTGATTGTTATACAAATCTATGTTTGGCAGCAGAAATACCATGTAAACTATCTTAAAACCGTACAGCCTGGCAGACTCAGCAGAATGTGTTGCCGGGTTAAGTAGACCGGCTTTCTCGAACGCTGCACTGGAAGGCCAAGTAGTGGGAAAACACCACCTACGCTTCAGGTGCGCATGCATTTTAAACCTCCAATATCAAACATCTTTATGCTGCACAAAAAAGATTCACTGAGAACTGAATGAGCGATTTTCTCCCAGATTATACAGCATAGTAATAACTATTCTTTTCTGCACTGAGATCATCATGGCTGTGTTGTGGTGGGACTTTTTCCACATTCAATTTGTCAAGATTCTGTGCATGCCAGTAGCTAAAGTACCACCAGTGTTGCTTTATCAGCAGGTTTGTAGTTCTACAAGGTCAAAGTGAATCAGAGGAATTCTTTTAAGTGTGTGTGTGTGTGTGTGTGTGTGTGTGTGTGTGTGTGTGTGTGTGTGTGTGTGTGTGTGTGTGTGTGTGTGTGTGTGTGTGTGTGTGTGTTCTGAAATGTTTGGCTGTCTGCTAGACTCTGTGTCTGCGCTTGAGTGTTGTTTCTGTTTGCCTGAATATGTATTTGGAATACATCCCTGACAATTTGGGATTCTTTTGTGGATCATTTCAGCTAAGCCTATTTGGCCAAACAATTGGTATAATGAGTGAGTGTGTGTGTGCGTGCGCGCGCGCGTGTGTGTGTGTGTGTGAGCGCAGTGTTTAAGACAAGCAGACGCTGTAATCTGGTTTCTGGGAATGGGGTTGGCGATCAGCCACAGGGAGACTTGCAGGCATTTTGCTTCGGCCATGTCTGAACGATCGGCTGTCAGAGATGGTTTTGCTGTGACCTGCAACGATACTGTTAATACGGATGTTTCTCTCTAGGCCTCATTTATTTAATGTTAGGTTGGAATACAAGAAGACAAAGATTTAGCGCGTTGCGAGTGGTTTGGTTGGTTGTGAGTCTTGGTACTGAAAACCAAATGCTTACTTTACTTTGTTAAAAATTAAGTTCTCATATGTTCAGCTGTACCTTTTTTTATTTTGCCAATCTGAAGTCAAAATGTTTATTTAAATTTGGAACTATGTCATCGAAGAATAAGTTGATAAGACTACAAATCTGGACATTCAGTTCTAGCTTTTGGTACTTTTCAATACTTAATGCTACGGACACATTTTGGTTGAGAACCCAAGAAGAACAGGAAGAAGTTATTGTGGTTTGATAACCAGCCCAAAAAAGTACTCTCTGTAATACTTAACACGACTACTGTAAAACAACAAAAAGCCCATTATTTAATGTAAAAGAAATCACTCTACCAACATAATACATTTTCTTAAAACAACCTTCATCGTCGTAAAAAACAGTCATATGTAATTAGTTTGCAAAATCTTAATTAAATCTTGTAATGTGCGTCGACCCTTTGAGACCACATTAACGACTACGTCCCTGCTGTTTGAGCAGAGCTGCTCTAAATTAGTTAATTGGTTGACACTGTTATCTTACTCTCAGCCCCTTGCGACCATCCCCCAAGCACATTGCTCCCTGGCTGGGCTGTTGTGCGCCCACATACACAATCTGTGTTTGTTAGTACGTGTGTATTTTATTGTTCAGAGTGGTTCTGGTATTAAAGCCTCACCCAGCCCCTCATACTGTCCCACTACATAAACCCACTCCCCCAGCCGCTAGACTAAGCAGGATTATTCAAGGCTTTCACACACACACATTTTCACATCTATGTGCATAGACCGGTATCCACAGCATATGGGCAGACACACACACACACACACACACACACACACACACACACACACACACACACACACACACACACACACACCCTTCCCTTCGCATCCAGTCTCTCTGTGTCTAATTGAAGTGTGGATTATGCTGTCTCCTCTCACTCAACACAGCTGTTTCATGGCTTCAATTAATCTGAGCTACACGACACTAGAGACTAAACTGCACATTTACTTTTTGTTTTCATTTTTGGCACTTATTCAAATAAATAAGATCTAAACGAAGCTAGGTAAATACTGTAGGAACGAAGTCCTTATTATGAGGAGTTATGAAATGTGTCTGCTGTGTTAACTGGAGCAGCACTGCAAAAAAAAAGAAAGAAAAATCACATGCTGATCATCTGAAGGCATTTCAAAAACTGTTCACTTATGTGGTTGAAAACATTAAACCATATTTCCCCTCCTTAGCACATTGGGGAAAACATGTTACACCCTACTTTTTCCATTAATGTTGAAACCATACTGTCACAAAATAAAAAAAATCATTCTATAGTAGCACAATAATGCAGCATACTTTCAATTAAAGAATGATAATAATACACTTTATTCATAAAGTGCTTTTCAAAACAAAGCTACAAAGTGCTTTACATGGTTGAACCAAGATGCAAACCTTTCAGGATAGGAGGGGTAGAAGGTTTCTTTTAACTGAAGCCCAGCTACTTGGCTCTGTTTGATTTGGCCCAGTCTGACTTGGTTTGGCATGGAATGGTTGGGTGTAGTGAGACGGTATTAGGGCTGGTAGTGACAGTAAAACCTCAGGGCCAGCCCAGCATTAATCTGGGAGAGGAGGTGGAGGAAGGGTGTGTCTGTCTGTTGTACAGCAGTCTAAAGGATAACTGTGTACTGTCATATTTTATAATGGATTTAATCATGATTGTCAGGAGGATTGGGACCAACCAGCCAAAACACACGCATGTTATGCCGTGGCTTAAGTGTAGAGCTGAAACTGTTTGTTAATTAATCAGTAAGTCGATCAACAATTTTTTAAATCTGCAACTGTTTTGATGATTGATTGTTAAAGTGAGTTTTTAAACAATAAAACATTTGACCACCTGATAAAAAAAAAAAAAACTGGGATTCAAATTTATTAAATATTAAAATATTTTTATTACATTTTTGTACGATTTTCTAACAACCGGCGGACTAATCAAGAAAGTAACCAGCAGATTAAACAATAGTGAACGTAATCATCAGTTATTTAGGGTTCCCACCGACCCATGACATGAACAGAAATGAAGCTGAAACAATTAGTCAGTTAGAAAATATATTTACCAGTTTGATGATTGATTAATTGTTTAAACTATTTTTCAAGCGAGAATTACAAACATTGTCTGGATCCAGCTTCTCAAATGTGAAGATTTTCTGTGTTTCTCCCTTTTTTATGTTACATATAAATGTAAACTGAACATCTATTGAGTTTTGGACTGTTGGTCAAAGAAAAAAAGACTTTTGAAGAAATCCTCTTGGTCTTTAGGAAAATTGTGTTGAGCAATTACTTTCAACATTCTATTAACTAGACAGTAGTGGTGAGAGTGGTAGTAGTTTTATAGGCCCACCCATGACGCATCGTACTGGATCTCTAGACAAAAAGCCAAGGGGATCTTTCAAAAAAAAGATCTGTGGCAAACACAAGTTTATGATACTTGCACGTTTCGTTATCGGCAGAAGTAAAAAAAAAAAAAAATGAGGACTAGTCGGCGTGATGATGTTTTGTAGTCTCATTTAGCCACTTGTAAGCAACTGCCTTTTAAAGACACTTTTAAAGCTTCAGAACTATAAGAGGGGTATCTACTGACATATTTTATATAGTAGAGCAAAACGTTAAAATCTCTTAAGCTTGTGTTAATCAAAGACCTTATTTAATCATCTCAGCACTATGTGACATTACATAATTACTGGTTACATTCCTAATTATTAAGCTTCTCCACTGCTTTTCATGGCACATTCAAAGGTATTAGAGCAGCTCTCGTCATGAGTGCAATATGTCAATCTTGACATAAGCAGAAAGTAAATGTCATCTTGGCAAATGTGTATTTTTTTCCTTCTTATAACATGGATAGGGTCTCGCTGAAGAGTCCAGCCTCTGTGATTATACTGGTGTTGTCTCGCCTTGGTAAGTTGTTGACGGCACTAGCCGCTGTGGTCGTTATCCTAAAGTTTTACAATTGATTTTGATCCCAAGGGTTTCTAAATGGAAAAAAACAGTACACACTTAAAGTAGTTTAAATGAATCCTAGGAAAGGCTGAGCAAAATGGCTTAGAGCCTGTTTAAACATGGATCCAATTAAAGCAGGAACTTCCCATGGGATCTGTTTTATTCCTTATCGCCCGTGTACATGAAATACAGAAGGACAGTCAGGAAACCTGCTTGTCAGCAAATGCATGAAGCACTGAGCATGCTAAAAGCAGATGGGTGAGCTCCTTGTGTCTGTGCATGTGTTTGTATGCTCATTTTTGTGTGGGTGTGTGTTTGTGCATGGACTTGTTTGTTTACTGGTGTGAGGACATGATGCAAGGTGCTCGTCTGCTGCTTTATGTACGCATCTGTGTATATGTTAATGATGATATGTTTATGAAGATATTTCTATCAGTGTGAGTTCTTACGAAAAACTGCGTCTGTACGTCCAGTGCACCATGACTCACAAGGCTGTCTGTTGACATGGTTCAGAATTGCATGTAGATGAAGTAATGGCTTGAGACGTAACTAATCACTGATAATGATGACGGCACCGGAGAGATAGACAAAAGCAGATACGGTGGATGAGGGGAGTTCAGTTGAAAGGTTGTAGAAAAGGAGGAGGAGGAGTTGTGAAGAATAATAACAAAAGAGAGACAAAGATAAAGGAATAATGAGGTACAAGAACAAGATAAAGGAGCGGAGAGTTGGGAAGAAAGTGAGGTGGAAAGAAACCCTATATGAGCGCGGAGGTCAGTCCGGCTCCCCCGCCCCCGGGCGGGTTCAGGCGGGTTGTTTAGTTTGGCCTGCGCCGAACAACTGGAACAATATTCATGCTCGGAGATGGATGGATGGAGGGAGGGTTAGACTCAGTTCACCTGAAAAAACCCCATGAGAACTTTCCTTCATGAGAGGCCGTTGCATTTCTTGATTTGTAGTGTACTTCCAAGGGCTGTTTCTGCTTGCAAACGTTTGTGTGTTTTTTAGTTCTGTCTCATGATTTAAGTCACGGAAGAGTGACAGACAGTTTTATGGATACAACTTTGAAGTATAGTAGCCAGACAGACACCGTTTTCCTGTTTTCACAAAAGTTTGTCCCTGGAGCTCAACAGAAGGATCAGTGAGATTGTGTGTGTGTGTGTGTGTGTGTGTGTGTGTGTATATATGTATATGTGTATATATATGTGTATATATATATGTGTGTGTGTATATATGTATATATGTATATATATATATATATATATATATATATATACATACATATGTATATATATATATATATATATGTATATATGTATATGTGTATATATATATATATATATGTGTATATGTATATGTGTATATATATATATATATATATGTATATGTATATGTGTATATATATATATATGTGTATATATATATATATATATATGTATATGTATATATATATATATATATGTATATATATATATATATATATATATATATATATATATATATATATATATATATATATATATATATATATATATAAATATATAAATAAATAAATAAATATAATCTTTTTTTTTTTTCTTTGTACACTGACACATGCATGAACTACCCTATCCTGGTTCCCAACTGAAGTAAGGGTTGCAGTATATTTTTGCCCTACTCCACTGACTTTATGAGCAGACCTCCAGCGTAATGAGGCTGGTTGCTTTCCAAGTCCAGCAGTGTTTATTTATAGGGCAGGAAAGGCTATTTGTGTCAGGAGGAAGTGTTGCATGAGGGCTATTTTTTTAGCTGGAGGTCTGCTTGCACCTATAAATGTCTAATGCCGGTCTTCTGAATCAAATTAATTCAATGAAGACAGCGGTGTCAAAATGTGTATGTAAAGAGTTCTCGCAGTAAGATAGTGTACATGTAGTAGGGCTTGTTTCTTTGCCTCAGCCTATAATGCACTAAGCAAATGTACTTTTACTGTCACAACTCCAAGAGTCATGGTGGGCTTCCTGTAACTACACCAGTTCTTTATGAGAGGAGCACAAGTAAAAGCAGTCAAATAAGAGGTAATTAGAAAAGGTCAAAAGGAAATGTCCACTAATGGGAGTATTTTCAAGCTCTGACACTGAAGTGAATTGAAGAGAAGGAGGGGGGGGGGGCTGCTGACTGATGGATGACATGCTGACAGTTTTGTTTTCCTTTCTGTTAAGTCTTAGTGTTGATGCCAAGTCAGCAGTGGTACGGCTGAGAGACGGAGAGAGAGAGAGAGACTTTTAAAACAATATAAAGTATCTTCACTTTTATCAGTTAAAATATATATACACTTTAGGACAGAACAGTCTTATTCTTAAATAGTGTGACACATAAACACAGTGCTTACTTGTTACATAGTACTTGCATCTGAGAATCTCAACTACACTGCAAACAAAACTGAAATATAGCTGAAATATGGACTACAATGATGTATAATCATATAACATTTCCTTTTTTTGTGTGTTATTTGCAAACTAATGGGCACTAAATTCTCCTTGGCAGGGTCGAATGTCAGCAAAATTGGTGCAAGGAAGCACTCTTGGCAGACTTAAGTGTTAACGGGGGTGCTATTTAACATGGCTGTCAATAGTGTTTCTAAAGGGGAACTCTATTGATTTTTTTTTTAGAAGTCTGTTTACAGATTGTGGAGAGTACAACATCATGTGAAGAATGTCCTATAAAGGCTACATTAGCCGCTACTAGCGTAACATACCCGAATCTATCCTATCCAACTGTTTGTTGAGTTGCATTGTTGGTAATGTAGGTGCCAGGTTTTGACAAGGAAGAATAAATTAATTAATACAAATATCTCTATCTGCTGGTGTTCATATATGAACAGCACCAATGTTCCCCAGTTTTGAGTGTAAAAGACATTTAGTGGGGAGATGGAGGTTCCAGTAAAATTGCAGACAATCTAAAAAAAAAAAAAAAAAAAAAAAGTTGCCAAATGAGAAAAAAAAATTCTCATGATGTAAATTTATTTAATTACGTGTGGTCCAGGTTGGGCAGTATTGTGAAATAGATGGCCGAATCTTTCATCATGAGAGCAACCATCTGGTCTTTGTTTAACAGTTCTAACTCTCTTATTCTGGGTTTGAGTTTCAATGTCGTGTGTGTGTGTGTGTGTGTGTGTGTGTGTGTGTGTGTGTGTGTGTGTGTGTGTGTGTGTGTGTGTGTGTGTGTGTGTGTGTGTGTGTGTGTGTGTGTGTGTGTGTGTGTGTGTGTGTGTGCGCGCGCGCGCTACAGAGGGCAGTAAGCGGTTTCAGCTGTGGCCCGAGAGAAAGGATGTATTGTTTGAGGACATTTGAGCATCTGCTTTGTTGCAGATAAGGGGTTTGAAGTTAACAGCCACTGCTGATCAAAGGGCAGAGATATTGTATATGTGTCAATCTTGCCTTCACTGTTTCTTATCCTTTTTGTTCTGTGCATGGTTCACTCTCCTCTACTTCCTGTCGGTACTGCCCTCTTCTGTCTCTCAAACAAAGAATATTCTTGTGACTTGTACACATGTTATTCCCCTCTGGAGTTGAGACTGTATGTTGCTGGTTTATCTTACCTTCCAGCTAACCTACTTTTCTCTCTGCATTTATTTAGCTTTATCTATCATCTCTGCCTGTAATATGTAATCCCACGGACAACTTAATTCTGTTTAGTGTGTGAATTGGAACAGGGGATGGTGTTGTGTCATGTTCAATCACCTCTGAGAACCCATGAGAAGAAAGGACTTCAATACAGTTCCTCTGTATTTCTATCCAAATCATCCTGTGCTGCTTTTTTAGTTTTTCCTTTTCCGCTTTCCATTTCTTTCCGTATTTCCTCTCCATGCTTAAGCATTTTAGTAAATCGGTCTCTGTATTTCCTTCAGAAATAATACTTCCTCACTGTGCCACCTCTGCTTTTTTCCCCATCTGCTTCTCGTATCTTCTCTTATGTCCAAGTTTTAGTTTTTTCTTGCCCAATTGGTTCGTCTGTCTGTCCCACACTTCAGTCCAGAGCAAGACTTCCTGACAATTACTGCCCATATCACCATAAAAATTGTCACGGTTATTTTTCATATCCTAAGTACAAGTGGTGTCGCTGCCACCGTCGGATCCAATTACCCTGAAACAACATCACAAATTTTTCTAATCTTTAGATTTCCTGGGAAAGGATTGGCTTTGTTTTCTTTTTCAGTGTCACCTGAGTTCACATACGGTAGTGCACAGATGTAGTTCATTGGCAAATAATAATGAAGGGCCTCCTCTGCCCTTTTGCTTTTCAGGTCCAGCTTAACTTAGTTTTAAATTAGTTTCATAAGTTTGTACCACTTTATTTGTGAATGTGAAGCAGCTGCATTGAAATAACCTGTATTCTCCACGTGGTGAAGGCAAAAGTGAATACCCAGAAAATCAAAGAGGAACAAACACCTTTTTATCTGTCGATCAATAAACATGTTCTTTTGTCTGTTTTAGAAGGAATTACTAAAGGGTTTCTAAAGTAAACCTTTTTCAGTTAAACTCCACCTGATCCTAGCGGCTGAACTGTACAAACATACAGAATGTGATGGAGGAATCGCTGCTTTCCGATCTTAGTTTGTTTTTCCTTCAGAGAACCGAGGAAGTTCAGAGAAGCAGAAGAAACACTCCGAGCATGTTTATGCAAAAACCATTAGGTTAACAAACGGTCAGACACTCTTGATGGGCATCTGTTTTCTTTGCAATTCATTCTAAAACTAAAGTAATGACTTGATGTTTGGAGGTGTGATTCCATAATTTGTTTTCAAGGCTTCTCAAATGGAGAGAAATTAACACATGTGAGACATGCGAGGAGATGAGGGGACGCAGGGACAATGACTCATTAGAATATAACTGCAAAGCAACAGGCAGAACATAAATGCTAATAATGATTTATACCAGTCCAATGTCTCTGTTTCTTTTTGCCTCTCAGCACATCTCCACCAATTCATTAATTGCTTTCTCTTTTCTTCACCTCTTCAGCTTTCTTGCTCCTTGCTCTCGTCTCCTTGTCCTTGCAGCTAAACTCACGCCTGGACAAACAGGAAACACTTAGCGTTATCAGCTGACTCTTTGTGTGTTTTAATGACGGTCAGGCTAAAGACCGAGAGACAACACACACACACACACACACACACACACACACACACACACTACCGTCCGCACCCTGATCCCACTGTAAACACACTTATCACAGCACAAGAAACACAACGAGAGGGAGAACCTTAAAGAGAGGCGGACAGACAGAGCCGGGAGGGGGGGGGGGGGGTCAGGCAGGCAGGCAGGCAGGCGGGCAGGCAGGCGGGCAGGCAGGCGGGCAGGCAGGCGGGCAGGCAGGCAGGCGGGCAGGCAGGCAGGCAGGCAGGCGGGCGGGCAGTCGGGAAACAGAACTGAAAGCAAGGGAGGAAGTGAGATCCTTTTAACTTCCTAGTGGTACACTGAACAACGGTGGTCTTACTTGTTTATAATCACAGGATTAGTGACCCATGACTTATTGCTGGTGCAAACCAATGTGGGCTAAACCCATGCTGTCCAGTGCAAGCCAATGTAGGCTAAGCCAACAGTAGTCAATACAAGCTGATGATGTCCAAACAAAGTCATTTAGAGTTAATGTGTTGTACACTGCTTTAGATGGTTTTGAATGTGGTGTTTGTACAGTATTTGACATACTGTTTGCTCTGTGTCCAGATTTCACATCATGAGGGGACTGCAACTAACCGTTGTTTTCATAAGTGTCTGTAATCAATATTTGATAATAACAGTGTATCATATATGTGAAGGGGGTTGCTCCTAGTGAGGAACTTAGAGAATTATCATCTGCATCTGACCCGTTTTCTGCTTTACGAAGCTTTCTGTGAGTTTCAGCTCATTATTTAGCTGTTCAGCTGTTCAGCTTTTTTTAATAACAATGCCCACAGTACACTATACCTGCTCAGTAACAAATAGATGACAGACACAGTTAGATAGTGGCCAGTAACTGTAGCTAGAGAGACAGATCTGTCCCTCAGGGTTAGGGTTACTTGGTAGAGACCAAAAACAGAGTTGAAAGAGAGTGAATATTGGACTCTCATTTGGTGATCAGAAACACGACTCCAAATTAATGCTAGTGTTGCTAACAATCCAAAACCCTCTGATATTCAATTAACAATCAAATAAGACAAAAAAAAAAATGAAACTTAAACTTAAGAACATGAAGATTTTTTTTTTCTATTGGTGCACTGCAAGTGTATGGTACACATTTGCTCTCTAAGAACAGGCAATAATTCCTGCATTATGCCCTTTTTTTCGATGAAGAATACACTTTGTTCAGTCACTTTTTGTTGGAGCCGAGGCCCGTGCTGATTTTGCACCATCTCTGCCGGCACATGATTATTTCATCAGCCTCCCTGCGATGAGACTATTTGTGTGTGGGACCGAACTGGAGCAGTGCATTCCGCTCCACTTAAACCTGTCCATTACAATGTCCTGTAGTCTAATGCTATCAATGTCATGCTGCTCTGTCGTGGCAGCCCTTCATTTTTTGTTCGGCCTTTTTAAAATCACAGAATCCATTAGGCAGGATCATGTGATACAGTACATCAGTGTTTCCCCTGTAATTTTTTCTATTAGTGCTGGTTGGTAGGGGGTCAAAGACCATTACAGCTTTTCTCCCACATGCAGTTCTTGTTAATGAAACCACAACAGGAGCATTCACTGTAAATATCAGCTGTACACGTGACAGTTTATGGATAGAGATCTTACTTTTACACTATTTTTCCAGTGATTTAAGGATCAAAATAAGACCGACCCAAAAAACATTTACAGCTGAATTACAGAATGAATATTTGTAGAGCTGCAGCGAACCGATAAGTCAAACACAGAAAATGTGTTTGAGCGTGACCAGTGAGATGCTTCAGTGTACAAAGAGGAAGTCCTGCATAATATGAAACGACTGAAATTAATCATGAACACAGGAGACGGTGCACTTCTGAGACATCGATGTGTGAAACATTTAAAGTAAACAATGTTGCGCAAATTGTTGTAAAACTGGTTTCTCTGTCATATAAACCCTTTTGGGTAATAATAAATGGCATGGTAATAACAGCAGTAACAGTACATGTTTGAGTGTTTACTCTCTCTGTAGACATAGTGGAGGTTCAGTTTAGGTAACTAAGCTTTTGTAGAGTTGCATACTTTCAGAGAAACTGTTTTTTGCCAGAGGTAAATGCTGTAGTGGAGAGCGCTAAAAAAAACTTACTGTGCTGTATTTTGTGTCCTACGACTTTTTGGTGAAGACTGTTTCTGTATGAGATTATCCGTGAGGCTTTCCAATAGCTGAGAAACCTTTGCCTATGAGGTAGTCGTTAGAAGACACAGCGTAGTGGGCTGCAGTTTCTTGATTCAAAGCAACTGACAACTAACCACAGCATGAACAAATCTTTACTGAAGCAAATATACAGAGAACTGGCTGTCGAGTGTTATTGGCAGTGTTATTAATGATAGCAGAAAGCCCTGAACCAAGAGAATACACAGTACAGATCCCTGGACTTAAGTTTACAAAACGCTGCATTAGCTAATACCTTTTTTTCTTCTGGTTTTCTGTCTCAATGAATCACACTCTAACTTACTAATTGCCAGTTTACTCCTCTCACTGCCCTTCTAGGTTGGACAGGTTTGCGTGGTTGACCATCAATCATGGCAACTCTGCTCTGTCCCCTCTGGACTTTTCTGTAAATTAGAGGTTGGTACATCTTAAGGATAAACACTGGTAGTAATTTCATGGCATGGTGCATTTGAAAGCCTGTATCTTTGCTCTTTTGAGAGATTTTCCCAGCATACATCCCAGCAATGAATACACTTCCACTTAGGCATTGCACAAGTATTTTTACTTTTCAATATAATTCTTTATGTCTGACATGCCACTCCGGTTAAGCAACTCTAAAAATAATTTCATACTCCGATTTTAAATATTTGCTACTTGAGTGGAAAACGTTGTGATGTCGAATACCATGGGGGAAGTATAATAATTCCTATGTTTAGAGAACTTCCCAGAGATCAGCATTTACAGTTGTTCGTACAGACCGCACAGTACAGCCTGGAATAGGCATGGTTGCAACACATACAAATGTACAATTACATTTTTAAGAAAAGGTACAGAGACTGGTTTGGTCAGACGGGGGTCAGGGGTAAGCTGACCAACATGAACTGGGGGGGAAAAAAGCAAGTTGACAGGTGGCTGGTCAGTCACAGGGCTTCACATATACAAGTGATGAAGTTAACTTTCAGGGTTAGATACAGGAAATACGAAGATACAGATCCATCTATTTTAATCAGCTCAGCTGGCAGGCATTTCATGCAAATAAACAAGAGTCTCAAAACCCAGTAAAGAATCGGTTTGTTACAAAGTGCATCCTTTACAAGTTGGGCTTAAATTCAAGTAGCAGCCTGAACCAACTCCCATAAGTAACATCCCCCTATCTGCTCCCGTTGTTCAATCCGTCATGTATAGCAGTGGGGTTGTTTTGCTGCTGTTTCCGGATCATAAAGGCACTCAATTACAGCAAGTTCCACCCTTCCTGATGTCCACAAAACATGATAAGAAGAGAACTTAGTAACTTGTTGAATAATATGAACAAACAACTCTCCAAGTTTCTTTTACATTTTCTTTGACGATTTTGTTAAAACTCTAACAGAAAAAGGGTACATTCATACATATTTCTTTCCATTTTCTTATTTTATGCCTCAGTTGTATATTTTCTTCTTTCTCCATCTCTAAAGTCGACCTATTTTTAGTGTTTTCTTGCTTCAGTACCCTGCATGCTGCTTCAATAACACATGACTGGCTATATGAAAATCATGAGACTTTTCAAGCCAGCATACTGGGAGGAAAATCCAGTTCACCTCTGTGAAAACGAGGAATCCTGAGCACGCCACCATATCGGATGTGTTCTTTTATAGCTTAAGTTATCTCCTGCTGTGTCATGTTCCACTTCACATCGATCATAGCTACGGAAAGACGCACTTTCTCTGACTTCTCTGCTCCACTTTGACTTACACCCAAGTCAGTACCTTTTGTGAATGATTTGCTCCGCACCACAAGGTTTCCCCATAAATAGTTTAGCAGAGGCTGAAAGCCAACCAGGTCTTTATTCAGCCCATCGGAATGATCAATTCACTTGGTAGATGACAGTCTAAACGTTTGCTTCCCTCATTAAAAATATATAATTAACTTTTTGAACGAGCTCCCCTGCGCTTTTTCCCCCCAGAAGGTTAGGGTTTTATTTTATAAGTTGGCAGAGCTTGTGAACATTTCAGATGAGTTGGCCCCAGAATGTAGAACTCAAACCTGGAAATCAGTGCAAAATTGCTAATGTCATGAAGCCTATTGATGCATGACCACATTAGTGTGTTGTTTTCAGACCTGCCTGTACGCACATTTGTTTAATCATTTTTTTAAAGAATAAAAGTACAGTGTCTGACTCATCAATGCACTGCAACTTAAAGGTGCTCTGTGGAGTTTTCTTGTGAACAAACAAAAGTTATGCTTACATCTAGTGTTTCTCACCAAAACCTTTGTTAATCCTCGAACCTTAACAAAAGTGTTAAATGTATATATTTCCAATGTGTGCAGTATAAGTTTGCTAGCTTCTTTTTAGTTGCCTTTGTTGGTGCTTTGCTATGCTTAGACATTACTGCCAGCCATCAACTGTCAATCAGTTGAATAGCGTGACACCAGCTGCATGAATGTGTATCACATTGTCTGCTGCACACGTGCGTGCGTCCTTGCGCGTGTGCGTGATAAAAACAAAACTGAGACTCCGCAGGGAACACATTGCTCCATAGCGCTGCTTGTGGTCAAAACCTCCACAGGGTACTTTCTAACAAACATAAGCAAATGGACAAAACATGAGCAAATACAGAAATGCTGTAAGCCAACAGTGTCTGATGAACACTATAGTGATAAGTGAAGGGCTACTGCGAGGTGTATTTCCAGTATCTTCAATAATACAGGAATTATGCAATCGGACTGTTAAAACTCACACATTAACTCAAATCTCCCAGTGTGTTGCTGACATTCTTACCACTGTTCACGTGTTATAACGCAAGGTTTTCCCTGATCCTGTATTTATTTTCTAGTACCTCTAAACTGGTATTGGATATTTTTGGAAATACTTGTTGAGGTATGCTCATCACAGATATGGAGAGGCACCTGGTAGATTCATATATCTTTTCCCCATGTCTCTGTCAGTGCGCCGAGTGTTTTTATATCCAATCTGTTATTTCCAGTCTGTCAGGGAACTTTCTCGTCTTACACCACCTCCTAAATAGTATCACCTCCTGCTTTAGTGCTTTGAAGCTTTGGATCACAAAGCTGCAACAATTTTCCAGAGCTCCTTGCCAAATAAGCAAGAATATTTCTCTGCTCTGTCATTTTTTATTTCATTTTTAGTTTAAAAACAATTTAGTATTTTTAATTTACTCCCTGGTCCACATTAATGACGGTGTGGCTCAGGCTGCAGAGCTCAGTGGTCATCCTAGCTGTTTCAGTGACGGAAGGGATTTTTATAGCCCAGCAATTTTCCACCAGCTGTGCAAAATGTATTGCAGTGATTGCATTTGGGTGTTTGCCACAGAGGCTATTTACACCATGTATTGCTATGTCGGCTTATTGCTCTCTGAAAATAGAATACAGTTTGCCACCACAAGTATTTCTGGAGTCAGAGAGTTCACCGCCCTTATCAGGTGTAGGTCAGTAGGCTATCGGGTCAAATCTAATACTGCACTGCATCCTAATATGCACAGATGGTTGCAGGGAGAGCTGACTAATGAACTTGTGCTGCCGGAAAGTTCACGGTGCACAGGTTTTGTTCTGCCAAAACTAATTAATTTACAACATGCTCTTTTATTTTTAAGAAACAATTTCTTTAAACAGATTTTCCTTCAAATGAGTAGCTACTTCTTTCCTAATTTGATATTCTGATTGTTGATTGTAATTTGTGTCCATCGTCCTTGGTTAACATGGTTATTGTAAATGTGTTGTAATAATGTACTTTTTTTTTTGCCAGAGGTAAATGCTGTTGTGGACAGCTCTCAAAACTTACTGTGTTTAATTTTGTCATAAGACTGTTCTGTGTAGACTCACTCTGTACGAGGTTAATGCTTGAAGCTTTCCAATAGCTGATACCTCTCTATCTGAACAGCTTGTCTGTGATACAAATGTGAGGCCGTTTGATTTGTGTATGTGTGTGTCAGTGAGCGTACCTACACTGGATGGTGTGTGTATGTGTGTGTGTGTGTGTGTGTGTGCGTGTGCGTGTGTGTGCGTTCTCACATATGGAGACAAATGTTCTCTTGTGTGGGCTATAGCAGAGCCAAAAAAGCCTTCTCTCCCTCTGAGAAACATTACTCACATTAAGGGCATCTCAGCCATTTTGGCTGCAGAGTAACATTTGTTAATGTATCTGTTAATGTCTGACGATGCATCATTGTTCGGAAGGTACACATTAATAATATTAGATATGAAATAGATGGCTATTACGTTCTTTCTTAGAATTAAAACCATGGATACATGCGTAACAATAATGATGGTTTTCTCTTTCTCTCCCTTTTCACAAATCATCCCTTTTAGGTCAATGAGTGGAGCAAAAACGACGAGCGCCTGCTTGCTGCGGTGGAGCATGGCGAGGCGGAGAAGGTGGCATCACTTCTCGCCAAGAAAGGTGCCAGCGCTGTAAAGCTGGACGGCGAGGGCAAATCGGCGTAAGCATTGTTACTCTTATCTACAAAAGAATAAAAGAAAATGTGGTGCAGATGTAGCAATCAAGGAAATTCAGTTTTTAGCACAGAGACAATAGTCTGCAGTGGCTTTTGCAGGACGCGGGCTGTATGAGCTAAAGCCGCTGCAATCATAAAAGAAAGGCACTTTGATTCACATCTGCTACACTGACAAAGCTGCAAACCAAAAATCTGTGTGGAATGAAATGTCCGGTCTCACCAGTTTGCAGCTTGGTTTAGTAATATCTGACAAGTAAATCTGGGACTTGGCTTGCAATTTAATAAGAAAAATGTGATAAGAAATAGTGTGACTGTGGTCAAATAAAAATTTGCGCAATACATTTTAGGCAAACATTATCCAGTCTTGATGATTTCTGTGTTTTCCTTTTTAAGTTTTAGAGTTGCATATGGCGACAGCAAATGCTCAAAATCTCAAGTCTTGGGCTTATGTAACTACTCTACCGCTCCACAGCACTATGTTAAAAATTAATGGCCAATCTAAAAATACAGCTGTTTTTCTTCCTGAAAGGTTCACATTTTCAACCATTCATTCAGCCCCTCTGACATTCAGGGTTTTGAGAGCCAGTTAATTTCTGCAGAGGCCGTGACGCTCGTTGCCTCATCAGTTAAGAGTGTCGATAACACAGTGGCTCAGTGTTAATATTTGACCTCCTTTCTTTTTCTGAAACGCAACACCCGCTGACCTCAATGTGTTGAGCGGCTCACGCAGAGCCAGGAACACCAAAACACAAGAACAAATGCAAGGAGAAACGACTGTGCAGATTCTCACATGCTGAAACAAACACATAGGTTTTTCTTGTTGCACCAATAGAAACACACATACAGATGCATCCTCACAGCTTTTGTAAATCACGATAAATGTGGTAGTGTGGGATCTCAAAGCTTTTCCAATCTTTTCTGAACACATAAAGGAGGTGTCTACGGTATCGCTATGGTGATACAACCTGATTGAAAGGCATGTGGGTATAGTTGTGCGAGTGTGTGAGTGTGCATCAAGTACACACAAACACCAAGGGCATGTGTAGTGTTTTTCTTTTCATTCTGCTCGCTGAGCTGGAAAGGGGTTGTATTGATTGCCTACTGCACACAAAAGCACAAACGGACCATAAGGTGTGAGAATTAAGAGTTGTGGTTTTACAGTCTGCTGTATGAGCATGTAGATGCCACAATTTTGCAAGGAAGCAGTTTTCAAGTTGGAGTTCCCACGTCATGAGATACTTAATGTGACTCTGAAAGCTAGTGAATATGTGAAATGGCTGTCGTACAAACATCTCTGCTGTTGTGATTTTATGGCTGGTAGTCACTGTGTTTCCAAGTTGTTCTTATCTTGGGGTTTGTCTCCAGTCTTCATGTGGCAGCTGCACGAGGACAGACGGACTGCCTATCTGTCATCCTGGCCCAGGGAGCTGACCTGTCAATCGCTGATGCTGCAGGTATGTACTGTAGTTTTATACAGTATTGATGGAACATATGGGGGATTTATGAGTATCTGGATTTTTGCACAAAGGCAATCGGTTTTTTGTTTTTTTTAAATAAATCCTGTAAATTGAAAAGTATCATATTGTGTCCACATACTTTTAAGATGCTTTCTTGAGGTTATTTTCTTTTTCATTTGATCCAATTTGTCACAAAAGTCTTTGGCCTAATGAAGTTCTTAACTATGGTCTTTTTTTCATTTCTGTTAAGGCTTCAATCCGTTACACCTGGCTGCCAAAAACAATCACACCGAGTGCTGCAAAAAGCTCATTCAGGTAATGTAAAGGAGGCTTAAAATTGCCATGTCATATTGAATGCCCTGAAAATAATGCGACAATTTGCTGCCTATCAAGCCATGCTATTTTACACACAATATGGTCCCACAGTGATAAGATACTATGTGTGTTTTTGTTTTAATATAATGGCTGTACAGTATTTTAGGTTCAGGGAAATGTTTTCAAGATGTGTTGAACCACAGAAAGTGCAGGAAATATGGAACTAAGAATGTTTTAATGGCAGAGTATCTTGTCAGCATTACTTTGTGTAGCCAATAAGGAATGTGTGAAAGCAGGAGCATAAACTATATGAAACCTACACTCTGAATAGTCTCACTATTCTGTTATGGTGTTTCAAATCAGACAGTTTCACAGTGATCTCAGCAGGAGAAGACACACACACACACACACACACACACACACACACACACACACACACACACACACACACACACACACACACACACACACACACACACACACACTCCTGCTCTGATCTGCTGACCTAACTATCCCATGACAGTCTGCAGCATCTCAGCAACACACACCTGCCTGTTAAACTTCCATCCAAGTCTGCTGGTCTACATAGCAGTACCTTTAAAGCTCTAAACACCTTTTTGCCCTTGTGCCCCAAACTGCTTATATTGTGTCTAAACTATGTGTCTTTATTAGACATGACGTTTTACCAATTAGTGCCAGTTTGTTGCCAGAATTTACCACTTTCAATAAATTGGGAATTACTTGGACAAATTTCATGTTGAGAAAGTCTTTCAAGGAAATGTAAGGATTCACCAAATCAGCAGATAGACACAGCAAAATTAAAATGTATTGCATGTCACAGACGGCCGATACAAAAAGGTCTATTTAAGTGCATTTAATACTGTGCAACATTGATTTACACGTCTAATATTATGTTTCCGTTTCCCCTCCAGAGTAAATGTCCTATCGATGCTGTAGACGGCTCAGGAAAGGCTGCTCTGCATCACGCTGGTAAGTGTCTCAGTGCCCCGAGGGTTAATCAAACAGACGTGCTTTTATCAAAGATTAGTCTGCTTCGACAAGGACGTGGGAAAATATTTTGTGAGATTAAGTTAAAGCTCTGATTTTATTCGGATGAAATTTGCTACCATATTTGGAATTAGGTGATTAAATGTGTAGCTCCCATAATCCTTTTTCAGGTTTTTATTCGAACCGAACACTGTGTTAGTGATGGGAAGATTCTCACAGGTGTCATCATTTTTTCATGAAGCTGCTGCTGTCTGTCTCTTTTTTTGTATGACAGATCTCTTTTGTGCTTCTTTTCAGTTCGTATCACAATGCTTATGTTTGTTGACAGCAGTTTAAATACATTATTGGAATTTTTTGTGAATGTTGCACTTTTAAAGTAGAGGCAAAGGCTTACGAGTGTCGTGTGTGTGTGTGTGTGCAACGGTACAACTACCATAGGCTTGCCTATGCTTTTTTTTAGTCCAATCATGTTTGGTCTTTTGGAAATGAGAGAGGGGAGCAGATGAGATGCATTTCTCCCTAAACTAAATCCTAGACCTAACTTATCTAGACCACACTGCTATCTCTGAACACCTTTGTTCTTTTTTTGTGATCAACTTTTGTATTGAATTGTTGTACACGAGGTACCACAGACAAGGATTCTTGCACATACAAACAGTATTTAACACAAACGCTATACTGATCACCCTTGCCTTGCAAAAATAAATGAATAAATAACATTAAAAGATGTATAAAAATGTTTCTCCATGACTGATTTCTGACTTTTTTTTAATCTTCAGCTGCCAGTGGGAACATCCAGACCGTCCAACTGCTGTGTGAACTCAAAAGTCCCATCAACATGAAAGATGCCGTATGTACTTGGATTATTACTACCACTTTCTTTCTTTCTCAGACTCTATTTTCCTGGCAGGGTAGTGAGGGGGCTCAGGATAACAACCACAGAAATGCTCCATTCAGTCTCATTCATATCATTTTCTACTGTGTTATTTCCAGAGAGGGATTTGCTCTCAGAAGCTTGATCACTGTTTGGATTTTCTTAAATATTTACCTGTCTATTGGTCCTGTTTGCAATATTATTAATAAATAATTATATTTATTTTCTGTCCAATATTTCATCTCCCTCATTATAGTTTGGTCTGCGTCCCTTTAAGTACTTATTAATGTTTGTTAAGAGAGCAGACATAAAACAATATTGTTTTGAATTGGCTTCAGCTGTCCCTCACAGCTGTACATCTATAATATGAAGGATCCTCGTTAACTGACATTTCCTCTTGTTTGTCCTTCTCCACTTAATGATTGATTAATGTACATTGTATGTGCATGTATGGATGTGTGTGAGGTAGGGGGTCAGTGTACTTTGGGAACTCTGCTCTCAAGCCGCAGACATGTGGTCTCCATTGCAGTGACGCTCCATGCCTGTGGTTTTTACCCAACTGGGGTGTGTGAGTGTGATATTTTGTGTGTGTGTGTGTGTAATAGAAAAAGAGGGAAAAGGGAGAAGAGAATGTGTTGCCCATTTATTTCCCTTTTTTTATTATCATGCCACAGCTGGCCTGTAGGAGATAAACGCACAGAGTGGTCTAAGAGTTTATTTCTAATTAAAATCTCCATGTATTTCCTCCTCATGTGTGTTTAAGCCCTTGACAAGTTGAATGTTGTGGCTTTTGAACATTGTTTATGCTCCCACTTTGTACCCCTGGGGTTTTAAAGCTAAAGTTTAATGTTTATGAAATCCTGTTATAATTGGAGAAACAAAACTTTTTAGGTTTTCTGTGACGTTTACATGTGGTCTTTAAATATTTCTTCCTAATCAATCCAAAACTTGTGAAGCAAAATGCTGCATTGTCTGTACCTGTTGGGAAACCCTAACCTGCATGTTCAAATGACGCATTTCATTCCAAATGTGTCATCAAAGCGTATATTTGTGTGTTCTCACGTAGACGTCAAACCATGTTTTGTAGCTGAAAGCTTTCCGATGACAGGAAGACAAAATGTGATCATTTACTTCTCCAGCCATAAACATCTGCAAATATGTGTGTGAGATGTGAGCCGCTCTGTTTTCTGTTAGACAGAGAGACTGAGAACCACAAAGTCGTCTGGAACATATTGCTGTTTCTGTTCTGAGCAGAACATGCAAGCTAGCTTCAGGCATACGTCATGGCTGTAACAAATGCCTTTACCTGATCCATATTTGACTTAAATAAACACACAGCAAGATATAGAAAGAAACGGAGGAACATCTGCCAGGTCTCGCATATGTTGGACAAAGAATGTTTATAGAAAATCAAGTAAATGTAAACTTAAATTCTGTTCGGAGACAGTGGTACTATGTAGCGTAAATGCTTCCTGATGTTTTCAGTTGGAAAGAAATATATTTCTCTCTTACTTAAAAGAAAGCCGGCCTTGACACAATTCACAGACGTGGCCTGGTAATTGTTTGGCATCGATGTGTTTGGTTTGATTGGGTCAAAGAATCTTGGAAGACTACAAAAGGAACATGAGTTATGTAGCTGAATATGTATAGTCCGAAAAAATACTTGATGTTTGAGACTGATATCGATATTTGGGAGTTTACGAAATCCCATGAAGATATGTCTACCAATAGTAATTTCTGTTAATTGTAAAAACACAACAAAAGCATGTTCATACCTGCAGTAAGCTAATATTGAACTACTAAAGAGTGTTGAATAAATATGACCGAATTGAATATGAATATGTGACGAGGATATGAAACCATCTGAAATGTGATGAGGTGTATCATTTGATCTAATCAAAATGTTAGCTCAGCAGTTCATGTCATGTAGCTCAGAGAGAACGTCGTAATAAAAGTAGAGCTCAGTGGGAGTTGATGTCATTGTGTAAGTTAATAACAGTTTGCAGTGTGCTGCAGTCAGATTGTGAATCATAGCTTTCAGATTTCTACATGACAAAATGACTAGGTAGTATGTGGATATCCACATACTAGGAAGTAGTTTGGTGAGAGATTCATTACTTTTCCCCAGGACTGAAATACAAGTTTATGGTATTCGGATGGAGCTTTTAGCAATGATTCCCAACCTAGCAGTGCGGATCTTGTACATAATTGCAAGACAGAATAGTAAAAACTTTTTTTTTTTATTTTTTATTATAAATATTTCAGACTTTTTTTTCTCCCCCCAATCTTTTTTGTTTTTTATGGATAGTCTTATCTCTTCAAGCCTCTGTAATTATTGAAATGAGTCCGATTTTACTATTTGTTCCAACGGTTCACAGCTCACGGACATGAGCAACATGAGGAGGGCTCACAAATAGACATTGCTTCTAGTTACAGGGTCGCATGCTAAAAAGGTTGCGTTTACAGTATCCCTCAGCCTACTCATCCAGCAGCACATAAAGTGATAGAGCTAGCACAACGACCACTTTAATTTCCACTCCTATGTCATTTTTCATGAGTCAGAGGTGGTATGAAAAACAGCCCCTTTCTAAAGTAGTCTGTCACAAGTTGTACTTATGAAATATTCATTCACAAGGCTGTGAAAAACACAGACACGTGCTAGTGTGTGTGCAGTATCTGTGTCCAAATCAAGTAGCATTCACCACAGAGAGTTGATTTTTATTATAAAGTAAAACTATTGAGCTTACAGCGGCATGTTTGTGTGCCTTTTCTTTGATTGACAGGCTTCTCAAATTATCACACTTAGCCACGGTTACAGCTCTACGTCAGCTTCACCAAGTCTTTACCTTGTTGCCCATATTTGGTATTCTGGCTTTAAACTGACAAGATGGCAACACATTGTAAGCATAACTCAAGTGTAGACAAACATTTATACACCTGTGTTCTCACATTCATCCACACAGACACTGAATCTATTACCCCGCGCTGAAAAACATATTTCTGTGTTTTCGATTCCAAAAAAGAAACCGTTCAGTAGAAACACAGACTGAGCAGAGCAGACACGGGGCTGTTAAAGTCTTCAGCGGAGCTCAGAGGAACCCACAACATAGTTTTGTTCTCTGTGGTGTGTCGAAACAGCAGCCTTGTAATATAAAACACAAAGCTACGCTGACACACTTTACTGTTTCTTGACAGTCTTTTGCTTTTTTCTAGTTGGACATGACTTTGGATTTTTTTCCCCCCTTTTTGTTTAATATAAATGAACTGTGGGAATGTCTATTTATACAGTTAAATGTTGAGTTCTAATGTCATCTTAGTGAAGATGATGTGGCAGCAGCTCCTTCCAGGCTGTACACCGCCCTCCACAAGCCCAGCCAATCAAATGTGTTGGTTAGATTTAGGTCATAGATGGTTAAGGTTAGGTTAAATGTCATGCTTGGGGTTAGGATCTGTCAATCCTGGTGAAAAATATGGGATTACGTTGCATAACATACTGCCTTAGTTTCCCAACACAGGGTAATAAACTCTACTGAGTCAGCCCCCTCATTTAGAACTGCAAATCTATAATTTTTGGGCTTTTCCCAAAAATCTAAGCCTCTCCAGAAAGTGGAACAACTTTGGCTTTCGGTTTATCTGCTGGGAAATTCATTTTAAGAGACATTCACTCCTTTTTCACATGGATCTGAGATTTCTCTCACCCCACAAACACTTGCCATACTTCATGTCCAGCTCATGTCCAGATGTCACAAGAGATAAGTTATGTAGGTGTGTGTGTGTTATGCTGGTTTGTGGTCCCTCCATAGGATGATTTCAGTCATATCTAATGTGTATAATGTCTGTTTGTTCCAAAGGACGGGCTCACCCCTTTGCTGTTGTCAGCCAAACATACTCATGCTGAGGTGTGCAGCATTTTGCTGGACTGCGGTGCTGAAATCAACACTTCTGACAACAGTGGCAGGTACAAGCAAAGTCAAGACACACTGAACATTCTGAAATGCCGGTCCAGCCACTCGTGCATGCTAGCGCATTTGAGCTAATTGCAGCTGCTCTGCACTGAGCACTCGGCTTAATATTGAGAGCCGCGTGAAATCAGCACTTTAAAGCCCCCTTTTGGATGATGGCTATAGATGTTGCATTGGTAATCAATATGTGTTCTATTCTGTGTTGCAGGACAGCCTTGATGCTGGCTAGCGAGTCAAACGCCGTGTCTGTTGTTGAAGTCTTGGTTCAGCGAGGAGCAGATCTGTCCGCTGTAGATTCACAAGGCCATGATGTCGTACACTACACCAAGCTGCTGGGAAACTCTGAGGTCAAAACTGCCCTCAATGCTGCCCTAGACAGACAACAGGCCTCTGGTAGGAGTCACACACTCACTGTGTGAGCGTTGAGGGAGCAGAAGCGAGATTTGTGCTGCTCTGGTTTCAAAGTCAACACTGCCATCTGGGGGAGATCTCTTTTATGTGTTTGGTGGAAGCTTCTCTCTATGAAAGCAATGTCACGTGTAGTAGAAAATGTAAAGTATCTAAAGAGAAAGCTATAATTATCACTTTTGTCTTAATTCTGCTAATTTTGTATGTTCTTCCTGTCTTTTTTTTTTTAACAGATACAAAGTCTCCTAGAAGTCCTCAGGTAACACGCAATAAATAAATAAAAAAAACCTTTTCTTTTGAGGCCCTCACAAACAGGCAATCACAGTTACTAAAACATCTGAATTTAAAACAACCATCTATTAATAGAGTATAAATTGGGTTTTAGTACTATAATGTGATTCATAGGGAAAAAGAACTGAAGCCAAATTTCATCTAATTTCTGTTGTGTAGCTACAACTCGTACAAATTGTAGTTTAGTATCAGCTTTTCTTATGTGTCCATATCAAATTTCTCAGCTTCTAGAACATCTCTTACTTGCTATTTTGGGAAAACAAAACTGAAGTTTTACTGTAGCTCTCATTGATTGACCCTCCTCTTACTAACCAGCACTGAAACCCTCCTCTTTCTCTCTTTCTCTCTTTCCTTTGCCTTTCTTCTCTTGTCTCGTTGCTGGCTCCTCAGCATGATCAAGTAGCTAAACTAAGTGATGAACGGATCACAACCCCAAAAAAACGAAAAGCACCTCCACCTCCTATTAGCCCACTGCAGGTAAAAGCATGTCTCTCTTTGTATCTGTCTGCTTGTATCAGTATGCCACTCTTTTATATTAATGCATGTCTGCAGTATATTCATAAAAAAAGACCTGTATGCGTTTGGTCTGTAGACCTGTCACAATAATTACTTCACTGGCTTATCGTACTATATTACCGGTCGTGTTTGCATGGAGGATATTTTACAAAAGAATGTCACCAACATTTTAACAAACATGAATGCCAGAATATTCAGCAGGTTTTTTTCCTTCCATTATAAGACTTGGGCATTAAGACATTGCACATTTTTGTGAACAGACCCTGAGATTCCAACTTATTTATGGTTTAGTTGAGTGGTTTTATTTTTAATGTTTAATTTAATTACGATATAATTTTTTTTTACTTGGATTATTACGCTATTATACAAATATTATATTCGTAGCATAAAATGATCTTAAAATGACTAATATCTTTGATTGCGATTATTTCTGGGACAATGTATCATCCAACAAAATGTGTTATTGTGACAGGCCTACTCGTCATCATATTATCTGTTATATTACTGTTCTCTCCGTCAGTCAGTCGCTCATTAGTTTATGATTTGCCAAAGGATGACAGTTTTTATATCATGTAGTATGTTCATTTATTTTATATACTAACCTGCCTTTTGTTTTTCGAGAGTTTGGGATTTAAACCTGTTCTTCATACAAACATCTCGGGCACCTAATTGTTTTAACGGGACACTAACATTTTTAATCTCATTCCTTGGGTTTCTCTACCAACAGATCACAAACACATTGCACTCATTTGTTTTTAAAGCTGAATCCAACCAAATCATAACAACATTTTATGAGAAAAACTAATTAACTTCACCCAATCTTCAGAGCTCTGGACCCTCTTCTCCTTCAGTCCTCATCTCTGCTGGGACCCCTGGATCCAACAAAAGTGACACTCCAAAAAGATTCAACTTCAAGGTAAAATAAAGCATATAAAAACAGTCACCATAACTAATATAATAACCTCATTAAGAAGCATGGCAGACTTTACTCCATACGCTGTTGTTTAATCAAAATCATGGTTTCTTTAGTGCTTAAGAGTCTTTTTAATATGTTTTTAATATAATTATACAAATTTTATAAACCCCAAACTTGCAGCAAATTCCATTGACCCTGTATCGGTGGTAATATAATAAGAATAAGACAGAAATTAAGCATATTATCTAGTAACTTCAATTTATTTGAAAAGGTAAAACATTTTGGGAACTTTTAAAAGGCTTGAATACATGATACGTGTTATTTATTTATAAGTTGGTTAAATCTCAATATACAGTACTAGTCAAAAGTTTGGAGTCACCTGGTATGTTGATGTTTTTTCTTTCCCTCTGCAGTCTACTCAGTGGTGGATTGAATAGTTTTACACTGTGATTTGTTTGTCCATCTGATATTCATTGATCCAATTCCAATAACACGATACTAACCTTCTATTTCTATTGTGATGTTTTAAGAATAGCTGTTAATATTAACATACCTGTTAATATTCCATCTTCCATCCAGGCATTTTCATGCACTTGAAACAGGAACGTATTCCTTTTTAAATCCGCACTTTTTGATGCTAAGCTTCCAATTCATTTTACCAATGACTGGTGATTCCTTCTATTCTTATTCAACTGTTGCTAAGAGGGATGTTTTTCTCTTCCCGCCCTTTCAATTGTCAGTCTGGTCTCACCGTTGTACATCGTGTTGTTCTCCACGTACAAAACACAACTATTTTTACAAACCTTTTCATACAAAATAACATATTTGTAAAGAGGACTTTCTACAACCTAAAAGCATGACAAATAAATGACAAATACATGACAAATACATGACAAATACATGGCAAATACAGAGCAGTCCTCTCAGCCATCCTTTAGTGGCTGAGAGCAGAACAAGGCTGTGGATCAAGCTTTAGTGGCGGGTGACTCCAAACTTTTGACCGGTAGTGTAGTTAGACAAGAGAATCAGACAAAATAATAGATAGTATAAATATTAGGTAAATAAAAAGGTGTATTTTTCAATAAAGGTTTGTGCAATTAGTCCTCAGCTGTGAATGTTGTTTGAAAACATGCAAAGATGTTGTCAAGAATGACAAATATGCAACATTCTTAAATTTCAACTCCAGAGGGAGACATTTTGTTGATAATTATCTTGTGATTTATATTACAGTAGAATCTCATGTGCCAATTGGCTAAATTCTTGCCGTCAACCTTCATACCCTTTTCCCTCCTCCTCCTTCTCTCACCTTTACTCTCTTGACCATCTTTTTCTCTTCTCTCCTCCCACTCCTCTTTCCCGCTACTCCTCCTTTTTTCCTCATTTCAAAGGACGATGAGGTTAAAGAAACAACACTGAGAGAGGAGGTTGAAAAGCTCCACGAGGAGAGAAACATGTTGCTGGATACAATCGAAGACCTGAAGCAGTCGGTGGAGCAGACGGTGACGGGTCCCGAACTGGAAACTAAGGTGATTAGCTCATCTGTACTACATTACAGATGAGCTTTTAGTTTGAAAAGTAGAGCACGTGCGCTGAATATAATTATTGGTGAATATACATATTGTGGATGAATCTTCTACCCAATCCAACTAAAATGTATTTTGATTTTGATTAAGAGAATTGGAAAAAAACTTTTGGGCTAGATATATAGATATTTTACTTGGTGGCTATTTTGATACATTCTTCGCTTTTTTTTTTTTCTACTAAAAGTATTTCTGGTTGTTAAAATCTTGAATCAACATTGCTTTTGTGAGTGTAATACTATACTCTGACAACAGACAGCTGTGTACTGCTGAACCTTTTCTCCTTGGGCATTCTTGGAGGAGGTCTAAACCTAAGCTTCAGACGTGTCAAAACTCGTTTTTGTTTTCCAGTAGGAAGCTAGTGGTCCTTAACGTTGCTTTTCTGTGTCTGTGTGCCTCTGCATGTAAATGTATGTATGTGTGTATGTGTTGACAGGTCGAGCACAGTTTTACAGCATCTGCAGCTCTGGTTTCTGCTCTGCAAGCCAAGATTACTGCTCTAACTTTGGAGAATCAGCAACTTGCAAGCAAACACAAGGTATGTAACTCATTCAGTCACGCTCATGAGTTAACCATAAACCAATGAATGAAAATACTCACGGTAAGGCCAGTGCACTGTATATAAGAACCTAAACTACAGCAAACTGTTCACACAAGCCTTTTTAAAGTTCTGTTTTTATTTAGATATAACAAGGCAATGTAAAATAATGTAGTTATTAAAAAAAAAGAAGAATAACAAATCAAAAGAATACATAAGAGTAACATTTTAAGAAAAAAAATACAAGCACAAAAAAATTGATACACATATTTTCAAGTCTGTCTCTCTTAAAACAATACTCACATGTTCATATGTACATTTAAAGACTTATTTGCCATCCCTAATGTCCACAATGGCTTTGAAGAGATCTTCTTCTAATGTAAGTGATGGGGGAGAAAATTATAATAAAAGATAAACTAAAGTTAAAGATGCTTCAGTAGTCTGAGTCAGCCAAATTGATGGGGTATCCTCCAAAGTCACCGATGTTACTACAAAACTTACTCTTTACTTTCTTGATTAATCGTCTATAAAATGTCAGGAAAAGTACAAATTTCCCACAACCCAAAGTGATCTATTTAGATTGCTTGTTTTATTCAACAGTCAACAACAAAATGAAAACAGTTGCAGACTAATTTTCTGTCAATCAATGAATCTATTAATTAATATAAAAAATCCTAAAAACGAAAAGATAAATAGAATCAAACACTTGGGTGTATAGTAACAGACTGAATATCATCAATTGGAAAGCATTTTTGACATCTGTCTGTCTCTCGAAACAGACGTCTCATGATGCCCATCATGTTTTTTTACTCTTCAAGTCTCAAATTAGCCCCAACCCATCATAAAGATATCAGAAATTATATTAATCCACTCGAAGTAATAATCAGATTTCCCTTCCTTTTCTCATTTCTGTTTTACATGCACAAAATTACTTTTTATAAGCATTTCAATAATTAGTCGTTTATTTGATTAGTTGAAAAAAAAATTGCAACTATTTTGATTATCAAGTAATCATTTAAATCATTAATTTGAGCACAAATGCCAAACTGAATGTGATAATTTTCTGCTTTTCTTGGTCTTGGTTCCCCTCCATGTAATGACAGGCACAACACTTTTTTTTTTCAATCCCTCACCTCACAGAAACATCCATCCCTCCAAGTAAGCGAAGACCTGAAGGACAACAGTCGTCCAAACAGCATGGCTTCCAACTCCTCCTTCCACTCCACCCAGGATGAGTTTGATTCACTGCCACAAGTGGAAAGGGAAGACGGTCCAGGCGGTGTTTCTGTCAGACGAGAGGAAGAAGAGAGTGAAGGAGGGAGAGGAGGGAGCAAAGAGGAGATCAGCCTGTTGAGACAGGCGCTAGAGAGCGTTCAAGTAAAACTGCTAGAAACCAGGAAGGAAAACCGCTCACTTCATGCCCAGCTGAAACCTGAGCCAGACAGAGGAGAAGAAGAAGAGGATGAAGGCATGAGGGAGAAAGGAAGAGAGGCAGAGTTGATGGAGAGTCTCGCAGAGCTTCAGGCCAAGCTGACAGACACTCAAGAGAGATACCACCACGCTGTGGAGGAGGTGGAGGATTTGAGGGTGCAGATGGGAAGGGTAGGCGGTGAGCTAATGGAGAAACAAGAGGTCCAGAGAAGTACATCATCCACACTTGAACATGAAGTAAAACAGCTGAGGGCCCTGCTCGTCCAATCGGGATCCGAGCAGGAGAACGCAGCTCAACGCATCAGACAGCTGGAGGAGGCCCTGAGGAGGGTGGAGGAGGAAAGATGGAGTGTAAAGGAGAAAGAACAGAGGACTGCACAGATTGAGGAGCTGTACAAAGAGGCACAAGAGGAGATTAGGATGCTCCAGGTGAATATGGGCCTCTTTTTCTCTCTGAACTTCTGTATGACTGAAAGGGGAACTCCAACGATTTTACACATCAAAGTCTGTTTACGGATCTCGGGGAATGCTACTAAAAAAGTAGCAATAAAGTCCAAACTGTCCATTGTGACAGCAACACTAGAATGAAGTACTATTTGAATGTATAGAAAAAGCACTGATGATATTGCTTCAACATTGATTTCTCTGTTCATTATCTTTCAGTTATTCTTTATTGTATTCTACTTGCTGTACATCACTTAGTTTTTTAAATCAATAACATTTCTCTTTAATTTGTCCTGTCCTGTTGTTCAGGAGGCTCTGAGGGGCACAGTGCCAGTTGAAGCAGCAGCCAAAGACTTTGAAGAAATGAAGGCTGAGCTAAATGAGGTAATTGCTGGGCTGCAGCGCCGCTTGCTGGAACTCTCTCACTCCTTCAGTGAAACCAAAAGTCAGCTAAGTGCTGCACAGAAACAGCTGGCTGAGAGCAGTGCAGCCTCATCTCCCTCTTCAGAACAACAGCAGGTCCAGGTGCTGAGCAGCAAGGTGGAGGAGCTGCAGACGTTGCTCGCTGAGACGGAGGAGAAGCACTCAACTGCTCAAGAAGAGATTTCACTGCTGAAGCAGGAAGCAGAAGCTCAGGCACAGAACTCTGTGGCCCTCGCCGACCACACGCAGGTGATGTCATCCCTGGGAAATGCCATCAAAGAGTTGGAAAGCCAGTCAGAGACACTGAAAGAGCAGCTACACCAGAAAATCTTGCAGGTGGAGGCTCTTCAGAGCAGGTGAGGAAGAAAACTTACGTCACATGTGGTTGATGGATCTTTTTCTGCTCATACTTGACAGCTTGATGCTGAGGTGGAGGTGGGGCTTATGAAATAGTATATGAGTACATTTACTTTGACACTGTACAATTATGAGGTACCTCTTAAGAGGAAAATATTGTACTTTTTACTCCATAACTAGTTTACAATCCAGTGTAAACTAGGATTTTAGACACAGTGTGTGTCTAAGAGGCCATTTTATATGAAGATTGTTTCTCCTACTGTAGTGATCAAGGTCACCATTACTTTCTTGTATCTATTTCACAAAAGGCTGACGGCAGAGAAAGATGTTAGCCCAGATGATTCTGTCTCCCGCGCTGAGCACGAGACTACTCGAGTGCAGCTGGAGGGCGAGGTGAACCACCTGACGCAGCTCCTCCAGGGGGCCCTCAGAAAGCAGGACGAGATGGCTCTGGAGGCTACTGATGCATGGCAGAAGGTGAGGGGAGACTTCAAACGTTGATGGATTATTAACTTTCCATACCATGTGTTTCTTAAAACATAACGATATCCATCCATCAGGCGCGGGAGAATCGTGCAGAGCGGGATGCTCTGCAGGAGCTGGTGATGTCGAGGGAGAAGGAGAACCAGACGCTGACCACCAGGCTGGCCGAGTCCCAGGATGCTGTGAGTCAGCTCAAACAGCTGGTGGAGAACCACGTTGCCTCAGAGAGAGAAAAGAACAAGAAGGTAAGTGCTAATCTGTTTGCCACTGCAGAGGTACCATCACTATTGCAGTACTTCACATTTCAGTAGTGTCTATCCAGCATTGTACTTTAGAAACTTGTATTTTTAAGGCATGAGTCAATCTAAACTTGGGACAGTCTTATCAGGACCTTGTTGTTTTCCTGTGACCAAAACATTCCACAAAGTTCATTGTTTCATTAAATGCATGTTTTATGTTTTTTCCCCATCAGATCGATGACCTGTCACGGGAAGTGGGGAAGCTGAAGGACGCCTTAAACAGCCTATCACAGCTCTCCTACAGCGCTGGTTCTCCCTCCAAGAGACTGCAGCAAAACCAGCAGCTAAACCAGCAGCTGGAGACGATGCAGCAGCAGATCAAACAACTACAGTACCAGCTAGCTGTAAGATTTGGTCAACATGTTGTTTAGATAGAACACACAATAATTACCATTTTGAAAGAGTGCACTGTAGTTTGAATTCTTAAATCTAGAGGTGTAAATGTGTATTTACCTGATATTTTCTTTGTAGGAGTCAAAGAAGCAGCACCATGATATAGTGTCAGTCTACAGGATGCACCTCCTCTATGCTGTCCAGGTAAATCCATCTATTAGTTTTTACCGAAAGCGGATAAGTGAAGATTTCAATTCAACTTTTAAAGGAATAGTTCACCTTTCAACAAACTCATTCACAACGCTTAATTTGCATCCTCTTGTATCGGATTGCAGCCATCATAGGGAACAAGCAAACGGTTCACGTCAGTATGAAGAAATGTTATTTCTCACTTACCAGTTGTGCTAGCTAGGCATGGACATAGTTTTGGTTTAATTAGCAAAGGTTTTAGAAACAAATGTCTGCTTCCATCCCAATATGATGTCTGCACAGAGACAGAGAAATTTGTTTTTTAAAGATTTTCCAGCATATATGATAGAAAGTAGTTTCACTGACACCTGTTCATAGTGAGGTCCACCATTTTATTGGGGTGGCAGCAGACATCTCACAGTCTGGACAAATCCACGGAAAAATGTGTGGGATGCGAGAAATAATGTTTTTTTAATTATTTTTTTTAAATCTAGATGTGGGTGCCCTTTAAATCCCTTTTTGTAATTTGGGTTTTACTTTTGGTGTATTTCTTTTTTGTTTGTTAACTGAACCGGTGCTCTGCGCTTTCAGGGTCAAATGGACGAGGATGTCCAGAAAGCCTTGAAGCAGATCCTGATGATGTGCAAGATGCCAAGCCAAGCCAAGGAGGCCTGCTAAGACTCACTGGGCCTGGTCTCCCCCGAAAGCACGTTGTGGACGAAAGTGAAGTGAACTGCTACCGTCACCACATGTCCTCCCGTCCGCAAGCACACGTTGCTTTTGATGATTGCAAGCCAGGCCAACATATGGTGCCTCTGGATAAACCTTGAGTATTTGTTGCTGAGGAATAGGTTTACAACCATGTTCATTGCCTTTGCTAATGTAATTTTGACCGACTAATATCATCATTCTTATGATGGAAAATGCTTTTGGGAAAGCCCAGCCCAGCTTAAAGATACTGCACATCAGCCAATTGACCATTCAAATGAATGAGGGAACCAAGTGGTTCGAGCCAAACGGTTAATCTCAGTAAGTGCAACGCTACACTGTCAAAGTGCAGTAACCTTAAATCACATGCAGTTGGACAAGCGCGATAATGCAAACATATGTGTACTCCGACATAAACATACACGTACAGTGTATGTGCGTACTAATCAGTCCACGGAAAACTACGTTTCATGTGGATGTTTTTTGTTACAATGTGCGCTTAGAGGAATAAAAGACTCACAACTGCTGTTGGTAGTATCCGTTTTATGATACAACTGTGTTAGTATTATTTTACTTGTTGTCTAAAGGTTTCATGGTTGTCAACATTTTCCTGATACAGTGTAAATTATTTGTGCCCTCTTAACAATGCATGTGACTTTGCTCAACGCCAGCCCAAAAATCACAAAGAAATGTTGTTGTTTTTTGGCCGCACTTCCATGAAGAAAAAGCATGATACTGTTTGTATTGCTATTTTCATATTAGCACAATTTATAAAAATGTACTTTACTAAATTGTATTACATGCCATGTTTTCTAAAAATACTGTACTTTATTGAAGAGGTTTGATAGCTGTATTCATGATGGCCTTGTTTTGTGTGAACGAAATTCATTTTCCTCGAGTATAACAACGCACTATTTTGTCTAGTGACACCTGAATTAGTCTATTTTCCTATTATTCATATTTTACATATAAGGGGTTGAATATGATTGTCTACTGTAATCAGAAAACATTTCAGTTGTAACAAACGCCCAACAGTATGGGCTCAATATTTTTGTCTTTTTGACTACGTCACATGTGGTTGATGGATCCTTTTCTGCTTATACTTGACAGCTGCTCGTCTAATCTTCCACTTCCTTAATTGAAAAGCAAAATGTGTTGGCTGAAAGCAAATGGCTGAGTCTGCTGTCACGTGCCTGGAATCGGACAGTATTTTTCTGGCTCTGCGGTAATTTACCTTTTTAAATATCAGTAATTCTCAATTGTCATACATGCCAATTTCACCAGGCTTCCTTATTAATTTATTAACATTTACCAGGAATGTTTTCCATCTTTCTATTTGTGATACTCGCATCCCTTTCAGTGTTTCTTTGTCGGTACGGATATACGCTGTTCAGAATACATTACAAATGCATTTCTTTGAACGTGTCTTGTAGAGGCTTCTGAACTGTTCTCACATCACACTCCTTTGCCTTAGTACTGTACTTACAGCCATACGCACTTGGATATCAGCCTTCTTCTGAACGGAGTTTAAGACTTTTAAGAACACACCTAACACTAATGCTGTTAAACTTTAGTCCGATTAAATTCATTTGTATACGACTGACAAACTCCCAGCCTCGTTTCTCACTCAGGAACTTTTTTTACTGGACATGATTTACACCTGACTGAGATTTCTTAGACCCTGAGTAGAGCTTTTGCTTTATTTCATAGGTTGTATAATATCATAAACCACTTAACTCTTTCTCTCTAGGCCTTGACTGAAATGTTTTGTAAGAAAGGGAAAAGAAATAAACAACTCTTTTGTTGGTTGTTTTTGAAGTGACATGAAAAAAATACTTGTTTGCCAACTGCTTTGTTGCCCACATTAATACATTTTCAAGAACCTGTACCGGTGTGTGTGTCTTTTGTTTCCCATCTCTTATTTATTTATATATATATATATATATATATATATATATATAGATAATCTCTCTCAGAACGTGTGAAAAATGAATTTTTTTTTAAGAAAGCCAACTACTTCATTTAAAACCTTTATAGCATTGTATTATATCCTGGTTGAAATGTGTCATTGTGTCAAGCATAAACAACAAGCTGCCACAGACAACCGATTCAGAATGCCACACACACACATTCTGTCTTCACATAAACTGTTTTAGATCTTCAAACATTGACCATAAGACACAGACAACCTGAATGAACACAAAACATTGTTTTTAAACGATTATTTCAATTATTAAAGGAAATAAGTAATCCAACACTTTTCATCACCCGTGTGAAAAAGTAATTGCCCCGCTAAACTTAATAACCGGCTGTACCATCTTAAGCAGCAACAACTGCCACCAAACTCTTCCAATAACTGGAGATCAGTCTTTCACATGGCTGTGGAGGAATTTTAGCAAACTTTTCTTTACAGAACTGCTTTAATCCAGCCCCACTGGAGGGTCCTAAAGCAGCAAAGCATTCCCACACCATCACACGTCCACCACCATGTTTGACTGACTTTAAGTATGATGTTCTTATTGTGAAATGCAATGTTAGCTTTGAGCCAGATGTAACAGGACCCATGGCTTTTCAAAAAGTTCTGCTTTTCACTCATCAGTCAACAAGACATCATCCCAAAAAGCCTGGGGTTCATCATGGTGTTTTTTGTCAAACGTGAGACAAGTCTCTATATGTCCCTCTTGGTTAGCAGTGGTTTTTGCCCAGTCTTTTTCGTATGGTGGAATCATAAACACTGCCATTAAGGGAGGCGAGCAAAGCCTGCAGTTCCTTAGATGTTTGCCTGGGTTCTTTTGTGACTTCCTGTCATCAATGTACTTCTAGAGGATTTTTTTGTGGGCTGGCCACTCCTGGGAAGATTCACCACTGAACTAATTTTTCTCCATTTGCAGATAATGGCTCTCATTGTGGTTCGCTGGAGTCCCAAAGCCTTCCAAATTGCTTTGTAACCCTTTCCAGAGTGATATATTTCTTTTGATCGTGTCATGGTGTGCCGCACTCTTAGACCTTTTAGCTAACTTCCCACTGCTGGATAGGTTCCATATAAATGGTGTCGATTCAACAAGTTTGGCAATAATTAAGCGTGACTGTGTCGAAGTTTAATTGAACCCAGTTATAAATTCATTTTGATCCATTGGTTGAATGAGTAACTAAGAGGGCAATTACTTTTTCACAGGAGGTGTTGGATTACGTTTTTCCTTCAATAAATTAAATTATCATTTAGAAACTATATTTTGTTTTTACTCGGGTTGTCTTTGTATGACATTCAATTCTGTTGAAAAATCTGAAACAGTGCAGTGTGACACATATGCAAAAATAGAAGAAATCAGGAAGGGGACAAATACTTTTGTAAACATTTTCAAGCAACGCACACTATCTTCTTTTCCAAGCTTTTGAGACAAAGTTGGCCAATTGAAACATCCAAACTAAGCAGCTATTAAGCACTCTTATATTATAAGTGTATGTCTGTGTAGCACAAAAAGACACACTTCTCCCAAATCACACAGCTCACACACCTTATTTCTTTCTGAATATGTTTTAGTGCTACACTCAATAACCACAGGCCCAAAACCAGTTCTCAGCTAGGTAACTATAAAGACCTTTGGCTTCTAAAGAGATACAACAAATGATTCAGTGCTCTACTTCCGGTGGAGATGTTGGGGCCCACTACATGTTTAGTTTCATTCAACCTTTGCTAACAAAGACAGAAGCTGTTACTCAATTATCCTGAAATGTACCACAATGTTCCCTTGTTCATTATAGATTCAAATCGGATTTATCTGAACTCATATGTGACAAGTGTTTGGTGAAGTGCGAGGACACTTTAAGACTGAACAGGTGGTATATGACCACTAGATGGCAGCCTTTGCCAAAATTGGATCGCTTATCTCTTATTTATTGTAATATGCTCAACAATATCAGAGAAGGTGTTGCCAATGAAAATCTTAGATAACAGATTCCTTCCACAAAGCTCATTGTATATGTATTTAAAAAAAAGTGAAAAAATGAGACATACCAAGTTAAAATATGAGGATAAAGTATTAAATAAAATAGGAAAACAATTTAAGGTAGACAGTTATTGTAAAAGGAATAAACTGAATGTAAACAAGAATGTAGCATAATGAGGATTTTAAATATATATATATATATATATATATATATATATATATATATATATATATATATATATATATATATATATATATTTGATGAGTATGAAAATTGTGTGAATGCGCCTTCATATTCACCAGATCTCAACCTAATTGAACTCCTATGAGATATTTGAGACGGACACACTAGACAGACAAACCACCACCATCATCATCAAATATCTTTTATAATAATGGTGTTTTATCCCCCCAGTAGAGTTACAGAGACATGTAGGATTAATGCAAAGGAGCCATTTGAAGCTGTTCAGGTGGCTCTTGGTGGTCCAACACCTTACTAAGTCACTTAATTATTTTTTTTATTGTTTACTTTAATCCATTCTCATATATAGCCTACTTACTTTATATACATACAAATGGTATCTAATGTGCAGATCCTGATCTTGTTCTCTAGCGCATGCATTTACTAACCTCCAGAATCAAAGTAAGACATATACACTTTGAGTTTCAAATACTGGCTGAATTAAAATCAAATCTGATGCATTTTTTATCTTCCTGTTGGGTTAGGCACACCATCTTCCATGTCAACACTCTGTCCTCCCTAAATGTCCACTCAGCTTTTGCTCTCAGAAGTCCTGCCAGCCCGACTCTGGGTAATTTATCTGCCGTTCTGTTTCCTCTAACCGGTGGCACAACCACTTCGTTTCCTGCCCTGGCCCTGTGTTCGGCCCGCTGGGCAAACACACACATACGCATACGCACGCAATAAACTACACACATTCATACAAACACACACACACACACACACACACCTCTGCCTTTACACGACAACTTCCTGTCAATCTTGCTTTCCCACACGTTCTGCCCTCAGGCCTCGGGGGCTAGTGGAGAGAGATTTAGTGCTGTGATCATAATCCAGCTATAGGACCCATATTTGTCAAGCATCCCAGTCTGTGAGTGGCAGGATGAACTCTGCTTGGCTAAACAAAAAATATTTAATTTGAAGTTAGATAAAGTTCAAGCTTTTTTTTTTATATCACACTTTTGTTCATTATCTGCTTGTTCCAAAAGAAGTAAAACTAAAACAATTAGCCAATCAACCAATTATTGATGAACATAAAATACTCGTCAAAAGCTTTGAGAATTAATTCATTGTTTGTATATTTTTTTCAAGCAAAAATGCAAAACATTCTCTGTTTGCCACCACAATTCTTTATTTACTATATTTGTGTTTTGGATGGTTGGTCAGACCAAACAAGCAATTTGACTAAGTTATTGTTGGCTCTGGGAAAATGTCAGAACACTTTTATCTACATAAACATTTTACAAATAAAATGATAATATAATTGTTTTACTGAAAAAAAATGATTGCAGATGAATCTGTGATGCACTACTTGGAAGCAATATTGTTTCGATTTAAATATTCAAAATCAGATGTTGTGATTAGTTTGAACGCACAATTGTTGAATTGTAAAAATGTTGCATGTAATTTGACATTTTCCTGTAACCCAGCATGATGTTTCCTATGTTTGAACACTTGCTGATCTGGACTACAATTTATGGAGCCTTTGTAATGATGAGGCAGTGAAGTTCAAGGGGAAGATGAATTTAGCATGCAGAACGCCAAAAGACAGCAAGAATGCCAAAAAAAACGCAAATGCTTGGGTTACCTAGAGATGAACCCTGAGGAACCCCAGAGCACGGATACGGTATTCTGTGACTGACGCACTTTTCAAAAAGGATAAAAAAAAGACAACTTATGATATATTAATGGAAAAAGTAAGTTAATTGATTCGGGGTAATTCTGTGTTGAGAAAAGGAATTCAGAAATGAAGAGTGGAGAGTGGAGAGTTTAGATAATGTTAGGGAGTCATAACAGAAGGTCAAAGCCTAGAAGAGGAAGCCTGGCTGAAGGAGCCCATTCTGGGGGGAAATGAGAAGAGGTTGTGGCCAAGAAAAAAACATGGAGTAGCAAGAGCAGCAGATCAGGAGAGAGGGACAAGTGTATATATTGAATCACTGGAAGGATGACTAATCTGCTACTAAGAGAGTCCTCTGAAGTGGTGTACGAACCTGTATAAGATGCCAAAAGCATGAGAGGAACAGACCGAGGAGGGAAAGAGGAAGTTGCTGATGAAGAGGTGAGTCTTCCAGTTTGACAACCATGACTCTCTAGTGATTACGCACGGCAGCAATAAAGTAGTGCCGTTTCAGCTGCCAAGTTGCCACTTTTACAACATTTTTAAAAATTTCTATCCGTGTCTTTGCTAACAATTTGTTTATAGAGAGTATTTCCTACTCATCAAGTTTTGTGGGCTTAGTAAATATTGTTGAATGACTTCTCACAAATGTGCGTCATAGGCCGTATCCTTGGTCTGACTAAGCCGGCCTGCGTTATCTGTTGAAGTGTTGGTACTTGTATCTGCCAGTACGTGTTGTTTCTGCCGTTTCTTGGCTGCTATTAAAGACATCTGAACCGAGAATCATTCAGCTAACTACGAGACAAAAATAGTTATTAACGCACATTGTTAATGAGTCTGTTACAATTTGTGAGACAGAGTTGATGAATAGCCAGCTGCTGCAACCTACATGTGAAGCCTTCAAAGCTAAGAGGTTCATCTGCCGGGTGACAACATTCAACATATCTGGGCTGCAGCTGAACTCTCAAACTGTGGTTGTACCCACAAAAAAAAAGTCGTATCAATCAGATTGCTAAAGAGCATCATTCCACTGTGGTTTACATTTTCCACCCACCGAGGGAAATATACCGATAGTCATCTGTGCAAAATAAATGTGCACACACCAACATGTGTCACACTGCGACAATGTTTGGGATGTTTATGTGCTTTTGGTCTGGCGCTGGTTTTCTGAAGAACTGGACTGGACTATAAGGAGCCCAGAACCTCAAACACCATCAAACACCTTCGGGGTGAACTCTAAAATTGACTTTGAGCCAAGCATAGGTGGCACTACGATGGGGCTAGATGGGTGTAACAAGTACGTGTTACCCCGTGAGTTCCCCTCCCCCCAGCACAGAAGACAATGCAAGCTTAGTCTTGTTCGTAACCGTTTTTATTGAGAGCCCAGGTTCCTTCCCGCGTCACACCTCGTCCGTCTGACGCTTGGCGGCTTGTCTCTGCTCTCCTACCTACTAGGGTTTATATAGGTGAGCAAACCCAATCAGCCAAACCCCAAACCAGCTGAGGCTAATTAAACCTCTTCCGGCCCCGTTCCTGAACCACTCCCACACTCGTCCCCTCTGCAGCTGAGCCCAACCACGCCCCCGCCACCACAATGGGTCTGTAGCACCACCAAGATGTTTGACCAAAGTAATCATGATTGATTTTCTTAATTTGGCTGCTGTTTTCCCAATTCCCCAGTTGCAGTCGAGTCACCTGGGAGAGTTCAGATTGCTCACAACACGACATGCAAGATGTATTCAAACACTAAACTGTTCATGAACTTTTCAAGGTTGACTGATGTCTATTTGTGCATTATTCAACTATTTGTCAGCACTTGGGTCCTATCTACAAGTCCGATCCAAATGCTGGATATTTTCAAGTGTTTTTGGGTGTTGGTGAAACAATATGCTGCTAAACACACTCCACTTTTCTGGGAAGGCTTTCCACAAGATTGTGAGGTCAACTGATGTTGGGCAATGAGGACAGGCTCCATAGGCCCCAGAGATTTATTTCTTGCTGAGGATCTTTGGTGGGGCTGAAACAATCAGTGGGCCTGTCATAACAATCACATAAGTGCGTAATCTTCAGGTGTCCTAATACTTTTGGCCATGTAATGAAGTTCATGTTGCATCAATGAGTGTAAAGAATCTGCTAATCAATAACCACTCACATCATATTACCAAAGAATGTCAAATATGAAATGTGCTTCAATGTAATGAAACACTGGCAGTTTATCAAAAAATGGGGAAATAGTACAATAGCATCTCTTGCAACTATGTTCATGGGGCAGTGTGGATCTGTCTACAAACTAAATTCCGTACACTAATTGTTTACGCAAACAATATCTATGTGCGTCTACATCTACAAGAGATTATTTGTTTGTTGACAATCTGTTGAACTACAGTTCAAAATAATTATATTGTGATATTTAGCTGTTCCTAAGTGCCTCCTAGCAATGCTGGGGACAATTGGCTTTTGGCATCCAGGCTTCTATAAACATGGGGAGGTTTTGGTATGTCAGTAATCCCTGTCATGATAACTACTTGCGTGGTTGCAGTCATGTTGTCATCGGGGAACTTTTAAGTATCACTGATCCGCGGCTCTCTCCTTGGCAGAACATTGTGTGTTTACATATGTATTTTTTTATAGGAGGTCTGACAGTAATGAACACTGTGGAAGTGAAGGAACGAACCCGAGAAATAAAACAGGTTTGACACATTTCTAAATTCACATTTTCATTCCTGATAAAAAAAAATTCAGCAAATGTCGACACATTACAGCCTTCACATAATCTCTCACTTCTCCAATCTCTCCAATCTCCTTCACTGTTTCTTGTGCTCTCCTTCCTCCTCCTCCTCCTCCTCCTCCTCCTCCTCTCCCTGTCTTTTTATCTCATCTTTTGGCTGCACATGTCTATGGTTTGTCAACATTGTTAACATGCTTACGTTCCATCTAATACAACCACATTTTATTGTCAAGTAATTAACTGATGTGTGCAACATGTTGTTGCTGTGTTCAACCATTAAGCCACGAGCCACCAAGCCGTCAAATGTTCTCAGTTTGTCTAATGCAGACTGGCCTTGAAACAAGACCCTGCAGTAGACGAATGGAGGGGCGTAAGAGACGCATGCAGCTTAATTGCTGCAAGATGTAACCTCGCCTGCAGCCTACTGTGGCCCACAAACACACTCGCACACATTCACGCACATGAAAGCATACGCATACAAATATAAAAGCTTGCATACCATCAAACATGTGTACGCATAGTATATGCAGTAAAGAAAACACAAATTGCTCTGAGTGTTTGACTAAATTACAACATGGTTGGATGTGTTTCTTTGAGTCGCGGCACGGGGCCCAAACTTCATAGACACTTTTTTTTTTTTTGTTGGTGAAAAACAAGTACGAGGCTCTCCTTTGATGGAGAACATTCAAAAGTTTTTCTTTCTGAAGCAAACCAAATGGAATCAAACCAAATCGAAATGATTGAGAATCTACGGGTTTCGTTTCCTTAAGGCATTTTAAGACGGTCTTTGAACCAAAAGTCTAATGGATAAAAGATGATATTAATGCGAAGATGCTTTTCGAGTAATCTACATTTGGCTCTTTGTAGAATCCATGAAGCATTACTGAATAAAAATGATGAGAGGGATCAGAAAGTAGAGAGAGAGGAAAGAAGGCCTGGCCTGATATGATCTTGTATGTGAGGAGCTGAAACCACAAAGGGAGCTCCTCTGAATTACACCATTACAATATGATTTCTAAGATTGCTGGATCCATATACTATGGGAACATTTAATGCAGTCAGAAACGATAAAGAATCTGTGACCGGTGCACAGGTCCATAGATAATCAATTGGAAAAGTTGGAAAAGGTGACTGTAACAGTACGCTGGAACGTTTCCTCTGGGAAAACTTACATTTTATGACTCAAATCTAACATCAGTGAAAGTTCTCAAATTCACAAAATTCAATCTCATCTTGATTGTCGCTCCGGGGCGGCACACCATGATGACATCACAGATTACAGCCGAGGCTCTCCGGTTTCTCGCTATTGGGTTCCCCTAAAGAAAGAGATTTGACGGTGCTACAACGGGATGATGGCAGATGTAGGCTGATTTCTTAAATTAGGTGGTATTCCCCTACAACCGCTACACCATCTCTGGGCATGCTGGTGCATTCCCTGACATCACTGAGATGACTGCAGATCTGCTGGCAGCAGAAACCCAGGTCACCGAGATACAGTTACACTCACAACTGCGGAAGACCACAACACACAAACCACAGAGAGGTTCACCAGGAAAGCCCTGCACACAAACACCGCGAGTGGAGTATTGTGAGAAGCAGTAAGAGCCATGGTTATGATCATATAAGTGTTTACATTACTCTTCTTGTTTTTAAACATGATTCAGTGCAACAGTTTCACGACCCGCTGTCTTCTTTCTTCAGAGTCTACAAACCTCCAATGGTTGCATGTGTACTCGTGATATTTAATAGTACATTATCATGTGCTGCATCCCAGATCAGAAGTGCTCTTTTCCTCCTCTGTCTAGATGTGGGATAGTTGGATGTGATCCCTGTTCTGAGAGAGTTTTGGCTACAGATCCGAACCCCAGAGATGTTTATTTCTGCATCTGGTTTAGCACAGAATGATTGCAGCAATACTGTCTGGAGGTGGGGTAACAGCAGTGGGCAAAACAAGGTCTTTGATCAGGCTATTTTCTTGTTTGTGTTTTACATTATGGCATCTTACAAATATGTTAATGGTGATGTCAACTTACTTGTGTCCCAGGGCACCCACACTTTACTTTGTAAACCAATCATATAAGACAATCTAATATGATCACTTGTATATGGTGAAAAAAAGATGTGCATGTAAACATTTGGCGGGGAGCCATGAAACTAAAGCATCTGGGAGGGAAAATGGTTTGTAGTGTGTCAATGTTAGATCACGTGAAAGAGGTCAGGGAAAACATCTTTATTCGACTATTTATTGTTCATGCTGGATAATAGCGGTTTGTAGCACACACTATCTTTCCCAAGAGTCCGTCTTATTCCAAACAGACTTTTTGAGTTTTCATATATCACTGAAGTGTATACCTGTGCAATAGAAATAGTGGAGACCCTGTGATTTAATTACCTTGCCCTGTGCCGCTGTTCCCACTCTAGGCCAGGCTTCCCAGTCTCAGTCCCTCGCGTTCACTCCGGCCTCCCCACATCAGGTTCTGATGAGCCTAACTCGAAACACGTGGTCCTCGCTGGCTCCCCCGACAGATGGGACAATATCATATTATTAATGACAGAAAGAGAGAGACAGAGGGAGAAAGAGAGTGAAGTGGGGAAGGAAAATCCTCCCTCCTCAAAGGCTTGCTGGTCTTAAATAGCTCAACACTGAGCTGCCGTCGCTTCTGAGGAAGTTATTATAGGAAGGCAGCACGTCTGTGTTTGCATATGGAATATCCTCTCGATCTAACACAATACTCAACAGGCTTAGCCCCATGTCACTCCTCCGAAAGCCTCTGAACTCTGGACCCTCAAGCACACTCATGACAAGATTCCCAAAAGTATGTGGACATCCCTTTTGTGTACTTTTAGTCTGGGGCTGTTTTTCAGTTTAGTGTAGCTTTGATTAAGGAAAATCTTAATATTACACATATTTATAAAAAATATTGTACTGCTAACTTGGCTGCAGGTTGGAGAAGGCCCTCTCCTTTTTTAACATGACAATGCCCCCTTGCGGAGCACTGACCTTTGAGGGTGCAACCAATTGCTGTTGACCACTGAATGAACTGCATGATGGACAATAAACTAATTAGTTGTGTTTCCAGACTGACAAAATAACAAATTGGCCTCATATGGATATCAGACAAAGAGAAGCTTGGTGAAATATCAGCATGCAAGTTTGTTACAAAATCACAGCTGAAAAGTAGCAATCTACTGCATTTTCTGACTTGGAGTGAACAGAGCTCAGTGTTTTGATGCAACTGCTCAATCAGCCATGTTTAGTTTAATTAAGTCTTAATTTACCCAGAATTCATCGCAAGTTACTGTAGTTCGACATAAGATAGTCAGGAACAACATAGCCTTGTGCGAAAGATGAATTTAGAGGTTGATCTAAGGCCTGAGTATTAGTTCGATCTAATCCATAGTCAAAATGTATCTTTGTGACAGCAGCTCTTAACAACATCAGCACTCGACCTCACTAACGCTCTGGTGGCTGAATGGGAGCAACGGTTTTGACTACTTTGATGCTGCAAGGTATAAGCTTTCGAGACAAACAGTTTTATGTACCAAAACAAGATAAGAAACAAGAAGAAGAAGAAAAAGAGAAGTGATTTATTAATCATTTCACTATGTCGACTGCTATCAGGCAATATTCATGAGCCCCCTGAAACATGGATTACAAGTAAAACAACCTTGTGCTACAGGCTGAGTCACAAAGGCCTGATTCCTCTGCACCGAATTACTCCGGGATCCTGAGGCCATGTTTCCCGCCAGTGCAGGAAACCCCTGAACATTTACAGATCGTGGAGGTATTGAGGTGGGAGAATTGCGGGAAAATGGACACAACCTTTTCCCTTAAGAGCAAAATCTCGCTAGCAGTGTAATAAAGATTACGATTTTGGAATAAGGCTTGGGAGTACATATACCTTTGTGTATGTTGCTGCAATAAACAGACAACTAATTCCTCCTGAACTGAACTGCACAGGTATTGTGCACAAAAGAGCACACGCTGAGCGACAATAGGTGGTCTACAGCTTTAGTGGCTTTTTTCACCCCTAGTCACCACTGATTCCCTTTGTATCAAAGTACCGGAAACTATATTAACACTGAGTCAATCCACCAGAAAACACCCCTGTCTCCCTTTTTCATTTGCCCTCTCACACACACACACACACACACACACACACACACACACACACACACACACACACACACACACACAACATACACACAGAAAGGGGTCTCTGAGTTCGCAGCCAAGTGACAAAGAATTTACAGGCGTGTTGTAAGTAACTGCAGATCTAAGTGTGCATGTGAGTGTGTGAGAGAACGAAAAAAAAGGTCTGACACTTGTCTATGAGTGTCTTATTAAAAAGGTGAGAAGTGAGTGCAGTGTCTGGAGGAGGGGGTTAATTGTGCTCTTAAAAGAGGACTTCAAAAGGAGGCTGGTGTCAGGGCTGAGGGGCATGGGAGTGAGAGAGGATGAAGAGGAGGAGGAAGAAAAGATACTGATGTTGGGGGCTCATGGGAATAGCTATAAAGGAGCATAACTCAGTTATATCAATGACTTTGAGATGCTCTGAAGAGAAAGAAAGAAAACAAGGAGGGAGACCCAGTGAGAGAAGATGTTTTTATCAAGGGATGGAGGTAGGATAGGTTGGCATGCCACTTTGGTCAGACTAAAATATCTCACATATTAAATGGGTTGCCATGACATTTGGTACAAACATCCATGGTGCCCTTACTGTAGGTTGAGTCTTATCAACTTTGCCAATCCCCTAATTTTTCATCTGAAACCACCAACGGGTTATAGTTTTCATTTACCCAGTCACTGTGCAGACATTCATGGTTACCAGATGATGTGTGGTCATGACTTTACCGATGCTTCAACTTAAGCCCTTTTCACACACAGTTCCTGGTAAATTACTGGGATAACCTTTCAGGCTTTCAGTAATTTAACTGTGAGTCGATCAACTCACTGATGAAACAACTTCTAATCTCAGGGCTACTTTAGACTTAATTTGTCTCGCTAGATACTTGAAGAGCCTCAAACGTGTCATGTGATCACACCCCACACCAAATAAACTCAATTAAGTATCTACCGGTCATCAATAATTATTACCAAATCCTGCTCTCTATGATTACAAAGTCATCAACATTAGTAAGCAAATTGTAGCAAACCTTAACCAATGATTAATCTGATTCTTTGACAGTTCCTCTCATGTGCTTTCAGCCCTCGTGCTCCCTGACCTCCTGTTGTGTTAGATGTTAGCTTAATGTAGCGTAGATGATTGGACATTATCATTGTTCTAATTAGCCCCTCGAACAGGCAGCTGTAAAGCAGATGGTGGTTTGCAGCTCTCAGACTAAACACTCCAGAGCCAGAGGAGACGGATTCTCATTATCCGATATCCCTGATGTCGGGTGAAAACCTCACATCTCGATTTAGTTTAGTTTGTTTTTGGCCTGATGAGTGTGTGATGCATTTTTCTGTTGATCCCACAGGTCTTTGGACAGAGCCCATCAAAGATGATATGAGATACAAGATTGTATGCTCAGCAGAGTTGATATTAATGCCTTTTCTAAGTCACCGCAGCAGAAGGACTCACTGCAGCCTGAGGAACAACTACAGTACAATTTGTTATACAAATCCAAATTTGGATTTGTTTCATTTTTCAGAAGTTCTTGCTTCCTTCCATTTGAGAAAAACTGCTGATGTGAGAAATTTTGAACACAGGACTTTAGGTATTGCTACTTTCATATACATATTTCACTAATGCTATTTTTTACTTGCCTTACTGTACCTTTTTATGAAATCTTACCAGATATATTAGCAGCTCATTCTCATCAGATGAGGGACTACCCTGTAAAGTCACCTGTTGTTGTGTTTACTTCTGTTGAGTTCTTCGTGCACAGAGGGATTACAGTGACATTTATTACATTGGCATGTGAAGACAATATTGGGACAAAAGACCAGCTCTGTATTCATGTAGTCTTTCTGTAAACCAATGTGGACGTTTGCTTTGCCAAAAACAGCATATTTGTCACAGAATTTAAACCCTACAGCGAAGTGAACAAATTGAGTCTCCATAAATCACTCAAATCACAACCACACAAGCGATACAAAAAATAAGCACAGTTGTAAATTTATTGTTGAGGAAACAGATAATTCATGTCCATTATCAAAATGTGAAACACTTTTATGCTAAGGTAAACCACCTTGTGCTCCCTGGGAGGGAGAACAGATTGACTCAAATAACTCCAGGTGTTAGACCTTTAAACTGTTACGCGCTATAGCAAACGGCAGACAGTGGCAGGTCACATCACTGTTAAAAAAACTGAAAAAAGGAACACTTTCTAAGAACCGACTTCAAGGCTCCCACACGAGCTCTGCAAAGGATTGCTTAAAATTTCCAATGAAGATTTCTAATCAACATTAGAACTTTTCCAGTGATTCATGGTCCATCCATGTTATTCCACCTGACACTGATTACCCTCCTCATGGACAGATGGTTTTGCAGCAGTTGCATTGAGGGATTTTACTTAACCGCAGAACCAAAAAATGAAAATGAAAATATCATTTGTAACTGAATTAACTTGGCCTGTGGTGCTTATGTGTCCTTTTCCATCTTTGAAAAAGTATTTCAGCGCTGTTTAAACCATTTGTCTTGCGTAATGATATGTTAGCAGGTATGCCATCAAATATCAAGATACTTTCTTGGAGCAGAGCACAGTATAATATGAGAATAATTACTGTTCAGATAAGTTCATAATATTCTGTATTTGCCATTTTCTTGTCACTTGCATCTAGAGCTTCCCTGATTGAATTGCTTTTCTTTATACTGTATAATACACACACACACGCACGCACACACACACACACACACACACACACACACACACACACACACACACACACACGCACACACACGCACACACACACACACACACACACACACAGCTTTAAAACTAAGGCGATGCCCGTGCTTATGTGACACTATAATGTTGGCCTCTGAGGTATTCCCTCCAAGCACCCGTCTGACAATAATTACAATGATTCATTTCATTTTATTACAGAACAGACATCTCTCTTTGTGTGTGTCTTGGCCTGGGGAGAGACCTAAGTGTCTCTAAGTGACGGGTCTTTAATTACAAGCACAAACAAACGACACCACGTACATATGTTCTGGTTTACTGTAATGAGGGAGCGAGACATCAGCATGAAAATAATGTTGTCATCGCACAAAGGATTACTGAAAAAGAGATATCAAATTCTCTTTTTTATCTCCCCCAGCCTCTTTCTCCATGCCTCGCTGTAAAAAGCAATCATCGACTTTAAATTCAGTAATCCAATCTGCTGATATTGCTTTGATCCATTGCTGTGACTGAGGCAATGAATCTATGTGTACTTACGGTAATGAATTAGATCTAGAGTATCAGGCCCTTAGATTCACTTCTCATCGGGGGCCTTACAGCAGTTTAACCATGTGTTTCTGATCAGTTAAATTAATCACCGTTTATCTTGGTGAGGTTAATAACTCACTGGGACAAAAAACAAAACAAACACCAGCTTTTTGTCCATGTCATGCTCTCTGTCTCTGTCACCTGCTGAAGTTATGCTTGTCATAGGTTCAGAGGAGAGAGGGGTTGAATTACAAACCAAACTTGGCCTGCGAGCTTCAGTCAGGTAACAGGCCAAAGGAGCCTGAGAGCGGTATGCACACATGTACAAGCTCTAAGTGGTGTTTTTGTGCATGAGGGTATGCATGTTTTTCTGTACGTGTGTGCACATCTGTGTGTGTGTGTGTGTGTGTGTGTTTGTGTGTGTGTCAGAGTATGACCAGAAACACCAGGCGGTGTGAGTAATGCCTTAGCCTTTGGATGTCTCTCATATGAAGAGATGCCAGAGCCTGTTAGCAAATTATTAATCAACAATGTTATTTGGGCTAATACTGTCTGATAGCATTTTTCAAGGAAACTCTGGAATTCGTCTTCACAGCTGGACTTTTACAAAATCTCTCTGCTCTGTAACGGAGTGACAAAGGAAGAAATGGAGCAGCGCTGCAGTGTTGCAACAGTTGAGAAAGCTCGTGGCCTGTAAGCATTTGCTTATACATAATATATCAAAGACTGAAGACATTGTTTAATCTCACCTCCCAAACTCTGCAACAACACTGGATGGCAACTATCATTAATTATAGTTAGATAGATAGAATTATTTATTTTACAAGCACACAAGTTTTTCTGTCTCAACTGAAATCACACTAGTGCAAATAGTGGCTCCAGGTTATTTTATAATGTATCTTACTGGCGATATATTTTGTTGCATTTGACCCTTCTCTCTGTCTTTCTCTCTCTATCTTTCTTAGATAACAACTTCACCACTCTATCTCCTAGACAAATTGTTCTTGTGACATCATTGCTCTCATACATATATCACAGCCCACCCACTCTTCTCGATACTCCCCCTCCCAACATACAGCCCTAAAAGCTTTAGCTCATTTGCTTGGTTTATCACTAGCCATCAACTTCACGATGTTTTCTTCCATCACAAGAGTATTTTGTATCCCTAGCAACCTTTTTTTAACCTCCCAACATCAAGAAGACTCCTTCTGATTTCACGCTAGTGGCTGGATATGCTGTGAAGGACAGACGTATGTAAGGTCAGACATACCGACAGATTTACCAGCGTAAGGATCACTGCATCTGCTGGATTATCAGGGTAACAGATGAGCATGCTGGGAAGTGGAGTTGTGGATTGATTTAAGTTCATAATTTGAAAGAACAATTTTAGGAAATTAAGATTGTTGTAACTTTTCAGGAACCTGACAAAAATGTCACAATTATGTGGTTGTGTGTCTGCTTGTCTGTTTGTATTTGCATGTGCATGAATGAGAAAAAGAACCAAAAAAGCAAAAAAGACAAGGAGGCGGGCTGACACAGATATACTGTAGGCAAAAAAACGACATGCAGGCAACGAGAGAGACAAACAGAATGTGGGTCACCCTTTGCTACTGAGCTCACCGGGCTGGCATGACCCACTGCTGGAGGTCCCTACATGCTGACTGTTAGATGGCTTTAATAGGCTCCACACAGGCCAAAGAAACTGTTATGCTATTATTAATCGAAATTAAAAAAAAAAATGTAATCTGTACAATTGCACATATAAAGACATTCATTTAGCAGCTACTTTAAATGTTTTTTTTTCAAGCTATTATCAGATAAGACTACTCTCAAATGTTAAGAAAGGAGCACTGTTTAATTTTCTCAACAAACAACTACATGGAGAAGAGGAAGCTAGATTTATGATACCCACAAAAACAACATAACTGCTGGAGAAATCAGACATGAATACTTAAGCACTATGCAACTCTAACCATAAACTACGAGATCAGGCAGATCAGGATCTGAAACTGCTAGTTTTAAGATCTAGTAGGACTTATTTACCGAAGTTCAAAAATTAAAACTGAGCACATCTTGCAATGCAACTGTAATGTCACACCATTTTTACCCATTGCTCCTGACAGAGCAAATAATTCCTACGATTGCTAGAGGCTGACAAGAATGACCGGACTCAACAATCTCTGATGACTGAAAGTCCCAGATGCGTTTTCATTGCTGGCACTCTAGTTTTAGTATTGAACCTTTCAGCCCCCACTGTGAGAGTGATATTGCACCTGAAGCCAACATTAAGGCAGAAATTATGGTTGAGTTCAGTGAGACATCGTAAGCGCATAAAGATTTATGTTATGCCATATCCTGTGCACCGATTTCATTTTTTGCGTAATTTCGGCTATAAAAGGGGCAAGCTGCAATAAACAGTGGTCCAGAAAGATTTCTTCTCAGCCACTGCCTCCACGTTTCTGCTTTACCTACCTTCATGAATGCATGATTTACCAATGTTACACTTGGGTTCACTGCAAAAACTCTCGGCATCAGTCTTTGGGCTCAATTTACAGTCACATAGTGTTTGCTCTAAATGTGGTAAAACAGTGGGATTATTTTCAAATTTCATGTGTTCTTGGTAAAAATGTGTTATGCTAATGAATTAAATCAGTAGCATGGCGGTCTAGCACCATGATGGGTGACAGACGGCTGAATTGGAGAACGAAGTTTCGGTGGACCATGATCCAGGTCCCTCCAGTTGAGTGAGCGGATGTCTTGTCTCGGTCCAGTGGACCAGTCGATGTCAGGTTCAGGATTAAATCCATAATCAGACAAGATATAATGAGGTTTCAAACCAGCAACCCACTGGGACAAAGTACCATAATCCCCACCAATGAAAGGTTGAGTAGTCATCGAATCACGTGTGTTTGTTTTAGGCTCAGCGGGAAATGCCTGAGGGTTCCAATAATGTTATTTCTTAGATTAGTTAGTTGCCTCTCGACAGGCAAATGTTAACTGTCAAGGTTCTTATAAATCTCAGCTTCTTAAAAAAAAATCTTAAAGACTAGCAGTTGATAATTAATGTGGTCATTATATTTGTCTTCAAGAAGAAAATGTTGATGTGTGTCTTGAGAAACCAAGAATGGAAGAATTTGTGTCCATGAGGTACAAGTGTGCTTTTTGTGGTCTCTTTAAATGAATGAAACATATTCCTTAGAAAGAGCAACTCATGTCATGGACCTTATAAATAGAGAAGAAAGAAAAGGAATTTGTAGATATATACCTTTCCTTACCTTTCCTTCAGAGACAGTTGATGAAAATAGAACAGAAAGTCCAAAACAGTACGAGAGTAAATAGACAAAGTTATACATGCAGGTAGGTAGGTAAGTAAATACAATGTTTTGCCCTCTGGAAGTGGTAAATTCCTTACAAAGCATGCTTGCACATTTGCATGAAATACTACCTTAACTAGAGTACTACTGCAGATGTGAATATGTAAAGTCTCCAGGCAGCAGGATTACAAGTGTTTCTGTTGAGTCAGCTGAGCTGCTGGAAAATTACAGAACCAAAAGTTATGAAGAGAAGGAAACCACTTTTGCTTTGCTTGTCGTTGAGGAAAGGACCTGCCCGTGACAGCAGCAGGTGGTTAACGTGTCTCTAATGACACCGTTTAATTTTGTGCCATGCTCATCTGTCTCAGTTCGTCATCCCACATGGTTAACAAAGATGCTAAGCTAATGCTAGCTTGTTAGTCTGACAGGCCTTACTTGCACCAGATGCTTGACAGATCACATCAAAGATATGCTGCTGACTGTGTCCAATCTGTGTTGATTTACTGTTACCTTGCCACATCTTACTAGAATGTGTTGAGCTGATGTAGGAGACTGAGGCAACAGTATGGCATTTCTCCATTATCTCTTGTGAGGTCTAGAGAATACCATGTATTCAAAGGCTTATCAAATACCAAGCATTATAACACTCACACAGGATTTCTGGAGTTGTCATGGCTGCAACTATTTAACCTTTCATCACGATTTTGAAGTAAAGATATGTTACCTTTGTGTGCTTGCATGTATTTGATTGGGCAATGCAGAACTTTGCCGAATGACGTAGCATTGCCTTGCAGCAATCTTGTGCCCGATTCAACTTTTCCCCCCTGTGAGCCCTTCCAATGGCACACAGGCTAATTCGACGGACTGGCTGTATTGAAATGAATGAGAGAGTTCAAGTCTGTCTGAATGCCAAATCCTGTATTTAGAAATAAAATATATTTTAAAAAAGCATTCAAATATATCAAATTGGCATATCAATTAATGTAACTACACTAGTGGGTGTCTGCAGCGCAGTTTTAGAGCAAAAATAAAAGGGATGGTCAGGAAAAAATAACTGTGAAATAATATGTTAAGATGTGCGTAGAAGTATTGTGAGGATATTAGTGAAAGGTTATACTTTGTAAAACCCACTGTAGCCTAACAAGGATTTCTTTACTGTTTGTACTTTTGTTGCCTTCAAATTAGTTACAGGTGGAAGGTAATGTATCACTGGTTTTAGTAAGTAGGCCATAGCTCAGCGGTGATGTGAATTACCTAACTTTGCTGATGTAACACATATGCAAGCTCTGTACAAACACTGTGGTTTTTCTCACTGGAAGCTCCCATGTTGCCTCATCACCATTTCAGACAAGACCAACAATCAAAACCACTGTAAGAACCAGTGTGACATGACGTTGATGTTGGTTTGTTTGTTGTGAATAAAGTTCATGACCTGCATTGTGGCGATGCTTGTTAATCCTTTTCTATTCTATTAGCTATTAATTGTCTCTCTGGGAAACATGTGGACTCAGTTGGGTCTGCATCCAAAACATCAAAGATTCTGGTGTGTTGTTGCTTCCATATGAAAGAGTTGGCCAAAAGCAGACACTTCTTTTACTTTATTTTACGATAAAAGCGTATCGTAGTGTCAGTATGGTGTGTGTGTGTGTGTGTGCAGTCAACCCCAGAGAGAAGACAATGACGTTTGTTTTGTTGCCTCCATATGAGTAACTTGGCTGAAGTTGACACATACTGATAGCAATGACATAGTAGTCAACATGCCAATTGCACTGGACGCCATATGAAAAAGACCCTTTGAAAATCGCAAAGAAATGGTAGAGTTCCAAGTACTGTATGTCACTGTCATAACTGCGAGAGACTGTGCAGATCTGAATTTGAATACATTGTTCACTGTTGTGAACCCAAACTGACTATGGCTGCTGTGCTCTGTGGAAGAGCCATCTTGGTAAAGTCTCACTTTAATGGATAAGGCCGGTGATATTCATCAGCTCATCTTTGTGTGTGTCATCATGGCAAAATGTTTTTCTGAAGACAACAACTGTAGCGAACTACCACAGTGGAGGTTTTCAGGACTTTGCAGGTGTTTATATGTCTATCTGTCTGTGGACATATTTTGTCAGTGTGATAGCTTCACAACCATGCAAGATGCAGTCACACCTCACAAAACAAAATGAATGGTCGAGGCCGAGTTTGAGGATGGGTGTGGTCCATGCAAGGGTGCCAAAATGAGGGGGTAGGAAGTGAGAAAGGGGCCACTGGCCCCCCCACTTCACGCCCTGGGTTAAATTTGGCGTTGAGGCTGGTGTGATCCCATCGTAAGAGGGTTGCTGGTTTATATTTTTGTTATTGTCAACAAATCCCACAAAGACACTGTGTGCTTTCACACCTGTAGTTCTGTTCATTTGTTCCAGACGTAGGGTAAAAAATGATACATTCTTTCATTTTAGTTCTGGTCCGGTCCCTGTTCACACTGGCGTTTTACTAACAAAACAAGAGGAGTAAACATGACCACTCTGACGTTCTCATATACTGTAGCTTAAATACAGATCAATGAGATTGCCTCTTGAACAGATTTCATGATCAGCAGATGGATTTTTTTGTTAGGTTTTTGAAATAATGCTAAAATCCCATAACACTACTTTCATTAAATCCTGTGGTTGGTTTGTTTGCTTTCACACCACAAACAAAAAGCACCAAAGTCTGCTAGATTGTTTGGTTCGCCACAAGGTTCAAATGACAGCTTTCATACCAGCCCAAACAAACCGTACTAATCGGGCAAACGGAAGTATTTTTTTCAGAGGAATGATCTAATAAATCACAATATAAAAGCAAAGATTAGAGGCAAGTCTGAAAAATAAACTTTTGAGCAGCACAAATATGTTGTTTCTTGAGATTTGTCAGTATGGTCCTGTGGTCCCTTGTGGGAGTTGGACCCTCGGGTTGAGAACCACTGAGATAGGGTATAGAGAGATTTACCTTCAGTCAGGATATGTGAGGGACAACCGCCTGTGGGAACCAATGAGTCAAGACATCAGCAGCTAGACGAGGGGAAGCCCGGCCTCACTGTCCTCATTACAGGCAACAGACCGTTGTGATGATGAAGCGTGATGACTCCTTTTATGTGAGACCAAGTCTCATGTCTAATGGCCCTATCATTACTGGAGAGTGTAAACATGAGAAAACACTACATACAGACATGGGATTAGTCCTGGAGTAAGTGTTGTGGTTTCGTAAACCACAGATCCATGTGTGTGTGTGTGTTATGTGTGTCTGTGCAAGTGTGTGCCATCTCTGCTAGCAGTGCCTCTTCTAACACTGTAAATGCTGTAAATTTGTTGTTGTGAGCCCCAGCATGGAATCAAAGTGAGTTCGAGCATGTGATCGCAGGTACTCACGCTGGCCTTGTAAAAACTTGCAACCCAGTTATGTAGACAAATGAAGACTTATACCAGCAATCATCCATTACAAAACATACTGAGACTGAAGGGAGAAAACCATACAAGTGGAAATGTCAATATCAAAATACATCGCTTCCCAACAAAAGATAGAAATGTTTTTTTTGTTTTTTTACTTTAGAGGTAAATGTAGATGTACTCACAGCTTACACACTGTGCTACATCACCACAGTGGGACTTAGTGCAGTGGAACTTGAGAAAGAAAGTACAATATTTTGGATTATAATTTACAAATGAATTAAAGAAATATACCACTTAAATCTCAAATTCTTGCCGCTTGTAACCTTAGAAGGTGGCTTTGAATATAGCTTGCTCTCTTAAGGAGAAAGGCAGCTGTAGTCAGCTCAAAATCCAATCACAGGAAGAAAAATAACTTGTTAAACCCAATAACCCAATCTCTGTGATCCATATGTCCAGTAGGTTCCAAACAAATTCTAGTTTTTACCAGTGGGGCAGTTTGTGACTGACCGCCAGGAATTTGGGTGGAAAGTGAAAAGCATCGCTCACCCCTCCCTCATTACTACCACTGAGATGCCCTTGAGCAAGGTCCTTCACCTCAACTGCTCAGTGAGCAGCAGACCGGTCGTACTGGACAGCTTCCAGCTGTGAATATGTAACTGTGTGAATGTGTTCAGGGCGCTCTTGAAAAAAAGAGCATTGCTCTCAATCTTTTGCAAATGACATCCGGCTTATAGTGCTGTACACAAATGCACGTGACATATAGGCACCGGTTATGTAACGTATAAAGACAGACAACACAAACATTTTCCAGTCTTGAACACCTCTCGTCTGTTTGCCCGCCTTCAGACGAAATGGCCGCCTCGCTCTTGTCACGCCTTCTAATGAACCAGCTTCTGGTTGGTTCTGGCGCTCATCCCACCATTTAATGACGACCACTGATTGGTCACAGGCCTACTCTACTTTGAACTCCCTACGTGGTGAAAAAAACCAAGAAAGCCAAGAGAATCAAGACAGTTACCTCTCTCTTTTTCCCTCTTCCTCTTCCTCAGTCACCCCAAAACCTCCCCTCTTCTCACCCATGTTTCATACCTCTTTCTTAGTCTCTCCTTGACTACACATGTCTGGACTGTGACAGATTTACAAGTTTATTCTGAATGTCAAACTTCATTATGGTCACGTAAAAGGTGCTCACTAAAGTAAAGTTAGTGGCTCGGGGGTGCTGTTTTGTTCAAAAAGAACATGTCTTGAAAATCCACTTAGTGCTTCAAGTCTGCTTTGTATCTTAGGAAAAAGCGAGCATGCTTCAAATACCTGCTGAGAACTCATAGAACCCTGTAAAATAATCATTCTTGATTCATCTTTAAAGTGGAGTACCCACTACAGAGACAAGTGCTTAACAGGTTAAATCAAGTGCATTTCAAGTGCTTCAAAGTACTTTCAAAGCTTTTTGTTGTCGTCTCACCTCCTAACGAATGTCTTCATCTTCTCTGTATGGACTCTTTTTGCTTTGGTTTGCTCGCATGTCTAGACAGAATGCATTTTGTGGGGCTTTAAGTTGGCTGTCTATTGTCTACCTGTGTACCTGGGGATGGTTGGATGGCTTCACCACATCACAGGGCTTTGTCTGCATGAGTTTATTCTCTCATCAGAGACCAGACATAATTGCCTTTCAACTCTTCGCCCTCTCTTCTCCTCACTAATGTGTCGTGCGGGGGAGCTGGAACGTCTCTACCTGCCGTGCTTAGAGGATAAAGCCACGCTGGTCACCTGCTAACTGAGCGTGTGCAGAGAGGTTAGGAAAGCGGATGGAGGGGGTTATTGGCCCACTTCAACCTGATACCTGAAATTCAACCTCATGACATGGAACAGGACAGGTGTCTGGTTCCAACTATGGCCAAAGTAATGGCTGTGAGTGTTGGTGGGGGGTGGTGTGTGTTGTGTGTTCGGGCCTGGTGTGGCAGGTTACAAAATCCTCATTAACATTAGGAAAGAGCTGATGGAACTTCCAATGTCTCAATCCATCCCCTGGCCCCTCACCCTTATGTGACCTTTATGCAAATGTGTGTGTGTGTGTACATGACCGTGTGTTTGTGTTTATGTGTCGCCAAATGTGTAGGGTTGGAGGTGCGTGCATTTGTGGCAGCTTCAAGGTCAAAAGAGCACTAAAAGCTGTCTTTAAAACTAACCAGACTACCGCATTGTGATGTCTGAAGCAGGATGCTCTCCGTGCTTGAAAGGTCTGGGAGCATTTTGGTCAAAAACCCCCGAGCCTCCGCAAACACGCGCACACACACACACACACACACACACACACACACACACACCTGGCCTCCATTTTACCTCCTGCCTGACGCAATTCTGCACGTCATGGCAGCCGCTCCATAGATGTATCCCGTACAAAGGATTTCTGAAGAGAGCTTGTGTTGGCCCTGAAGAGACAAATATCATGGCACTGGATGTAAAGCTGAAACAATTATATGATTCATCTGCAACTATTTTTTATTATCGATTAATTGTTTTAGTCATTTTACAATAGCAAACTGACATTTTTTTGGGACAGTTGGTCAAATAAAACAAGCTACATGAATACGATACATCAGGCTGTGAGGAATTATAACGGTCATATTTCACCATTTTTTAGACCTGGCGATTAACAATGTACAGATTAATCAGTAATGAAAATAACTGTTATTCGCAGCCCTTGAGGAAGCAATGAGAAAGCAAATGTAGTGTATACATACATTCGTCACAGCTGAGTTTGATATATCAGCAGAAGAACTTCTGTATCCTGTCTAATGATTAATTTTAGCTATGAAAGTTAATGAATTCAGTTACTTGAGTTGAATTTAATGAAGGTTAACTACAGACATTAGCAAAGAGATGATGTGTCGAAAGAAGACTAAGATCCTACAGCTACACACTGAGAGTTAAAGAGTCCTAAAAAAGTTGTACAGACTTAAACTCCTCTCAGATAGAGACAACATGCCTGCCTCACACTTGTCCCGCCTTCTAATGAACTGGCATCTGATTGGTTCTGGCACTCATCCCACCTTTAATGACAACCACTGATTGGTCACAGTCCTACTCTGCTTTCAACCTCCTGCCTGGTGAAATAAACAAGAAAGCCATCCGCAACATCACTCATCAAAGACAATTATCTCTATTTCCCCCTCATTCCCTTTATCCCTCTCCCCCTTCCACAGTCCTCCTTTCTGACTCATGCTGTATACCCTAATTTAGTCTTTCTTTAGCTATGTAGATGTCTGTCATGTGACGGATGAGTCAGTTTATGCTGAATGTCAAACTTCATTAAGGTCATGTAAAAGGTGCTCACTTAAGTCTGTTAAATGCAATGTTGCAAGACTTTGCTGAACCTAGGACTCAATAGATTCAAGTGTAGATTTACAATGACAAAAATGGCACAGACAAGTCATGTTATTATATATGCCTTCAAATAATTGCAAGGCCCCAACTGCAACAAAATCAAAAGACCTGGAATGTGTCATTAATTTAACCCCGCAACACCAAAGTACATCTGGATTTTGATTAGTTATTTTGAATTTAAAAGGTATCTGTTTATGTCATTTCTGTGATGTTTGAGAAAGTAAGATAGTAAGACAATTTTCTTTTCTTCTCATTTCCTCTTTTTGCCTTTAATTATTTCCGAGAGGTGGATTGAAGGAGCTATAATCATTAATTTATCCATCCGCTCGCTTTCTCTGAAACCAGAACTAATCCACCTGTTGCATTATTGACTCGGAACCAACACTCCCAATCCCCACATCAATATTTCAGTGAAGACCATGCACCTCCACTGGGCAGCACGTTGAGATAGTTGTTGATGTTGGTGCGGTGCATGATGGACAAATCATAGCCCCCAGGAGATTTTGTTCAAAATGAACACGGTGGTAACTGGTAGGTTATTGTTTTGCTTTATTCTGTACACTTTGAGTCCCCCTATTTAGCATTTAGTAGTAGCAGTAAACAAGCATTTAATACATTCTTTATAGCAAACGATAATAGGACTACAGTTTTTTTATGTTTAAATAAAAGTTGAGACAATTTTTTTCTCCATTATTCTGTGAGGCAAGTCTCAAAGAAGACATTTCCAGCAACAGATAGTGATAAAAAGACTATACATAGATAATATAAGGATCATTCATATCTGAAAGGAGCTCTTCGGGTCAGTGAGTTAATTTCATCGACACTCATGGGGTTGCCAGTATAAATTAACAGCAGGACAAATTATGGAAATGATTATTGCCCTGGTGACATGTAATTTGTTATTATGAGAAATGTATTGTAAGAATTAGCATTCCAGTGGTAGTTGTGTTTCGTATTTCAGATTTTTAAGTCTCCGGCAACACGGTAATTACTTCCATAGTTATTAAAATATGGAAGCTATCTCAGCTGGTAGAAGCACTAACATAAAAAGCTGTCAGCAGAGCATTGGGCAACATTTCAAAACTTTAGGATTACATTTCAAAATGTAAACTCAGTGGTAGAAGTGGCACCATCTGATATGGGGAGTTGCAGTTTGTAATTCAAGTCAGTAGTTGACAAATTAAGTAAGAAACTGTCTGCAGACGGATCCGATGAGGGTTTGTGACGTCAGACTTTGAACTGGTCCGGGTACATTCTGTGCTTAAACACGGTGGTGACTGCTTCCTCACTTGTGCCTTGAAAAACCAGGACCAGCTTTCAGCCATTTAAACTATATGAATGTCTTGTTGGCACTGTGTTTCGAATGAGAAGAATCAACATTAGTGATGATGTTAGTGTATACTGAGCTTACAGAGCCACACACTCTGCAAAGTCTATGTTTCTGACTGATTGTTTGACTTGATAGCTCATTATGGCATCAGTGCTGTTGGTGTCTGGATATATCTGTAAGGCAGATGTCAGAGGGTTATGTCTGTTTCACAGACGCAAGGTTTGGTTTCTACAAAATAAAATATGGCATCACTTTCCTTCAAATGTATAATTAGCTCTGTTATGACTTCATATTGAGTCATAATTTTCATGGCCCTAAGAAATAAACTATTCCTTCTCACTGTCGGTTTTAGAGGACGGTTGTGAATGAAGAAGAACAACAGGCCTGCATCACGTTGCTCTCTGTGTCGTTTGTTTCCATTGGTAATGAGCCTTCAGTCCTCTGACCTACACAGGTACATCGGATGGATCAGATAGAGTCCATTTCAAGAAGTATCTGGTTGTGATATCTTTATCCCATAATCATCTGGATCAGCCCCGTAAGAAGAGAAAATACTTGTGTGGCTCACTTGATGTTCCGTAAATTCTCAACAACAAAACGTTCCTGTGAATGACAGAAACCAGATTGTTAAGTCTCCAATATGTGACAATCGTGACGTTATTACGTGAAGACAGTGCTGCCTTTATGTGTCATTTGTAGCTTTAGGAGAGACATGTTCGTGATTATAACCTTGCCCTTTTTTTTTTTTAGAAAATCACCATGAGGAGACCATCAGAAGTGCAGTGTCTAAATCATAAAATACCCTTAAACCAAAGCACCAGTCTTATTGTTTTAATACACCATCTCAGAACATCTTTGTTTATGCGATGTGAAGGTCGTGTCTCCTCATTCAGGAGTCTGGCATACCTTCTGAGGCTGCCTGAGAGAGGTGTTTATTCATGTTTCTCTTATTGCTGCAGTTAACACGCTGATCCGAGTTTCTTTCCATTTCAAGTGAATGTAATACATTCCAATAGAATGACAAAAATAATGCACTCAGTGAGAGGGACAACAACACACAGCTTTAAAGGGACTGTGTTGATCCATTTTAATTTATGACTTTGAATCAAAAAGCTTGTCCAAAACAGATCATATCAAAGTGCTCAGCATTATTAAGATTGTCACTGACGTTTTGCATTCACTGAGAATTATCTGTTCAGCTGCTTGACCGTAGCTGTAATGTATCTGTACGTTATCGCAAGACCCCCTTTTAGTCTGTAAGTGCTTTAATGTGTCTGTAATTAAAGTTAACTGCCAGGGACATTTCTGCAGAGCTGGTTTGAGGACCATAATGCGTTCAAAGCCACCAGCTCAACCGCAATGAAACAATTAGAATCACTGAGCCGAACTGCTGGTCCCTAATGGCGTTTTCCTCCTAGGCATGAGCAATCAAGACTTTTCCAAGGCATGACCAGCGGAGCCAGAGGGGACTCTGTGTCAGATCATCTGGGCTGGAATCCGCAAACCCGCTCATTTTACAGATCTAAAATCCACAAGGCTCTATGGGAATAAATAAGATCATAGCCATTTGCTTTAGCGGCTGACCCCGGATCAGCAGTCCCACTCTACTTGACTTTGAAGTGTGGCCTTCGATTGCAATGGCATTTTAAGCCAAAACTACCAGACAATGAGATTGACTTATTTCTCTCCTACTTGGGGAGGGGGGGGGGGGATATTTTGAAAAATGTGGCCAAATCTAAAAAAATGATATATTCATCAGTAGAAAGGTACTGCTTTTACGTTGTGAACCAAATATACGAGACTTACGACTATAGTTATGTAGGCCTAGCATCAACATGATAGTAAGTCTTATTTACTTTTCCTTTTTTTGTTAAAAATGAAAGTCTATTATGTAAAATTAAAAATAAAAATTCAATTGTTAGAAAGAAAAAGAATTTCAGCTGTGTGTAACTTATTTTAAAGAAAAACAACGTTTGAATTACAATCTTTTCCAGAGAGGGAAGCCCCTACAGCCTTTTAAAGAAGTTCAGGGGGAAAAGACGAATAAGCGGTGCTTCACTGCATCCAACAAATTGTTTTCTGGTGTGACGAAACATTTCTTTCCCTCACGGACGACTGACTTCCACCATCTGAGTCTTGTTAAGACTGTTACACAGAACAACAAGACTGCGGGGCGAGGCAATGAAGAGATCAATCAGTAAATGATCGGCAACTGATAATTAGTTCAATAGTGATTCGTGCTTACGATTACAACACAACAATTATTAACCGGTTTGAAAATTTCAGCGCAATAAAAGAACACTCAGATATATACTGTGTGTATTTGTTTTTGCTTTTTTTCATGTGTATTGGTGCGTGTTTTGTGTATACAGAGTAGTTTCAGAGCTACTGACTAAATGTTTTTTCTCACTTTCACTTTATCTCTTAGCATTTTTCTGTCCCTTTATCTCACTCCTTTGTTCTTTCCCTGGGAGTTTCCATTTTTATTGCTTCACAAGTTAACATTCATTTATAAATAGTTCTGCCTTTAACCATGACAGTTATGCACTTCTGTTATCATTACTATCATCACGACCCACCTAAAAATACATAATTACTTTTACAATTTATCAAAGAAAGTTCAAGTCATGTATATTCAAGACTTGGCAATCTTGAAGATTTTCATTTAAATGAAAGTCTGTTGAGTCACTATCCATCACCAAAGGAGGTAACTCGTTTTTGATTGGCCCACTGATGAAAGTATTATAATATTTATACATTTGCAGTATTACATTCCTGGGAAAAGTGCTGAGGTAAAGTTTTTCTCTATTGTATACACACAAAAAATGAAACGGCATACAATAAACTATCAGCATATATCTATTGTTTTTTTCTAAATCAACCAAGACTGAAATCTTAAGAATTGACAGTTTAAGGGCTTCTCAACTATTTTGTCCATGAAATGTCATGAAACTAATAGTTGATCATATAAATAGTTGCTGGTTCATTTTCTGTCAATGGACTTGATCTATCAACTAATTGTATCAGCTCTAAGAGACTTACAATGAATGAAAGGATGTTTGTCATATCAATGCAATATATTTTGATTAAATTAAATTAATCTAATGAATGAAATATGGATGCGGAAGAGAAATATATATCATATCCAAAATGCAGCACGGCTGGGGGTGTTTTTTCTATCGGTATCAACACTTTGCTAGTTTCTTCTTCAGATAGAATCATGTTCACATCTGCCTTAGTGAATCCTCTAACAGAACCGTCAATCTTAAAAAAATCTACGGAAAATGTACAAGGATCTTTAATTACATGAAGAACTACATCGTAAAGTGCTGTCCGTGGTGCTGAATCTTGTCTACAGGTGTTGACATATAACATGGTTCTCTGTTACCTGAATAAGTGTAGCACAGATTGTCTTCGTTAATAATTTGCTTTAGAAAATGCATGTTATCAGTTGACATTAATGACATCCAACACAAGCATCCAACATCTTTCCTTTTTTACTGCTTTCATGTTGACGCATCCCCAGAACGAATATTTTGGAAATCCTAAAGTAATAATACATGACGAATTGACACTGAGAGTCTAAATGAAGGAAAAATACAGCAGCATGTGATAACCCAAACCTATCTGCTGCATTCCTCGGACAGGAGTCAGATGTTCCAGTAATAACTGAGAACGTATGAGAAGAAAAGGCAAGGGTGGAAATATGGCTGTTGTCTGACAATGTGAAAAGGAAATTAAACAATACTGAAACCAGACAGTAGACCTAGATTCTTGAAAGGCAAAAAAACAGCAACACACGTAAGGTACAAATTCTGTTATCTAAACACAGAGCAATGTTTATTTTAAGATTACAATCCAAGTAAAGAAGTCACTTGACAGTATCTGTCAAAAAAAGCTGAGGGACTTAACTCAGCTCAAAACTGGTCTGTGTCTTTTCACTGAGAGTAAACTTTTGGACATTATCAGGCAAAGGCAACTATGTGTCATGGAGGGTGGGGGACTTTTTAACATCGTCACAAACACCACAAAAGGTAATTTTACTAATGAGTATCCCTTAAATTGGAGAATAAGACGTAAACAGGAAAGTTACACTCATGTCGATGAACTGAGCATTTACAGCAAATGGCTACAAAGCCATATTCAGCAGAAAAGGCTTTGCCCTTTGACGGACCAACGCGATTCTGCTGAATGAAGGTTGGAGTGGTGGGGGGAGTAATAGGTGTCAAGTTAATAATGACTGTACACCTGCATGAGTATGATTGGATGTACGAGTGGCCGCAGATCTGTGAATGAGCCAGTGATTGTGAAGCATGAATGAAGCAGCTAACAGCAATCAGCTAATGCCTGAACTAACGCTTTGCTTCATCTCTTATTTATAGTTGAACTTTGAACTACTGTTATATATTTAGGTAACGTCCCCAGGGATTAATATTAATTGAAAACTAGACTAAATGCAAATTAAATCAACTTTTATGGTCATACACGGCACACAATGAAAATTATTGTCAGTATCTAACCCATTAGGAGCAATTGGTAGCTACTATCTTGCGCCCGTTGAGTAGTTTGGGGGTCCGGTGCCTTGCTCAAGAGCACTTGGCAGTGCCAAGGAGGCAAACTGGTGCCTCTCCAGCTACTTGAACGGTGACCCTCCGGTCCAAAGAAAAGTCCTGACAGACTGAGCTACTGCCGCCCTACTGCAGACAACGACATGTAACTTAGAATGAAGTTCAATATTGTTTTGGTATTTATCAAAATATGTCTAGTAGCCCGGTATTCAGGCAACAATCTTGTGATACACATTTAGCATTTCAGAACTTTGGCTTCATATGTTAAATGAAAAAAAGTGTTTTGTGGAGAAACACGTTCATATTTCTCAAATTAGTGAGGGCTATTTTGGTATTGCAATTACCAAAACTCATATCTTATCATCATTAGCACTGAAAAATTTCAAATAACAGCAATACTAACAATAGTAATCGAGAGGACAAAAAATATTAGAAAAGATAGACCTAGAGCACTGCAAAAGGAGAGAGTTTTCTTGTGGACTTGCTCTACTAAACTGGTGGGGTTTTGTCTGGGAAGGGGAGGAGACAGAAAAAAGAGGGAAAGGGAGGGAAAGAGAAAACGGGGTGGAACAGGACCCCCCCCACCCTGCCCCCCCACCCACTCCCTCACCCCCCCCCCCTCCCCACCCACCCACCCACCCCACACACATGCACACACACACAAACACACATGTACATGTGTAGACACACACGCACACGCACACGCACACACACACACACACACACACACACACACACACACACACACACACACACACACACACACACACACACACACACACACACACAGCTCTTCAAAGCCAAGTGGTTTTCATAGACATCCAATTACACTAAGAGATGACATCTGGGGAACTGCAGCAGATAAATAAGGTGAAAGGAAAGACAAGATTCAGTCACCTCAGAGAAACTCCAGATAACCAGAGAGCGCACCGCTGATAGAGATAGGAGAGAGGGAGAGGCAAAGGAAAGAGGGAGGGGGCCAAAGGAGAGAGAGCCACACACAGGAGGAAAGAAGAGAGGCAGCACACTGCTCCAGCGCTCAGACTCCATGAGGACAGAGGAGAGATAGGGAGCTCAGCTCACTGACAAGACGCACAACAAGAGAGGGGAGAAAGACGAGAGCTCCCGGGATCAGTTACACTCAAGTAACTTCAGACCAGCTCCGACAAACCCAGAGAAACAAAGAGAGAAAAGAAGAGAAGAAAAGAACAAAGTCTGGGATCTGTGACTCTTTTTGTTGTGGCCCGCCTTGCGTGGATTTCTCGGGACATTTTATGAGAAGCAGCATTAATCCTTTTTTTTCTTTACTTTTATTCAATTTGTACTGAGCAATTTGGCATCTTTTATCCAGACCTCCTCCGCCTTCCTGTTATCCACCTCCCTGGACTGGAGAAGATAAGTGGTTTGGGACACGTGTGTGGAGTAGATTTTAACAGTGTTTATGAATGAACTGGGTGTTTCTGTCTTTGGATGCGAGAGTGTAGGTGTACATTGAAACTTTAAAAAAAGGATTTTTGAGTGTGCGTGTCTGTGTGAGAGATCAACCGGGGGCAAAAAGCAGCAGTCTTTGGGAGGAGAGGGAGGAGGTGGTGAGAGGTCTTTGGGGCAAACCCCCAGTTGTTCCTGTTGCGAGGTGATCTGAGTTATGGATGTTGACGCATTCCTGCGGCGCTGCTGAGGGATAAACAGCACCCGGGGACTACAGCAGAGTCAGCCACAGCCCTGCAGGCTTCACCGCCGCAAGCAGCTGCTTCACCATCATCATTACTGATAGCGCTACATCACGTTTACCGCAGTCAGCCATTCTAACACCTACGGTCCCAGTGAGGTTGTGGGCCCCCAGACAGAGGAGGTGTAGTCGGTCAGTCAGGGGGAGTTTCTCCCGCTCTCGCTCCCTCTCCCTGCACCCAGCTCAGCATGCCCCAGCCCCTGAGCACCTCCACAGCTCTCCCAGCTCCACTACCATGTGTAGATGGACAGTGACACAAGGTGCACCGGTCGCCTGGTTCTCCACCTGCCCCTGCTACAGACCTCCTTCACTCCTCCTCTCCATCATCTTCCTCATCCTGCTTCTCCTGCTCGGACCCACCTCATCCTCACCCCTGTCCACTTCATCACCAGACTCTGAGAAGAACCACAATGCACCGCGAGGGGCTCCCCCTCACATCTTCCACCCGTCACCCGCACCGCTGCACGCATCCTCTGCGAGGTTGCCAAGGGCGACCAACATGTCATCGTCCTCTGCGACGGTCGTCGGGCGCCATGTGCGGAGCAGCTACAACCATCTGCAAGGAGACGTGCGCAGGAGGAAACTGTTCTCCTTCCAGAAATTCTTCCTTCGCATTGACAAGAAAGGAAAAGTTAACGGCACCAAAAGTGAGGATGATCCATACAGTAAGTCAACGTTGTTACATTTCTGAATGTGTTTCAGTGGTTCTTATCATTTTAAGCAGTATTTGAGCATATAAATAGTAACTTGTGAGACTTAGAAGACCAACTGGGATTTTTTGAAGCTTTTGCTGTATATTTAGCCATTTAATTTCCTCTTAGACTTTTTTGTTGCACTAAAAATCTATAGAAGAGCGCGAAGGGAAGTCCACGTTAAGATGTTTGCTGTTAAACATTTTTATGCCCTTATCTGTCAAAGAGAACACTCGGACAAATGATAGACTGATTTTCACCCGCTTCATCTTGTGTGTTTATCTGGGAAGAGAGATGTTTCTGGTTGTCCACCCAGGGCAACCGCGCACATTAAGACAGGTGACTGGGAAAAGGAACAAATAACAGAGCTGCGTGCTTTTCAGCCTTTTCACCATGTAGAGGCAGGCCAGGGAGAAAGGGAAGGGGGAGCATGAGAGTGGGAAAGGAAAAAAACTAAATGAGTAAGCAAGGAAGATAAAAAAAGAGAGATGATCCACTGGAACCAATTAGAAACTGCCCAGAAAGAAAAAGAAAGTTTTTCTTCTTTGAGGAAATATCTAAAACACAGCTATTACCAAACCCCTCGGGAGAATGACAAGTACACTTACTCCTCACTGCCATTGTCCTGCAGCTATAATGGTGGTGTGCATATGCTAAGTATGAGGTAATATGGACTCAGATGTAAAGTATTAACTATGTGATTCCTGCTCCTTTTTATGGTTTTACATTTTGAGGGCTGTGAAATATGATTTTAACCTTTATGTATCCTGAGAAGGGTCACTGAGCACACATGCTCTTTTGTCAGAACCACTCAGTCTCACATTCACAGTTACAGTTCCTCTCCTTCACATTGGGTAGACTCCCAGCTCGAAGTCCTCCACTGTGGGGCACTCAGAAACTCCACTGGTATCTTTAATGCACCTTGAGATAACTCAACTTTAGTTTTTGAGAGTATGATTGCATGATTAATTTGTGTAATCTCTTGGAAGATAATAGGACGTAAGATGTAAGATGTAAGATGAATGTAAAGAATTGCATTACAACATACAATTATGGTAAAAGCTTTGCTTTGTTTTCAGTTACTTAAAAAACATAATAGCTAGATGGTAGCGAGAGACCATTGAATCTTAACACTAGCAAATATAAATACTTTTAACGACTTGTAAGGGTGTAAGGGCCATCATAATCATTTATGACTGATCCAGAACAGAAAATCAGCTGTTATCATTCTGTAGTCCACAACTTCATCTTCTAGTTAAACACATCTGGAAGTTCTCCAGAACTGCCACAGTCTTCTGGTCTCTGAGCGGCTCAGAATAGCTGCATGGCCTCAGGGCACATTGACAGTAGTTGTTGAGGGAGAACAGAACATTATTCCCACATTTACCTGCCCAGAGTTTCCCTGCCAGCTCACTGAACAAGATGGGTGACGTCCAAAACACAAGTTAATTTCTTTAAGCTTATACAGCAGGCTCATGCTGCATTACGTCTACTGTATGTGTTTGGAAGTGTGTGTCTGACTGTAATCTTTATAAATGGATCTTTATCACTCGCACAGCTTCATACACATGTCATAGGTTTGTATGCATCTGTCTGTGGGTCTGTGGTGCTGTACAAGCCTCTCCTGCTAAGAGCACACACACTTGAGCACAGAGAGGCCAGTCTTGCACATGGCCTCCATATGGCAAAGCCCACTTTTATTAGGGCCAGGGCCAGTGTGAATATGTGTGTGCGTGTGTGTTTGTGTGTGTCTGTGTGTGTGTGTGTGTGTGTGTGTGTGTGTGTGTGTGTGTGTGTGTCTCTGTGTGTGTGTGTGTGTGTGTGTGTGTGTGTGTGTGTGTCTCTGTGTGTGTGTGTGTGTGTGTGTGTGTGTGCCACTCAGACACCAAGGCTCTGCCAGACATGGCTGAAGGAATTTCAATTAGCGTCTCTTCCTCCCTCCCCTTGCCTGCAGTCCTCTCTGACACACGCATGCACATGTGCACACACATGCACATAAAGAGCTCAACCATTAGGGTGCAACGTGTCACTAACCATAATGGCATCAGGTCATGGCATTAGAAGCACCATCCATCACTTTCAACAGCTCTTGCCACTTGATTGTGGTGGGAAGCAGGTAAAAACTTTCTAAAGGAAAGGGAAAATCTTAAATATGAGGACTTGGTCAATGGAGGCCCAATCTTTCAGGTCATATTTTATCATTGTAGTATATTTAGTGGATATTTCTCCACAAGTTTCAAGTGCAGATGTTTCACGGGTATAAGATTCTAAGACGATGAGACGATGAGAGGAAATTTGGAGATTTGGAGATTCAGCTGTAATGAAATAATGCTAAAAAATAATTAGTGTGTCTTCATAATACATTTTATGTTCAGGTGCTAGCGCATTAATAGTATCTGCATCCGTGCACAAGCTTGCATGTACAGCAGTTTGTATGCCTATGCGCCACCTCCGCCAGCTCCTTTGCATGTGCTCTAAAATCCGCAGAGGACAAATTGTACCTTTCAAACTAAACCAAACAGAACAGAATTAAATGTTCCTCCCCTAACTGCAAACATGGATGGGGTAATTGACATACTATGCATCATGTTTTTGCCTGATCATTCCTGCTCAGAAGTTTCAACGCGCTTTTTGCACATATGCTACAGGTTATTAAATGTTTAGTTTATACTTTATAGTGAGTTTTAGAGCCGATAGAACCAAAACAACTGCTTCAGACTCGAGGACAAATTAAGACTTTGATGAAGTTTTCTGGCCTTTTCGTGTTCCTTAAACACACATGGCTCTTTTGAAATAATGCAAAGATCTTCTACATATAACAAACTATATCATATAATATACCTACACAACACCGTGTACAAACATTGCGCCAATGTTTCATAGCAAACTCAGGGGTTGCACATCTATTAGTTGACCCAAGATCTTATTTGTCAAAAATGGATTACTCCCTTAGGAAAGCATCAAATTGAACGCTGGCGAGGGGGCAGTTGTTAGTGTTGTTATCATGGTCTAGTAGTCTGGTAATGTTCAGGAGGTCAAATTGCAAATGAGTGTCATTAGATGGTGTCAGAGGTGATGAAGAAGTTTCAGCTCCAGCTCCGGGGTCGAGGCTGTCCTCCACAGCCGAGCCTTTCTAATCATCTTGTCAAAGCTCAGGGCAGTACATCATTCAGGGTTTAGGGCCTGTATTGTGAATGTGGGCTCACTGGTGCATGTCACTGTTTGTCTATTTGTGCTCAGGTGATCAATGCCCTAGTATCCATCTCACCCCATAAGGCCTTCAAAATAAGGCACTCCTAGTCCGAATATTGAAATCCTGTCCGAGACTCAAGTGATTAGCATTGATTCAGCCACTGACCTTAAGCAACAAAACTGTCCTTGTTTTCTTCCCTCGACGTCATCCACAGACTGTCACATCTTGTTTACAAACAAACGCATAAAGCAATGAAACAAATGGACATGTGTTTGCAGTTGGACCTCAGACTTGTGGTCGTGCGAAGCTCAATTAGAACTGAATGGTGCCAACTTGACTAAAGTTGGAGCTTTGATTCTCACTGCGGCCAGTGGGATTGTAAAAGCTGCCACACATACAGTACTTATTGTTAACATTAAACACGGAAGACACATTACCCACTGACATGAAGGAATCAAAAGCCCCATTATTCATGGAGAGTCTAATACACTTATTATTCTGATTTAGTGCAGGTTTGCCATGTCCAGGCTAATTACACAGGTCTGCCGCCTCTAGTTTGACCTCCAGCTGTTGACCCAAGTCAGGAAGCTTTGTGAATGCTAAGGTCAACGCTACACATAGTGCATCACTTTTTGCCTTTCTGTTACTCTGCCATTGTCAGTTATGTGGTGTAGGGGGGGATGCAAATTCCACATTTTGTGTGCAAAACAAATTTCCAATTATAGCTTGAGATCCAAATTGATCCTTAAAGTGCATATTCTCCATCATACAAAGACATTTTGTCTGTAATTGAATATAAAAAGTTTTGTCTCCTTCATACAATACATTTTAAGTGGTGCTTGTGACTGACAGTAACAAGACAAAACAAGGCAGATCACTGCACTAGAATGAAAGAAAACTACACTTGATTCTAGAAACTTCATGGAAAAAGTAGATTTTTATTGGAAATGTTAAAATTATTTTACCACACTGGTAGATTTTTCCACTTGCTTTGATAAAATGTGGTTGTTAGAGACTCAATAAAAATCCTTTTGTGAAATGGAGCTTTTTGCTGTTACGGTCAATATCACAAAAAGAAAACCCCCGAGAGATTTGTTGATTCTGTGTGTCTCTTTCTCTTTTAAAACATGAAGAATGTAAATTTGTGTCCTCTGATCTTCCAAACCACAAGCGCTTCTTAATATTCCTCCTCCGCATCTATAAACCTCCAATGACTCAGAATGATTAATGCGGAAAAAAAATGTATCAAGTGCTTGCCCTTCCTGACCATCTCAAAATGAGTCCCAGCCTTTTCCCCCTTTTCAGTTTCTGTGCGTCTTCATTTGGCTGCCTGCTCTCCCTGCTCTCTGCTTGATGAGCGTGTTTAGGGTTCTCATGGGAAAAGGTAACCGTGTGGCCCATAAAAGAGAGTTATGAGGAGGTCCTGGATGCACCAGAGTTTAGTGTCAGCATTGCTTTTCATTCAAAGTACCTTTGACATCTTCATGGACTCTTCTTTGCAACAGCCGTAAATAAAAGTGATGCCAAACGTCGCCGCACAAGCTTGTTCAGGAAACATTGAACCTATCATCGAGTACTCCATGTTTAACATCAACAATTCACTTCAGCTGTGCTCTAAAAACTTACAATAAACATATACTGCATGCACACTCCCTCTGATCCTCCACTACTCCAGCATTCATTGTGCTTATGGCTGAAACAAATAGGAAGCGCTCCTGATGGCTTGTAAACAAAAATCATGGAAAACCATTCGAGGTAACGAGTGAAATTAGGCTCTTTTACTTCGAACCCCATTACATCTTATGAGCAGCAATCTGCTTGTACGGGCGAACAAATCATCAATTCATTTTCACACACCACTCTGCATGATGATGTTTTGTTATTATCTAGAATGCAGCGGGAGTCTGGATCAAATCATGTCAGTTCTGAGTCGCGACTCCTTTTACTGGAATCTACGGAGCCAACGCTTTCAGTCCTACAGAAACATGACATAATATTGATTAAATCTTACATAATAGCAATATTATTTTACTAAAACGAAACCAAGCCAATGCATTGATAACATTGTTGTAGACTTTTGAGGAAGACGGATTAACAAGCCGTTAACTGAAAACAAAGTATTGCATAATCTTAAACTCCTGGAGTCTGAATGGTTCAGTCCCAGAAATCAGGCCTCAATATCTAAACAGCCAAGACTCTTTTCACGGAGAAAACCTGCATGAGCAGGTTACACTGTGAAACAGGCTGTGAGGGAATCAGCATTGCTGAATTTACCCGCTTTAAACATTTACAACTTGTGGGCCTTTAATAAATATTAGACACAATAGGAGACTGGAAACTTTCAAAGGCTCCAATAATTCTCCGGCCCCTTTATTGTGGAAAGATACTCATCGGCGTTTGGCATTTTCATTTCCTCATTGCAACAATATAGTGATGTTGTGTAGCAATAAAAAGAAAGTTGTCAGACAAAGCTTTAATTTGTAAAAACAGTGCCCATTTCTGACTTTGACTTGAGTGACTAAAATGCAACGTTTCGGTCAAACGCTATATTTTCATCTATAAGTAACTTTTTTCTTTAATCTACAATAAATTACTAATATTTAAAAAAAAAAGTATTTTACTATTCATGGCTAAGAGAAGATAAGAGCCACACGAGGGGTGAATGTGAAGGTCCAGAGATCCAGATGTACGAGTGCCTTTTGACCCTGTAACCTAACAACCCGACCAAAGTAATTTATAGAGCATGTGTGTGTTTGGATGTCTTTGAAAGAAACATGCAGTTCTGAAAATGATCAAAACAACTCTTCACAGTAAATAAAAAGTTTCTGATCGAGATGTTCGATAAGATATTTCTACATGGTTGAAGTGCAGTTGTTATACTTTTGAAAGCAAGTGTTTTTCCCCCAGAGTCGCTGAGGAAAATAAATCTTTCCATCACTGTTTACATATTTCCTATCATCGCTGCTTGATATTTTACCATCAATTTGCTGCCCTGTCCATTAAAGTGTCAGCTACAAGAAAACTAAAATAAGAGCCAGATTTCTGTAGGCAGACCAAGGCGGCGCTGCCGCAAACGCCACTAGTCAGGCACCACCTTAAACAAAAGTCTTTCAGCTGCAAATCATGTGTCTGTAAGATCTTCTGCCGCTTTGGAACGCTTCGGCTCTCTGAAGAGAAAATAGTTCCAAACATCGAGAGTCGATTACTATCCACAAATAATCTTAAGTTGGACATCTTTGTTTTGATGGACAGCCTTTTTCATTGTTTATGTTATATGGAGGATTCTTGCAGAGTACAATGCATAAATATCTTTGAGAGAGAGGAAGAGAATGAAAGAGGAACAGGGGGAGATACTATGGTTTACAATAGTTACGATAGTTCTCTCAGTAATCAACCAGATGTCTAAACATATCAAGATTTAGTGTGAACCATCACTTCCATGTAGCTGGTTTGTCCTAAAGGAGCAAAGGTACTTTCCAAATACACTTATTTGGAAGTTGTGTGGAAGTGTTGTAAGCCTCTGGGAGTACAAAGTGATATCCTTAAAGTGTTACATGCAGCCCACTGGGTCCATATTATCTACATGGAGGGGCACTTGCCTATTCAGCTAAGTTTCTGACCCATCTCACTGCTGTCCTAACAACAATCCAACAGTTTGTTGTTGTCCAAATAACAAATCCAAACGTACAAATTACATTTGGCGACACACTGCAAAGCAGAATCACAGCAATATTCACTTTGGAGTAAACAATGATGGGAACTTTATTAGCATTATTTCCAGTTAAAAATCTAAATGTGCAGTATTTGCCACCTTGAGCACCTCTTGTCTCTATGGCTTAATGTTGTGACGTTGTGTCATTTCAGCAAAGTTGGAGTCCGGTACTACTTTGTTCTAGAAAGGATTTCATTGTGAAGAAAAAGAAAAAAAACACTAACATCAATGTAAAATGAAAAGAAATGCAGTTTGCAGTGGAAACATTGTGTTGTTTAATTACTTCATCTGTAGCATAATCAGAGGTCCATGACCCTTAATACTGTAAACTAGGCTGAACAGTGACCTCTTGTAGCAGCAAAGAGAACAACTATTTGACTCTTGTAAACTTAATATCCAGGAGAATTTAAAGCAATCTAGTCCTTTTTAGATCTGAAACTATGAGCAGATTAATCGATTGGGCAATCAACAGAAATTACTCAAAAACAATTTTGATAATCTTTGAAGACATTTTTCAAGTTCTCGTACCAAACTTTCTTTGGTTCCACCTTCTCTAAAATGAGGATTTATCTTTTTTGTATAAATTGTAAACTGAATTTCTTTGGGGATTTGTCAGTGGTACACAACAACATTAGAAGATGCCACCCTGAGCTCTAAGACATTGTGATGGACATTTTATACACCGGGCAATTATTCAAGAAAATAATCATTAGTTTAATTTACAATGAAAATAACCGTTAGTTGCGGCCTAAGTCCTTTACAAAAACTTATTTTAGAAAACCAAAAACAATGACCCTTAATTGCATGACAATATATTTTCATCGGACTTTCTCCAGTCCGCAGGAAGCCTTACACTGAAAGTGTAATTTTGGTGTTTGCCTGCTGCCTGTGAACAGGCAGAATTCATGGCCAGTAAAGCAGCGGGAGGTGAAGAATAGCACCTGTGACAGATAACATCCAGGGCTGCTGCCATATAGACACCATATGCTTCAGGAACCCCCCCCCCCCTTCACACACACACACACACACACACACACACACACACACACACACACACACACACACACACACGCGCGCACACACACACACACACACACTCTGCATGAAAGTGAGGGTCTTAATGGAGTCATCAAAGGTAGAGTTGAGTCCGGAGGGGCATCTGGACAGCCTGGCCGTTTGAACAGAGCAGCCAGGAATGCCAGCTAATTACCCTGTATTCATGTGTGTGTGTGTGTGTGTGTGTGTGTGTGTGTGTGAGTACTGCATGTGTATGAGCATAAATGCGCGTGAGAGCAGAGACAAAGACAGTATGAACAATACAGACACAGAAAGACGCATGTGACAAACGGAATAATATTTGTGCATGTCTGTGTATTATATCTGTGGTGTAAAATACCAAGATTTCTAAAGCTGAAAGTCCAACGCCATCAACTCCAACCACAACAGTTGGGCAACATCTCACTGGCAGCTGAACTGTAAATGTAAAATGTGTGAAATGCAGACGACCGTCGCAGCACTTTGCCTGAAAACAGAACTCCCGTTGTGTCGGGCCTGTGAAATGTTTTGACAGAAACTGGCAGCTTTGACACTTTAGCCTGTTACAAAGTCAACTGAGTTAAAAGAATCACAATATCTCAGGTGGTTATTTTAAAAAAAAAAAACTCCTCTCTATCAAATCACCATTAACATCACTGCGCTTTTCGTTTGGTTTCCTCCCAGCTGCTCTTAAACGTGTGTGACATAACTTGCTGCGGTCGTGCTGCGCCGGGTAAAGTGATCTGAAATTATGCTCCGCTGGAATGATGAGCAGCGCAGACGAGAAACTCAATGCTATCTGTTGGCTCGGCCTCTGGTATTTTAAACTGAGGGTTTACGCTCAGGTGATCCCGTTTCCTTGATTTTTGAATAATCTGGGTTTGTTTTTCTTTTGGTTCCCCGGCCAGTTTTGAAATCACATACAGCTTGAAGAACAGTGTGTGGTTTTGGCTATTTCTGTCCAACAAGAAAGACAGTGATGTGAGTGTTCCTGTCGGGAGAGGAAATAAAACCATTATGGGGGCAAGGATAAGCTAAATAACACAGTGAGTGCAGGTCAACTCAAACAATCCTGCTAATGCAAAAAATACTTTGAACCCCATTCAACGTCGTGCACAAAAGGGTGCACAATATCTGTTTAATCTAATTTATAACCTAGACATTTTTGGATGAGCAAAACAAATTTTGAAAACAAGTCAAGTTTAAGAAAAAGGAATTGGGTCCATATTTACATTGATAAAATCAGAAACAGGCCTCTTTTTTTCTAAGCTTTGGTCATAACCGTCGGCCAGGCAGACTTTGATGTGGCCACTTAGCGCAGGATGATACTGTTGTCAACCACATCAGTCTAAACCAATACCTCAACGCTCCTTAAAACACATAATATAAAGCAGTTTCCACTCCCAACACAATATCTTCACCGGCACTCACCGGGCAAACTGCATAACCGAGAAGTGTTTGAAGAAGAAATCCTGTAAAAACCATGGGTTTGCTGAAATACAGCAGAGGCCAAGAAGGCTCTCTTTTGTTTTTTGGGATCTATAAGCCAAATACAGCAGACTAGTTTAATATTTTTTAACTGATATCGGGTTTGGTGGTCCATTTTTTTTTTCTTTCTGACTTTCTTTATTCTTCTATTGTATCTTTCTTTTTTTTTACTGCCATTGTAATGGATTTTCTCTCCTTTTTAGTGTTTAGCGGTTGCGTGGATGTAAAATCATGTCACAATGAATACGAGACATCGTTAGTCACTCTGTTGCCAGAGTTTTCAAGAGAAAAATGATCTTAGTGTTTAAACCTCAAATAATGCAAATCAGTTATTAAATCTTAATAAAAAATGCATGGGCCATGTTTGCTTCATGACTTTGTTGTTCCTTGGATGACACATTTATATTTCACTTCTAAAAAAGAGTGCGATAATAAGTTGCTGCAGAAAAACACAGGAAGGTCAGGGGTTCATCCGAAATAGTATGTTGGACCCAGGATAAAAGAACCAAACAATTTCTATTCTTCTCGCTGAAGGGAGTTCATGACAGGAACGAGTCTGATTCTTCACAATACAGAATGAGACCACTCACAGCTGGTCACCATGTCGAGGTCATATTGTGAACAACGGCAGTATAATCTTCAAAAAAGTCCCTGGATAAACAGTGGAAACATTTTCATAACCTCCTTTAACCTTTAGGTTCAGCTGGAGTCTCAACGACAGTGTTTCTGACGGGGGGCGGGCAAGGGTCGACAGGAGCTCCGCAGTATGTGTGTGTGTGTGTGTGTTCCTGTTTGTGTATGTATGTTGATCTGTGATCATGTTACGTATGAGAGCGCCGGGTTGCTCTTTGGAGCAGTAAATTCATCACAAAAGTTACAATGCAGCTTACCTTGGAAGTGAAGGTTACTCTTGACTTTATTTTCTTCTCAGGTCAAAAATATGTCAAACTATCAGAGAGAAGTTTAAACTTTTGGACTTTCTTGAAGTATATTATAATCAAAAAAGTTACCTACATATTAAATAGCATACCACTAAACACATGGAGCAACTGCAGTGTAGTTGACTTAAGATTAGATGGACCAGCCTCCAGGGGTTAACAAAGCACTAGAAAGTGCTTTAAGTACAAATATGACTTAAATATTAGTCAAGGTTACCTAGTTTGTTGCATCTCATTGACCCTCTCTCTTCCCTAATTTCCTGTCATGTCTTCCGTTGACTCTCTGAGAAAGGCACGAAAAACCCCAAACCACACTTTAAAAAAGAAAGAAAGATTTCTCAAAGAAGACAAGTGAATTTCATGTCAAACCAAGGTTAATACCCTCTCAATCAGGCATTAAACGAATAACTGTAGGCTACTCTACCCGCTACAAGACGCGGTGTGTGAGAAGCTACTTGTGCCTTATGTCTACTCAATCTCAGGTTTAAACTTTGAGATTTAGTGGGAACGAGTGATAAGGACTGAAGGAGTGCTAACGAGAAGACAGAACTGATGGAATATAGGAGGTGAAGGTTAGGAAGTCTGAGGGAACCAGACAAAAAATGGAAATGGATTTAACATCACAGTCATAATCTCTCCTGCGAGCAATAAAAGAAATAAAACATATTTTGTGTGTCTGTTTTACATTATAAAACCATTCATGGTAATGGTTTCGACAGGGTCACATTGGAGTAAAACAACACCCATTAAACATGGTGATCTTCATGAAGTGGTTAATGAACAGTTTCTTACTGTCAGAAGGGCAGGTTGTGTTTATTTGTACTCGTAGCTCCGTTAGTGTTAGTTTGGGTTTGGCTGGAAAAGACCCTTTGGCTTGTGTTTATGAAAGTTGTCGTGTTGCCCTGTTACACACAGGTGTTTGCCCTTGGTAGTTTCTTTAAAAAATCTTGATAGCGGAAAATATCCATGCCTTTTATATTAACTGAACCCTGTGCTGTTTGTGCTTTCACTGATGGGTTATAAAACTTTTTTTCTCTGCACTTAAAAACATAATTTCATGATTAAGATTGGCCGATCTCCAGTGCCTACAGACAGGGAGAGGTCTCGCACCAGAGCTCGATACATTCGGTGTGTGTGTGTTGCGTGTGTGTGTGCACGCAAGCTCGGGTCCTGTTTTTCTTCGTCTCCTCGCCATAAACTCTGTTGTTGCAATCTAACCCTTTTGTAGCAGCCTGGCCTTTTAACTCGCAGGCAGACGGGCTGCTTCTGGTAACTGGTAAAGGGGCCATAAAAGAGCCCTGTGCTTTAGTATTTCGACAAACCACATCAAATGGGAGGAAGGAAAAGGGTTTGAACAGGTGGAGCTGCCTTTTGCGCAGCACCGACAGATCATATTCTGACGGATCACAGCTCAGAAATGTGTGTGTGTGTGGCGAGATGGAACATTTTGAACCTGATAGATAAGTGCTGTGGAACATGTCTGTGAGTAATGGGCTTAACGTAACGAGCCAACACGATGCACCGTGAGCTTCAAAAATCTACTTGAAGTTCAGAGGTTTAACAAGGCTTTATTGACCAAATAAAGGAACCGTGGGGATAGATTAATGTCAAGGATTACATTTAACAAAAAGAAACATGGCCAAGAACAACACACATACAAGAGAACATTGCTTGTAACTGCAGAACGTCAAGTTCATCAAGCGCAAAACATATGAAGACAATAGGAGACAAGAGTGGCACAGTTAATTAGAAATGGATAAATGCAGTAAGAGAAAAAGAAAAGACATCTCAATATATAGCGGTTCAGAGTTCGGACTTACAGCTGTAAAACACAGCAGCTTTAGGGCAGATGCTCTCAGATTTCTCCATCTAAAGCAACAACTTCTCCTCAACCTTCATCCCTTCATCTCTCTGCTGCCCATCATAAATTCACACCAGGGCTGCATGATGTTGCAAATCCGTTGCAAGTCTGTGGACAAGAGAGAGGGAATGAGGGCAGGGAATGGGGCTTATGGTAAGAAGACTGGTCTATATGACATTTGAAAGACATTAGCTTGATCTTAACCCTTCATCTCATATTATATTTATTGTTATTTGCTTCTTCTGGTCACTGATTCTTCAAGGATTTATTTAACTGCCTCTCTGCAAAAGTGGTGAAATTTGCAAATGTGTGCAAAATCTAGAAAGAAATCATACATGAAAACAATACTTTTTGCCTGAAGCAGAGTCCATCTTCAGTATTTTATAGTAACCCTAATACTACTGTATATCCAGCCACTTCACACTTTAAAGGAGCAATATACAGATTCAATTAATATTCGGCAATCCAGCATGGTATAAGCTTTTCCATCACATATAACTCAAACAAGAAGCTGTCTAATACTGTCCCATTAAAATCTCAAGAATGACAATAATACACCTCTATGGAGATACTCTCTAGACTGTCCCTGTTTCTTACTTCATCCATGCAACTATTCCTGCAACCAGGCTCCACTTCCTACTGGCCCCTTTAACTAATCCTCTCAAACCCCTGATAGTTTTACGGCTTGGTGTAACTGGCTTGAGGATGAGAGAAGAAAGGGCCGGCGACCACAGCTTAAACCAGTAATTGTTTCAGGCTTGAAAACTGATATGGACGCCTTGACCTCTTGCCAGTCTGGCAGCCTGAAGCCTCTCTCCGTCCTGTCCGTGTGCCTGCCTGCCTGCCTTAGCTCCCCTGGTCAGAAAAACAAACATAAGACGGAGAAATGTTTTTTCCTGGCTTACACCTCGGTCCCAGGGCATGCAGCCCACAAGCTAACCAGCAAATGAACAGGGGGCAAGAGGGCCGGTCTGAGGTCTGACTGTCACAGAGTGAAGAAAAAAGAGAGGGGGAGACAAGACTGGGGTTCACTTGTGCGAAAGAAACTGAGATGATTCAGGTTTCTCCTGCAGTATTTTTAAGCTATTTTGCAGAATTATAGAACCTAATTAAAATTGATGCATGCTGACCTGAAACCTCGTATTCCAAATTGCCCCGTTAACATTTTAGACTGATGCTAATACAGTCAAATACCTATTTTTGTGGTGTTTCAGATCCCTTAATCTCTCCAGTGATTATTTTGCTTTTCTTGGTAACAATGCGAACACTTGCAAGAAACGGTAAAGAAATAAACTGAAGCAATATTGCCGAAGGGTTTAGCCAATTAATCGACAATAGACAAAAAATATATATTTGACATCAATTTTGATAGTGGATTCATTGTATAACTAATTTCCCTCAGCTAAATTTGACGGTTATAACTTTTCAAACGTTTCCGCTGGTTAATATCACTTATAAGCAAAATGTAAAATCAGCAGAACAAAAAGAAATACCACAATGTACAAGAATGCAACAATATCTGAGGGACCAAGCCGCACAAAGTTTTGAAACGTCCGTCTCTCTATCCCCACTGCATCAGGTATGTTGGAGATCAAGTCAGTGGATGTGGGAGTCGTGGCCATCAGGGGCCTCAGCAGCAACTACTACCTGGCAATCAGCAAGAAGGGAGATCTATACGGAGCGGTGAGTAGCTGTTTCAGTACCGTTTTACTTTGATCTGCCCATGTTAATGTAGGATATCCATTACTTATTATGTTTAGTGTCCAACACTTATGCAGTCTCATGCATGTTAACTTTTACCGCTGAAACGGTGTAAAATATGTGAATTTTATTGAAACAATGCCACGCAAAGATACTTTTGTCCTTAAACTGGTGACCCTGCAGCTTTGACTTTTCTTGAAAGCTTTTTAAAACAATGGACAAGACTCTCTATTCTAGAAATAGGAACCACAGTTAGTCAATGAGCTCTCCTCCCTGCTACCTACCTCTCCTCTCCACTCCACTCCATTCAGAAACAGGAAACACAATCCTTCAGTTTCTCAATTCTGCTTCAGTCCCTGTGGGGAGAGCAGCCCTTGTTTCATCTGTTTTCTCCCTCTCCCTCCTTTTCTTTATCTCATTCTCTCCCTTGTTTTTTCTCTTTCGCTTACTTTGAAAGAGCCAACTTTCAGCGTGTCTCTCTGGGAGCCACACCACAGATGAAATGACACCCGGTAGAAAGAGACAGAGAGGCATTCTGTTGCATGGCCTGAAACTGAATTCCCATGACGTCTTCTGCTCGGTGCAACACAAGCCATAGTAGCACGGTGGTGAAGGGCTGGCGTTCGATTACACTTGATGGGTTTACACAGTGACTTCTTTATCCGGTGGTAATCAAATGAAATCATTGTTTCATTACATCGGCAGATCAATACACGCAAGGGGATTATGATGCCTTTAAGTTTGACCATAATTCAATTTGAATTATGATGAAGGATGGATAAATTCACTGTGTGGTCTCTGCAAAATGAATCGTGTTCAGCAGTTATTTCTCTATTAAATGTAGAGATTTACTTTTTACGGTCTGGCCAGTGAGTAAAACAGTACAGACATTATTATTTTTCACAATTTATTACCATCATTTGATGCCACTTATGATTACAGTTTAATTTTTTATCCGCTTTTACAATCCTTTTAATTCAGAAGGCAGCCAACACACACACACACACACACACACACACACACACACACACACACACACACACACACACACACACACACTCTGCTTGGTCGTGCTCAGCACCAGCATACATTTAAAAGCTGCACATTGTATGTACAATATCCTCATTTCGCTTTGAGAAGATTCAGTTTTACTTCTGGAAACAATTTAAACAGCTGTGGGCAGATACAGAGAGAGAGACTGAGTTATATTGTGCATGTGTGTGTGTGTGTGTGTGTGTGTGTGTGGGGGTGGGGGAGGTGTGTGAGGGGGGGCGAGTACATTTTTGCTCGTGAACAACCGCATCCAGTGAACTTTCTGTTTAAGCGACGTTAGCCTTAAGCACAAGGGCAGCTTCCAGTAAACTGACAAATGTTACTCTCTCAGATAATTTTCTCTTTATTTACCAGTGGGTGGTCACTACGGCAACGTAAGCCACAAAACACGGTGTCACGATGCTCTTTGCTGGCACGGAGCCCGAACCTTTGAGACGTCACATCTCATGCTAACCTCTCTGCCCCTGTCCATTACAACACGTCCCCTACCCCCATCATCCACTCCACAAACACACAAACATCATCTACAACAATTTGAGTTTCATGTCCAATTTTTACAATGAGCTTGATTACACTGGGGATTGTGCAGCAGATTCTTAAGCAATGACTGACTATTTGTTGGTCCATGCTGTCATAACAAGTAACATATCAGATTGATTCTGTGCAACAACTTACCGTAACAACTAAAGCAGGTCATGATAGTAATAATAAAACTCTTAATAATTAAACTGAAAGATTAAGAAGAGAAACTGAGGACTAGATGTGACTAAGTAGAATACAAATTGGATGGGAAGAAGATCATGATTAAGTGAAGACTAAGCTCCATTAAATTGTGGGATTAATAAATGATACAGCAAGTATACATTATAGGAGCCATTTGATTTGGGATAAGTTAAATATGATCATGCAAAATCCACTAATCTCATGCAGCAAGTTCTGAAATGTACCCATTTTCACAACATGAACCCGCTCTCAAAAGCATTAGGCTGCAACACATGCTTCTTTAGAATTACTGATTACTCTGATTTCTATGAAATAGTGAGACATTTTTGTTTTGTTCAATCAGCAGTCCAAATCCCAAAGATATTAAGTCTACTGACATACAAGATAAATAAAAAGCAGATTAGAAACTGGATTTAGCATTAATAAACTAATGGTTTCAGGTCTTACAATCTGACATTTACACTCCTTGTCTATCCCCTTCAGAGGGACTTTGGTCCGGACTGTCGTCTGATTGAACGCATCGAGGAGAACAAGTACAACACCTACGCTTCAGCAGAGTGGCGCAACAAGAAAAAGCACATGTTTGTGGGACTGAACGCCAACGGCAAGCCAATGAGGGGGAAGAAGACACGTAGGAAAAACACTGCCACTCACTTCCTGCCCATTGTGGTACAACCACGATGATTGGACATATCAGCCACGAGAGAGCTCTGCACAATGCAGAGTATTGGACTTTTTTGGAGTTACAGCGACGGCTACATTGGACAGATCTGAATCAGATCTGAATGATGCACTGAGGAGGAACGAAATGGAAACCTATGGACATTTTTATCTCTGTTGGATGAAGACATTTCTATTTTTAAAGAAAGAAATAAGATATATTGCCTTACAATGTATATATTATTTTCTGTTTTAAGTTATCAAGTACATTGGCACAGTAGAAAATATGAAAAGAAATGACTTCTGTGCCAAAATGTGATTAGTAACTCACATTTCTAGATTTGTGTACATGTAAAGCGCTTGACAGGGAAGAAATGAAATGACAGAATATGTAAGAGAGGAAAAGAAAAAGACAAGAAGAGGAAGTATGGATAGAAAGCTGACTGGTAGAAAAGGAGGAGAAAGGAGAAGAAAAGCAGGAAAAGAAAAGGATGAGAAAGAGTTAAGAGTCAAGAAGCACCATCACAACAGCAAGTCTAACACTATCATATTTCTTCTTAAATTTATTTATTTTGTGTAATATTTAACGAAAAAGAACAAAAACATAAAAAGGACAAATCTTGTCCTTTTTTTTTTTTTACCATTTATGCTTCTCCTATTGAATACTTATCATTTAAACCTGAATAAATATAAAAAAATATATTTGTCTTTAAGTTGTTTGACTGACGTTGAATCTTTTTCTTTTATATTTTCACGTTTCAATTATTGGCTGTCCATATTGTAAATACACAGTAAAGAGATAGAAATAAATACATAAATAAACAAAAAATTCAAGAAAATGCCTCAATCAGTTGACCCCGGAAACTGATCCACTGTATTCTTTTTATATTACCATGAAAAGTGCTGGGAATTAAAAGATAGGAGAAACAAGATAATGTGACAATGCTATACTATTTTATTGGAGTTGAAAAGCTGATTATTGACCTTCGAAATAGCAGGGTTGACAAAATAATTGAAATTTTTGGTCCACTTACGAGCTTTTTCTGAAGCTTTCAAACGCATCTCATGGTCTTCATTGGCAGATGGACCTTTTACTCAGTTGGACTCGATGGAGCAAACACCACTGTGGTTGAACGCTTCAGAGCTAGTAAGTAGGTAATTTATTACCATTTCAAGAATGATCTTTTATGGTCAAATATTGTAATAATAATCATCTATATCTAAGTAATCAGAGTCTATAACAAACTGTGAGTAAGTCGGTGGAGTACTTTTAAAACCAAGACGTGAATCAGGAATCTGTAAAAAATTAGATGTTTTTGAAAGAATCCCAGCAGACAACCTGGGTGATGAGTTCAGAGGTTTTCATTTTCTCGCTGCAGAAACCTCTCCTCTTACACGTACACATGGCAAACATGGCTTCCTGGAGGATAAACACTGTCTTTTGTGTGATAACAACAAAGACAAAACAGGCTTTAGAAATGGCCGACACACACGCAGGCTCTCTCTCACAGACAGACAGACAGACAGACAGACAGACAGACAGACAGACAGACAGACAGACAGACAGACAGACAGACAGACAGACAGACAGACAGACAGACAGACACACACAGACAGACACACACAGACAGACAGACAGACAGACTGGTGCGGCTGGGTAAAGCACTGTGTGCATCAGTGTGGTCCAGCAGCTGGGAAAAGCCTCCTCCTTGACCTTACTTGTCTGAAACCTGTTGCTGTGCCCCCCAGAGACAAAAAGACACATGGAACAGGGCATATGGTATAACGTAAATATCACTCCCTTGTTTATCACCTGATTCTAATTAACTATGATGTCATGTTTTCTTTATTCCTCTCTCGCTTTCCCTCTTCTTTTCTTAAACTCCCTCTCTGGTGTTGTTGCTGTCTGGGTCCTGCCGTTTCCCCCAGCGCTGCATTCACATTTTTTTTCTCCCTTGTTTTTCAAACTTTTGTCATGTCTTGGTAAAGTTCAGATGGATTCCAGCATTTAGCGGGATCCGACCTAGAGCAAGGTTATCGCACACACACACACACACACACAGACACACACATACTTCATCTGCCCAGGGCTGCAGCAATTGTAATGTGTTCATTGCATCCATCACCTTCAATTCTCTGCCATCTGTTTCTGTGTGTGTGTAAGATAATTTCTGAGTATGATGGAGTCCACCAGTGTCGGTCAATCCCGCTGGGTTTATTACAAAAAGGTCCTAGATCCTCTTTTTTTGCTCAGGATTCCTCGGTGCCTAACACTCATGTCAAAACGTGAGTAAGTATGATGCATCAGAGGGAGATTCAAATTTCCTTTCATCCTCCCAGGGCATCTAGTCCTTTGTTTATATGATTACTTGGGTGTTCTGTAAACGACATATCATGTACAATTACTTTGAAATGTTTTCAAGACACTGATCCCCCTCCCCCTTCCACCTCCCCCACCCCAATCTCCCTCCCTCATAAAGTTAAAGGGCTGGCATTCCAGAGCCAAGATTTCTTTATTATTTGGTGGTACAACTTCTGAGATCTACATATGTAAAACGTCCAGTTTAAGTCCCTTTCAGAACATGGGAATCTGGGGCAGATATTGGAGACAAATTCGTCCACTTGTTCCTTCAGGGAACTTGGAATCAAGACTGCATATATATCATGTTTAGACCTCTTGGAATAGCTTGATGTTGTTTTGTTTTTTTTATTGCAACTTTAACATGACTTAATGTGCTCTTGCCTTTTACCCATAATGCATAACAAGGCCTGACTTTAAAAGCGGGGCATTTATCCAAGACAGATGTTTCACACTGATTATCTACCCCAATGACATCTGAGTTAGTCTGTTCAGCGGCACCATGCCACGCATCATTTCTCCCATTTCTACAGTGTGCCCAACATGTTACTAAAAAACTGTTTGCCAATGTCATTTTTTAGTGTTGTGCTTGGGTATGTTTGGTTAGTGTTTGGTTTGTTGAGGCATGTGGCGAGGCTCAGTATGCGGTTTCTGTTTTGACTACATCAGGATCTATCGGACCTGTGTCGGACCTCAAATGAAACGTACACCATCGGCTTCACACGTTCACAGCTCCTCTGTTTGCTCAGAGAGTCTTGTGGCCGTGCGACCTGACCGCAGCAGCAGCTGTGAATATTTTACTTCCCGGGGAGAGGGGGAGAGAGAGCCAGAGAAGAGGGGGGAGGGAGAGCAAGAGAGAGAGAGAGAGAGAGAGAGAGAGAGAAACCTCTGAATTGGAGAAAGACGTGTGGGTTTGGAGGAGAGGTGAATAACTGAAAGGACCACAGTCCTGGGGGCATTTACGGCAGTCGAGGGGTGGGGGGGCGGGGGGGAGCGCTAGAAAGAAAGGGAGGAGGGGAGTTGTTTGCTGAAAGGGCAGCAGTTTGGACGGGATGCCGATGGGTGAAAGGGGGGGTGAGTGGCTGAGAGGAAGAAGGGGTGATGGGGGCTATTAAAGGAGTTGCCAGAAAATTTAGGGTTGGAGGGTTGGGGGGTGGTTTGAAGGAGTATTTGCAGAGGTAAAGAGGGTTGGGGGGGCAAAGGGGCTTGGGGGTAATCATTGGAAGCAGACCAAGGGAGTTCCTGGAACCGAGGAGGTGAACCTGGAGTCCTCCTCAGCCTCGCATGTTCAGCTCCTTTTACTTAATTTCTTTCTTTTAAATTTTTTTATAATTTAGTCCTTTGTAGCTAAACTTTTTGGCATTGTCTCTCTCATCAATAACACCTTTACCCCTTGCATGCCACATAATCAATATGTTGCACATAAACAATGAATCACTACGTGTAAGGTAAATTGAATTGCTTGTACTGACGAACCCACAGAGACTTATCATAAAACTGTTAAGCTCCAAACTGCTTTTTAATCTTCCGTATTTTACTGTTTTGGTTTTACAGCCTGAAGGTTAATTCAAATCTCATTGCTCCAACCAACACTGTTATAGACAGAAGCAAGAAGCCGCTTCCAGCTATAAATATCTGATTAACTGACTCTATGACAGCTGTCCAGCAACAGATAAAGTCCGTGACTAGCTGGTGAAGGAAGACATCTCACTGCTACAGAGATAGTTGTCTTTCTCAGATGTTGGTGGAGACCAAAACAGAGCTATAAGGAGAGTCATTTATGAGTTAGCCAGAAAATGTATTCCAACAGATGACAATCCTCTACCCGACCTGTGAATAGGCAACTGTTTGCCAAAACGTTAGCCATAACAGCATATTAATACAGTTACATGTCATGGCTGTGTGATTGACAACTTGGTTTGGCCCCTATTGATCAAAAATGGTAAGTGAAATTATTTATCATGCTCAAGTAAAAGTAAAGTTTGTTTGTAGTAATACACTTCTACTTACAACTAATTACTTACTACATACAGATAGAATAAAATATTAGTAATCATAGCACTTGAGCACATACAGTATATTTGCATTTTGTTTTAGCTTGTCGGCTGAAATGCTTTAGCTACTGTTGCAAGAGTTTTTAGAGTGATGCTGCAGTAGTACACACAGTATACAGATATTAACTCTACCTGATACAGTGAACCTGTATGATGAAATTTTCCAGTACACCAGCTAAACACACAGTCCTCTCATTTCTCTATGATGGCAGACGGGCACACACGCACCCACACACACACACACACACACACACACACACACACACACACACACACACACACACACACACGTGGTCAATGGTTGCCCTGAACGTAAATTAACAAATCCAATTCATTATTACAAGGAAAATTGGAAACGTTTCTTGGCTGGAAATTGGGAATAGATAATAAAACTTTAGCCAAAAAAAATGAGAAAACTAAGAAGGGAGAATAAAATAAGTAAAGGAGATATAAACAGAAGAGTGAAATAAATGTTTGTCTATAAGCATGATAATAAATCAAAAGTTGAATAACCAAATATTCCTGCTGTGATTATTTCTTTTTCTTTTCAGTGAGGCATCAGACAAGCACCTTGAAGTTTAAATATAGAAATAAGGATCGTTCCATCTCATTTGTAAATGTGCATTCACACACACACACACACACACACAACCACACACACACACACACACACACACGCACACACACACACACACACACACACACACACTGTCACATCACTGTTCACCCCCTGCCTGCGCGTTGACACAAACACACACACTCTGCTCTGCGTTTTCCGTCGCCCTTTCTGTTCTGGTTCAGGGGCGACCTGTACCTGGAGCGCAGCCTCAGCTCCAGCTCCATCTTCACATCTCCTGAGGGCTTCAAGTTTCCTGCAACAGGTGGCTCAAACATTTGCCTTGGCCTGCACTGAGGTGAGGCCTCTGTTTATCGATTCAGAAAGGAGAGGGAGGAGAGTTAGGAGAGGGAGGGAAAGACAGAAATAAAACGAAAGAGGAAAAAAAAAAAACGTGAAAGCCTGTCAGCAGGATAGAGAAATATTCAGGAAAATTTACAAGAGTCCCAAGTGTGAGTCACTCAAGTTGAGTATGTTACATGTGCATTTGCTGCATGGAGATTAAAACAAAGATGTAAGTATGTAATTTGTACTAATATTTAAGTCAGGGCTTTGATAAAACTATGAAACATTTTCCAGAGCCTGAGTCAGAGCAGACAAATCCTCAGAATGAATCTCCTCCCGCAGTTTTTTTATCATCTCATTCCAACTCGCTTGATTCATGTCGTTTCTCCTTTCTCTCCTCGGCTCTACCTCTCCCCTGCTTTCCTCACCTTTACTCCCCCGCCCTCCTTTTTTGCCCCCTTCTCTCCAGAGGAATATGCCCGCAGTCTAAATGAAAATATATTTGTTGTTTTTGTTGGCCTTCTCTCCTCAAACTCCACTGGCGTGATTTAGCCTTAGAGCCATGGTTGCTGGACGCGGTTACGGCAGCAGAAAGCCTCTATTAGTCCTTGATCACTGGCTGCTTGACAGCAGAGTCAACATGCAGGGCATTAGGGCTTGACATGGGATCAAATAAAGGCTAATTTACTGGGTGTCTGTATGCAGTGAAACCACATTAACCATTCCCCTCCTTGGTTTTTCATTTTTTAATAATTAAATTAACTGTCAATTAAGAAAACAAGAGGGAAAGTTATTTACTGGAGCAAAGCACAAAAAAAAGGAAGTTCTATAATGTATTCTGGTAATGGTTAGATATGGGCAGCTGATATGATTAAATATTATCCCATATAGAAATATATCATATTGGTTCAATTTAAAGGCAACATGACTGCCAACCAGTTTTCTTTTTCCATTGGAAGGAATTTGCTGATTTAAAAGAGACTTTGGTTGAATGTTGTGTTTACATTGCAGGTTAAGAGCTTGATATGAAGCACTACAAGCTGTTATGATGAAGAATACCTTTACCATCTGCTATTGATTCATGTCAAAAAGTGTCATCAAACTGATTGAAATCAAACTATCACTCCCTCTGAGGGAACATTTAACTGCACAGACCTCCAAACGTGATGTGAAGGTGTTTGTAGGATGGATGAAACACATTTAGACATCCACAAACTCTCACAGTGATAATGCTTATACAAGCTTTTACAAGGTCACTTTATTTGCAAAACTCTGTCTCTGTTCTTCGTCATGAACCAAGTACTGTACACAGTATCAAACAAAGGTAGTGTGATAGGCCAGGTGTGCGGAGGTGAGAAAGCAGAACTCCTCACCCCCCTCTCCCCCCCTCCATTCTATACACAACTATTTCTATCACTTTGTTTCTACAACCAAGGGCAACCAAACACTTACGTGTGAGTGTCACAGAAAAGTGCTGGCATGGGCGCTAAGGGGAGCGCTACACCTCCAGTGACAACACCCGTGCCTTTCTGAAAAGTTCAGATATTAAACTAGAAGCACTCAGAGCGGTTGCAGAAAAAAGTCTGAAGGCTCTGGAAAAAGATGCTATAAGGACAGAAAACACCGGCAGAAAACGTGTAACGTCATCCAGATATCTGAACCAGCGTTGCCTTCCAACGTGGTCGGACGATCAAGTATCCCTCAACATGCCATGGTCTATCTATTCATGTATGCTACAGCCGTTTCTCCAAGTTAGACTTATTTAGTCAAATATGTTTTCACCACTCCATCTAAGCTTCACCAAATCTGGTACAACATTTTTTTGCCTGTCGCTGGTGATGCAGAAACATGGAATTTAAATGTTTAGAAATCAATTGGTCACTTTCATTTGGACAATTAGTCCTTGTCAAAATCTCTAGTATTCCCAGCATGCACGCATATTTCTCTGTGTATTTTGATCCAGATCCAAATCATTAACTTGTAAATAGGGCTGGCCCCTCTTATTATCATTATTATCATTATTAGTCAAGCAATCTGTCATTTTGGTTTAGTTGATGTAATTGTAATTTGTTTATGCTTCTTCATGCTGAATGACTTATTTCCAAGAAACGTATGTGCACATCTCTGGTAAACACACAATTTAAAGTGGTGCTTTTGTGCAATTCTTTGTGGAGGAAGTCAGTTTTACAGATCTGGTGCTTAAATCAACCAATCGATTAGTCGTCAAAATTGTATGAGTGTTAGCCGACTAAAGATTTTCTTTTAGCGAGGACAGCCCTCCTTGTAAACATTTCTAGTTCTTAGCTTGATGGTTTTCTTGATTTTCTTTCTTACAACACATGCAGTTGTGAGAATTATAGCTACCCAAACACTTTTTCTGGTCAGAGCATTGGTAATATGAGGGGCTGTGGCTGAGGTTGGTGGTTGGTGTGTTATATGTGTGGTAAGAGTGTGTTTTAAAGCAAGAACAGACTTTTTTTCAACATGAGGTGGCAAAAGGAGCGAAGGTTTTTTTTCTGTGGTAATGTGGGGAGCTTGGTGTGGTATAGGTCTTCATCAGGGTTGTGGCAGGATCAAGCTATTTTGGGGGGCTCTGTTTGTGTTCGGGTGTACTGGACATGGAAATCATTTAGAAATAATTTAAAAATAAGTATGTGAACTGAGCATGGATAATAAGAGGAATATGTTCTATTTTAAACATTCTGCATCCATGTTAAGATTATCTGGAGAGGCTGTGTTTGCATTCTGATCAACACAGAAGAGCTTTTTTAATGTTGATCTTTCACTAGAATAGAAATCCCACAAAGAAAGACAGTGAAGTCTCTAGGTCTTGTTGAACCCTCTTTAAATACATTTTTCAGTGTCTGACAAAATAATAAAGGTAATACATTAGTCTCTTTGGCACATACTTTGCTAATAATTACATCATGTACTTGGGAATCTCTACCGCTCACTAATGTCTGTGTGAGTTATTAAAAGTGTTTTTTTTTTTTCTTCAGTTTGTTCTCGTTTACTCCCCCTTGAGCTAAACTCCCACTGGCTGTTACTACAATTGAGCTCATTCTTGGAGCCTCTTGGACTACTTCATGACACACAAGCCAAGAAAATCAACACATTTGGGGGGAAAAACAGACTCAAGTGGCGAGTCTCGAAAACCTGTCATACATGATCATTTGCACAGACTGTTGGGCCCAAGTGTCACCAATTCAGCTCGATGGTTGGAATGTCACAGTCTGGTTTGGAATCAGCGTTAAAACAGTCGGGTAGTTAAGATTGAGTGGTTTTGCACTGAGAGGGGTCTGTGCGGGTGCACCACATATGGGGTTTAGATGATGTAGTGGATCCAACAGCCTGTAGAAACATCAGCTTTGGGAAGTATGCTCAATGTGAATGACTGTGTAGTATCACACTGTATGTCCACAAAGCTATGAACACCAAAGCTGTGTTTCAGAATCAAGTTCAACACAGTTTCACAATGAAACTGGATTTCACAAGAATGCAAGGGGTTAACAGCAGCATAGTTTTTTGTAGGTCAGTGTCAGATCTTACTTGTGTATAGAAAAACATGAGATGGATGCTCAGGTAGTATCATGCTTTTTATTTCATTCCTCACAATTACAGTACATTAATTTACTTTGCGATACCTCGCGACAGTAGGAAGGTCTGCCTTGCTTTATTTCTGAATGAGACCATTCCTTGGGTGACCATATTTTCAAACTCCACACGTGAGGCATTTTCATTGGGCTGGGGAGGGAATTATGTCAGCACTTAGGACACCTACCGAGCGCACATTTTAATACCACGGACAGAGTCCCAGCAGACAAAAAATTATGTTTTGTATCCCAAAGATCTACCAAAACAGTTAATTGGGAAACTGTATAATAACACTAGTAAACACAAAACACAACCTTTTAAAACAAAATACAAGGTATTTGTCAGTGTGCATAAACACAGGCTGCCGGCTAAGTGGCCGACTGCAATACATTCTCTGCTAGTTGTTGTATATTACTATCTGGCTGTATGACCTTGTATATCAGAAATTCCACTGTGCTCAACCAAAACTGTACTCTGGCTGTGTCTTCAGATTGCAGCATTTTTGTTGCCCAGTACTTAAAGAAGCTCCCTGTAAGAGCAAGCTCCTTGGAGCTATTTTAAAAAAGACTACTTTCTCTTTGGCATGACAGCTAACCGTCAGTTTACGGTTCTGTCAGAAAGAGACGTTAGCATCACAGCACAAGTTTGATTTTTAGTCATAGATAGTACCTAGGTGAATGGGATTATTGGATTTGGGACAATATAAGACAACCAACACAGTTAAAAGTATAGTTTGGGTGTTTGGAATCTAAGTTGTATGAGTTACTTATCCATAAAGTAAACAGCAGTCGGTACGCCCCAGTTTGGAGAAACAGACCAGAGCACATGCTCAGGAGCAAAGTAAAACAAGAAAGGGCTGTCCGACGACAATATGAAGCAGGGAAACTAATGTAAATATGACATAAACATAGACGGATATTGATTTATTTTAGGTGGCAGTTCACAGGTAAATAAAAATGACCCGAACCCTGATAGTTTTTAAAAATTCTACTTGAGATGTCTTCAATGCTTTGAATACAATGTTTTCTTTAATCAGCAGCAGTTTTTGATGAATCTGGATGTGACAGTCTCAACATATCCTGCTTTGGAACAGATTTGTTGTGCAGTGACCATGAGTAAATGATCTGTTTCAGCATGAAACACCACTGTAAAACCAACAAGGTCAGGGTCAATCCGTAAATTAACTTGCTATCCCACTAATCTTAGCCCATGGCCCTAACCAGATAATTCCACCCATTTTCTCTCTTTCGCTTCAGAATAAAACAATGCCTGCTTCATTTCAACCGAGCCTCCTGCTGCTGGGCCTCACAAAGGGGTAATCATGGAGAAGATGAGTCCTCACACACACACACACACACACACACACACACACACACACACACACACACACACACACACACACACACGTATGAGGTGGATCCACCAGCACAGAGCCCACAGGAATATTGATGAGGTTTTCAGTGATGCACTTTGCCTTTCAGCACGGTTGAAGACGTCCTATTGATGTCATATTCTGCAAGTGCTCCATGTTAGTGTTTCATCATAATTGAGATGCATTATAATACAGGTTCAAGATGCTAAGACAAACGGGGGGCGGTGAGGGAGAGGGGGCGGGAAGGGGGGGCTTTATAAGAGCTCAAATCAGTAATTCATGAGAAAAGAATGTTTTGGCTACTTTGGGTCCTGAACTATATTTGTTTACACAGACACTTAAACCGTAATCAAAAGCAACCAAATACATTTACTTGATGAATTATAAACAAACCACAGCCATCCTCATACAGGTGAGCCAGGACTGTAATGCTACACTATAACTCTGTTACAGTTTAGATTTTACTTGCTGCGTATCAACATCTGATCTGCACCAATTCATTACGAGAGAAAACTGTCATTTAAAACTGTAGCAACAAAAGGAGATACATAATAAAGTGCAGTCAATTGAAGACAAGCTTTTGTTTTCCTTTCTTAGCTTTAGTATTAGTTTAACTAACAAATGATAACAGTGCAGTGGAAGCGGTGTGATCATGTCTCAACGGTAAGAGCACCCTGAGAGTACATATTACAGTAAAAAAAAAATCTCCTGGCAAATGTGAAACACATGTTGGCTCCATACGAAAGCAATAAACAGCTTCTGGCCCCATGTCCCCAGTTCCAGCCGTCATACAGGCCGAGTGTAGATAATAGCATTGATGACTGCCCAAAACACATTTATTGCATTTAATTATTTAGTATGGGGCTTTCAAGTCCCCAAGGTTATATGAGACAGACAGTCATTTGCCATTAATCATGCAGCTTGAAATCCTAATTAATGTCATGTGTGAAAGCTTAGTGTAATTTTAGTAACGAGTTGATTTTTCTATTACATAACTGTCAGAAGTTGTTGATAGTCATACTGCATTACTCGCTTATGGTAAAATATAATAATTTCATTTTTACAAGAAAACCATTTGTATTTCAGCCTAATGTATTTTATTTATAAGATCGGCCCTTACTTTACGTATTTTCGGCCCATGCAGGGGACTTGACTATGGCTTGTGTGCTTGCTGCTACAGTAGCTATATTGTGTCCTCAGCAGACACCGGCAGACTAGCGCCCCGAGGGTGTCCCCGCAGTCTGGCGACCTGATTCAAGCGTGGACACACAAATCATCACTGCTACAGCTTTAACAAATAAAATGAAAGACAAGCTGTTCCACAGTACATTCCTGCTCATATTTTTCTAGACACTGTGGACAATAGCGTCAGACGTTAACTTAAGCTTAAAACAAGCGAAAACAGGAAAAGCCCTTCCTGAAAGATTTGGCTTTATTAGACTGTCAAAAGTGATGGCCAGCTAATAAGAACCGCAGGTCGCTGGAGACTTTGTGGCCTGAGTCTTACAGCCTGACAGTCTTTTTTTTTACTGGTGGTTACGGCAAAGCGAGACTAGGACAGGCAACCACAATGTCACTCACAAACACTGTGCCCAGACTCTGTGTGGGTTCGTGTGTGAGTCTGTGCAAAAAGGCCTTTCTGTACGTGTGTGTTTTGACTCTCAGCCGTCCGTGGGAGGACTCAGCATCCCGCCGTTAGATCACTATGGCATAGAGAGTGTGTGCGAGGACAGAGGTGGTTTGGCCTGGCATTCTTCGTCTGTACCCCCAGGTCACCTACAGATCCAGATGTGAGATAGCTCGTAACCTACAGCGACTCTGGTGACGTCTGGTGGGAGACCTCCAGCAGTTCAAAGTGTTTTGAGTTTGCAGCTGCTGAATTTGGCGGGAAGTGTTTTTTTCCCCTAGAATTAGTTATTAACCTCTGTTGTACTAATGTGTCAAAGTAGAGGTTTTTTTGGATCGTTTTTGTTACTTGTGTGTGCGTGTTTGTGTGCGTTTCGTGAAAAGGCTGTCTGACTATTTCATGAAGGCCTCCTAAACGCTGCGCTGAGGAAGCCTGTTTGTTTGGAGAGAAAACAAGCCGCATGAGGCAGAGGAAAGAGACTCTTCAATTTCCTTATCTCTGATTCTCTCTGGTAACTGTCCAATATCCTTGGTGTGTGTATGTGTGTATGTGTGTGTGCGTGTGCGTGTGCGCGAGAGTACTCAGTCTTCTCCTGCAGAGTCCAGTCTGTGCGACCTGCATTCACAAGCAGCCTCTTTTGCTTTACTCCATATAGTAACAATCTCCATATGGCGGGCGTTATATTTTGCTTTTTCTTGCATGAAATGGGTCAGATAGAATTGATGACAGCCCAAGCTTTCTCCAGAGCTTTCACGGTACTTTACACCATCACACACACACACACACAAGCACATACAGTTATTGATCTGCTTATATTCAGACAACTGTAGGCAAATGTACAGGATGCAAAAGAGGATACAGACACATAATTACCTTTCATATGTGCACACACACAACAAATATGTTCAAAACGCAGACTTCAACACACACGCCACCAAGCAGCGTGTGCTGCAGGTTTGGCCTCATCGTGCTCATGTCCATGTGTCTTTCATAAGTCAGACCAACCCCTTACTGTGTCTCACTCCCTTACTGCTCCCTCCAACCTCCCATGTTTACGATCCAATGACCCTCTCCTGTACCTGAGATGAGAGTAGAAGATTTAAAAAGACTAAGAGGTCATAACAGCTGTACATTTTTTGAGAAAACAATCCGAAAGAAAAAGAGTATAAAAAATATAAACAAAGAAATTGTAATTGTATTTCACCTATACTCAACCAGTGGAAACTCCCTGAAGTCAGAAACCCCTTTTGTAAAGTAAACTTGACAAAGATGGAAGCCTAAAATGTTACAGACAAAACAATACAAAAACAAACTGAGCACTACAATGTAACACTGAAAGGGGCCAAAAACAGTAAACGCAAAGAAAGTCAAAATGGATTCAGTGACCACATCCTCTTTTTTTTTTCTCAACTCTTCAACTCAGTCATAGTTACCAGCTTCCTCAATTTAATCTGCCTGTGCAGACAATTTCCAAGTAGCAGATTGCAGGATGAACTCTGAGATAAGTCTATGAAGATAGTGAGGATTATCACGTGAGGATACCACATTGGCCCTCTCACAGTGCAAAGGTGTTCTTTTTTCCCCAAACTAAACGTATTTCTGTTGGAGTCTATCCTGCCAATGCTCTCAGAAGTAGGATGTACAACATTAACCGCGTTGGCTCACATTTCCATTTTTTATTCACTCCTTCATCCTGCTTCCTTGCTCTCTTCTTAACCAGCTCCTCTATAGCCTTCTCATCGCTTGCTCTGCCTGTAGCTGTCCTCACCCTGACTTCTTACTGGCTCTCTCTCCTCCTTTCTCCCTCCCGTTGTTTTACTAGCAGAGCTCTCCCTGCCAGATGTACTCTATAGACAGAGTTTATCTTACCTTGGCTTTAAAACTCGGGTCCTCCACATGATTAAAAAGAGTCAGGGACTGAGAGCGGACTTCAAAAGAGGGGATGAGGGACCCGCAGGGAGGGAAGGAGAGAGGAACGAGTGCGTAATGATGCCGATTTATTTTCATGTGTGTATTCACTTGCTGCATTGATACTGCTTGCCATCACCATAGAGAAGAAAAAGTAAATCTCCCTTTGTTAATACAGCATAGATGTGAGAATGACGAGTATTTACAAGAGCATACTCAGCTTCCAGTTCATTAAGTACACCAAGAAAAAGGAATGAAGTCTAATACAACAGTGGGTGATACGTTATAAAAACAAGATAAAACACGGAACCAGTCTTGTCCCTGCAACATTAAGATGTTATTCAGTGGCATCCAGTCTGTTTATATCGTCCGGCCACAAACTGTACAGAATATTGTCAATTAAATTAGTTTGTATAAGTGTATTCCACTCCCAGAGTTAAAGGAGTGCTTTAAGAAAATACTCCACAAAACAATTTATGGATCACTCTAGTGATCCATAAATCCACGCACAAGGACAGCTAGAGAAAAATGGCAGGATCCTGTTATTTACGGTGCGGGAGGTACCCTCTGGGGGGTTTCCCCCTTTTGAATTGTTACATGTATGTGGCCACAAACCTTGAGGTGTCTTTGACCTATAATTAAACAAAGGTGGGTGAATAAATGGTCCAAGCTCCGCCGCCACACTGAAACTCCCCACAGGGTTGTGATGTGGTCTTACTCCTAATTCATGTTTGAGAACAAGTTGTTCAGGCAGAATGGAAGCAAGGCTGAACATGGGAGCAATGGAAGAATCCCACAGAGATTGTTCATGTGCTCCAGCATGTTCGCTCTGCATGCTGCTGTGAGGACTGTTGCAGTATGGATTCAGTGCGGACATTTTATCTCAATCTTATGCTTCGGGTTGATGAGGCACTGAATATGACAATGGATTTGACACAGAGTTACTGACTCGTTAGTGGTTCATTAATTGCCAGAAGTGAAAAGCAGTCTTCTTAACAAATTTGTCACACGTCCATTCAGATGTTGCTGCTCGAGGATGACATGCTATATTTCAACAGGTCTCGGAGAAGGTGCTGCAGCCAGCTCTTAGCTAATGCCATTTCACAAGTGGATGGAGAGTTGCGCAGTTAGGCTTTTGTTATACGTCACATCCCTCTCTGTCGTGGATACTAAACTTCATCCCTTATTCATCTTATAAAATCAATAAAAGAAAGAAAACAAAATATTGACACTAAACATTAACAGACCGTGAATACCACATTGAATCCACAAATATTAAACATAGTAAACGGTAAATGGACATGTACTTGTTTAGCGCCTTTCTAGTCTTTCCGACCACGCAAAGCGCCTTTACACTACTACATGTCATCCCTCCATTCACACACTGATTAGTTCAACAATTTGGGTGAAGTGCCACACATCGACATCGACTGGAGGAGGGGATCAAACGGCCGATCTTCTGAAGGAGGACCCGCTCTACCTCTGAGCCACAGCCACGACAGCTGCATGTTCAGTATAACACTATTAAAGGTTTTACAACATGTCCATCGCTGTGTGAATAATGAGAGCCAGGAGCCTGATTGTGAATTTAAAACCCAAATCCTCACTAATGCACTGATGCGAGGAACACAGATGCACTTTGTCTGGCTGTAGCAGGTAAACAGAGATGTTTCCTACCTGAACATGACAGTGATATTATGCAAACATCTGGCCAATGTTGGCCAGAAATTTGCCGATGGAAGCCAAGACAATTTATTTTTGTGATGATGATTCCAGTCACGCATCTGTTTGCATGTGTGTCCAAGTACACCTGCGTGTGTTCAAATTGCCCAAATGAAAATTTATACCTGGTATCAAGTAATGGCTCACTCTGTCCATGTCGGGAGGGTTTGGCAACAATACAAGACTGTTAGAAATGAGGACCGGAGAAGGTGAATGAAAATGTTGCAATTTTGGCATTGCTGTTGTTGTATTTGAGGCACATAAATAATATCTGTTATTCCAACGACATCTTAAATCAACGATATGCAGCTGGATATTCAAATGCTGCTTTTTCCTTGTACCATCACAATATGGAAGAAATTGGAGTGTGTTACACACGTCTGAGAGCCCAAGCTCTACATTGTAAGACAGATGTGACCCATGGAAAAATCAAGGACCCATTTAGGGTTCCCCTTGTTTTTGATCTATTGTGTAATAGATTGTCTATTGTGTATAAAAAAACTTCATTCCTTTATTCTTTTTTTTTTTATAAAGATGACATTCTTCTTATTTTTTCTGATTTGCAGTCCAAAACTCAAATATATTCAGTTTAAATAGTTATAGAAAAGAGAAAAGCAGCAAATCATCCAATTGGAGGAGCTGTAACCATGGAAATATGTATTGTAAAATTACTTAAATTTATCAAAAAACAATTGCAGAACTAATTTCTGTCGAACAACTTATTCAATAATAAAGCAACTGTAGCATCCCCGAAGACGCTGAAGTGAACTGGGCAATGGGAGTTGAATTTACCAGTTAACCTAATTTGTAGATTGGTGATCCCTAAAAACAAACTGGATGTGTTAACTACTTTTTTTTTTGTCTTTTTTTGGGGTCAGGTCAGTTTGGATCTGTTTTTGTTTTGTCTTTTGTTTTTTGTTTTTTTCTATCACGAGTTTGAGGCTGACTTTCTGTCAGTAAGCCATTTTTCAGAAGCTTCTGTTACGTGTTTGCTGCATTGCTTCAGCATTACGGAGAAGATCCAGTCGAAACAATCAGAAAAGACACAAGTCGTGCAGACCTCTCTTTAACTGAAAAGCCTCTCAAATGCAGTGTGTAAAATATTACATACAGCCTTTTGCATGGTTTCTTATCATGGTTTCAGCGTGACATTACCACTTTTATACATCACACGGCGTAGACAGAGAGGACAAAGAGTTGACGACAGACATGAGCATCTCACAGCAGAACAAGTACACAGGCCGCCAAGCAACCATACATACACAAAGATCGCAGTATTCTCAGTCCCGCTATTGACGTGACACATGAGAGACAGAAGCAACGCATGGAAAACTACAAACACCAGCATATCATCCAAGTGTGAAGCATCTTACAGAGCTCAGCCCGGAGCCTTGGACCAACCTGCTCATCAAAGACAGAAGGGGAATTACCCTGGCCTGGTGAACACACACACACACCCATATACAAACACACACAGACACACACATTCAGACAAACACAGACACAGGTCTAATGAGTCCCAGCTGTGAATGGTTGCGTGATACAGCAGGACAACAATTAATGTGGAGAGGAGGCAGGCCATGTTGACCTACTAAACAGAGCGAGGCAGAGAGCAGAGAGGATGAGAAGGAGATGGAAAGATGAGGGAAGGTGAGAGAGATGAGGGAAAGGAAGAGGAGCAAGAAAGTGCAACAAAGACGTTTGCCTACCAAATGACTTACTACTGTAGAAAATGACAACCTTATATACCCGCTAACAGATTACAGATACTTCACTGTGCACTATATCCTCTGAAATATCAAGTGAAACATAGTTTAATCCCTCCGCAGCTGTTGGTGGGATGACAGTCTTGTCATCTTAATCACTCTTGATAAGCCCCATGCTGAAGAGAAAAGACTCTCTAAACAGAATCATCATGTGTTATTCTGAAGATCTTACACAGCTCAGATAATCATTGTGAACAGGAATATGTCTCTTGAAACCAGAGAAATTAAGAAGAAACTGAAGGCTGAATGTTTGTGTGTTTGAACTTTACTTTGCATCCTTTATTTCACTGGGGTGTTGACATCTCCGAACCAGAGAATGTGCCCATATCCACATAAAGATTTCCCTCTGTGCCGTCAGGGCCTGTGAAGTCAGTTTTTCATTATCTGTCAAAGGAGCAACTGTTGTCTTTGTAAGTTAAAGTTTCTTGACTTAACATTAAATACAGCAGGTTTTGGGAATGTGATTTTACTGTGTTTAACCTCAGTCTGGAAAGTCCAAGTGAAGAAACGCTTTAGTATGCTGTTCACACACAAGTGAACAATTGGAAAATCATTTAATTTGATCAGTATTTTTCTAACCCTTTCACGCTCTATGTGACAATCAGGTTCAGTACAATTTAATGTTGGATTCATATGTGGTGGCATTTTTCCCTTAAAAGAGCTGTATATAACATTCAGAGCATTAATATAGCAGCAAACAACTGTTGTCTATAGAAATATATAGTGGAGTAATGTCTACCTGAGCAGAGAATGAAGTTGCTCTCCATCTCTGTGTGTGCTGTTAACCTCATGTCATTTAGAGATGTCAAGGACAGTAATATATGAACCATTTCATGAATGAGTCAAATTTTAAAATCCTTAATTTGTCCAAATACAAATATAGCAACTGATTTGTAATTCATTCAATCCCTTAAAATTGGACAGAGCTTCAGAAAACATCGTGACATCTCCAGTTTTGCTTGGATCGGAAACTGATTAAAGAAAGAAAAATAAATTACAGGCGAGATCACGCCAATAAGCTCATAAATAACCTTTAAAGTCCATTAAAAACTTCCTGGGTTAAATTCCAGCCTTGAGGCACTTGTTGCCCATCATACAACAATGAATCAGAGTAGACGCGTGATTCTCATTGAGAAGACTGGATATTCTCTCCTCAGCCTCAGCCAGTCAGCTGGGTATGTTGATGTTTAATCGGCGAACTGCTCAAAAAGGGGAAACCTGAGAATGTAGAGCTCACACTAAAATACTGCATCATAAAGCTCCCTATGTTAGGTTGGGTCTATGGTTTAGTTTAAACTTAAAAATATTATAAATCTTCCATTGACCGTAATGGAAAAACTCTAAGTTTGTCACCTCAATCACTGTCCATCGATAGATCAGATCAGTTAACCACTCCCTAATTCCATGATTTATTTCAGTATAATCAAGTAATGGCACCTCCTTTGCTGACTATATAAACTAATAAAAAATGCCATGTTTTTAAAGGCAACATAAAGCATAGGCCTAATAGATGCAGCCATAAAAGAGCAAGCCAAGCTGCATGTGTGTATAACGAAAACTATTTGGGAAGAATTTAGTTTTTCCGAAGTCATGGAGTTGCTAGAGATGACTTGGTGACGTCATTGTGCAAGACTGAAAAAGTTCAAATGTTCTCAGGGATGGCTTTCAGAGGTTTTTGGCCACCACAGAAAGCAGTAATGCTATACCCTTTCCACCAAAACCCATTAAAATGTTAGCAGGCCAGTAAAAGCCTGTCCTTTAATGTAAATGATAAAAAAAAAAAAAATCATATGTTGACTTGTTCATTAGAGCTCCACGATTTTCTGACTTTACACAAAGATCAGTCTCTTCGACTTACACTTTGCTGAATAGAAACACCAATAGCAGTAATACTTAATACATGTACCTTAATGTGGCGCTGCACTGCACCTGTCAGCAGGTGAACACATAGCTGGCTGAGATAAACACCTGCCACATTGCTTGCGACTGTAAAACAACAAACAAATAATGAAATAATCACCTCCCCTAAAACATTTTAAGTCAACCACACCATGGCAGCTGGTCAAAACTGGTCGAAACACACACTGACGCACACATATGATAAACACAAGCAGGCGAGCACATAAATATATAGACTCTGTAACAGTTAGGCTCTCCATGCACACATACACACACACACACACACACACACACACACACACACACACACACACACACACACACACACACACACACACACAATCACGCTTTCAGATTTGGCCACCCAACACTCATCTAGCTAATAAAGCTTTTGGTTCGCAGCCCGGAGAGGGGCTGGGTTTTTGGGGGGCTGTGCAGAGTAAACAGAGCTTTAAAAACCATAACAAGTCACTTATGAAATATTCTGAGTTTGCAGCGGCTCTGTGGACTAATAAACTTTGTGTTAGCAGGTGACTTTATTGAGACCTCGGGGGAAATGGGTGGAGGTGTTTGCTTGTGGAATACAACAGGGATCAGACAGTCTGGTGTCATCAACCCAGGGAGGATAACAAACACATGCATGCACAGTTGCATCACTCACACACACAGTGTCACAATCATGTCTCATCATTTTCATTTTTACAGATTTTTGCCAAAGAATACACTGGAATTTGATCTCCTGATGCACTCAAAAGTTGTTCTTTTGAAGCTAAAAGATAAACATAATCCTTTGGTTATTAGCACAATCTTCAGGTAAAAATAAAGAAAAGAAAGAGAAACATTTTAAGAATATGCAAATGAGCTGATGAGGCTAAGAACGTGTTCATCCAGCAAAAAAAGCTGAAACTGCCTCAATTTTTGCCACAACGCAATGCAATGTCAACCAGCAACCCAATGCGTGTAGAGTTGTTTGATGAGTGTTTCTACTGCGGTTGGCACAATGGAGGAGGAAAAAATTGCTGCTTTGATAACTTAAGCGAGTTGTAAAATCCTGTCTCATAGTATTATAAATCACTATGAAGCGTTTAGACATCTGAGAAGCCTTAAAAATTCTCAGATGCGATTTTGAACAACAGCAACAACAATGAAGCTGCTTAACTTTTTTTTTAAACAAAGGGCTCCCTGGCGCATATGGTTAGAAAATAAAATCTAAAAACCTAAATAATGAGACCTCCTCTTGCTGTACACACATAGTTGCGTTGTCTAAAAATCCGTTGCCTCACTGAGTGACAAGCTAACAGGGGACTTCAGATTTATTGCCGTGGTAACTTTATGATAAAGCAGTTCAGAAAGGCAGCATGCAGCCTCACCTTTATCCATAATTTGTCTAACTTTGGAGTTTGATTTAGAACGGTTCACACATTACTTGGATGATGGTTTGTCATGATTATCTGTTCAGGTTGCTAGTGTACTCCATTTTGCATGAACAAAGAGGACAATAGAATAGTTTACTAATGGGCAGCAGGGTATGCAACAGATCAAAAGCGACAGTGAATTTTACATCCTCGATTAAATATATTTTCCCAGATTCGAATGTCAGCTCAACTTTGAAAAATACACCTCCCCAAAATACACACACTTACACTCACACAGCCATGTGCAGTTCCACTGAAGATCAGGTCACCCCGACTCACCACAGTCTCTACGGACTGGGTTAGAGATGAAATAATGTTCACACTGACAAAGAAAAAACACACTCTCCATCCAAAGAATGAGCAGCGAAAACAGGCGAGCGGCACAGCTAGTGAGGTGGAAAAGTATTCCTCACACAAAGAATCAGCACAAAAGGTCAGGCACACTGGAGACTGGGAGATGTAGCCACAAAATCCCTGGCTCTGAAACCACACAAAAAACAATAAGTGTTGATCTTTGCAGGCTAGAAAAAAAAAATCTGCTCCAAATGTGTTTTAATGCAAAGTAGTAAAATTAGAACGTCTGTCTAGAAATATCTGCTGTCTTTTTCCTAATCCGAGAGAGCAGTGCCAATATTAATATACCTCTTCGAGCACGGAGGCAATGTTATTTCATCTGGATATTGAGTATCTGTGTGCGCGAGTGCTTGCGTGTGTGCGAAATTACATTTAGGAATAGCTGAAGTGACCCCGAAAAGCCAAGTTTAAAAACCACACACACACAATGGAATCTGTGCTATGTTTGTTTTGTTTTGTTTAATTCCAGACCCCCAGTATGGGGGCTGACAGGACAGTGAAACGGGAGCTGAACAAGGGCCAGACACAGCCAGGAATGAGACCAAAAACTACTCACTCACACCTTCCTAAGCCTCTGCCGAGGTGCACTTTATCTGTCATATTTACAGCGATCTTGAAACCATCTTTCAGCAGAGCTTGCTTTCACAAAACATTGAAACGGGGCCTGGTCTGCACTAAAGAAGGTTGTTTTAGGGTCTCCTTGTGGTACCTTGTACTGTGGACAATAATCAACTAGTAATCATTACAGAACCAGATAAAATCATATATTCTTTTGATTAGTTTAAGTAATTGATTAAAATATATTTTAAGTCATACACTGTGCCAAAAATATGAGCGCGTTAGGTAACACTGGCCCAACATTGTGGATGCATCTAGTCTAATATAAAATAAAATATATTTTAAAACACACACAATGCTAAAAGTGCCAGAAGGCCTCGAAAAGTCAGCTATGGAAAAAGAGGCTCTGCACACTTTCACTCATGATACCTTAATCAGGGCAAAAGCCCTCAAATAGGCCTTTTCACAGCAGATATTTTTATTATTCACACTTGTACTTTTTGTATGACATGTCAAAATGGCCTTTTTCTCCAGGGAGCCATGCTCTGTGAGCCAAGCTGATTCTTGAGCAAACCAAACTCAGACATAACTCACATTATGACCTTTATGGAAGACAAACAACTGCAAATTCACTGGACCAAGTTACACTTTTCATTAAAATCTATTCCACCTTCATGTGAAAGGCTGTCAAAAAAAATAATGACAGATCCAGAAGCACAACATTTGAATGAACTTGTTTTTATTGCTTTTATGAAATAGTAACTAACCCTCCAAGTGTAAATATTTGGTTGTAATCGGGATTTTATTAGGGTTGACTCATGTGGAGAAAGCAAAAATTCATGATACAATATTTCTTGTTTTTTGGCCCTTTTTCTGTCAGTTGTTGAAGTTGTTCAGCTTGTAAATGGGGCTTTTTCTTTGGTCTTCAGAGGTTACAAGCTAATGCAAACAACTTTGATATAATTTCAGGGAATAACCCCAACAGTTCTCAGGGTTTCTTCGGGCAAAAACCTTGTGTAAAGTCCTGTGCAAACAATGCTGATTTTGAACGACATGAACCGTGGTTACTGATGGGAGAGCAGAAATCATCTGTGCTTCTCCACATCCAAACAGACAGGCAGGTAATTTTAGACCCTGGGAGAACAAATTGGCCCGTTTCACCCACTCAAGTCAATCAAGAGAATGAGGGGGAAGGGAGAAAGAGACAGACAGACAGATAGAGGGTCAAATACTGAACGAGACATATGGGAGAGAATAAGAGAAAAAAAAAAAAAAGATGACTGTGTTGACGAGAAAATGATGGAACGGTTGATCACAGACAAACTGTAAAAAAGGAGGGGATACAAAATGTCAAAAAGAAATTTGCATCCCCATCCTCCCACTGGTGGTCCATATTCCCACCGCTGCCTCTCTTGATTTAATTGCCTGGGTAGGAGTGAGATCAGAGCAGCAGTTCAGCACTAGGCTTCTATCAGACTTGAGAAACAACAACAAATATGAAAATTAAAGAGACGAGAGAGAAAGAAAAAAAAAACATAGACGAGTGAGGAAAGAACTAGAAACCAGCGAAGCATGATGAAAAGGCACAAAAAAGCTCACAGTTAGAACACAAGGAGGAAGACTGAGCGAAAGGACGTGAGCGAAAGAAAGGGAGGGACAGAGTAAAAGCAGAAACAAGGAGAGCCGGTGGTCCATTTCCTTCTTTTCAGCTATATTTAATTACCCAAGTAGGAGTAAGTTCAGTAGATCAGTAGATCAGCAGTAGGAGTAGCAGTCCTTCATCAAAGCAGCAGTCACTGCTTATTAGAATATTATTACAGAACAGCAGCAGCCAGCCAGTGGGCTGATTACTGACTGGGTCCAATGGGAGGCCTCATTTGACTGGAATGTATGGAGGCTGAAATGGAGAACAGGGATAAACACAGAAATACCATTTATAGACTAGACCTTTTGATATGCTTTTATAAAAACTTTGTGTCCACAGGAGCGAGACTAAAAGACCAGGATTTTTTTTCTGTCATTATACTGCACATGGCTTTTTCAATGGCTTTCATAAATCCCTTAAACATACTTTTGCTTTCCAAAGATCTTGTGAAAAATGCATTTAATCATAAAAACTAATTTGAAACTAATAGCAGCAAAAATCTGCAACGTATCTATACAGCTATTTAATTATTGGATATTTGAAATTGCGAAAAAAAACTATTATGCCGATAATCAAAGGAATATCGTGCTGTTTGTGGCATAGCTGATGGGTGATTTCACAAATGTCTGTACAACTTTATTGCGAGCTTTAACACACTTAGTAGGAAAAAACATCTAGCCGACCGAGAAAAACCACAGAACACATTGTTTGTACAATGACAAGTTGTTTCTGTAATTCATTCATCATGGAAGTTGTATAAGTTATGACGACTAAGGTTAAATGTAGGGACGAGGTAACTATAACAGTATGAGCAATATGGTACAATATGCATCTTTCTGATTAATTTACATTCAGCCAACATTTTGGAACATGTGCCAAAAGAATTGCATGGCTTAGATGATGTGATGGGAAGATAGTTAGAGTAGAGAGAGGCTATTTGAACATGCCTTTGCTGTTTTCATTCAAACCATCCTGCGTTTGCCATTTTGCTTTTTTCCCCTGATACACATTTGGTTTATTTCAACTGAAGGTCAGGGACGTTGGGGGAAGTGAAATATTGGAGCCTAAACACAGACTACAAAGCCGATCTAGGAATACCAATTCTGGGATGAAACACAAGTAGAACAGCATGCTGGGTAATTAGCATTACCAACAGGAATTCAGATCACATCTCCTCCAATCAGGACAGACACTGAACTCAGGTTGATTAGTTGGTTGACTGGGTGAAATTAGGCAAAGCTATGCCTCTTATTTATCCTCAGATTTGATATGGCTGGTTGATACGGACTCTGCCACGAAACGCACACACGCACACACGCACACAAACACACAAACACACATTACATCCCTCCAAACTGACACACACACAGAGAAACATACACACACCTAGTGTGGTCCAACCAACGACCACCGTGACAGAGTGAGGCACAAACACACAAACCACAAGCATCCAGTCATTCCTGACTGAGAAAATATTCACGTTAAGTTTGATTTGGTACGCTGCATAACGTGATTTAACACAGGGGGCAGAGCACGAGTAAATTCACTGCTATGTATTTATATTTTACAAACGCACTCATCTTTTTAAAAAATTTTGTTCAAATGTAATGGGAATGTAGTTAACGAAGGCTGTGTTTATTTATAATTATGCTCACCTTTAAACTGAGATTGTCCTCTAATTTGAAAAAATGTTTCATAATACTAGATTAAGCCAAAATATTCACATATATGACAGACTGACAGGAGAAGGAACGTAAAAAAAAACCTCTCTTTTTTTGGGGGGTTTCAGACTTTTTGGAAATACAAGGTCTCTTCGGGCGGTTGAGTCAAACAACTGCCTTGCCGAGTTGGATATTCACTATTTGGCATGTTTGTACTAATATGACTTGGATCACAAGTTTAAGTCCCATACCTGCCAAAAACCACACTGGTGTCAGGCGGGGTGGTGTGGAGGATTTTTGGAGAATTATGTCTGGGATTTCTACAGTCCTGCTTTTAATCTTTGCAAAATAACGCTATGAAGCACATATTACAACTAAATAAGATGCAGCGCTTCCAAGAAAATTAATCAATGTCTCCCTCTTTTTCTTTCTTGATCCATTTCATATAGACACACACTGCATCAACAAGAACACACACCCAATATGAGGTGGCAGAGTGTGTGTGTGTGTGTGCGTGTGCTCGCGTGAGCATGTGTGTGTATAAAGTACAGGCGTAGAGTGAGTCAAGGTTGGCCTAATTGGAGGTTGTTTGTATGTCTGGGAGAACGTGTAAATGATGGAGGTAAGGAAATGAAGGAAAGGGAGGGAGCAGGTGGCCTCCTTCATCTGGACCACAGCTGTACGCAGCATGACTCACACACTCCTACCTTGACCAAAAGTTACACGAAAGATACACACACACACATAAACACTTGCATGTACAACACACAAAAGCATTTGCGCACATGCACGCTCAAACACACATTTGTGAGTGCATAAAAGCCCTTGAGACATCTTGAATCAGACTACAAGGACCTCCATGTCCCTCACTGATGCATGCTTTGATGTGGCAGAAAAACACATTAAATGAATAATTTAATTACAAAAAGAGATTTATTTCTGTCATTTTTGCTGCATAATTCCCCATCATGCAGCAATAAATGTCTTACTAAGCTACACAGTGTTAATAAGGCATTTGTTTTCGGAGTTTCTGAGCATTAACCTATGGAAGTACTAACCCTTAATCCAAAAAATGTTATCCACCTTTCTTTTGGTGGAGCAACAGTTTTATACAAACTGTGTTGGTCAAGATGTGAAAGCTGTGGCCAATATTTTTGTGCACCATCATCCTAAACTGTCTAACAACTAAAAGTCAAACAGTGCTCTTTTGCTGGAGAAATTAATAAAATTCAGCCCCACTACATGAAAGCAAGTTGATTAGTCAAAAATACACTCCAAAGAAATAGTACAGAATATAAAATAGTTGATTCATGTCCACTCCACAACTAAATTAAAATGGCTTAAAGTTTTCTGCTTGAGTCACATTGTTTCATTCAGTTCTTCAGTCACGCTTTGCAGGCTCTTCACTTTCTGGGGTTCTTCTACGGGCTACAGGTTAGTTTGCAGTGAGTGTGTGTCTGTGTGAGTGTGTGTCTGTGTGTGTGCGTGTTTGTGTGTGTGCGTGTGCAAATATGTGAAGGGGACAGGGGGCTGCTTGCACTTCAGGGCGTAGTTAAGGTCCTTTGGAGCTCAAGCTTTTTTTCCCTCTCATTTCACTTTGATTCCTGGAACACTTAACGTTGCACATGCATGAGCACTCGCTCACTCACACAGACATTAAAACACACACACGCACACACACACAGTAGATATGGACGCTTTTCTGACAACAAAGTTGGGCAACAGCTAAAACACTGTATTCAATTAAACTGGCAAGTGACACACTCCCTTTACCCCCATCTGTCTCACTGATTCTCTGACAACTACGCAAATGTTGCTTTGATTTGAATCAAATTTGCAGCATTATAAAATCAAGAAGGCATATGAAATTCTTAAAAATAAATTATTCGCCAAAGTTTTCTTTGACAGGAACTTGAGCTGCGGATTTGCAAGTCTTGCCATGAATGGGTGTTTATTTGAAAATAAATTTAGAATTTTTTCAAATTTGTAATGTGCCATTGGTTGGTTAGACCTAGAGCAGAATGTATTTGGGAGTCAAGGTTAACTTCCTAGAAAAGTAAAAAATAATCTTGTTTAATATATCTAATAAAATACAATTTGATTGTTGACTTCTATTATCAATGAAATAATGATATGATATTATTATTCCATTGCTAATAAAACTCCATGAATTAGGAATCATAGAAAACATAACTGGAACTTTCGTGAGAATTGTTACATTTTCAAGTTTTATACAGTTAGAAGTAATACAGTGATAGTTGTTGGTACGTTCAGACAGAAATAATCAGGAGCTGCTAATAGCTGATTCTGCATACTTTTTATGGGGCCAATATGCCAAAATGTAAACAAATATAGGATAACAAAAACTCAGCTGAAGTTTTAGCACGCAGCTAACTCCCTGTGCTTTGGCAACATTATACTTCCTGCTTACAACCCCCAACGCCCCCAAATTAAGAAAACTGTAATCCCAAAAGTTACAACATGTTTATCCATATAGAGAAACTAGACAAATACTAATAGAAGTGACACATCCATTAACATTAGGTATTTTCATGTTGCACTATCAACATTGCTTTGGAAATTACTGGGGGAGAAATGCAGTTGTCTCAATTTTGCCTGAGAGACAGTGTGAGACTTTGAAAACCACTGAGTTGGGGTAACATCAGGGTAATTCCTTGTTGTTTCTAAGTAATATGCAAGTTAATAAACAATGCTAAACCAACATGTGTGTTGAGCTTTTAGTGTAAAACAGGGTACAGTGTCCTCCAGACCTCCTCTGAAGATTCCTTTCCTTCTCTTTGTAGACTTTTTGTCTCCTTATTTTACAGTCTTACTTTTCTACATTCTTCATGGCTTGTTGAGATTCCATGTCGTGGATTGTGGTTTCCCTTTGCCATGATGGATATTTTACTGAACCTTGGCATTGCTCCTATTTTGAATTCTCGACATGTCCTTTTTATGGCTGGCCCATCGGAGAATGATTGTATTTTCCCTTGTTACATAGAGCTTACTTTTGCACAAAATGTTATCAAATACAAATGTTTTCCAAATCAGAAAGGTTTGCCAATTTGAGGGCAGGATATAAAAAAATGTAAATAGTTTAATTTCAATTTCTAGTAATTGAGGCACCATTAGTTATTTATTGGTGAATGTGGCAACATAAGCCAAGATAGGAAGCTTGACAATCTTCTTTACAGACATCACACTGATAGACATGGTGCTGTAAACACCAGACCTACGTGGTGAACCGCTGATTTCGACTTAACTTACAATGATACGGCATCTTGTTATCAATTGGCCATGGGCTGAAAAGGACAACATGTTTACTTGCTTAACCATGAACATTACAAAAAAAACAAAACCGATAAAAGGCAGATATATAAAAAAGCAGATGTCTAGGTTGCAAGACAAAGCTCTATGGCAACATACAGATATAAACAAGAAAGATTGTGCATAACTGCATAATATAGATTTGGCAGCCAAACACTCTAAGCCTGGATGTAGTCAAGTTCAGGGACATTAAGGAACACAAACAGGCCAGAAACGGCACCACAAGGAATTTAAAGATGCAGAACCATTCTCCAAATGTCACATGTGCATATTAGTCTAGGATAAAGGAGAACGCTGCTTTGTGTAGGCAGATAGTATTTTGTTCCTCCTTTTAAGGGAAAAAAGTTTGACTCTTATTTTGCTGCTTACTGTGCCTGTTTGCAACCGTTTGGTCTTGGAAAAGCCATTCTGAATCTCAAGAGCTTGGTTTATGTTATGGGATATCAATTGAGAGAACATCCACAATAATCTATTTAGTTGGAAGCTGCATGAATCAGCGAACTCTGGGGAATGTTTTTTTTATTGACGAGCTGATTTAAATATGCCAAACCCCATTCAATTACTTTGACGCAGCAAGTGACGAACAGACAATTAGTCCCACCGACTTGTTCTCGATGTACCCAACCCCCATTACTAGCAAAACAGTAGTGGATTGAAATGAGCATTAATTTACTTTTTTTTTCACCTTCACTTTTTAGCTAGATCTTGCTGCTCCACTAAACTCCCTGAACCCGCCCTTAAGAGGACTTGTTTAACCGATCCTACAGCGCCAGAGGCTTTTTCCTTTCAGTAGAGTATTATCCGCCACTATAATAGGATATATGGAGTGTGTGAAGGTGTGTGTACGCGGCACACAGAACCAGAAATAGATAACCAGGCTGTCAGCTATGCTTTTGAGGAATTATCTCTGTAACCCTAGATGTACAAACATCTAAACATGCAAACGCTGGTTCCAGTAATGTATCGCTCAAAAAAGAACAGACTTAACTTGAAAGTAGGGAGGAAACCATTTGTTTGTGTTAAATTTAATCTCATGGCTAAATTCTGCGCTGACCTTTCTTTTGTTAATAAAAGTCATTGTAATCATTATCATTTCAAAGTCTAAACATCGCTACATCACCAACACTTTCATCAAGATGAATGACACTCTGTATTGTTTTACTAGAGACAGATAGAATTCAGGCATGGTATTAGGTTGTGTATTTAATAGCTGCAGTCACCTCCTTTCTGCCGTTATTCGCTTCTCAGAATAGTAAAGGTAATCTGCCTGAAAATCAGTGTTACGGACAGTTTTATCAATATTGATATAATCTCAAACTAAACACCAGTGCTGGAATGGAAAGTTTTCCCCTTCCAGCCTGCATCTATCCCTCTGCTTCTTCTTTTTTACTCATCAAAATTAAACTGTGGTGCACTATCAAACGGCAGGACATTGGAAAATGAGGTAGAAGGCTGAAAAAAAAACTTTGGGTTTTAACTTTAGTTTAAAGTAATTTGTGTTTCCTATAGTGGGAAGATGACAGTATTCATTTTGGTAGTTTCTTTTGATTCACAATAGGCACCATCAGTTTCCTCTTGTTTCACTACCTGCCTTTGCCTCGTCACCTCTTTTTCCATCACACAATCTGTTTTTCTCAACTTTCTGAATAGTTATGTCACTCCACTCCCCTTCGCATTGCCCACTCCCCTCTCTGCTCTTGGCCCTTTACCACATTCCCATCCTTCCCTCTTCTCTCTCTCAATCTCCCATTCCAATATCTCCCCCACCCACCCATCCTTTTCCGCCATCACTCCCACAGTCCCATCAGTGCTTTTCTGAGTCCAGGCTTGTATATCCATTAGTCAGTGTTATCTTCATGTCAACAGTTCCTCTCAAATATTTACAATAGTCCCCAGTGGGGAGACTTCCAACTAGGGGTGGGATGATTCACCCTTTGTTAACGCAATCACCCCAAAGTTACTCTTTACTACTCGGAAACACATGAACATGAGTAATAGGCCCAAAGTGTCCCAAAACATGTTTAGTACACTGAAGCACTTGACCTTTGAGAGCGGGTTTTTGATGTAAATTTAAGAACAGATCAAGCCGGAAAGTAGCAGAAAAGTGATGGGCACCTGTGTGTGCATCTATGAGTGAACACATACAGTCGATGTATTTTCAACATGAGTCAACCTAAATAACATTGAAAAAACAATGATGATAAACCCGGAGGCTGAGATTTTAAGCATCATCATCGTTATGAAATCCATATAATACTGATGGGCAAAAACTAAAGTTACAGATTCTTCTTGACCGTTTTAGGTATGACAGACATACTTTGGGATGATATAAATATCTGGAATTGGACCAATCAACAAACTGTATTTATATTGACTATTAACTGTAGCCATGACAACCAAATACGACAGTAATATAACAAACAATTATTATCTCCCAACTTTCATGTTTATTCTCTATTCCAGTGGCGCCCAACCTCGGGGTCAGAATCCCGAAAGGGGTTGCAAGATAAACATTTCTTTTAACCAAAAGTCAGGCAGAAGCAAGTAGCTGAAGCAAGAAAACAACACTTGGGTAGACCCACCGACGACATACACAAAAGGCGGGAAAATAACCAAATATTGTAAATGTACTTACAAATGCACACGTGTCACACAAGCAAACGTGGGCTTGTGCTCATGCACAGATGCAACAACAAATATATTCAGAGTGAATCAGCAGTAAACTCTGATGGATAAACAAGATGTTGGAGGCAGCGAGTTTATTTGACATTTCTCTCTCGCTCTCCTTCTCTGTGTGGTGTCTGTCTCTGCCCATCTTTAACTGCGACCTCCTGCTGTATTTGTTTTAGAGTTGGGACTCTGTAGTGCTGTTCAGGGAAGCGCAAACACACAGCCCGGCATGCTCATGTGCGACACACATATTGTCCATGTGCGCACAAGAACACAGACATTGCTTAATGGAAGGAGGAAATGTAGTAAGGCAGTCTGACGTTAGTAAAATACTCAAGTGTTTCCTCATGGAGTGTTTTGCAGTAGTTCTGTCTATTTATCACAAGAGCTCAGATATTAAATCTGCAATCAGCGTGTGCTTGACTACTTGAAGGACTTGTTCTCACTGAAACAGTAAATTCAGTCAGTCTTGTTAAGCTTTTCTAGATCTGACTCGAAAGATTAGAGACAAGCATTTGATCAGAAGCGTAACTGAATTAAAGATCCACTTTTGTCTGTTTTTATACAACCAATATTATCCTTTTGGCTATTAACTTAACGGTAAGAATAACGATGTATTCACAAAAAAAAACTGTGAACATGGATAAAAGAGACAAAAGAAAGTGCCCAGATGAACATTGCTAGTAAACTAATGTGGAAGGGAAATTGAAGGCAAACCTTTAAATTATTGCCCATACTGTTGCATGTAAACATCCATCAGAGTTTACAGACAGATGTAGACCTGATGTGCTGCTGACCTACTGCTGTAGTTAGGGGCACACACAGTTCAGGGCCCATTATCAACATTTTGGATGTGCTTTCTTTTGGTTTATGCTCAATTGGACTTCATTTTAGCGATGTTTTCAATAATACAATATCGTAACCTAAATAAAAATGGCCAAAACTAATAAAATAAGACTCAAGATGTAATAAACCAGAATAATCTGCCCAATAACAACACTGTTATGTCCCCAGCAGCTAGAAGTTAACGGTATAAAACTGGTTGCTATGCGAGTATAAACAGGTTTATAGCACCTTCGTCCCCCTGCAAAATATCCCCCAGAAAAGAAATGTTATATTGATGATGGGTTGGTGGAAAAATGGATCAATTGCTCCGTAATAACAAAAACATTTTTTATTACATCCAATAAAGGACATGGAAGAGAACACAGATGAAGACAGAAAAAGTCCGTATTTCATATTACTGTCATCAGGAAGTCATCAGTTCAGTTTTGATGATGATGATGCACCTTCCTGGGTAGTCTTTCAGCCAATGCTGCACTACTTAACCTTATATTTCCATAGACTACAGGGTAATCAAGGAACACCCACACATCAGCATGCACACACCCACCCACTCTCTCTCTCTTACACACACACACACAGACAGACAGACAGACAGACACACAAACAAACACACACACACACACACACACACACACACACACACACACACACACACACACTTTCTCCTAGCCTGATGATGAGCTGGCAAGTGGAGCAATCCATGTGCAGGCCGGGGTGTGAGGTGTAACGTTTCAAAACACACTGCCAATTCTGCTCAGAAACAAAGATGAATTACCCTTACAGACACACACACACACACACACACACACACATCTGCATGGGGGAAAGAAACACATAAAATCCCAGGTGTGTGGAAGATTTGGAATAAACATCCTGAACTAATGTGAACAGATGATGGAGAAAAAAAAAGATCTGGCAGTAAATAATAAACATCAGTCTTATTAGTTATTATGCTTTATTGTTTGTCCTAATAGTTACAAATAGATTAATGCATTTCATAAACAAGAACACAGGTTTGGAAATATTGACAAATGCATGTGAGGTCAGTATGACAAATAACTTAAAAGACTTGGAGTTTGTGCAATCTCCATCACAGTTTGGCTCTCTCAGTCTTCTTACTGTACAGTACATCAGTTCTATGATCACATACAGTGTAATATGATGTTCCTGTCTCTCAAAACCATTATCAACAGGGTCATGCCTATCTTGTTTCTAGCTTTTGGAGATGACTTGCCCATTTTGAAATATCCACACTCAACTGTCCAAAAGCATAGCAGTAACACATGACCTTCTGCTTGAGTCATTATCAGTGTTGTGACTTTTGGTGTTTGATACTGAAGTTTGAATTGCTACACATCCATACCTGGCCTTGCACCACTACTTTCCTGTGACATGATGTATCTCACTGTGTCTACAAATCTTTTGTACTTCGATGTGCTTTGTGGGTGGTTTTTTATGCAGACTGGGTTGAACGCGAGCTGGACCCCGTCCACGTCTGGTTTTGAAGATCCAATAGCTATTTTTTGCGAAATCTAATTCCTGTTCCTCTAAAAAGTCATATTGAAAAGAGAAGTGTAACTGTAGCTCCAGCTCTGGTCTCAAGAATTGATTGTGGTCTTTGGGTTCAGTCTATCACCAGGAAAGATATTGGATAGAATTCCATGATTTAATGCATATCTTATCAGGCAGCCAGACAAACCACATTCAAAATCACAGTTAAATGCACACCCATTGTGAAAGAACAATACTCCAACGCTCGGGCGTGACTCCAAAAGGCTGGAAAAAAATTAAATTCACATGTTTCAGTGTCAGGTTTTCTCAGCGTACACCAAAATACAAATGTTAAAGTTGTAAATGATTAACAAAGTCAATAGGATTCATCCTCTGGGGACCATGAACATCTGGACAAAATTATGGCAATCCATAAAATAGTTATGTTAGTCTAGACCAAAGCGGTGCACTAACCAACAAACCAATGTGACCCCTCTTAGCCAAAGCATTATTTTGTATGGAAGGAAGAAAAACAGTTATTAAACACTCATCACTGCTTTTCATTCTATCTTCTCAAACCCTGTCAGAGATCAGTTATGGTGAACATGGTGTTCTTGGTCCACAATCACACTAACCAAAACAAGCCTTCGAACTAGAGCCCTTACAAGTAAACAGACACACTTTATCATCATATACTTGCTATTAAGCAGACCAATGGCAAGAAAAGGTCAACTGAAGAGTATAGTCGGGACTATTAAGTGGGCAACAACTACACGATAAGTGTAATCAAGCAGGCTAAAATAAACAACCTCTGCCCTTTATTTCTATGTACAATTTAGCTCATCTTCATCGTGACCTCCATGCTTCCTCTGCAACAGCTGAAGAACATCTCACACAACTATAAACCCACGCACACACTATTAAACATGCACAAACACACACAGGCAGGTCATATTAATATTTATTAATATTTCCTGTTCTGGTGTGTTCTCTTGGCAGACTGAGCTGCCGTTGCTGCAGTGTACAAACAGTTAACCCCCCCCAAAAAATCTCTAAATTAAGTTTTATTACCATCCCAAGAGGTGACTCATCAGGCTGGCACACTAATGAGGGGTCCCCCTATTTCTTCCCTATTTAATTTGTCTCCCTCTATTTATTTCTTAATGCTGGCGTGTCTGCCTTTGAGCCTTACATGCCCTTAGTCATTGTCATGCTCTTTCAATACCACACAATGTAACAATTTAATACATTTCAAAAGCCTGGTGAGATCGTGCCAGACTATCCTTACCAGAAAACAACAGCATTGATTGTTCATTCAAACGATGTAATCGACCCATCTTTTGCCTTTTTAAGTGACTTGCTGTCATCACGATAGGAAAGATTGTCCTTTCAAAGTAAAGGTTGAAGTGTTGTGACGTTACACTACCACAAAATGCCTTTGGGGAGAGGTTAGGGTGGATAGTTGGGTGAACGGAGACTCTGGATCGCATCCGTTCCCCCACGTTTGGATTAATTCATTGGCAGACACCTCCAAAGTGAGGAACAATCCAGGCCAGTCAAACTACTCTAGGCCTTCAAACACATTATGAATCTAACCGTTCTTCTTGGATCGGATTTCGTCTCACCTCGTAAGGCTTTTTAATACTCTCATAGCATTTAACACTGATACAAAAGTTATGAAGGTGAATAAGTGAAAGACAGCTACGCTGAGTATGAGAGAAAACATGACAACAAAACATCCAGAGATTCTCTTTGATAGCTCGTGTGGAGGAGCAGAAATTAGAGAACAAAGAGAGAGACAGACTGGATTGTATTTAAAAACAATCCTGAAAACATCTGCAAGGCATAGTATTTCTCCAATTTGAGTGATTGATTTAAAATTACTTTTTCGTCTGGCACAATTTAACCACTGTTATTTTTCTTTTCCTGGAATCTGTTCGTTATGTCAAAGTCAGTCATATACTATGTACTAATATATACTAATTCATGTCTGTTTAGTTGGCAGGGCATTGGTAGCTTTATGTTATTACTGTCTGCTTGGAGTCAGTCTAAACTGTCTTAGAAAATGTATTTATAGTCACAAAAAAATCTTTGTCTACGCCATGTAGTGTGATAATTAATGGGGGCAATGTCACATGAAATGAAGTCTACAAACCCACTTCTAGCACTGTGTTGTGGGTAAGCTAATGAACAGTCTATATAAGTACAGTCGTCAAAACCTCACCTCAGTCTGAGCATCTCTCCCCTGCAGCATTCGACTGCGTTCTCCGTGTCGCCATGGTTTCCAGTACCGTGTTAGCGCTGAGCTCATAGTGACATATCTGCTGTCAACACTTTCTGGTATTCTCAATTTAACGCAATACATCCCAGATGGTAATTCAGTTTTTGCAGATTAAAGGACCTGAGAAATGGATAGAAAGGAGACTAAGATCAATTGAAGCAAATACCAATGTACGGACCAATATTTCTTCAACATGATTATCTTCTCCATGTGATTATTTTTCTTTTTAAAAAATAAATCTGTAAAGTATGTATGCACATGAATCTCATCAGGAAGAAGAGGTAGATTGTCCTACAGGACACCTGTACACTGTGTCTATTCCACCTTGTATTCTTCTCCTGTTGCTATATCTATTGTCTATCCCCAAGCCCCAAGGCCTTGAAGCAAATTCTACATAGTGGCCAAACTGTGGAATTACAACTTCCGGGTCCCTCGCGTGACGGCATTGGGCCCAAAATACTTTTCCCCATTGACTTACAATGAGAAAGACATGTTTGTAAAATGTTTTTTTTTTTAATCAACTTCCCACTACAAACACTTGAATAGTCCATATTTAAATTATTATGTCCTAAAAGTTGTAAAAAATGCACTAATAGTTAAATCCAGAGTTATCTTCGCATTTGCGTGGATTTCACGTCATCAACTTTGGGGGACAGCCATAACGTTAATGTACCAAAACCAGAAGAGAAAAAAAAAAAAAAGATGTGTGCTGCTCCGTGCATGACTTTGCATTACACCGACTGACTAGGCCAATACGTGTGTTTATGCGTGTGTGTGTTGTGAGGTTATATTTTTAATCACATTTCACAAGTTTCTTTTTCATTCACCCTTCAGTTTCCTCCGGAGCATTCCAAACAAAGGATCATTAGGCCTTCAGGGCCCTGATGAAAATACCAACACAACAACTTGTTCCTGCATTAAACAATATAAAAAAGAGGGTAAATATAGAAACAGCCAGGATTTGGGATTCTGGATCTTCCTTAATTCATTAATCCTTATTAAATCACCAATGCTTTGTTCCTCATGTGTCCACAGTGTGTGAAGCATAACACGGGCAGGAGGACCTCTCATCATGGGTGATCAATATTACACGGTATAGTAAAATCACTATTAAAAGTATGTTGTCCAACAAAATGAGGCATGTTAATGGTTGCCCTGTTGCCAATTTTAGGCAAAACGCCAAAATCAGTCCAACATATCAGCAAGCCAACACTTTGGTTGCTTCCTGGCTAACAAACAGGTACCATCAGATACCCACTCAGACTGTGTGATCAAACACTTTATGCGAGCCACTGATCACTGAATGGGCCACCATACAGCTGGGGAGCGTTCAAAGGCTCTCAGGTAGGTAGGCAAGTGAGGTATGCAGGCTGCGGCTGGACGCTGTCATCCAAATACCCAAACAGACACGCACATACACTTGAGCGCACGCACACACACACACACACACACACGCACAGTCTCAAACAAGTGGCACATTCCTTCTATGACATAGTGCTGCTCAAATAAGGGGCTCGGATGTTCAATCCCTTTGTAGTTTTGCAAACACTAAGAAAGATTCAGAAAGTGAGTGAGACAGAAAGAGAAAGGGAGGGGAGAGATGTGATGTTTTCTTTTTTCCTGCCTTGCCTGTGAAACTCTATCCCTCTTTCATTCCCTCTTTCATTGTGTCAGTTGCTCTTTTGTGTACGTTGCTGATGAGGCCCCCTTGACACTGAAGAGGTTATGCAGCTGATACCTGACTCCCATTGAAGATGTTTTTCTCTCAAACACACACACACACACACACACGGACGGACGGACGGACGGACGGACGCACACACACACACACGGACGGACGGACGGACGGACGGACGCACACACACACACACACACACACACACGGACGGACGGACGGACGGACGGACGCATCCACTACCTTATTTTCTTTAGTTTTCATACACTCAAGCTTCTGTCTCTCAATTTCTTCCTTTCTTTATTGTTCCCTCAGTCTTTTTTTTTTTATCACTTCTCCGCCATCCTTACACAGACACACAGGTCACACCACAGAAAGATACCACGGGACAAGTGATAGAAAACACTTACATCACCACTGAGTGGGGGACAGAGAGGGAGAGAAGAGTGGGAGTATGGAGGGAGATCATCTGCTACCATCCGTCCTTTCTCCTGGTTCCTGCCTCCTGTGCATCATTTCTTCTTTTCACCCTTGAGTGATAACGTGGTTTTGAAAAGACCTTTTATTTCTTTTTCATTTTTCTTGATTAGACATATTTCTATCACAGAAATGAGTAAAGTTTCATCAACTTGACAAGAGAAGGTAAACATTCTAACCCCCACCACCCAGAGAAAGGACACCCCACTAGGTCAGGTCCCGCGGGATTCAAGCTCCACTCCAGACCTCCGTTTTGGTTGTCTCTTCAGCGACTCGCACGGAAAGCTCTGGAGTTCCCCCGAAGATAAAAGACACCTCAGATTACGGAGTGAAATGTCCACCATGTCACAAGACAAGGCTGGGTGTGTTTTATGGTGCTGGGTATGATGAGACAGAGGGAAGCAGGGTGTGTGTGCGTGTGTGTGTGCATGTGTGTGTGTGTGCTTTAACAGTAAACAGCTGGCCTGTATAGTCTCTACCCTTCATAACCGATTTAAATTTCTTATATTGAATTTTGTGACCAGCACTTTCCTTCGAAGTCAATAAAATTGTATTATTGTTGGCTATAAAATTAAGCCTGAAAGTATGCATAGTTTTTATTGATTTGCTCAGAGTTTTATGACATGGGATTATTATCAACATGCATTATATTACCGTATGTCTAGTAACATGCAAAAGGGCTTATGAACCAAATATTACAAGTCAGTCTCTGATTTGCAAATTATCAATCTCCTTCATTCCATAAGGATCATTACTGCAACTGTCATGAAAGATGGAGATGGCACCCAGACATAAATAATTCATGAGAACATAATTCATTGTTTTCACAACCTGTTGCACAATGATTAATAAAAGATTTTTCCAGTTTTTAATTTTAAGGGACCCTTAAAGGAGCCCCCGGGAACCTTTTCATTTTTATGCTGCACTGTCCTGGTCTGCCGTGCCGCAAATGTAAAAGCATTCTGTTGCCAAGTCCATCCCAGTGCATCTACCAAAACTGTAGGCTTAGACTTAATCCACAGCCAGCTAAATAAAAAGGTCCATAAAAGGCTTGAAAGTAAACATTAAGTCAACCTTCTCAAAGTGTCATGGGATTGAGGTCATTTCTGGACAACTCCATAAGAAACCCATATCTGAGCTGACAAAAAAAAAAAAAGGTGTACTGTGTTTGATTTAAACTCACATGAAACAAAACAAAGCAGTTTGACAAATATTTGCATTTTATCATGAATTACAGGCTGGATGAATCACAAATCTACCTCTTTCTTCATCTACGTATCTATTTATCTTTAGTCAGCATGCAGGATACAATGCATACCTAACCCAACAGTTAGCTTAGCACAGTGTTTCCCAACTTTTTTAAAATGACAAAACACCCAATTTAAAATAGGTCTTATCTATGAATCGTGAGAAGGAATTTGTGTGTAAATGAATGTTCCCGACCATTTTTACTGCCATTTCATCATCACCTTGTATTATGTTGAATAGGTAAACCAGCCATTTTGAAGAGACACGCATTTGATGAATTACAACTTTGTGTTATGTTCCATGTGTGATTGAAAACATATACACGTTTAATCCTTTATAAATTAGGCCAAATAAATGCATTTTAGGCAGAGTCAACAGGCTCTCATCTTTTCCTCTCATCAGAAAAATAAACAAAATACACGCTCGCCTTTCATATTAGATTTCATTTTATAAGTAGGCAACAATTATAGAAACAATACGAACATTCAGGCTCCCTCGTGTGGCTCAAAGGAGTGTGCAGATATAATCGTTAAATAAAAGACTGCAAATGTATTAGACAACCCTGATAAAATCTACAGCAACCCACCTGTGGATCCCAACACATCTTTGGGAATGACTTAGCACAACAGCTTATAGGTTATCTACTGTATATGAGACTACAAAAATAGCTGCTCTGCTTCTCAGATCACGCTGTAGGCTGTTGGAAACATTACTGCACCTATCCATGAACACACTGCTAGAATAAGAATGCAAGAGTCATCTAACAAAATGTCTCCCACAGCCAGATTTTATTTAGTTTGACTGTAACTAAATGGCAACCCTCATACAAGACATGAGTCTAAACATTAAGAAAATGCTATGCAAAGCATCTCATTTATCATTTTTTTTTTTTTTTTGTTCCCATCACTTGAAATGTATCCTCTGTCAAGACAGACACAACACAACAAATAAATATCAGACACCACAGTAACATAGCAGACATATTTCAAGGATTTCCATCCCAGTGTTTGTGTCTGATAGCCACAATGAGCCTCACAACAGCTTTAAAGCCTTGCAGGGCGACCCCATCACCACCACACACACACACACACACACACACACACACACACACACACACACACACACACACACACACACACACACACACACACACACACACACACACTCCCTTCATTTGCATAGGTTGGGTTTCCTAACCATTCAGTGTAAATACAATTTGTTTGCTTTTGCATGTATTTTTGCTCCTACAACTCTCGCCCGGCCACAAGACAATAACAAATTGGTGCTAAGTGTTCTGGGAAGATGTTTCAATAAACATTTAGTATCTCTGAACTTTGTGATGCCTCTGCTTTAATGACACATATGAACAAACATACAGATGCGCGCACACGCACGCGCACGCACACACGCACGCACACGCACACGCACACACGCACACACACACACACACACACACAGGGAAACCACTCTAAATGATCCTGCCTTACTTCAGAGGATATCCCATCCCCTCACTTCTTACCACTACATTAACCACCCCCTCACCTCCCGCCTCATTCCCCTCTTCTCTCATCCTTCCATCCCAACCTCTCAACAATTTACATCCAGAGGTTGAGAAGCAGCTGGACAATAAAAGCAGCTTAAAAGGACACACTCCCACAATGTTTATGTTAGCCAACCCTGAGCAGCAATGAAATTGAACAGTAAAGAGGCCAGTTGCATTGCTCACTGGCCAGGTTTTCGTGTCTACATTTATCTCTGGCTGTCGCGGTCAAAACGACTTAAGGACAGTCCGGGGCAGACGTTGTGTATGCTTGTGTGTGTCCACAGGACGATGTAGCTCAGAGGCCTGGGTCCGGGGGCTTTTAAGACACCACTCAATAACACAGTTTCTCCAAACAAGCTGTTCGGATGATCAGATTAGACATTAAGCGAGGGAACTATGCTCGAGATCAAGGATGAAAGAGATTCCTCTCGATGAGAGGTCCACCACTCGTAACACAGACCGATGATAACCATCACTCCACCTGCAGATATAACAAGACCAGTGCTGCCGTGATAGATTTGGATGATGGATCTCCTATTGGATACAGCTTATAACCTTATAACTCAACAGATGATGGTGGTATACTTAAAAAAAAGCAAGACTGCTTTATTTTCTAAGCTGTACTATTTTATATTTATGCTTTATTTAATAGAAAAGTCGGTACAACTTAGGTCAGAGTCCTCCTAGGCAAGGGGAATCTGTCTAGACAGCAGAACAGCAATGCAACAAACAGAGAAAGCTTTAACAAATCGGTTTGCATCACAGTAGATGGATTTTTGGGACTTTCACTGTTGTGTTATGTTTATCCCAGGAGCCATATTCAGCCGAAAGAAAACCACCATCAGGTAGCAAGACCAGTATAAACTAACATAATATTGCCACATTTAAGTTCTTGATATAATGTGTTTAGTTTTTAATTTCTCCAGCTATGTTAAGTTAAAGTATGAAACTGCATGACTGGATCTAATGCCTTTTTAAAATATGGTCATCAGCATATTTCTGTTAAGTATGAATATAACGAGCAATATATATTTAATGAGACTGTGCCATGGGTTTATGAGAACAGATTTATCTGATTTGGGACCAGAGTTGAAAATATTTAACACCGCCACCTGCGGTGAGTTCAGGCTTTATACTTCCATGTTGCATGTCAGTTGAGTAGCAAATACAGTATGTAGTTCGTGTTCAGACTGACAATTGGTTAAAAAAAAAAAAGAAGACATGTTAAAACAGATGCCGAGTCTGGTATAAAGGCTTGTGGAGAAGTTTCATCCAATAGCTCAGCCACATCCTCTGGCCTGATTTTGATGCATGCGCACGCGCACGGGCACACGCACGTGCACGCGCGCACACACATATACTTATGTGGCGGGGGACCCAGCTACAAATCTCTCCAATCACACATAGTTTCATCTGCACGCCTTTCAACAAGGATTACTTCATGTACACAAGGCCATGCGTTCTTACACACACACACACAATCAGTTAACTAGGGTCTGTGGGTTTGGAGCAGCAGATAGTTTTTAGGACTGCGGGGTCTGAGGTTCGTGCTCATCACACGATCAAACCCTGCAGAGACTCGAGCCTGTCTGCATAGCATTGATTTAAAATGTGTTTCTTGAACTAACAGCGCTGGAAACAGTGTGGTTCCGGTGGTGGTGAGTGAGGGGGAAGATGAGATGTTGCTGTAGCATTCAGACACTATTTGTCCACAGTTTCATGGGATTATAATACAGAATGTGTTCAGAGTCGATAGCTGGCGTCGTCACTGCCACCAGCAAACACAAACCAAGGTGAGTGCTATTAAGATGCTCGTTCCCAAACTCAGCAGCTCCAGACACTGCAAAATAATATACAATGAGAATTGAGATGGAACATTTTAAATAAAACCAACAGCATCAGGCTTAGACATATCAGCTACATGGCCAAATCATTGGCTTGAAGTTGACCATCTCTGCTTGAAACATTAGCATATCAACAACAGGTTGTCAACAGTGCACTAATACTATGTGGTTAGAAGGTTGGGATTGGTTGCAGGTGAGTGCAGCAGCAGCATAAAAAAGAGAACAGGGCACACATGAAGTCATATGAAGGATAGTAAAGCAAGCTTGCAGATAAGCTAAAGACTTCACCAATGCAGCTGGACAAAATAGGCACGTGATAGAAAGCCAAGTGGAGTGCCAAGTAGCAAATAGTACAGGGAAATAACAACGTGGAAAAACAACAATCTTGTTTAGCTACATCACTAAAGCCAAAAATGCTGACGTTACCACAATCTCCGTAACGCAGAGCCAATAACTGCCCAGAACAGCCGCAATAATCTCTCGGCCAAAAAACTATCTTTCTTGCCCCATAATCTTCGTAATCACATTTTTAAACTATTACTCAAACACGAGCAGTATTGGTGAAGTCAACTGCTTCAATGCACTCAGTCAACATCATGCAATCAAAGAACAACCAAAAAGAAGACTTAAACCACTGCATATTGAATTAATTCATGATGGCAGCATTTGCAGCAGCAAGCAGCAGATAAGTGGACAGAGCAAACGCAAAAACAATCAGCAGTGACTCGGGTACTTAGCTGAAGTGAGTCACGGTCCTCGGCATCTCAGGCAGCAAGGAAGTCCTTTAGTGAGAGTAGCTGCAGTCCCAAACCTCCATCCATTTCCCATACAAGCAAAAACATGCAGTAAAAACAATCTAGCTCCACCAACTACCACAATAAATGATGCATGTTGGTGTACTGTAAAAATTTAATAAAATAAATACAGAAAGTACGGCTGAGTTACCCGTGGGCTAAGCAGTGAACTGCTCCAGGGCCTCTGACCCTCAGGAACCCAAAAGCACCGGGTTGATTGTGTCAGTTGGTTTGGGATTTGTGATGTACGTCTGAGGCCAACAAGGGCTCAATAAGACGCGTAGATCATTTTAGACCCATGTCTAAAAGTGGACATTCTGCATAATAAGTACTTTTACTTTTCATACTGTAGTACATTGCTGATTACACTTCTGTGTTTATACTTAACTCTAATTTTGATACGAGGTATCTTTACTTTTAAAGTACAATAATCTTAACGCTTCATCTACAACGGCATATTTTCTTCTCACACAGGTACATGCACGCTCAATGACCTTATCACACATGCAATCCACATAGTAAGTCTCATCATCAAATAGATTAAAAAAAGATTCACCCAGCAAAACAGACTGTCGTCATAAATAATTAAATACCCTCCACGTCGAATTGCATGCAAGGCCAGGCAAAACATTTTATTTATTTTTTTTCAGGGAGGATAGACTATCCCTGTAGAGAGGAGGGATGGAGGCTTATTGTGGCGGGAACATGCTGGCTATCCTTCAGCACTCTGGGTAAATACTGGCAGTGTGACAATAGACCAGCTTGAGCTAAGGAGGCTGTCACCTTGGTGTTTATCAGGCTGTGCATCTCTCACACACACACTCTCTCTCTCTCACACACACACACACACACACACACACACACACACACACACACAGTGTCAGACCCCAGGACCCTCCACATATATCATTCGACATAAACGTCTGCAAGAAGTGCATTTTATGAATATAGATGATGGAAAAAATACTTTTAACTCACGCGGGTAACAATTCAGACGGATGATGCATCAAAAATAAGTAATTCCTCAACCCATTCTTGTATCACTATCGCGGCATCTCGCCCCTGCTGTGGGAGTGACAGTTCTCTTTAGATCTCCTCCAGTCTGAGAGCAGATAACAGCTCGTCTGAGTGCTACTTGTTACAGGATGAAGCCACCCTCATTGCACACACATGCAATCCTCATCTTCATGAATCTATCCGCCGTCTAATCTCCTCTATATCTGTGGGCACCACTCCCCTTCTAAGTACCTCCAGGTCACTCTCCGCTGATGAATAGCAATCAAGTGCCGCTTGTAGGTGAAAATGTCACACAAACTGATATTTACATTTCAGTCATTATCACAACCCTCATGACGGACTCATGCGATCCCTGTTGCACAGGGACACTTTGCAGAGGTGGCTTTCCTAACTAGAGTGTGTCTTCTCCCCACTATCCCTCATCAAAGCAGGGCTTTTGGGTTCATCTCATGGCTTCATTTTTCTGAATAGAAGAGATGCTCATTGCATGACACCGGTGGAAGGATAAAAAGAAACCCACTTTCTAGCTGCGTTTCAATGGCGTAATGTGAAGATTTGTAATTAAAAGTTTAGTTAGTTTTTCTTTTTTGAAGAAAATGCAGTTGCGCTGTTATCTTGACCTCTTCAGCTGCATTTAATTTACATTTCAGTGTGCTAACAATTTGGAAACCGAAACATGGCACTCTACAGAGGAAACAGCCATCTTTTTTTATTTTCTCCTTCTACGGTTCTGATAATTGTGGTCTTTCTGCACCTGCAGTTTTTTCCTCTTTTACACCCTCAATTATCAAAATACTGATTGCCAGATTTTAATATAGCTAAAATTCTTTTTCACAAAGTGTTTACATTACTTGAAGTACCCTCTGTAGAGCATGTGTACGCATGTGGATACAACTCCTTCCCCTCAATGATCCTTCACCCAGGTAATACAAATATTTGAGTTTTCAACCCCAACGTACAAAATCGGGCAGGTAGCATTACCATCAAAGCTGTGGTAGACCTCGGGGAAAACCCTGCGGATCGACTTGTTCATTATAAAAAGGAATTAATTTGCACCTTTAAGAGTGCATCAGGGAAGGAATGACAGCCTCAGGCAACCTTTAGTGTAAATACAGGTTTATTAGGGATGAAAATGTTCCACGACAAACAAAAAGGGGAAACACATTCACAGTACTTTTCATCTCCCCAACACGGTGCATTGAAACATTGTACAACCTCAAAACCCCATTGTTGCTTTGCACAAACATGGTGCTGCTTTACAAAAATACTTCCTTAAGACAAAAAGGGCAAAAGGGGGCACATTGGCAAAACTATTAATATTCTCCATCTCCATTCATATATTCAATACCTCAAAAATGGCAACAGGTTACAACAAATATTAAGCAAAATCTCAATTTAATGCATTTGTAAGAATGTATTTGTGTAAATTGACCTGGAAGAACAATAACTCCTCATGAGCGCGAATGACATCTGCAGCTTTACACTTGCATAACATACAGTAAACTATCCAGCAGCAAGCTGAGGTCTGATGGTTAGAAATGCAATGTGAACACAAAACAATACATGAGAGCTGACTGGTTGAATTCAGGTGTGTGGATAGAAAATGACTGGTCCGTTAGACATCCTGTGGTAGATTTAGTCAAACGTGATTGGTCAGATGAGGGTCCTCTGGAAAGTTATTGGTCTTTTTATGGAGAGGTAGGATAGTTGTCATGGTCAATGTATCAGGTCCCAGGATGAAACTATAAACAACTAACTTCTTACAGCACTTTTATAGATTTTAAAAGTAATGAAGACTGCTGACCTGTCACCTAATTACCTTTTTCTTCAAACTGTGTCACAGGAAAACTTCTCACTAATTCATCTTCTGCATCATGACCATCAAAACTGTGGAAAGTAATAAAAAGGATGGCAGCGATCCAACCATATTTAAAAATCTAAACTTGATGGACTAAGTTTCTGGTGTTTTAGTTATGAGATAGTTAAGTGTTGAGGGGGAGCTACTGTCATTTTGTCTGGGATCTTTCAAAACTACTGAAGTGGTCAACAACTAATCCATTTATATTTGTGCTGTAGATTCTATCCAGATTGAGGGTAAAGGGGGACATTATGGCACAAGTGTATGTTTATGGCAAATGAAAAAGAAATGACAATTTCAATTTAGAAATGCTTAATAACAATGTTGAACAATCCATGTATTCTGAAATGTTGCAAAAAATTGAATGAATCAAGTACAATGTTGCTTTAGACTCTTTACACAACAGTCAGTTTAACATCTGGCCCTAGTTTACAAACAGTGATCCTTCATTTTCCTCCAGAAAAATAATGACACATATTGGAGTGGATGGGAGCCACATTCACTTCTAAAAAATTTTTACAAACACCCTTCTTTACCGTAAAGGCCAAAGGCTAGCATCAAGTGTACTATAACTCAGAACCACGCAGGATGATGTGATGCACCTGGTTCAGAAACATCATTAAATCCATTCAGCTATCAGAGCTACAAGAGTGTTTGTTTGTAGGAGTGGTACAGTCTGTCCTAGCATTACATGACTGCTGTGGTGTCCTACTTAAAAAAGATCAGACCAATTTGGTTTATTGCATTAAATGCTTGATAGAAGAGGTCCGAATGGCTCTTTAATCTTTTTGATTCCGTGTGTTATTGCTGCACTAGAGGCATAAGTTGAGGTCACAAGACACAAGTGAAAAGAAAAAAAGCAAACAGCATTACTAGATTTCCAGCACTGGCTATGGCTTCTAAAACATGATTTTCTAGATTTATGATAATTGGACCGAATACAAAAATCTCTTCGCACCGTATAAAACTGGAACCGAAAGAACTTTACAAAAATGTTGCACTATTCTGCTTTTTTTTCTTTTTACTTGTAAAGAGAAAAAAAAAGGTAACACAGCATTTCAGCAAAAATACCTATCTGTATATAAAGGGAACACCAAATTACCTTACGATAATAAAAGAAAATTGGGGGAAATGTGGGAGAAAACAGTTAACAGTGTGGAAACACATTAGTGATCAACTCTCTCATACCTCGTTCTCTTGGGTTTCACCTTCTCAACTCTCTCATACCTCTTGGGTTTCACCTTTATAGCTCTGCTTTTGTTCCTTTTTAATTACAGTTCATCTAAAATGCTTCAATAAACTATTGACTATTTCCTAAAACATAACAGTGAAATTTAACTTGTCTGCATCTAAATTTCTGATTGTTGTGTTACATTACTATAGGTGTCTATAAGGAAGATGACATTGTCGGTCGCTCCCCAGATTACACAGACCACATGCAAATGGTTGACGCATCCTTCCTTTAATATCTAGAAATAAAAGTTGTGCCTGTAAATCTGTCTCCGAGAACATTACCACATTCGGGGCACTAATAGAAAAACTACAATATCTGCATGGCTTGGCTCCTATTGCACAAGCGTGTTTCTTTTTACAGCAAACATTGCAATTTCTTTCATTTATAGATGATAGGAAGGGTGAGCCAAAAACTTTTAAATGATCTTTGCTCAATTGGCAGAGTCACAATCGAACAAAGATCATCTTAATGTGGAGACATTTTTGGGAAAAACATTGAGTCATCGTCTTCCACCTTCCTCGCTCCATGTGTGCTCTTAATAGAGGTGTCCGCCTTATTGGTCCTGGGACTCACGGACCTTGGCTTGCAGGGCATCACAAGTCTTCTTGGCGTCGCCTAGCAACATTGCAGTGTTGGGCTTGTAGAAGATGGGGTTGTCGACAGCTGCGTATCCCACACCCAGGGAACGTTTCATTACAACCACCTAGAGCGGGAGGAGATAGTCACGTGCACTCATTAGCATTGGACGATTAGATGTGAAAATACTAAAGAAGTCTTTAAAAACTAATTTCCCTGTTCCCTGTCATTCTCTCCTCCTCAACAACCTCTGTCCATTTACCTTAGATCTAGACATAGAGCTGGGATGTTTGCAATTTAAAAGGTCACTCACAGCTGCAGTATTAACATATTTAACAATATGGTTTCCGTTAAAAATACTGCTCGTCAATCAGTAGATCTGATTAAATTATAACCTGAAAGTTTGGTTTGGACAACATTAATTCAATGATTTATTGACTTCAACATGTGTACAAGTAAAATATGTAAAAGTAGTTTGTCAGTGCGTGTTTACGCATGACTCATGTGTGAGCACTTACAAATGACCATTCAAAAGCATTTGTGTGATTTTTCTGTAAAAAACTATTTTCTTTTTTTTTCTTCGTGCGTTTTTATCTGTGCACCTGTATGTGTGCGTCTCTGTGTGCGTCCATATTAGTGTATGGGGTTAGGTGGAATGTCCACTTTGATTTCCCCAGAGGAAAGTGTGTGGAAACAAGTGGGAGCGCTGTATAAATCCCAGATCTCGGATCGGTGCCAGTGGGATGCTCTGAATGTCGTCATTCCACAGCGACACAGTCACCACTAATGGGATCAGCATGGGACTGCACCTGGAACTGTAACAATCTGCCTCTATGTATGTGAGCCTGTTGTGCGTGTGCATGTGTGTGTGTGTGTGTGTGTGTGTGTGTGTGAGAGAATGTGAGTATGTTTGTGTGTGCGTGTCTGTCTGTGAGAATGTGAGTATGTTTGTGTGCGCTTTGAAATGGGAGGCCCCTCTATGGGTGTAGACTCCAACATTCAGTTGTGGCGATAAAAAGCAGTCCAGTTGTTGTAAAATCCATTTGTCTTTATCTTTTTGGGCTTCAGGGCCACCTCATTATCACACATACATGTACCAGATGTCTCACCTGCTTAGACTTCCAGACCTCCAGCACAGGCATACCCGCGATGATAGAGTTGGGATCTTCCTGGGAGGCTGAGTTTACTGTGTCATTGGCACCGATCACCAGGACCAGGTCCGTTTCTGATTGGGCACCCAACAAAAAAAATTAATATCAGAAGACATATCTCAATCTTTTTACCTCGTGTTTACCTCTGTCTTCATGATGTTCTATCTTTTCCAATCGATCGCTCATCAACTAAAGTTATCCAGTTGTATCACTGTAGTGTAGCTGTCACTGTGAGGTTGCCAGGTAACCAGCGGAGACTCTGGGAAGTCGTGGCCAAGAAATACATTTTTTTTCTCTTCTAATTTCCCATAAAAACAGTACTTGTCATTTTAACACTTTGATATGTGAACAAACAGCTTAATAAGAGAGCTTTAGCTTTATAGTTGGACTGAGTTTCACTAGCAGGTCCCCCGGCTTTCAGTCTTTTTACTAAGCCAACTGTCTCCTGGCTCTAGCTTCATATTTAGCATAAAACACGAGTGGTTCTCATTAAACTCTCTGCAAGAAAGTGAATAAGTCTATTTCCTCAAATGGGAAACTAGTCCTTTAACTCCATATTTTCAAATGCCAAGTGCCTTCCCTTACAACTCTCTAAAAAGCTGCAACAAAATCAAACAAGTTGGGTCACAATCATTTCTAGAGGAGTCAGCTAAAACATTTTAATGTTAGGTATAGCATGTGCAGTAAAAAAGACAGAAAGGACTGGATCTTACCAGCGAAGTCTTCATTAATCTCCTCCATTTCCAGGACAATATCGTACGGGACACCAGCTTCAGCCAACAGCACATTGAGCTGACCAGGCATACGGCCGGCCACAGGGTGAATACCAAACCTGTGAAAACAAAGTTTAATGAGTACTTTAAAAACAGTCACTGCTCTACATTCACTATAACCTGACTTTCTTAAATCAAGAGAGATAGGATCAAAATGAATAGAGTTGAGACAATAAGATGGAGGCTTTGTACAAGTGGAATAGAGAGACGTTTGTGATTATAGTCTGGTTACACACTTCCCACTGCAATCCTCAACTATGTGTTATTTGTTGAGTGTGTACGCATGTGTGTGTGTGTGTGTGAGACTTAGTATACATAGCTCTCAAACTCAATTAGCCATGTCATGTGATCAGGTTACTAAATTAACACCAGCCACTGAATTCGGGCGGCTGGCTCTCTCTCTCTCTGACCGACCACCATTTGGAGATTTTTTTCAGTGTTTTTGGCGAGTTTTGGGCAGATTCAGAGTGCAGATGGCAGACGTTTCTGGGATCCATTAGCGACCGTGGCTGCCGATTGAAAAGTGATTTTCTGCCCTTCATGTAATGCCATTCAGACTACATGTATTAGAGGACAGTGGGAAGACGCACAGATTTTGGTTTTGCAGAGAGAAGCGAAAGTGTGCCGCACTTCCACACTTCATACGGTCAATATGCTGTAGTGTGGAAGAGGAATGAAACGGCATATGGTTCCTCCAGACAGAGGGAGAGGTCCAGAGGGATTACGCAGGCAGGTATGAAGAGTAAGAAGACAAGAATTTAAGAGGGCACATTTGAATACAGAACAGAGGAAAATAGGAGAGAAGGAGTAAGACATCAGGGTAAAGGCTTGTTTTCTGACCACCCACTTTCCACTAATCAAGTACAAATGCTCTAAGTAGCAGCAGCTGCCACAGCCAGGATCAAACAACTGAGGCAGGACAATTACACATGCTGTACCTTGTCCTTCCTCTCCTCTCTTTCACGTTTCCTTTTCCTCATTCTTTCTTCGCACACAGGTCTCTTCCTATCTGTGCTGCCCCATCTTCTTGTCATCAAGCTCAAAACCACAACTCTTCTTTTATGTCCTCCACGGCTCAGTTTACATCTTGTATTGGGTAAAATTGTTTGACTTCAATTCCTTGCATCTTTAATCTACATCTATACTGTTCCTATCCATCTACCCCTATATCTATTGATCTGTCTATATTACAATTGACTGTTTATCAACATGTCTTACACTACTTTTTTGTTTGCCTTTGATACAATAGTTACTTTAGTTTCTCTCGATGAATTCAATAAATGCACATTTAATGTGTAGATGAGTTAGTTTTATCACCCCTTTACCTGACACTCTTGCCAGCACCTTGAAGCATCTTCACCAACTCAGCAATGGGGTACTGGGCCTTTGCAGCACAGAGTCCATAACCTGAAAGACAGTTTAAAAAGACAACAGGAAACAATTAGCTGATATTAAAGCTTAGTATGGTCTACCCAGCTTTTACTACGATTCCCCTGTCCAAGACAATTTTTTGATACAAATGCATTTTCAGTTATTCTTATGACAATGAATGAATGAATGAATGAATGTATATTTATTTTCAAACTCTTTTACAGCCTTAGTCTCCACTAACCTTTACCAACCCCAAAAGAGGGTAAAATGCTTAACAGCACAGAGTGATCACGCATATATAATAATTACAAGTCCCTTTAACCAAAAGTTAACACGCTAACTAGACAAAAGCACAGTTTGTGATAAGCAGCACTTCTACAAACAAACAGTCATCTGTGGTCATCATGTGGTCGGCAGCAGTCTGTCGGACAGCTGATGTGGAGATGGCGACAGTAGAAAGTAACGCTCAACTGGAAAACCAAGTCTCAACTGAGGTGCCTTTGAGTAAAACATGAAACACGCTCTGCACTGTGGCCCCACTCCTTGACCGCCTCCTTTTGCAACTTTAATTTGGTTTAATGATTATGCCATCGCTGCTTTGAGAGTTCCAGCTTCAGATGATTGGTTGAATGATAGAGACAAAAAAAGTGCTTCACAAATACATATTTCAAATAACCATTTTACTATAACTGTGACACTTTAAATCATGTAGCCAATATTAAACATGCAGCTTGTATATAATCAGGTTACTTGCCTCCTAGTAGAGAGCTGGCATTGATTTCTGTACACATGATGTGTTTTTTTTCCTCCAAGCCTCGTATTTCTTCGTGTTTAATATTGCTAGTGTGTGTGACTTGATTTTTATCACACCGTCACAGACACAAACACATGTCAAACGGTCCAGTGGTGTTTACTAGCCTTGTCACAACAACCAGTCAGAAACTTGTCTTGTTACATCACACAAGTCAAACTGACAAGGTTTCAAATTCAGCATAGAGAAAGGAAAAATAACTTGATTGACTGGATGCAGTCCAGCTCAACAATTTAATGGTTTTGTTCCCTCCATCACAGTTATTTCATTCCTTGTGCTTCCAATGTTCTTGGTGGAGTTTCTCCTATAAGAAAAACAAGTGGACCCAGGCCATGCGGAGATGGGCCAGACGAAGCCAGGAAAACACTTATGTTTATCAGGCCGAGTCTTAACAGTTTCCACAGATGTCAATCAGGCAAAGTGACTGTGACGGCTCCAATTAGAGAGACTGGTCAAAATGGAAACAAGGGGGCAGGGTAGCAATACTAGCTGGCTTGCTTACTACAAAAGAGTAGGGAGAAGGATTAGTCAACAACTGACTGATGTCTTTCAAATCACTCCATTCATAAAGTTACTTTGACAGGTTCTATTTTGACTGTTTTTACACTTATTCTAATCCTGACATTTCTCTGGTTTATGTCTTTCAAAGAAATGTCTGGCAGTCTGTTATTCGTCTCGTCTTGTTTGCAGACCATTTTGAGAAAAGGCTACAAGGGAAAAAAAGTTTTCATATTCGCCCCTTTCATTTCTCCCACTCCTTCCAACTAAAAATGTCTTTGGCCTGGTTTTGTTTTCAGCTGTCAGATGTGTTCCTCTTTGTCTTCTATTTATCTCAAAAAAGTAAAGTAAAAAAAGAAAAAAAAAAAAAAGAATCTTAAATCGACATTGGATGCTGCTACATGGATCACTTCAACCATATGACCACTTTAATTCTTGTGAATTGCAAGGGTTTCCTCTGAAGAGTTATGTTTTGTATATAGAAACTCAGCAGTGTGACTGGAATCACCAATTTGCAGGCTGGATGCCTTTAGTCTGTGTTTACATGTACCCACGTGAGTAAAACAACTCTTGGGAACTTGGAACAGTCTGGCGAGGGGAGTGAGATATCACCAGGCCACACAATGATGGTTTTTAGGACAGCAGCACCAAGGATCATCGCAATAGACAAAGTGGGAGGTTCAGACACGCATTTATAGTCAAATATTGAAAACATGTGAAACGAAGAAAAGCATGTACCTGGACCAAAGGTTGAACCCTGAGCTCTAACCCCCAAAAAAAGAACTAGAAGGCAATTTTGAATGTAGTGTTTGAATTGTCAACATAAACCCAGCATACCCTCATTCCATCTCATTTTCCCTTGACCTTGCACATATACGCTGCACTGTAGAATGTCTATTTACCTGGGACTGACGACCACACAGAAACCTTGTGTGTGTGTGTGTGTGTGTGTGTGTGTGTGTGTGTGTGTGTGTGTGTGTGTGCGTGGCCACTCTACCATGACTTGTCAATTAGCCTAGCAAAATGGTGATGTAACATGGGTCAAGAAAAGGTTAAATAAACAGAACACACACTTTGCTAATGCTGAAAAAAAAAAAAAAAAAAAAAAAAAAAGTGACTGGCAAAGTCAAAGTACCATGTTTTTCCACTCACAAGACCCTCTGAAGTGTGTGCGTGTGAGTGTGAGTGTGAGTGTGCGTGTGCGTGTGCGTGTGCGTGTTACCTGGAGTGATGATTATGCTCTGGGCGTCTTTAATCATGTCGACGGTCTGGTCCACGTTGACCTCAGTGTGTGTCCCTGTGATCTCCATGGGTTTTCCTGTACCGGTGGAAGATGTGCCGTAGCCTCCCAAGATCACGTTAGCCAGGGAACGATTCATAGCCTGAGAGGGGAGAAAGATGTTTTGCAATTTCGTAAATTACCTTAACTTCATTGAATGTTTACAGCAAAATACAGCAATCAGACGGCATTTGAAAAGTACAGTTCCTCAAAAAAAAAAAAACATTGTGACCTGAGATTGAATGGCTCCAGACGACCCAATGAGAGGAAACCACCAACACAGGCTGCCATAAGGTAGAAACTTGGAGAGAAGAGGGAGGCCGAGGCAGGAATTAATAAAGAATTTTAAATGAAAAACCACTAATAATTGCACACAAACACTTGTATTTATGTATCAATCAGCTGTAACTGTAGTCTTAAAAAGGCATATAGAAACAGCGGAAAAAAGCTTGGATAGCAGCACCACTTGAGACTTGTCATTAAGTGAATGTCATGTTCATGCATAATTTACCCTCATGAAACACTTGCAGTCAACATAGAATTTACAGAGTGGCTGCAAGGACTGGTGCCAGCACATGAACCCGATGAACTCATTTTTTCTCCCTTTCCCCTTCTCAGCAAACAGCAGTGGCTATGAAGCGTCAGACCTGCTCTTGTTGATAACTACAGGTCGTCCAAACGGACATAAAAAAAAATACTATTAATCCAGTTAAGAGTGAAATTAATTCACATCGACAATCGCAATATGTTCCTTTTATTTAAGCAACTATTAACCAGGACATAATAATTGAGATTCACTATATTATACCGATAATCTTAAAAAAGAAAATAGGCTTAAAACTCTTTACTAAATGTATGATTAAGGGTTTCCAGTATATTTAAAGATTATGTCCTTTTTAGAGAACATCCTTTTTGTGAAAAACAAACAATAAAACAATCTTAACTGATAATTATTTTAACTTCTACCATGATAAGGAGCTAGACAGCTTTACAAGTCACTGGTGATGATATCCCAGCAATTAAACTGGTGATAATGGACTGGACAAAGAACCAAACCAGTAAACCAAATAATGTTAACAATTAAATCAGGTAATGACAGAACTAAGATGTTGCAAATATAATAACATGAAATACTAAGTTATCATTTATGAAATCATACGATCATAAGGCTGCGTAACACTCAAAACCACAAATATAACAAAGAGAAAAAGAGAGATAGACATTTTTGGAGCCAATACCAATCTAATCCCCTATAAAGGTTCTTCCAACTTGTATCATGTAAAAGTAACTCTTTTAAAAAGACACACACACACACACACACACACACACCTCTCACCTTGCAGTTTGCCATATGCCACCAAAGAGCCACTGAAAGTGATTCCGCCGATGTAAGTGCCGAGGTATGCGACTATCTTGGTGAGGTTGGCTGCAGGGTCTGTGGCAAAGGTGGGGTACTCGATCATGTATTCGGCCACACAGGTGAGCACGGCAGCCAGCCCCACCAAGCTGTGGAAGGCAGCCACCAGCTGGGGCAGGTCAGTGATCTGGATCTTCTTAGCAATGGCCAAGCCTAAAGGGGGAGGGAGGGGGGGAAGAGAGAGAGAGAGAGAGAGAGAGAGAGAGAGAGCGAGAGAGCGAGAGAGCGAGAGAGCGAGAGAGAGAGAGAGAGAGAGAGATAACAAATAAATAAAGTGCAGTGGCCCTGAAAGACCCACACACACTAATAACATGCAAATCACAAGCATGTGCACACAAACACAAGAGGACTGCTGGGAAGTGGGTCCATCTGAGGAACCAGGTGTTGAGGCCTGTTCGGGGAAATTCCATGTTTGTGAGCGTGTCTACGCTTTGTGTGTGTGCGCTCACGGTCTGTGTAGATAGTTTCGGCTAGGTTTCCGCTTCGTTACTGGAACAATTAGCATCTAAATGATCCAACTGTCCTGAATGAGCGAGAAAAGGTGAGTAATACATGCTGCTGACCACTTCAACAGACCCCCTGAGTCTGGCGGGGAGTTAGTCATGTTGCGTTTGATGTAAACCTCACAGGGATGTGTCTGCGCTCTGCACACCTGCAGCTTAATCTGGCCAGGCTTGCAATACATGCACAGACACACAAACAATGCAAAACAAATGTCCCCAAATTTACATTTGCTGCAACACCATTCTGTAAGTATAAGAATCTAGCATCTGGAAGTCCGCCTTGTCCTTCTTTACACATGAATACATACTGACTCACCAGTAGTGCCACCTACAGCCATGGCTGCACTCATCTGTGCCATGAGCTCAGGACTCGGTTTGAGGGCACCCAGAGTGGCAATGATGCCCCCCGCGACTCCCATCATACCCAAAGCGTTACCCAGACGGGCTGTGCGCTGGTTGGAAAGGCCAGCCAGGGCACCGACACAGCACAGACCCGAGCCCAGGTACATCATCTGGTTCAAGAAAGAGGCAGGGAGAATGGAAAAAAAGGGGATAATAGATAATTGATAAACAATTGAGGGACCACAGGATGAGAAATTAGGCCAAATGATTTTCTTGGAAGGGGCTGTACTACATATGGGTAAACATTGCATTTCAAACATCCTCTCGCACCTGTTCAATGTTGTATCCAGTCTGCAGAGCCATAGCGTAGCCACCGATAAAGACACCACCAGGAAGCAGATAAAGGTAGTTATGCTCTGGAGGATCAGTGGGACGCTTGAACATGTCCAACATCTTCTTAGTCACCAGGAAACCACCTGGGTGAAGAGACAGAGAAAATGAGTACATATGTTCTTATAATGGCAATAAAATGGGTTTAAAATCTGCTTTATGGAACAAAAGTGAGCAGTAATGTGAAAAAAAACACACTTTGTGTAAGAGGTGTTGAGGCAGGGAAGTAAAGGCAAGGAGTTAAAGGCACCTGAAGTACATCTATTTTTAGACAACAGGTGTTTCAGTCACGAGCTAAAAATTGTTGCCAAGCCTAATAACCAATGTTAGGAATTTAATGAGTCTACTTTATGTCAGTGTAAATATTTCAAGTACAAAACCTCAAAAGTGTCAAACCGGGACCAGACGGTGTCTCACTGCTTTACAGGAGGAGATCACATTTCCATGTGTAGGTCTCTCTTTTCCCTCCTGGCTTTACTGTAGCAACGCGCGCACACACAGGCACAGAGGTGAACCAGAGGCTAGCACCTGTTTCTTACCAGTTCATGTAAATTTAGTCGTAGACTGTCCTGGTTGAAAAGTGTAACAAAATCGGACTAATAATATTGCTGACCAATCTGTGTCAATATATTAACATGGAGGAATGTTCATGTATTTTAACAAAGCAAAGCCAGTATCCACTCATTTCTTTTGGTTATTTAGTTTTTCAAACCCAGAAGGGGTCTGCTGACACTATATTTAGAAAGCTTCCAAGAATAGAAGCAAATCAGCAACACTGGCCAACATGAGGCCTTAGAGATAATAATAAGCTGTATGCCTCACTGTGTGAGGCATACAGCTTATTAATTACACTGGTCTCAGATTGGCACTCTTTTTCAGCTGTTACCCAAATCCCAGGTATCGTTATAGGTCTCGGAAACTGAGAAAGTCGGATCGGTGCATCCCTATATGGGTTATATAAATGTGACCTGATGATGGTGCTAGAAAATGAGTGGCCTGCTGCAATAACAGGAAAATATGGAATCTGATATTGCACATTGATATTGGGATTGTGAGAAACTGAACATATTTAGCTCAAGATATTCAACAGACTTAGGTGTTTTCCATGCATTCCCACATCTCTTAGCTGCGGAGACACAAAAGGGAACAAGAAGCTACGGCCAGGGACCTATTCCTCAAAAACAGACAGAAAAATGTCAAGGTCTGTTTTATTGGAGCTAAATTTCACTATTGTGTTTCGTCCCATTCCATGGAATGTTTTTTTTCTGTTCCCGGGGGTTTATGGGTAATGTGGTAAACCGCTTAGAAATGTGCGTGTGGAAATAAACCCATGTAGAAGATCAAAAATGAAACTAGGTATGTCTATAAAGGCTGTGGTATTTCAGCATGCCTTCGTTGAGGGAAATCTAAAAGACTAATAGGTGGTTTGAACAGTACTGCCAAAGGAACCTAGAGGGCCCGAGAATTGTGGCAGGATTCACAGTCTTGCATTGAACTAAAAAAAAAAAAAAAACATTGTGGTGGCCAGCATCTCATACACACAACACTCAAAGAAGCTTGGGTGAATTTAAATAAACGGGCTGAACTGATCGATTATGCCAGTTAACTAGATTCATTCGCCTGCGTCAAAGTCTCCCGTGGCGTCTAGCTGCGAGCTCACTGGAGAAATTAAAACAAATTCATGGCTCAGCCCTGAAGGAACACTCCGTTTCCCAGGACTATTAGAGAGTGATGAGTATTATAATGACTCCAGGACCACTTTATCATTATAATGGAAATTATTAAAAGGGAAATAGCGGGGATGCATGTGTGTGGTCCAGGCCAGAGCCACCGACTCTGGTCTGAGCAGGTGGGTAGAGGGCAGCTGCAAAACTTGGTTCGAAAGCATGTTATTGTACAATCAATATAAAACACTTCAATCTTCAGCCTAAACTGATATTTTATTGGCTAAAGGTTGCTGTAACTGGCAGTGATCACTGTGAGGTGTCTATGTGCGGGTGACTCACCAGCAATGTTGACCGAGGAGATGAAGGCAGCCAGCACAGCCAGTGTCTGAGCAGTAGTTGTTGGGGTGTACGCGCCTCCCATCAGGGACAGACCACCCACAGCAGTCAGACCTGCAGGACAAGGATAGTGGAGTATTCATGACAGTGAAACCTTTGGTGAAGATGTTACAAAAACAATGAAAGAAAAAATTGCTAACGGTCATAAAAAAAAGAGTTTCCCAACACAGCGTTGTGTAACAACTATAGGAATGTTATAGTTGTTTCTTAGGCTCAGAATACTTTATCTGCTTCTCACATTGGAAAAAGACAGAAATAGAAAGATTTAGAGATTTACATTTTTTTTTTTTTTCCAAAAGAGAAGGAGAGGGAAAGAGAGGGAGTGTGTGTTTACCAAGAGGCTCAGGAAACTTTGATAACATCAGTCCTGTAATGACTTACAGGCAGTAGGATGCAACACACCGCACCCGAGAGCCTGCATTCACACGGAATTGTGTTTGAGTGCAATTTATGTTGACTAGTAGGTAGAGTGTGTGTATGCATGAATGAAATTAATAGTGAATTTCAAATGAGGCAAATGTGAAGTTTGACCCCCTCACTAGTCTTTTTGTCATATCAGCTCCTAAACAAAGCAAGTTTAAAATGCTGCCAAACATCATTGCACAACTTCTATGACAGAAATTGAAATTTCTTACCGTTTAAAAAGAGACGACAGAAGGAAACTCGCAACGTTTGTTGGTGAGGAGCATATAAAAAAAAAGGACGGCATTCACAGGAAACTTTCCACACATTTGTAGTTTGGTTTCTAGCACAATAACGTCGGCAAGTGTGTCAGGATGCCACTGATGATCAATGTTCCTCCGTAGTTGGCACAGACGCTGGTGACATCTGAGCTGTAATCTTTTATTTTTTAATATATCAATGTTCACTAGCTGTGTTGCTCCGCCTCTCATTTTAATTTAAGCCATTTTTTGTAAATTCATTTAAAACATTTTGAAATATCTACGAATAGCCTCTGTGTCCAGATATCTCTTGTGTCCTATCAGATATAGGCTTTGTCTTTAATTACCTCACACTTCCTTAATTTTTCTGTCCCAGGACTTCCTTCAATAAAAAAAAAAAAAGAAAAAAAAATTCAAAAGGCATCTTTAGGCCTTTATTAGATAGGTAGGTTCCCAGTTGGACCCAAACCAAGGTCGTTGGATCATTTCCTTTATTTTTAAGCTTATTTCCGTTTTCAATATAAATAATGTCTGTAATCCAGTCCCTATGTTGATGCTGAAGCCTTGGAGTCTTAAATAAAGAACTTTGCTCTGTTTGATACATCAATATATATCTCAACCGATTGGATTAGTAACATCGTTCAGACAAACGGTAAATAGCCTCATAAAATACAGTATTTGGGGCTTGAGCATTAGGATTTTTATGTTCTTTCTCCTTTGGCCTCCGTCAGTCGATGCATCTATGAACACTGAATATGGTGCTCGCTACATCCTTTTAGTGTACATTTTTGAGACAGTGTGTATATACTGCCAAAGAATTATTTCTTAGACACTTCTTGCTAAATAATATGTAGTTTATATTTACGGAAAATGCTCTGAGTCGAAATGTGATCCAACTGAAGAAAGAAATTACTAGGGTTGTCTCGATCAAATTTGAAATCTATTAGTTAATATAATAATGAATATTATTATAAATGATTATATATGCATCTGACATCAAAATAAAAGCTGTAGCCTTCTAGATTTGGCACACTATTTTTTGTGAACTACTTGATCTATAAAAATAAAAAAATAAATAAAGTAGTACAGTTACACTATTTGGCGGAGATCAAAGGCAAGTCTGGCCACCAAAACTAATAAATTAGCCAGAAAGAAAGCCAATAGGCATCAGGCACACACCAAATACGACACATACATATACTGGGTGGGCCAAAGCTGCTGTGACAAACATCAGCTACCAGGCTACAGGCAGTGTGACAGTGAATCAGTGCTCTCAAGTAGATTAAAGCATTTCTATCAGACACCAGATATGAAGATGAGCTTCAATGAGCCACTGGATATGAGACTTAAGAATTCAAGATGACCCACCAGTCAGTCACTACTGGTTGTAACACTATAATCTCCACATGAAGAATATAACTGTCCCTTACTCAAACCCTAAATTCCAATATGATTCCCTAATGTCTGAGTGATTGTGTGTGTGTGTGTGTGTGTGTGTGTGTGTGTGTGTGTGTGTGTCTTTACGATGCCTGGCACAACAACAACAGAGTTATGTTGGTCTCACTGTTTCCATAACCACAGTCAGTGACAGAAAGAAAGAAATTATAAAATAATAATAGAACGCCAAATAGGAATGGAAAATATCTCAACAGGGATAAAAGGACAGATGGAGGGCAGACTTAGAGTTCATTCGAAGGTTTTTCGGTCTACTCTAATGTGTAATAATTTTTCTCATTTGCTGTCTCATAATCTAATGACATTCAGTGATGATTTCTCAAGGAAATTTGACAAATTAAAAACGTATGGTAAACTTCAGGAAGACAAAACATGGCAGAAAATTAAAGCGCAAAAGACCCAGAAGAACAAGTGTGATGGTGTGAAGATGTGAAAATAGATTATAGGTGCAAGTAATAACGTTTTAAAAAAGGAAGTAAAACGGTCTCTTAGTCGTTGCACTGCTTAGCGCCACAATCGAGCTCTCATGTCCGGCTGTGTGCACGAGTAAACGAGCAATGACTTCCCTGACCCTCAAAGATCACCGACGGTGTGTTACTTCCTACCCCAGTGTGGGTTTTAAGAGTGATCAAAGCCACGAGAACACACACATGCACTTACCTCTCTAACCTCTTAACCCCTCTGTGTTAAATTGCAGCCGACAATCAGGAAACAATCTTTTGAGTTTTTATTTGGACTCTGAAAAGCAACAGCATGGCTGCAGAGAAACCTGCTGGACTGATGGGTGGCATGTTTGTTTCTTAATTTTATGCTAGAATGTGTTTTTGCTTTCTGTACTAACGGCGTTAGAATTCAATGGTGTTTTGTGGGGCTATTTACCATCCCATGTATTGCTATAAGGATCAGTGTGACAATTAATCTGGCTGTAGATTTGAGATCACATTGTTCAGCCCTACCTTCTGCCTGACGGTAGCAGTGGTGTAGTGCTGGATTGCATGACACTGAAAGGTGTTTGTAAAAAGACACACCAAACACAACCAACCTGAGATGGCGTTGGTGACCGACATGAGTGGAGAGTGCAGAGCAGGAGTGACTCCCCACACCGTGTGGTATCCCACAATGCCGGCCAGACCGAAGGTGGTGACGATCTGAGTGAAGGCGGCGTTAGGAGCTGCCAGACCCAGACCCACTAGGGTGGCAGCACCTGGTTAGAGGAAGAAAAGAAAAAAAAAAAAAAGAGCCACAGTAAAAACTAGAGAATACTTAAACAGTATATCTGGGGGAAGATTCTGTTAAAATAATGTGAAAGCAATTGAGATAATTAACATTTAGTGAACAGTATATTTAGAACAAGAAAACTGTCATTGGTCCACAACCATTTTACCTTATGACTCCATAACACAAGGCGTTGCCCTTTTTGCAAGGTTGAATATACATGCACTGTGAGCCCAAAGTGAGGACAGAAAACCATCCAATATGTCCCCAAAAAAGGCAAAAACTAGAAAGTCAGATTAAAAAAAAACAAAAAGAATCTTTCTTATCGTCTTTCTTCACCACTGATCTAATCGTAGCACTTTAATTAGTATAAATGAGCTTTGGATATAGTATATTTCCCCAACTATTAGCACATTTTCTTTGACTGCAAGATGTGTTAGGCACTTGACCACCCATGATGTCCTTATTTCCTGTTACTTCCACAGACAGGTATAATTATCAGTCAAAGAGCAATTTGTCTGGTGGCATGAAACAAACTGTCTGGTGAAGCAAAAGAAGCTATCCGTGTCCATGGCAGTCAATCTAAAACTATTAAAATGACAACATTACACGCCACACTAATGAGCATGTAACCACCATGAAGGAAGTTCTCACTCTTTTCAAAAAAATAAAAAGGAGCAGCTAAAACCAGCAGCTGTGTGTTGGTATTAAATGGGAAACTACTCGAGCACCTAAACAATGTGTCAACCACATTAACTGCATGTAGCACACTTAACACAGAGCGCTGTGTGGCACCATGGGAACCACTCACAACAGCACTACTTCAAACACGCACTCAGCGTGACACTATTTTTTACAATGCACACTTCCTGACACTAACAGGGCGTCTGTGTGTGTCTGTGTGTGTGTGTCACTTCTCGCCTCCTGTGCACATTCCAGCAGTGACCTAAAAAGCTGATTATTAACCTATGCTTCACCTTCTGGCGGACCTCCACCTCCCTTAAGACCCAATCTGGACAATGAACAAGAACAAGCCTTGTAAATGAGCAAAGTTCTCAGATATGGCATCTTCCTAGAGTCTCTTCTTAACCAGAAAAATCTATATTTTATGGCACATTGAACCAACCTCCAGTGTACACGCCAGCAGTAGTGAGTGTAGCCTTGAAGGGGGAGATTTGTGCAGCCTTCTCCTTCTGCTGTTCCCGGATGGATTTGGGTTTAGGAGGAGCTGCAACGGGCACATTGTTAGGCTGGGGAGCGGGGAACAGGTTCTCTCCATTCTGGAGGAGACAAGAATTTAGACAGAGAAAGGTATGAGGTGGAAGGAAGAAAGAGGGGGATAAAAGAACAAACAGAAGGTTCAATCAATCTTTCCTATCCACCATATTAATGGCTTGGCTTGTCGTTATCTACACTATATTCCCTGATCTCATCACCTGATGGTGTACAATGTCCTCTGTTGCATTCATAAATCTCTGAAACATTAGACCACACTGTCAAGATCAAAGTAGGCAAACTAATGATCAGTAAACACAGTAAGTAATATCTGCATTTCAGCCTCATTTGGATTACCATTTTGTCAGATATGGGTCAAATTACCATCAGAAATAAAAAAAATAAAAAAGAAAGAAAGAAAAAAGAACACAGTTTAGATTGATTACAGCAAATATATTCTCTGCAAAATGTAACAATGAGCTATGATTTAAGACATGTAAATGATATGCGTCCACCGGACTGAAAAACATGGATATTGGTTTGAAAAGTACTGATATCCACATTCGGGAGCTAAAAATATTTTTCTCTTTTTGTATCAACACATAACATAAAAAAATGTTTGGGATAAGATCCCTTAAATTTGCAAAACTGCAGATCTGTACTGATCAGGACATTTTACAGTCGAAAAAGTGTATATATTGAAAAAAAAAGTGTATATTACAAATAAAAGCTTGAGATGATGAATTTGGTCACGCATAAACAGAAAGTTTTAATTCTAATGAACTAACAAATACTTGTTCAGAGACAATTTTGGGGACAAAGCGTGAGAAGAAACGATTGTTTTGTCTTATGGTGACATCTAGTGACTATGAAAAGGACCTGCAGGACATTTTTAATGATTTTATAAATGACTGCATGGATCCTCAGTTTTTTTTTCTGTGCATTACACGTCGTACCTGCATGACAACGGATCCCCTGACGACGTGATCCATGGTCCCGTAGTCAAACACCTCCTTGACATCGAGGAAAAAGTTCTCCTTGTCGGGGCTGATGGCCCGCATCAACTTCGTGATGTTGTTGGAGTACAGAGTGCTGGACTGTGTAGGCAAACGGCTGGGCAGGTCTGTGTAGCCGATATGGGTTACACCCTAAACAAAATAAATAAATAAAATTACGAGACAATCAACAAATAAAAAAACAACACTTTCATTTGAGAGGGTATGTGAGCTGACCTGGTGTACCGACAGCTCTCCAGGTACTGTGGTCTCAATGTTTCCTCCGGCCTCTGCAGCCAAGTCCACCACGACTGAGCCATCTTTCATGCTCTCTATCATTGGTTTGGTGATCAGGATGGGTGCACGCTTTCCTACAATGTTACAATGGAAACACAGACATCGAGGCATCACACACTGTGGATACATGGCCAATGCAATGTACGAAAACTATTGAAAACAAATGCGGAACTGTAGTAAAAATATGTTCTGGTTAAGATATTAATAATTATTTTAATTTCTCAATTCTCGGACTACCTGCCCAGAACACAAGCCTCTCACATTCTGCGATATTCCACGACCTTTCATTTGTTTGCGGCGACAAGGTGTCCTTTTATACATTTACAGTTGGCGTTTATGCTGCGCATATGTCTGTGCGTTGGTGCATACCAGGGATAAGAGCCGTGGTGACAATAATGTCCACCTCCAGACACTGCTTGGCAAACAGCTTCATCTCTGCCTCTATGAACTCCTTTGACATTTCCTTGGCATAGCCTCCCTGACCATCTCCTGACTCCTCCATGTTCACCTCCAGCGGCTCTGCGCCCAGAGATTTAAACTGCTCCAAAGCTGCAGCTCTAAGAGAGGGAAGGAGCGGGGATTTCTTAGTCAGGTAGAAAGAGAATATCTCGGCTCGACTGGTAATGCAAAAGATACATCGTTTGTCCTTAAAACTGCACACATAGACACACACACACACACACACACACACAGACCTTGGGTGAAATTCATAGATGTCTTTGTTAAAACAACGCAAGTATGTTTGGCATTCAAGAAATGTTTGTAATCCTTAAGATTTAAGTACTATCAAAATAGTAATATCAAAACAAACCTGGTATCAAAGCCTCTGACAATGGCTCCCATGGATCTGGCAGAACCAGCTGAAGCTAATCCAGCCACACCACCGCCAATGATCAGAACCTATTTACATACATTAGAATAGTTTGGGTTGGCCAGTACAGTGATTTAGCATGTTAAAACTGGCATAGGCACATTCACACTTATGACAATACATCTATTCTTTGACCATAAAATAAACTTTAACATGCAGAAAGACTCATACTACACACCTTTGCAGGTGGCACTTTCCCAGCTGCTGTGATTTGTCCAGTGAAAAAGCGACCAAAGTTATTAGCTGCCAACACAACTGCCTTGTACCTGAAATGACGGAGAGCGAAATAACACAATAAATGATACAATGAAACATCAAGCAATATGGAATAAGAGTAAGAACTGTAAGCATTTAACATGTCCAATTAAAAATATCATAACAGACATTGTGTTTGTTAATATTTATACACACATGAAAGTGCAGTATCTCTTAGATAGACAGTGAATCACATCAGTGAGTCATTCAAGAGGACACTTCTCATACACGCAGTGACCTTCGCTGAAGGCATCGTGTACATACCCTGCGATGTTTGCCATGGAGCTCAGTGCATCGTAACCCTGGGCGATGGTGACTCTGGGCACCTGGTCCATAGCCACGACGGTGGCCTTCTTCTGGGACAGCATGTCCATCAGCTCAGGGTTCTGAGCCGGGTAGATGAAGCTGATTAAAGTGGCCGCATCCTTCATCATCTCCACCTCATGGATACCCAAGTCAGGGTTGAAAATGGGAGCGCGGACCTGGAAGCAGAGCGATTGATTGAAAGAGAACAGGACAAGATATCTACACTAATAGCTGTACAAGTAAAAAAGTAAGAATGTTATTCTAACTCTCTTCAACCTCAGGAGGGAGTTTGAGAAGCAGAGGGTGTGAAAGGACAATCTATTTTTGCTTTTTTCCATTTAAAAAAAAAAGAAAAGAAAAAAACAGGTAGATTATGCATGACTCTATACAATAAAGCCACGGACTAACCCTAACCTTATTTACCTCCTCATCCCTCTCTGACCTCTCATTCCCCCTCCACCTCCCACTTAAATCTTACCTTAACCAGCACATCAGATGCCAAGACATCTTTTATGTCTTTGATGGTTGCTCCAGCCTGGGTGTACTGTTCATCAGGGAACTTGGAAGGCTCTCCGGCTCCGGTCTCCACGACGACATTGAAGCCCTGTTTGATGAGCGCCTGGACGCCGGCGGGAGAAATCGCCACGCGACGTTCATTCAGGAAGATTTCTTTGGGTACACCGACTGTGAGTTGTTTGTATGCAATACCTGCAGAGGCAAAGAGAAACAATACAGGAGCATGTGACATGAGTGAAAGTGGCCATATTAAAGCAATTTATTTAAAACATTCAAAAGCAGCAGAAAGATACACAAACAATACACAGAATACCTTACAGTAATTTTGTTGCTAGAATGGATCATTGCAGCTTTTCACTTTCAAAGGTCTGGGCTTTTTTTGTTATACAAAAGCACGGAGGAAAAGACTCTTTCAGGCAGAACCTCTGCAGCTTCAAGGAGAATTTCCTCAGGAAACGGCCATGAGCGGAGTTAAAACTGTGTTTACCATAAATACTGTACTGGATGTGCAATGGCCTTTGAAGGCAGACAGACAAGGTCTGTGTCCAGCAACAACAGTAAGAGTCTACAGAAACGATGTTAGTGGCTCTTTGAGGATTGTAGTTAGCGTGTTAGAATGCAGACATCTGCTACTTAGCACTAAACAAAAAGTAAAACTGAGACTCATGGGAATGTCTTTGTTTGGCAGGTATTTGGTTATAAATCAAAGTGAAATTTCACAAAGAAATCATAGATGTCTCTACCAGATGTTGTGCCAATTCATTAGGTAGATGAATATTTATCACTGGATAACTTTGACCTGCTGTTGGCACAAGAAGAAAGCCATTAGGGATTTATCCTCTGGGGGAAATTAATATCTGTGCAAAATGTAATGGCAATCCACCCTTTTGTTCAATCAAGATATTAGTCTTTACCAAATAGTTTAACTGAACTGACATTGAAATCTGACTCAACATGTGTGTGAACAAAAAGGGAAGCGTATGAGAATTAAATCGTTAAAAAAGAAGATAAAAGGATAGAAACAATGTCAAGTGAGGCACAATGAGTATGCCAATGACACTGAACTATTAATATTTTCAGTCAGTTCATTCTGTGTCTTTTTTCGTACTCGTATTCAGGTCTAGTGTCCAAGTAACAGTCAGGTCACATGTCGTGTCGGCTCGTATGGAAAATTCCACTGCAGCTCTTTCCCTCCGTCTCCTTGCCCATAAATAAACACACGAGTCTCTCACCTACGGTGGTGACCCGTCCTCTAACAACTTTTGTTTTATGAAAAGGCTCAACACAATTTGTTTTAAACGGTTGGCAGCTATTGCTTTATAACATTTCTATAAACCAAGAGTCACCACATTCCACTGAATGCATCGTGTGCCCCATTTGTGTCGGCCAACAAATTTTGCACTCACCGACGTTATTAGAGTCAGAGAGCTGGGTCGTCTATCCCGAGGCTATCATATTATGACAATGCAGTTTTCGATTAAGTTCAAACCCCAGCAGATACTCCAGACCAACCACCATAACCCTGAAAATAGTGCAGCAGCAAACAAGCATTATCTTGTGTTTTGACTGTACATATGTGTACTTTTGAGAGCTGTTGAGGATCTCACTGTACAGTTAACATGGTAATCTATAAACCTCTACTTGATGCACGACCACGAGGATACACATGCAGCTGTTTCACGCTAAGAAGAAGACCGTTAGCAAGCAACCATGGATATAATCTGATGTAGGATTTAAGAATAGAGAAAGTATTCATGTCATAACACTGGTCCCACAAGTTGCAGAACATCCAAGTCTGGAGTGCTTGCAAGGTTTGACAAGGCCAGCAAGTCCTTCTGTCCAGGACATAGTTCACACCAACGCACTGACTCGGTCTATACTGTACGTCTATAGGCTCCCCAGAGGTCAGAGCATAAGCACATCTATATGCAGTAAACTGATACGTGTGTGTCCAGAATAGACGCTGCCAGCTGTTACTGGCGCTGGCTGAACTGCAGGAATGTCTGCATGAACCAGGTCACAAGCACCCCTTACCAACACCCACCTGCACATACAGAGAGCATCCGCACAATCACGACCCCAGCACACGCACACATGAAGCACCTGCAACCAGCTGGTACTGGCTTTCACCCTCTGCCAGGTTACTGGGTACAAAGTGAGGGCATGGAAAATGGAGAATATTGCTCAATGTGACATTGAGATTCAAAGCGAATGCAGGTAGCAACATTGACCTCTACAATAAACAAGGGACTACCTTCTTCATAACAATTACAACAAAGAAAGAATTTAAAAAAGGAATAAACATGCAAAGATAAGAATAAATGAATGGGTAGGGCCCTACTCTACAGCATATTTATATGACAATGACAGATTTGTTTCACCATTTGCCGAGACCAACGGTGCCTGAAGCAAACTTCTAATGCTGAATAGTACCATTGATGAGTGAATGAGTATGTTGCCACCTGCCACAAAAGGTACATGAGAATGCACACAGAGGGTACAGGTGGTGGTGTTTTCATGTTTCTATCAGTAGTAAAACATGCATCTACAAACCTCAACAGCTGGGTTACAAGTGTTTTAGATTTAGAGTCCAACAGGAGGACAATAAGCCTGGTATTCATGCATTAAATCATCCCTTTTTTGATCTGATTTTGCCTTTATATTTGACAAGGCCACGACACCTAATGCTCAAACGTACACAATTTTGAACCCGAGCATTTTATTTTGAAAGTTAGAAAAATGGATACCACGTGGATGTTTTTTTTTTTTTTTTTTTTTAAATAGGTGTTGGTGCCTTCATCCAGTTTCAGTTACTTTGAAAAATCACGTTAGCCAATAGAACACTAGTAAACCAGAGGCAATTAAGGCTGCAACCAACGCTTATTCTAAAGATTTATTTTTTCCTCGATTAATGGTTTAACCATTGGTCTATAAAATGCCCTTCCCATTTTCCACCCGGAGTCCAAAGTGATAATTTAAATGCTTACTTTCTCTGATTAACTGTCAAACGACCAATCAATTAATTGACAAATTATTTCAGCTGTAGAGGCGACCTTTCCCTTTCAGGTCCCTCTGCAGCTCTTGCTTGTACAGCTGAGCAGAAAGTAGCACATAGAGGGACACTTCAAATATGAGCGGGTCATCAAATGTGTAAAATCGTATTCATACATGGTAGCTGTCCACACAAGAAGCTGATGCTAATCTCATTAGTTTATAGCTTGCCAAGCAAAGCAGGTATGCAGCAAATAAATCAAATGTCCACGAACTGGCGCAATATCAAAATATTTACGTTTGGAACCGTTTTATTTGCTCAAGGACGGCTGGAAAAGATTTAAATGTCGCGTTCACACTGGGACAGTGTGTTACCATCACAACCTCTGTGCTTTCTATGCATGTTGTACATACAAGGTTCATGTTGTTATTGACCTTTTTGTCACAATGTAGTTTAAAAGATTGTGTGACCTCGGTGGAGATCCTTTATTAGACCCAAAACCTCAGGTTTGTGTAAAGTCCCAAATGCGTATAGCGTCTCACCTGGACTGGCACATCGTCCGAGAGCTTGATGGGTCCTGAAAAAGCGCAGGCATGACGATTTGATGGTACCGCCGCTCTGCAGCTTTACACAGGAAACTCCGCTGAACACAGGGGCCGAGCAGCTGGCCGCCACAACACGTAGGAGGCTCGCCATGGTGCACACACACCCGACACTAACACACTAGGAGGAGCTCAACAGCACAGACAACACCCCTCCTGGGGAAGAGACAAGTGAAAGAGAAGGGCACCAGCAGACAGAGGGGGTTATGGGTAAAGAAGAATAGGAAGAGAAGGAAAGTATGTGAAAGAAAGAGGGAACATACGTGTGTGTCAATATATCTGTCCATCATAACCAGATCTCAATTACAATAAAAATACTCTCCCATTTGAAAAAGTAGGACTCTAAGTTGAGCTCACACGCGTCACAGAAATATGTCCGCCCCTGTCCCCTTGTAGATCAAACACACACTTGTGACCTATGTTTATGCAATAGGTCACAAACTTTCCTACATGCGTTTGCACCAAAAACCAACACACATTCTGGACACAGGCACATGTACATTTTAGTCCCATTTCCAAGGATAAAAAAAACAGACACATCTGTAAATTAACTAAATTAAGGGCGACCACCGCCACTTTTTTTGAATCACACCCTACTGAACGACTAAGGCAGTAGACAGCTTGAGAGACACAGCATGTTTACTTTAAAAAGGAGATAACGGAACTGGGTCAGACTGGGATAGCTTAGCTGATGTGGTAGGGTTAAACTAGAATAGACTGGCAAGAAAGAGTAAAGAGGCTGTTTTAGTTAAAAGGTCAAAAACACATAAATTTGAGGACGAAAACTTAAACTTAAAACTGACAGCAATAAAGAACACAACTCATTAGTGCTGAAACTAGAGCGGAAATTATGAGACAAGGTAGCGTAGTAATAATTAATCGCTTAGGTCATTTATCAAGGTAAAATGTTTGTCATTTTCTGGTTCCACTATGTCCAACAGGAGAATTGCTGCTTTTCTCCTTTTGTGTCTGTGCAAATTGAATATCTTTGAGTTTTTGACTTTGATGAACTTTTTCCTGGTACCAACAGGGTCAACTTTAATGTAGTTGATTCAAGGGATCAATATAGCATTGCTTCCAATTCATGGAAAATAATTAAAAGGGCAAAGTATAAGCATATCAAGCACAAAGTAGGTCTCCTCTCTTGAATGTAGGTTATCCATTATGTAATGTCAACTATTTTTAGTCATTTAGTCTTACAGAAATAGTTCAAGCGAGTCCAGGCTCAAAATGTATTTGTTTTGTCCAACAATCAAACAACAAAATGTATTAAATTTACCATCACAGAAAACAAAACAATCAGCTCATCTTTACATTTGAGAAACTGGAGAGAAAAAAAAAAAAAGATGCGTTTGTAGAGCAGTCCGGACTTAACACCAATATTATTGATGTCCCACAGTACAGCTGCAGCCTGGCTGTGTTGTGTTCAGGACTCTTAATTCATGTCAGTAAAACTAAATCTACCACGTCATCAAAAAGTATCGCGACCTAAAAAAAAAGGAGTCATATGCTACAACTATACCGTTAGCTCATACAAAAAGAAGAACACGGAATCACATCGCAAAACGTGTTGTGCTTTGTGCGGAATCCGGGATCAAACCCGGGACTTGAACATCCCTCTATCTTCTTCTTCTTTAACGTTAATCTTCTTCTTCTTTAACGTTAATGACCCAATAAATGACAAATGAATCAATGGCTTCCCCTGGAAACAGTGCGCGTCGTCCACAAACACTAATGCGTAAAACTGGTGCATTAAATGTGTTTTCGGTGCTCATTGCAGATTCTCTGAGCCACAGATGAACATTGTTATTATTCCTGCCACTTTCCTCCTTTTGTCTGCAACATTTAGCTGGTGCTGAGAGCTAACGTAGGCTAGCTAGCGCTCCAGCCGACAGCTGTTAATGTAACGTTACACGTCTCGTACAATGAAGGCGACGCGCGACTCAAAAAGCCACCGACCCGCGCGCAGAAATGCACAAGGAAACAAATGCACGGTGAAAAGCGAGAGTGGGAAGGTTAGCGGCAAACAACTGGACTGACCTTTGCCAATAGTCCTGGGTCTGTGCAACAGAGGCGAACTCTTCTGTCGACCCGGAAGATGTCTGCTGCAAGCGGGCCACGGAGGACTTTTATTGGATCATAAGATACGACGCATCACAGGTTATCCGATGACTTATGATGTGCTGTCACCGACGAGGCCAAACAAAGTCATTCATTGGCCTAATGTAGTTTAAATACTAACTTACCAACAGTTAACCCAACATTTTATTAGTTGAGAGTAACATTAAGTTTCATATTTTTATTATTTTCCTTAACATGATCAGTTCCAGGTTAATTTATGTATACGTTTTGTTTACCTCTATTTGTGGGGAAGCATATGCACACGTCCATTTCTAAATAGACAACCAATGCAAATGCACGCACAATGAGAAATAAATGTATTAACGAGAAGCACATATACGTGTATTCTTCTTTATTAGAAATGGCGTCCCAAAAACCACGGCCACAACTTACTGAAGGTGCAACTCTGTATGCCTCCACTAAGGAGCGCTCTTTTACCGTGTTATATATCCACTCTCGCATTGTGGGGATTGTCTTATTAAAAATATGTTTTCATGATTCATTTTCCTTCTACACTCAACAGTTATGAAATGGAAATGGACAAGAATGTCATACGGGGCTGAATAATCCTGTTAAGGGGGCCAATGCAACATCCATCTAACTGTTATCTATACTATGTATTGTCCTGTACCAGTTCACACTGGGAGAGAGGTGGGATACAAATTTGAAGGTAATGCAGGCTTGCAGAAATGTACAAACATGTTTGATGACATCTTTTCTGGAAATACATTTTCAGTTTTGGCATTTAAAAGGAAACACATCTATTGAACATGTTTGTCCATTTAAGTGGGGCGTATGTGTGCCTAAAAGTGTGTTTGTTAGACAAATTAAAGTACAGTAACATATAAAGTTATATTATTTTGTTCACCAAAATTGTACTCTGTCATGAATGCTTTTTTTCTATCTGTACTTTTGGAAAATTGAATTTTCTCTTATATTGTGACCATGATGCGTTATTTGTTGTTAACTGTGGTATGTCCTGTTTCGTTGGAATATTATCGTGAGCTGCCATTAGATGTCATGATGTGATTCATATCCTTTCTGCAGAATGTACTATTTTAAACAATGTATAGATCTTCACTTTGCACAGAATCCCCTCCCTGATTCCCCCTTTGAACACATGGCCCACATTTTTAAACTTCGATTGTTGCAGATAATCTTACACCGCTGTATGAGATCCAGTGTGTTCAGATATTTAGTTATTTGGATGCTGGGGTGGTCACTGGAAAGGTGGCTTTGAATCAATAGACGTAAAGTATGCGTAATCTCAAGCGTCACGTCATGATAAACAGATGTGGTCTAGTAGGATATCAGAACTGATACTTTCACATGTTTCACATGTGTTTTCGAGGTGCACAATATGATCTTCTGTATCAAATTGTCCATACAGGATCAAAACAATCCTATGAACTGCCATATAGTCCAGGATTTCAACCCTATAGTTGAACTTTGGTTGGCCCCCTCCAGCCCTCTTCACGGGCTAATCAGTTCTGCTCACACTACCAATGGCACAGTTGTTCAAACATGTGGCACAAGACTCATGTTTTTTTGTTGTCGTTTTTTTACATTGTGTCATGAAGTCATTTTCACCCAGTTTTTTATTATTTTTATGTTTTATTGCTCCTGGAAACGAGAAAGTGATAATCTGGTCCGATAAACTGAATCTAAAACTGTAATCATAAATAAAGTAGAATTTCCATTGAGGTTTTGGGCAGAATGTATCTAGGTGCTTGATAACTTCCATGATACATTATGAAATAAGATATCATGTCATTGACGTGGACCATTACGCTGTCATGTGTTTGCTGTCAGGTCACGCATGTTGCCTCGCTCATCCAGTGCCCATGTGCTGTAAATGTTGTGTTTGTGAGGCACAAATTGAATCCGTGTTTCTGTGCTTGTAGAGACACGTGGAAGGTTGTTGGCTTTCTTTTAACTGCAAATTGTTGCTCATGAAAAAGTAGCATTGAGACAGAACCTGTGTTGACACTCACTTCACTTACAGTATGTGTAGTGTATAGAGTATATATACTCTCGCTCACACACATATTGATCATCTGGTTCTTTTTATCGGGTTCAGAGAGTGGAATGCATTGTTGCTACGCCTGGTTCTCATTTCAGCTTTTCACCCTAAAGACGGCTCTTCTAATTGCATTGGCTTCGCTTGAACGCTTTTTAAAGTGTTTTATTTCCTATATTCTCTCTTATTTTCTTAATCTTCCTGAGTGACATAACAATATAAATGTAATCAACATGTGTATTTTTGAGGTCGAGGAGCAGATGGAAGAACCTCTCACAATCGCAAAGACCCTCAACAGTCATTGTTTTCAGTCATTTCAAAGTGTGTAACACGACTTGTAGCTGGACCTCGCTCTGTTTAGTAGTTGCATATCCATCTTTTTTTTTCTAAAAACTGTCTCTGGATTTAATTTGAAGGATTTAAAATGCAATGTAAATACTTTTTTCATGTATGTTTACACTATAATAACCTAACTAGACATAGAAAGCCCTGCATTTTAGACAACTAAGTGTTTAATAGATAACTTACTAAAAAAGCTGTACGTAAGATAATCAACTTTACGGCTACAGGTTTGAGGAGCCTTGTGGTCTTATGCTAATATCAGCTGTTTAAGGCTTTAATTTGATGTGGTTAAGAGTTTAATTGGTGGAGCATTTATGGGGCAGTTATGGGAGGAATGAATGCCATTTATGACAGAGAGTCTTTAGGGTTAACTCGCCTATGGGCACATTTGTCTCAGGTTCACGACTTTAAACTGGTGACCTTTTCTAGACTGGGGCATATATTACCCTGTCTGGGTTATTTATGGTCACAGCCATTTGCCTTCATTTAAAAGCTTTTACTCCTATTGAACAAATGGCAAACTGCTCAAACCCTAATCTCTCACTTTGACTCCCTCAGTCTGTCAACACTAAATTTATTAATTTTTTTTCCCCCTCCTACATGTGTGAGGCAGCCTGCAATAGTGAGTGCAGGTCTCTGACGGATAGTGACAGATATTGAAAGAGAAAAGTGTCAAATACAATCGTCACCAGGTGAAATAATACAAGTAATTTGATCCTTGCAGGGATATTGTCTCTTCACTTGCCTCTCTCTAGAGGAGGCTCGGAGGTCAGCATCAGGCTCAAAGCAGCACCACTGAAGCGGTTAGGCATTTACTCTCTTGATCAAAATCACAGTAGGGCAGTTGCCCTCAATCCAAATAATGTAATGAAACAATGTGTCTGTTTTGCATGTGACTGATTGTTTCTCTATTGAGAACAGACACCAAACCAGGCAGCTGTGGGACAGAGCAGCACCACACACGTACACACAGAGAATATTTGGAGAGAGAGAGAGAAAGACAGAGAGAGAAAGAAAATGCTTTGAAGTCCCAGAAAATTCCATGAGTTTCCTGTTAACGATCCCGGGGTATAATGTGAACCAGGAGTGCATGTGTGCAAGGAGAGCGAAGTCTCCCCAGTCAGTTTCTCTCTGCTGGCGAGAGAGGCTAACATCCCTGCAGTCTTTGCTGTTCTTTTACCTTTGAGATTCATGTCAGATTGGGTCCAACTGCTTTTTTTAGGATACAGAATTCTTCAGCCTTTAATGGGATTTTGAATTTGGGGGATTTCTCAGTTTTGTGATTAACGTTCTGGAGCTTTTAAACTCTTAAATCCCCTTTAAACAGCTGACAAATCCATCTATTCGGTTTCCGATGCAACACTGGTGCCTACGATCTAGCACAAATGTATTTTATAATCAGAGGAGGCTTTGTATCCTGCTAACTACTTCCAGCTGATCAACAAACCAGCCACTCCACCGTGTCAGCGAGGATGTTTCATTTCGATAAGTCACACTGGCCTCTGCTGTTGTTTGCTGTTCTCTGGAGCTACCCGGGTTTGCTCACCGCCTGGCCTGGCATCAGTCGCAGCAAGCCCAAGGACCCTAATGTGAGGGACTGGGGAGACTATTCTGACCTCCCTGTGGGCATAGAGCAGGGGTTGGGGTTGGACAAAGATCATGCAGACAACAGAGGGGTTAGAGAGTCCTCATCGAGCCTGGCTCCGGAGCTGGATTTCCTGGCAGACTTTGCAGGTAAGACAAATTAACTGATCAGCTGATGTGTCTACTTGTCTGTTTACCTACTTACAGTACAGTACTTACAGTACCCCTTCTCTCCTCCAGGTAAAAAGCGACTGTGGGTGATAACAGCCTCTTCACACAATGACCACTACCTTCGTATGATGGAGAAACAGCTGGAAGACATGGAGCAGGTACTATACTGACTTATTTATACCTTTTGGAGATTTTTTTCAAATTTGTTTAATTTAATTTGGGAAAATATTGCTAAGTAATTTAACCAAAAACAGCATCCTCTCTATCTTTTTCTACCTTTTTCTCTCCCTGTCTCTTTCAGAAAGGGCTGAACTGCCGTCTAGCAGAAAGAGACACATTCATCATCACCATCATCCAGAATGCCATGATGGAAGGTCGAATCCAGAAAACTACTTTCCAAGGAGACGCCACAGTGGAGAGCCTGGACCCTGACACAGTTAGCAAACTGCTGCACTACCTGGAGCTTACCAGCCAGGTAACCAGTTAGTCTTCCAACAAGACATAAACACATTTTCTGAAATTGTCTATTCCTCCTTTGTGGGTACCTGCACTTGAGGTTTTATACTGCAACAATTGTTTCAGGAGCAAGGGTTCACCATGCTGGTTATGAAGAAGAACCTTCGGGTCAGTGAGCGCTTCCCTTACCCGGTCCGTGTTGAAGCAATTTTGGAGCTCATTGATCAGTTCCCCGTGAGGAAGCTGGAGAAGATGACCAGAAAAGGATCCAACTTGAGGTTCCATTATACCACTGTGTCATTCCCTGTACTGATAGAGAATGGAGGAAATATATAACAAGTTCAGTCAGTGCACGTTCCATTGAAAGTAATGCTGTTGTAGTGACATTTCACGATCTAAAGATTCATCTTCAGTTTGTAGGAGTTGTGGATGTGTAAGATGTTAATGTGTGCTATCCAATTGACCATGCAGTACAATCGAAATTTGTATTGTCTCAATGTCATTTTGATTGAAGTTATGGAAGAAAATCTACACAAATCCTCTCAGACAAAATGTTTTTTTTGGTTTTTGATTTAGGTGTAAAACCATTAAAAAGAAGGTTGTAATGAAAAGGAAAAAGATGAAAAAGAAGATGATACTGAGCCCTCAGAGGCGAAGTAATGTGACCTCTGTTGTGGCATTACAAAGAAAACCTCCCATGGACAAAAAAGCTGCCCTGAGGAGTAAAATCCAGGATATACTGAACGGACGGTCGAGGTTTGTTATCCGTAAGGTGCCTGCCGCGGGGTCCACGAGGGGAAAGGACTCGAGCAGTGGTGGTCGGACGTCTTCTAACGGACAGGAAAGAGTGCAAAGCCCTCTATCTGTGTCAAAGAGTAACGACAAAGGGAAGAAAGACAGGTACAATGTTCAGATTTATGATCCATTTTTATCAAACATACTGTAGTAGACAAAAGAGTGTGGATGTTAAAACCCTGCTTAGATTGTGTGTTCCCATCTGGTGGTCATGCCTCCTCATGTCTTTACACCAGACAGAAGTGCTTTTTTAGTGCTGGATGAACATCAAAGTCCTTTTTTTATCTATTCTACTGCAGGCCTGACTCCGCTGTGGAAGAAGGGAAGAGAAGAAATGGAGGGGAAAAGAGTGAAGATAAAAAAGAGCAGAATGTAAAGGATGACACACAGGAAACACAGAGATCTAAGAAAAAGGGGAAAGGAAAAAAGGGAAAGAAAGGGAAAGGAAGAGGGAAAAAGTCCAACAGAGAGGCCAGTGAGAAGGATAAATCAGCCCTGAAGGAGTTTTTGAACAATTTAAAGGGGACAAGAAGGTTAATGGTGAGAACTGTCTCTTTTTTAATTCTGGTCTTTTCCTTTTTCTCAGTCTTTTATCTCTAATCCTGATATACATCCACATTATTAATGCATGCAAAACATTTGACTCTTAAGACATATCTGCACCTGATCAGGACCGTATATCATCCATTTGGAGTGATGTATCTGTTTGTGTGTCGCACTGGTGCTAGTTGATCTCAACGCCCAGCAGAGCTGCAACACTGTACATGCAGCAGAAAGACGACAGCGAGAAGCAAACCTGTGACCTCGCTATTAGGAAGATCACTGTGGCGACCGTTGTGGGAGAGGGAAGTGATGCCACGCTCACGCTGCAACACCACCAGCTCGGTAAGGAGGGCTTGTACACTTTTGTGTATGTGTATGATATTGTCTGTTTGAAAATTTGCATTTAATAATATTTGATTAGGTTCTATCCAGGGGGGATCCAGGTAATAGGAAAATCTTGTCCAGATATGATCTATTTTATTTTACATATAACGTCTGAATATTCCAAACAAAAAGTTGTGATCAAAGGCAAATATGGTGCTTCTATATTTACATAATTTCACTGTATAGTAAACAGTCTGAAAGAGTGAATTTCTTCCCTCTCGCATTGGTTGTTTAAAGGATCATACAAGTGTTTTTCAAGCTTTTTTTCCTCTTTACTTCAATTTATTTTTCAAAAATTGAGCTGCAGACTGCTTTTTAATTTGTGTTGCCAACATTTGTTATTGAGCTGTGGTGTGTTTAAATGCTGTGTGTATTTCTGACTTCCAGCAGCTGAACAGCAGCTGTTTGAATTGAAAACAAGAGTCTTTGCTCCAAGGTTGTAGCACTAAAACCACAGTGTTGCTTTGAGCTCACTAATAACACATGTTTAGTAGTTCAGTGTGTTGCTCTGTCAGTGTCTGCATGCTTACATTTGCTAAATTAGCAGTAAACACAAAATATAGCTGTGGCTGATGGGAACAATGGTTGTCTTGTAGCTATTTGGTCATACACCAAACAACTGAAATCCCACACAACAACCCTGCAATAAATACTGTCCTTAAAGGTTATATTCAAATATTGTTCCGAGGTGATGATTCAGCTTTATGATAGTTTTGAGTCACAGGTAATATAATTGTGGTTGTACCGGGTTGCATTGAACTAAGATTTCCCTGGTACTTTGTCTGCTTCCTTTAACTTCGATATGCACTTCGACATATTCATTGATATATTGTTTGTGTTTCAGAGTCGGAGCCGCCACTCAGTGACCAATCAGAACATTTCTCAGATTCAGGCCTGATCTCTCTGTTGAGAGCGGAGCTCGGCCTGTCGTCCTCTGACCTCTTTTCAATGACAGTCACGGACTACGACCTCAAACCCAATGTAAGACAGTCTCCTCTGCAAAGCTTTTCTATTATCTTTTGATGTGGGTTTTGACAGCATGCATGCTCGTTTTCAGCACTCACAATCACACCTGGAAGTGCAGTCGAGTTCATTAATGTATTTTTACAATGCACTTTTCTTTTTTTGCTTTGTAAGTCTATGCCACGAACCCCTGATGTAAATCTATGTAATACAAATACACGTAACTTGACTAGACTTGTCTTTCTGCGTTTGCTCTGCCTGATTAGCATTTACTATTCCCCTAGAAAGTCTTTGAGGCTCCACCGTCAGGCCCTGCTCTGTTCGAGTACATTGACAACTTTCCCTCAAGGCGTTCAGAAAAAGAAAAAGAAAGGAGGAGTCCTCCGCCCTGCTCTAATGGCAAGCAAAAGCCTGGAGCTGAGAATTCACTGCTCAGGTACTGTGCTGTAATTCAGTGCTCATTATTTACTAATACTGCATAGGGACAAACAGCCTCTCCAGAAATCATATAAAAAATGTTCTCATTCTTATTTAACATGCCCTGATGCCACATAATGCTGACTTATAGCACAACATTCAAACTTACATGGCTATTTTTCCTGATGTTTAGGTTCATGTCTAAGAGGAGACTGCTGCTCATCTCTGCTCCCTCTGAGGACGACTACTCCTTCCAACAGCAGCTCTCTGCGCTCAGTGGACAGGAGTGTCACCTGGGTCAGTAGCTCACCACACTTACACCTACTGAACAATTTCTGTTCTGCAGTTTTGGCCGCAATATGGAAATGTTACAACTAAGTAAGGTTTCCCCGCTGACCTTTAGACAAACCCTTAGTTTGCCTTATTGGGTAGAATTACATAATAACTATAAAAAACGGGTCATACATGTAATTAAAGTGTATTGCATAATTTTTATTTTATAACATATTCTTATTTATACTTAAATGTACTGTGGTATGCTACTTGACAGTTATTTGCAGAAGAGGGAAAGCAATAACGTTATTTACTCAAGTACTGTGCTTAAGTACAATTTTGACTAATTCCATTGTATGCTACCTTATACTTCAACTCTCTACATTTCACAGGGAAACTTTTTACTTAACTACGTGTATTTTACCGATTTAGTTACTTACTTTGCAGATTCAGATTGATCAAAAATAATTAGCTCCACCTTTACCAGCTGCAACATTAAAATGATGCTTACAAATTAATGTATCAATCTTATTTAAAAAAGATTGATGTTGCTCACATTTACCCACTACTAATTTTTCGTTGTTTCTCCAGGTATTCGCCACTTTGCCATGTTGAAGCTGACTGGAACTGGAGACAAAGCATCAGGAACTGTTGAGCTATTTCCCCTAAATGGTGAGTCTCAGTAATGTGAAGCAGTCCATGTGCACCAAACGGTGATGGAAATATTAACTTTGAATTTACTGCTAATGTTGTGTATATTAATGTTAATATATGGAGACATATCTAACATTTTTAAATTTAAGGTTTAACTTTGTTTTCCAGGACTCCAAGTTGTCTTTTTGAATCCCTTTTTACTATGTTTAATAAAGTGCACAAATGACTTTTCACCAGGTCACAGTCAGAGTGAAGTTGAGCCGTTATCCCGTGACATGGTCAACAATCTGAGAGAACAGCTGAAGATCAGTAAGGAATACTACAGCATGCTGGTTGTGGGGAAGGATAGCGATGTCAAGGCGTGGTTCCCATCACCCATGTGGTCCCTGGATAGCATCTACGACCTGGTGGACTCCATGGAGCTGCGCCTCCGGGAGGAGAAGCTGCAGAAAAGACTGGGGATCCACTGCCCTGAGGACAGAGGGACAGGAGACAGTGAGCGGGGCCATTATCCTGGCTAAGATGAGCTCCTAAGATGAGCTCCAAAGATTCTTGAGACGACATCAAATAGATCATCAAACATAAAAAAAAAAGACCTTAAAAAACTCATCTTCAGGACTCACATCTTCAAAGACTCACAATAATAAGATACATATTTTATGGTTTAACTGAAAAAAAGTGAAAGATCATGTGCATTATGTTCAAATGTTTCTTTTTTTTATGAAAAAGATGGTGTTCTGTTGTCATTTGCTGATTACAGCAACATTTTAACAGGAATAGAGTCCATCCAAAGCCGAGCAGATTGTGCTCTTTGGCAACACTTTTATTCACTCTTTTTCAAACACATTCACTGTGTAAAGTATAAAAGTGGAATGTCCCTCTGTTGAAATGTTGTGATGCTAAAATTTAAATTGTCCTCAAACAAAACAGATGTTCTTTTCTTCAATGCTGAGCTAAACATCTGTTGTTTTTAAAGAGCTGCACCATCTCAGGGTCAGTAAAACAGAGAGTTATTGATGCTGGACTTGTTGCATGCTTTAGGACATTCTTTTATAACCGTTGTGTAAAAAAACACAATTTAGCCTTTCTGCAAAAGCTTTCAGTTGTTACATACACAAACATACCACAAGTGGACCCAAAGTGTTTTTTTGGGGTGTTTTCTAAATTTTTCTCCCATTAGAATGTGAAATGTCATCAAATACCATACAAACAAACACTGAAATATAATTCTATAACAAGGATAGAGCGATCAGTGTCATACAGACTAACCAAGGCCCAGTGAATATGACTTAGCACCACTGTAAATATCCTAAAGCAATGATTAGTGAAATCATCAAGAGTAGAAGATCTGTAGACTCAGTTTAGGGGAAATGTATTTGTGTGAAAATCAAAACCAAACATCACACAAGCCTACATGTGGGTGTGAGTTTCCGTACGTGCAGCAGCCTCGTAGCATTGTAGGTCTGAAAACACTATTCAAGCAACATCCAAACACATTGACATAACAAGATAATAAGCATTGATGCTACTCATTTCTTCAGTTGAAGCGACAGACTGACAATGTAGTAACTTGTCCTAAAAACAGAAAGGATCAAGTTTGTATGTTGGCGTGATGTACAGAGAGACATAAGTACCTCCACAAATAAATGGCAGTCAGGCGGATTAGAGACAGATTTTGTCACATTATGGATGATGGGAAAGATCCTGGTGAAAGTATGCATGCAACAACCTGCAGTGAGCCTTAGTACAATAGGTTTATGTGAGTCTAATAATGAAAGTCACTTGACCTTTGCTGTCAGCGACCCAAAGTAAACCTAAAGGTCTGAGGCCGCTACAATTACTGACTTACATTTTACTTCTTAAAACCACATTTGAACATTCTTTTTGTTCCAATTAGTTTTTTGGAATTTAGTTGTTTAATTTACTTGTGAAAGATAACGTAAAGTTTTGAATTCATCAGATATCAAATGACCACAGAAGCTTGCCTTTAATTGCAAACCATTATTTTAGCCCTAAGGTTTTCATACTAAGTAAAAACCATCACAAATAAATACTGCAGCAATTCAAACACTTTACAGCCTCCATAATAAACTCTGAAAGTACAAAAAGAAAAATACCTTTGACCATTATGAGGAAGTACAGTCTACTAAGTCTTGACAGCTTGCTCTGGTTTTCCAACACATGTCCCATGAAATAATCATGTAAAGATAATACTCAGACAACCATGACACCCACTAGGACGTCCACTGAGGTTGAGCTGGTCAACTTTCTCACAAAAAGCATCTGTTGACATCTGTCCTATTGTCTGCTTTTCTCTTTGTTCATGGTGATCCAATCGGTCGCTCACACCAGTCTGAGGGCCAGAATCCTTAAAACGCACGGGACAATCCTGGATGCTGATACTGAACCAAAGCTTGACAAATGGCCACAAAGTCAACACCCAAGAGTTGGCTCACATTTGATCGCAAACTGTACAGCAACTATTAATGCAGGGTTGTCATGACATTTTGTATCGACATTTCTGGACCTGAAAGGATGAAGGCTACTGACTTTGGTGAGCCACTGACATCGTATGTGTGCATGTGGTCAAATTATTTACGATAGTATTTGTGGTTGTTGCTTATTGTGACTATGTAGCTTCGAGTCATGTCACATCTTTTTTTTTAGCAAAATTATCGTCATATTTGAACTGTGTTTAAAGTGTTTGATCCGGTTGCAAAGGAACAAGTCTCACAGTGTGTTTTTTCTGTTGCCCTGCCACCGAGTGAGTGGGCATCAGCTGTTAAGCACAGAAGGAAAGTGCAGGGAGTTTGCTAGGGATAGGCAAATCCATGAGATCAAAACACACAGATAACAGAGGCTGTGAAACTCATGCTCACGCAAAACACACATACCACTGAGAAGGGAAGTAGTCTGCTAATGTAGCTGACAGAACTGGAGTGTCTATCCAACCTCCCTCTTACAAACAAACACCAGAGTCACACACTTAATGCTTTGTCACACTCTTTGTCATGCGCATTATGTCGGTACCTCTCTCGCTCTTTCTCTTTCTCTCTCTCTCTCTCTCTCTTCGACAGCAACAGAAACTCACACAGATACACTGAACAAACACACTCTGCGCCACTTTTTACACCAACTGTTCAGACGAAGCAGCGTCGCCTTGGATTTCTGTCCTCAGCATGGTGAGTACAACTTAACTGTCAACTAACTGTAAAACTATTTAGATAAATCACTTTCTAGATATTAGAATGAATCTGCAATGCCTCTGGGAAAAAAAATGCTTTAATGTATAAATCCTATTATGAATGGATATTAATGACTATTTCTTTGCAACAACACCCTCAAGAAGCCATTAATTTTTATACATTTGACAATGGCATTTATTTGATCAAGTTTCTGCATGCATGATTAGAGCGGATCTATTATATTTACATAGTTGGCTTGCATTCAACAGAATTTGGACTGCAAAGCCACTGTAGCACTGTAATGTTTATGACCCATCTGATTATTTCAATTAGAATTTATGTTTTTGCTTAATTTCTTCATTTATAAATATGTGTAAGAAAAGGAGTCACCATTAGAGTAGTTGTTTCGTGTCAACTAGATTGAGCAACTTTGGCCTCCACTTTTTATCACACTGGAAATAGAAATCAAGGTTCCTCTTTGTTTTGACCAGAACACCTCTCTCTCTCATTCTTTTCTTAGCAGGTCATTTGACTTGAAATGTACTTTCTAATGTACTAATAACTGTACAGACAATGGCATTTTAATTTATATTTGCAATAACAAGGAAACTAGTTAAACATCTAACAATCCAGTGGGTGTAGTCTTTGTGGCCAACATAGCAATGCTTTGGTTGTCACTTATCCCCATGAGTTAACTTACAATAAAAGTGATGCTTCACTAAAACAATGGATTGAATACAAGGTAAATCAATCTAAACCTATGCTTAACCAGAGTGTACAGTCAGTTGCCAGTTTGTCAGTCACATCTGAAACTAATGCAGTCTAATACAACAGCCATGCAATAAATCCTACCTTTGCTACACTAGAAGATTTAATTGATGATCATTTTGGCTGGAGTTTGTGGTTCTGTTATGTTGTGTTGGGTAAATCTTTTTACATTTTTACAAAACTGCAACTGCACAAACATTTAGAGAAGTGGTAATTGCAACTGTCTGGTACAGAACATATTGGGTAATTTTGAGTTTACTGTGGTTGAGAAATGGAAGGAACTTTCCACGGATTTCAAATGCCGCTGCATCATGTCACGCTTAGTTTTAACACCCTTCATTATGCCACCTCGAGAAGTTGTTACTGGCCCCATTAAAGTGGCACTCCACCCAACGCCTTGCTTTTGAGCAGCAAATACAGAAACTCAGTTGGTTTGAAAAGCGGTTTGTATAAGTTAAAGTTGGCAGTGGCCTTCTACACCAAGAGAGCCGCCGTGGCTAGCTGTACTGCTAAGGAATGCATTTACAACCTTCAAACAGTAACAATTTTCCGCAGCGGGATTACAACTTCTAAAACCTTTCATTCTCCCTCATAAACATCAAACTGAGATGATTCTAGTTACGATAACACATTTCAGCCTCTTCTCCTTTTTTTCTTCTTTTTTTTTTACTGGCAACTACATGGTTTGGTGTCAGTGTCAACGTTTTCACAATGTTCTAGCAAGGGTGTTGTATTTAAAAATATATTTTGTTAAGATCTGATGTTCACTGTGGTTTAACTTCCCATTTAGCTTCATGCAGTGCATTTATTCTTTCCATTGCACAGTTTTCCCCTTACTTTCATTGCTCCGGTGTAGGAATAGCATGCTCTTATCTCCACTTCCTTGTATGGTGCTGACTCCAGTCAAACCTGCCTTATTGCAAAAGGTGTGGCTGCTACTTGGTCAGTTCATTGTGACACTTTGTAAAGCAACTGCATTGCTGAAAGTGACCAAACCAGCTATTTTGGGTCATAATGGTTATTCTGCCCACCTATGGGTGCTTGTAGGACAGACTTTCAGATTGCAGAGGTTTGAATGGCTTATCCATTCATGCCGTGTAATGAACAGTCAACCTGCAACACACAATGAACCATTTAGTCACGAAAGTTCATTCAACCTCAAAACAGGCATACTGGAAATATCCCTCCCCATTCACCTTCAAAAGTAAATACTTGATAAAAGTACCTTTTGTTTACCTACATTGGAGAATGTGCTTCGACCAGCCAGGAAGTCAACATGAACTATGGTCTGAAAAGTAATACAGCTTTTTATATACCTGGTACAAGCAATGACCAGTGTATCTATTTTATAGTACTGTATAATTAACATTTTAGAATTTGCTTTCAAGGGTCGTATACGTTTTATCTGTCTGCTTATGAAAACGTTCTCCTTTTAAATTGCTTTTCATTTATACATTGTATTTTCATATGAGGTACACATTTGGGTTCCCCGTTCTCATCTTCGTAGGCTACATTATCCAACTAATCACAAAAGTTTCCATATCATAGGGAAAGCTTTTAATTGGATAAATGAAGGAAACTCTGTAGGCTAGAATACAGAACTTTGCATTATGGGGAGCTCTTAATTTATGCAGTGTTGGAAGTGGTAAGAGTATTACTTTGACATGGTTTGTGTAAACACGGATGAGTGGTTTATGATTGGCCTCGCAAAAAGAGAGAAACAAACAGATAAGTTACATAAGTAACCACAGAGAGAGCAGGAATTGTACTAATAGGATGAACATTTTGGGAAATCAGAGAAGGAAATAAAGCATTTCAAATGTTTTGCAAGTTTCTGTTCCTATGTGAACTTTCATGTCAGTCTATGTGCATTTAGTTTTCTTTTATTCCTCTTTCACATTGTGCAGCAGTTTCTATTTTAGGATTTTCGTTTGCTGCAGTCATGTTATACTCTGGCATGCACAGAACATCCTCATCTTAATTTCATTTCTGGTTATTTATTCTGATATTTTTCTCTCTCTCTCTGATCCTCTTCCATTCTATCCAGGAAAAGAAAGCTGACATAAAGGCCATGATGGCTCGCTTCCAACCGAGTGGGGCGAGCGTTGATGAAATTTGTTCCTCACCGCCTGGACGCATCAGACAACCCCTGCAACCCACCCTCTCCTCCGGGCCAACCGTACTGGCAAAGAAACCTGTCTTGGAGAATCTCTCAGGCAGTGCGATAAATATCACTCCTAAACCCAATTTTCTGAAATCTAGAAATGACGGAGAAGCACATCAACCAAACAAAACTAAAGCCATAGCTAGCAGGTTTGGAAACATCCAGGATGACACCAACACAAAACCTTTCATTGTTAATAAACAGCAGCCACCTTTTTCACAGGCTCCTGAAGCTAAAGGCCCTCTACAGAAGACCCCGCTCAAGCCCACTCCGAGCTCCACTCTGTTCGACTCCAAACCTGGCTTTCCTAAACCGTCTCCATCATTTCACTCCAAGCCCAGCTGGGTGAAAGAAGACAGTGGTGGAGGTTTACAACAAAAAACGATCAGCAGCATTGTAAAATTGCGGCAGCAAACTGAAGAGATGGCAGGAGCCAGCATGAACATTGCTAACAAACCTTCGCCTCTGCCGAACTCCGCATTTAAACCCCCGTCCAACTTCAGGACTGCTCCGAATAACTTCAACAAGGAGTCAGATAGCGACGGGAAAGCAGACGGAGCCAACAAACCGCTCCTCAGTCCTTCTAACGCCATCCTTCCTACAAAACCTCTAACCAGTAAAAAACCTAGCCTCAAAAAACCTCAAAACCTTTCTCCTCAGACTAGCAGCATCACTAGTGATGGAGCTTCAGGCCCAAAGCGTAGCCCCCTCCCCAACAGTTTGGCTTTGGGCCCTGCTCCTGCCAAGCCCAACCGACCCCCCAGAGTCAACCTGGAGAGCTTTAAAAGAGGTGCTGTGGCCTCTGATAATGGTAAGTAAGGCTTAATTAACTGGAATTAACGGATTTGTTGGTTTAATAGTGACTACTCATAATGAGGAGATCACCACCAATCCAGTGACTGAATATGTTTCAGTATTTACACAAATGAAATCAATTGGCACTGTGGTGCAATACATTTTGCAAAGTCGTTTTTCAAAGTGTAGTCCGAGGCACCACCAAAATAATAAGAGCTTAAAACACTCAGTATCCCAAAGATCACTTTTAGTGCCACAGATAAACTTAAGCAAGCTTTCTTCATTTAGTTAACAGTTTTTGCTTTTACTTTTGTAGGATATAAAGAGCTCTGTAACAGGTAGAGTTATGCTTATTTATTTACCTGATTTCACCCACTCTTCCAAAAAAGTATTTCTGTGGGTTCCTTTATTGGTAATGCTAGATAGATTCTAGTGAATAGTCACTAAAGTATGAAGTTAAAATCCAAACCATTGGGCCGTGAAATTTAACAGATTTCAACCTAAAAAAACAACTGATTTCTGAAGTGCAGAAGACAATTTACAACTGGAATGAACTGAAGTTAGAGACACTACATCCTTTTGCAGTGCTGGTGTCTACATCCAATGTGTGATGACTATAGGCATCGATGAGGATACAACCTGAAAAGGTTGATTCTGATTCTTATGATCTTTAAGGCTGACGTTACAATATTTTATATGATATAACGTAGTTTTTATCCACTAAAATGATATTCCTGAAATTGTGGAGAATTCTTTGGCACACTATAATGACCTTCATGTTGGGAGATATAATGAAGAGAAAACAAATTCTAACTGACAAAAAGATAAATAAAAATAAATCTCTTCGGGGTTGGGGCTGCACTGATTGAGGAAATATGATCTCATTCAAGTAAAATCAAGGCTACAGTGTAGGTTACTGATTTATCCGGCGTAACTAACTTTCTAACTAATCAAACCCTATAACTTTTATAAATGGAATGAGAATCATGTAGTGGTTTGAAGAGAAAAATATCCAATATATAAATCTCCTTTCTATCTAACTCATAACCAGGAAGGAAGAGAAATGACTTGACTTAAACAGCTGGAAAAAATAGTTTTAGCAGAGTTATTCTGCAGCAGGTACACATATGTGAACCCACAGGCAGGAATACTTCAACTTTATCTGGCTGCATTCACAGCCTTTGTTTTCCATTTGGTATTTTATGTTTTTGTCCTTCTGCTCTCAATCCGTAAGCAACAAATAAACCAAACACTGCAAACGGTTTCAGCATAATTAGTTTCAAAATCGTACAACGAACACTCTCTTTAAGGTAAAGGCACTCGCTGTTAAGAGGATTAAATGACTCATGAGCGTTTCCTCTCACAAGCAGCGCTGCTTTGGACAGACTTTTCATGCTTTTCAGAAGTGTAAAAATGACTTGCTTCACAAGCAAGGTGTGTGTTGTTAAGTTCACTTTGCTTGTGCATGATAGCTTTAAAGTAAATTATTCCTAGCATTTTACGATATGACAACAGCTGAATCAACATTTTGTCCGCTGTTCAGATCTTTAATAGAAACACACTTCGTTCCTCTATTTCCCCCAGCCAAGTTCCCTGTCCAGTTTCTCCTTTCTCCTCCCCCTTTGAGTTTGTTTCACCAAATGAGGAAGTAAGTTCCAGCAAAAAGGGATAGTTTCGAGTAAGAGGCTCTGTTTTTAAACACACACCTGACCTGAATTGATCTGATCAGTCAGAGGTAAACAATGGCTGGTGGCTGAAATGTGCCATAACATGAGCAAATACTGGAAGACATAAAATAGACAGACCAAAAATAACACTTTTAATGTTATTGTCGCTACATTTGATATTTATTCCCCCTGTAAAGTTTAACTATAGTTTGTGATTTAATTACATTTACTCAAGTGCTGTACTTAAGTACAATTTCAAGGTACTTGCACTTTAATATTTCCATTTTTTTGCTACTTTATACTTCTGCTCCCCTGCATTTCAGAGGGCCATATTAAAGTCTTTACTCCACTAGTTACTTTGCAGAATTATTAAATTAAATTATTTAACAGTATATAAAGTAGTTAAAAGCAGCTGTAGCTCCACCAGTAAAACACTGCTTACACAATAATACATCACTAATCATCATCCAGTATTATAAGATATAATCACACTGAAAGGGGCCATTTTTCTCAATTATGAGTACTTCCACTTCTGAGACTTTTGACTACATTTTTGTAGCCAAAGGTCTGTCTGACTTGGGTTTTCATCTTGCATGCGGGCAACTATGTTAATTAACTCTCTGAGGATTGACAAGGCTATCTATCCATCTATTGATCGATACACTTGCAGTACGTTTTCTATTTTGGGACCATGTATTTTTGTTACAGGTCCTGGCGCCTTTAAGAAATCCATCCTCCCAACTCCTCTGGCCTCTCACCCCAGTAACCATAGCAACCACGTGACCCCAACTCAACCCCCTCAGACTGCAGTTCCCAGTCTGCCCCCACGACACCCTGGAGCCATGTAAACGTCACATACACACAAACACACTTGCAAAAGATATGTATACTGTATGCTTTCTAGGGAAAGCTTCTCCAGTTAACAAAAGTTAAACCCTGACTATGTTTTTCAGGATCCAGCAAGATGAGTGCTATGATGACATTGATGAATTTAACAGCGCTCCTCCACCTCTACCATCATCTACAAGTTCAGTAACGTCACAATCTGATCAAACGTGATGTGTTTTGAGCACATGTGGCAAGGCATTATGTTTACAGGAAGACAGAAGAGGACGGCTGAACCTTGTACCATATCTCATACACACATAAAAGGAACTATATTAGTCAGCATATCTTGTCCACTGTTACCAACTTTTTCACCTACTTTGGGATGGTTATTTTAGTTATTTGCATGTGATATGCTGTAAGGCTAAAGCAACAGGTTTTTTTTGTTGTTTCTCAATACTAGACAGTCAAGTTTAGTTCTCATTGAGTGATACGTAACACATAAATGTTGTTTTACATAATTCAGAATCAAGAGATAAAATGTCAGAGCACCTCTCTGGGAATGCTACTAAAATAGTAAACACAGTCAAACTAGTCCGATCTGAAGTATGAGTCAGATCATCGAGATCGTAGCTATTGCACAAGGATGAAATTCTCTTGTAATGTTGATTCATTGTTTCTCTTTAGGTCACCCAAGTCAGAGGGCAAAGGTGAGACATGCTGATTTACTTTTATATAAATACAGATATGTATACAGTCACACGTGCAGATGCACACATACACACACACACACACACACACACACACACACACACACACACACACACACACACACACACAGATACGAACATGCATGTGTGCTCATAAAGACACTAGAGGTGTTCAGCACATGTCATTACTCAAATGTTCAAAGTGAGCAGACTACTGCTCGGCTTTTAACCTTAAGTAAAGTGCTTGTAAAGGCCAGTTTTGTACTAAATTGAAAGTGACATCTTGAACTACAACAGACTGAACTTACTGCTGAACTGAAATGAGTCATTTTCGGTGTGTAAAAAGCAAAGAAGGTATGTAAGTATGTTAGATTTAACATACTACAGTGTAGGGGAATTGTGAATCAAAGAATGAAATATGTTGTGAAGAATGTGACATAACTGCAGCGTGACGTTAATTTATGTGAGTGTAATTACAAAGACGAGGAATACGAAAAACAAGAAAACAAGAATATATAGGAAATATGCAGTAAATGTCTGCAGAAGTGTGACATACATACGTTAGGTTTTCACTCATGCGTTCTCTCGGCCCAGGAGGGAGATCGTGATGATGATGATGACGAAGAGATGTATGAAGATCTTGATGAACGATGGTGAGAGAGTTCATTACATCTTTAATCTACCTGTTTATCCCACATCTCACTAATTCTGCCCTGTCTAAGAATCCGATTTAGTATACATGTATTTATATCCATAGCTGAACTCTTTCAGACAATCAGTCATGTTGACATGTATATGGCTGTCCTCTTTGTTAATACGTTTGTAATCTTAGGAACGTCTGGTTGTCAACCAGTAAAAGGATTTGTTACGTGTCAATCTGTCACATTTATAATTACCGTCCATTGTCAACTCTCTCTCGCTCTCAAAAGGGAAGAGGTTGAACAACAACAAGAGAAGAAGAAGGAGAAAGACGACAAGGAGGAGAAAAAACGACTGGAGGCTGAGAAGAAAGAGCAGAAGGAACGTGAGAAGAAGGAACAAGATGTCAGAAAGAAATTCAAAGTGAGTAAACAAGACTGGAACTGAATATGTAGCTAGACCCGGCAGGGGGTTAGCTTAGCCTAGCATGAAAAAAGTGACAAATATTTTGTTTTTTTTTGTCTGCGTGTTTGCATACGTGTTTGTGCATGGCTGTGTGTGTTAGTTGGTTGGCCCCCTGGAGGTCATCCACCAAGGGAAGGCTCGTGTGGATTGCCGAAGCTCTAAGAACGACCTTGCTCTGAAGCAGGGAGACTGTCTTGACATCATACGTGTCCAGGGCAACCCAGAGGGAAGGTGGTTGGGACGGACGCTGGATGGATCCAGTAAGTTCACATATTTATCCCTCATTGGTCTCATTTTTTTCACTTATCTTGATCCATAACATCCTTCCAGTCCAATCTGTAAAATACAGGATAAGACTTTACATTACATCTCTTTTAACCTTACTATCTTTTTATTTTCTGCAAACTCTCATTTATCATTTAAAAGTCTGCATTTGAGCTACACACATGCAATACATCATACCCAAAATCCTAATTTGGGAAAAAGAATCTACCCAATATTTCACTCTGCTCTTTGTTTCCAACAGTTGGTTATGTAAAGACCACGTCAGTGGAAATTGACTTTAACTCTCTGAAGAGTCATCAAGTTCAGCAGGAGTACGACCCCGAGGTATACGACGACATCGACGTGGTCTCTGCTGATAAAAGGTACTGAATCATATATTCTAACTCTACATCAACGTGTTACACTTAACATTGCTGGTGGAGTTTGACTGTTTACTCATTTCTTGAAATTCTTTTTTCTCTGCAGTGGGATGAAAGGACAGGGAGGTATGATTCAGACCTTGCAATAATATAATTCATTCCATTATATCCAGCTACAGTCAATGTCAAGGTTGTTTCACTGAGACAAAACATGTCACTAATTATGTAATGTATTTGCTGTTGTGCTGTAGTTGTCCTGCCCCCAATGCCAGGAGAAGAAGAAGGAGGAGAAATATATGATGATATTCTTGATTCAAACCTGGAAATCAGGTGGGAACTGATTTGTATATTTACAAGAAATTGGTGAATAGTGATTGAGTGTTTCAGTACAATATGCTTGAGATGGATACACAGGAGAAAAAATGAAACAGAGAAAGAAATGCAGGTATTTTAATGCTTGATTGGCTCTCTAGTCCCCTGGAGTCCAGGTCTTCTTCTACGAAGCCTCGTAACTTCCTGCGGATGTTTGAGCGCACCAGACGTCTTACCAGCAATAAAGTGTAAAATACACTCAGTAGTAAGACTGATCACAGACCTACTGTCAACTGTTGTTAATCCCTAATCTTTCAGCCGACATTCCCCTTTCAATGGCTAAACAGTTCCTCTCAGATGAAGTCACTTTTAAACATTGATTTTCTCCCCAGATCAGCCGCTTCACCTCTTACTGAATAACACCGAAGGATGGTCATTGTGATTACAATCAGGGCAGCTGATTATCTGTGATTTTACTAATCTTCTCGAGTCATTTGCATGCCTCTCATTGATGTACGACTGTTAACATAATCAGAAAATCAAGGCGCTATCTGCTAACACCTTCAAGTATGGGCCTACTAATTAAAATATTGTGTGGTAAATCATGAATATGATTTTTCATTTGGGCTGCTTTGAATCATATTGACCTACTTTTAGTTGATGATATAAATTATGTAACATTTTAATGTTTTTTTTTCTCCAGAGTGCCTCCACCCAGCCAGTTTACTGCAGAGGGGAATTCAGGTATCGCTCGCTGTGATAATACTACCATGTTTTGAATTGATATCTAATGAAAAAAGATACTACATTTGACCTTCATTGGATTGTATTCTTCTCTACAAAACACAATGTTGCTCTATTTAAGAGCAACAGTGTTTTTTTATTTTATTTTACTTCATTTATTTGGTCTCTTATAACCAGTCGCTCATAGTGGTTAAGAGTTTAAATAACATTGCTTCTACACTTTGCATTTTATCTCTCATAAGTAATATTTATACTTGTCTAAATGCATAAATTACTTCTTTTCATATCAGCTTTTAAGCCCCACTAGCCAAAATGTAAATTGCCCAACATTTGTATTTATATAGTCAGATTTAAATGTTCCCCCTCTGAATGTATGTTATCGTCTAAGTGTCTATAAGTAAAAAAATAACTGAGTTATTTTTCCACGCGTTATCACAGATCATCTAGGAGAAGCAATAGATGAGGAGATATACGATGATGTTGACTCTCAAAATATGCCTCCCCCTCCTCCCATCAGCAGGTAAAATTACATCAGTTTTAAAATTAAATAACCGTCTCAACCATTAAGATTCATGATGCTCGCGTATTTTTCAAAAGTCTCAGAGAACATATTTTGGTTGACAAAAAATATTAAGTAACCAAAGAATAATTTGCTTTTTTTATCCAGCCTTCCACTTCTGAAAGGCAAAAGCAAGAATGAGGAGATGGACTCGAAGAAGCAGAAAAAGTTTGAGAAAGAGGAGAAGGACTTCAGGAAAAAGTTTAAAGTATGTCGCTCTATTACGTCTTCAAGCATATCTATATTAGTGTTACCAGGATCTCACCTGCTGAAAAACTGAACTGCTCTGCTCCCTATTTTAAACGCATTAATACTTGTATTCAAAATGCATTTGAATGCTAAGTATAACGATCCTAGTTAATTTAAAGTTTGACTTTTGCTTGCCATACATGAAAGCTTGACGCGCTATCATCGAGAATGTAACATTGAAATGTCTTTGTAGTCACAATATTGACGATGTCATTCTCTTTCAGTATGAAGGGGAGATACAGGTGCTGTACCAGGTGACCATCTCCCCGACACTTACCAATAAGAAGTGGAGTGCGAAAGAGCTCCCAGTCAAAGCAGGAGAGAAACTTAGCGTCATCGTGAAGGCCGTGGATAACAAACTGATCTGTCGGAACGAGGAGGGCAAGTGTGAGTATCCGCTGCTTCGTATTGTTTGTGTTTGCAAAGAAAATAAGTCAAAACATGTGTTCAAGATTCCAGTGTTGCTTTTGTTCATTCTTTGCACCACAAAATTGGACCTTCCAAGTCTAAAATCGGTCTGTGTGTGCTTTACAGTTGGTTACGTATCGACCGGCCACATTGACATGAAGTGAGTACCACGAACATTCACACGAGAAATAGATACTCAACAATATGCTGTTTGTATTGATCGCTCCGTCTCTGTTTACAGCGATGGAGATATCTACGATGACATTGGGGATGGTATGTTTTATAGCTAATCTTTCATCATTTCATAAAAATGTACAATTTGTGAATATCCAGACAATGGACCTAAGTCACCATTCATAATATAAGAAATGTATTTTAAATCAATATCACATTTTCCTTTCAGATTCCATCTATGACAACGATTAGAAAGATCCTGCACTGGGTTCATTGTTTTACACTGATATTGCTCAAGCTATTTATTATGTTTATTAATAATACATTAGGAGCTGCTTTTGGTTCACCTGATAATCAGACAGAATTGTCTTTTTTCAGTCCAATATTTATCAATTACCATTAGAGTTGTTGAATAATTTGGACAAGTCGTCGATGATTCAGAGATCTGGATTCTTTTTTGTTTTGTTTCCTCAAAGACAACAAAACTATTTGATGGGATCATATTACTTGCGGCATATCAGGAAACGTTTTGTTCGAACAGTATTTGCATATCTCTGTTTGCCTTTAGAACCTCCACAGCACTGTATGTACATGTAACCTTCTACTGTGTTTTTGCAATTTTATATTAATAGCTATATGTTGTAAACATTACTTGCTTTTTTGACATTAGTTAATCTCCATGATATGATGCTGTGTGTATGTTCCATAGCTATCTGTGCTCCCAAACTAACTCGGGTGTCTCAAGTTTCAACATCCTCAACGACTAAACAGCTGTTATAGTGCCAATGCTCCTCTATAATACTGTACATACAATTGTGAAACACATAAATACAATTAAACATTTTCTCTACACATTTTAGTTTGTCCTGTTGTTAAAGTAAGAGTTTGTCTGTATGTTCCATAAGCATGCACCATACACTGTGGTGTGATGCTTGTAACATGGGTGATGAGTGTGCAGGTGTTAAAAAAAATCAAGACAATTTAAACTAGCTTTTCCTAGCAACAAAGAGATTCCAACTCCTCAATCATGGCTTCTTTGTGCAGTTTTTTGTGCAAGAAGGGAAGAGGTGACATCTAGTGGCAGTCAACAGAAACTACAACAACAGAAAACTTCATACTGGGATTTGGATTTCAAGTACAAGTTTTTCATTCGCTGTAGATTAGAGAAAAGACAAAAGAACAATGATTGGTATATCGCCCCCACTTTTTAAGTTTACACTTACTTGAAATGATTGGTTGATTAATCGATCAAAAGAAAATTAATTGAACTGGGATGGACTTTGTAAAAACGAATCGATTAATTAAGGAAATCATCATCAGATCATTGAAAATGAAAATAATAGTTTGTTGCTGCTTTACTTATATTCACGTCTTTACCAAATGGACTCAGGTGAAGTGGTGCCAACTCTGGAGTGGAAGCCAGATATGTCATGAAGTCATGTCCCCTTGACTGGCAGCACACACTTACGAACAAATGAGTGACATAAACATCACATGAATTAATTCAGGGTTCAAATTAGTGTGGAGAAAGCTAAATGATTCAGTGACCATGAAACATGAGTTACATATTTATTTATTGTGTTTGAGCTGTTTCCTGGGGAGTCCAAATTTCTGGCAGTGCACCTGCATGGCTTTGCTATAACTAAATGAAAGAGCCTCATATAATAACTGATAAGGTGCATTCTGCTGTCACGTAAAAACATTTATGTGTGTCCCTTATCTGAGTAATATAAACTAGATATTGGTATGTAGGCGGCCCAAACTCAAATAGTTTTTAGCACCTCAAATAAATATGATTAATGTTCATGTTTAAGTATTATGATCTATTTTGCTAATTGTGCAATCACAATTTTAGGCATCATTACCTTGTGAAGCTAGTGAGTCCATCATTAGTGATGCATAAATAATGTTTCATAATGTCTCCACTATGAAACTGTCTTAGTCTGTTGCTTTAGTCCATTGTTGCAGTGACAAATTAAAAAGTAAAGAAAGAACCACCCTGTAAATGTTACCTTGCAGAAAGACGTTTGGCTGACAGTGAAAGGCAGCTCGCTGTTTCAAACTTCCCTCTCATGTCAAGAGACAAACCAATAAACATCACTTCCGCTTTGACCGGAAGTGATCCACTTCCAAGCTTCACCATGGTTCCTCCGGTCGCAGTGTCGCCTCTCATCAAGGTAATAATAACATTATTTCCCCTGAATAAATTGTGTCACTTTTCTGATTTAGTAAATGTAAAGGTAGTGAACTAATTCAAAACACTAACTTTCCTCTACACGTGCATCTACGGGTGAACTGGCCGTTAATGTTAGCTGCTAGTGTAGCATGTTAGCTTAATGCTAGCAATGACATTGACAGGGCTTCAACGTTTCCCCGGACAAGCAACTGGAGGTTTAAATCGAGAGCATCTTCCACATCTGTCTGATGTGGAGTTTATGATTATCTTTAGTATCTGGAGAGCTAAATAACCATATGAAACAATTTAAAGGTGATTATGTCAAAGTCACGTGAATGAGGTGGATTGCAGGTCATTCTTAAAGAAGCACAACGTTACTATTTACACTCAGTTAGCTGCTTCCCAGGTAACACCTGTGTGTCCCTTTCGTTGCAGACGGCCAGGTGGTCCGCTCTTCTGTTCGGCGTGTTTTACGGCAAGCAGAGGTTTGGTAAGTTCATGTCCGCGCATGCGTTCGCAGAGTGTTATTATCAATGTCCAAACTTCAAGGGCAACAGTTTAACAAAAGTGAAGAAGTATAAATGCTTAACAGTCTCATTTAGTCCAATAAACCTCAGACAATCACAGCCTACGTGCAAAATACAAAGTCCATATTCAAATGAATACATTTGGAGCCCTTAAACAGTCCTTGTATCCCTAAACAAATTCATTTTAAAAAGAAGAAAGTCCACCTAGGTTAGACTTACTTTTAGGAAGGAGATAATTTCAGATAGGTTCTCATATTTTAAACTAGTCTTAAAATGTTCTGCAAGAATAAAACATTTTTTTTTTATGGGATTTAGGATGTTTAGTAATGTGATTTGTTGTATATTTGCCTGCATTGAGTAAATTTAGGCCTGCACTGATCTATAAAGCATGTATGTTATGATTGTATATGTATACAGTAAATCTACTTAATACTGTTAGAAACTGCAGGCTTTTTGCCTTTTTGCCTTCCACTTCTTTGTCTCCAAACACCTTCACCTGGATTGAGTGTTTGTTAATGGTTTCCATGTGTCATCTGAATTACCACTTGGTGCCTCTTGTGGAGAGGAGGACAAAAAGCCTGCAGTTTCTAACAGGCACACTGCATAAAGCTTTAATAAATGATTAGGATTGGGGTTTGTTTTGAAATAATGAGCGGTTGTGGTGTCGTACTTGTTCAGATTACCTAAAGCCCATTGCTGAGGAGGAGAAGAGGGTTGAGGAAGCAGAGAAGGTGATCAGAGAGGAGCAGGAGCGCATCTACAAACAACTGGCTGAAGGTAACACAGGACCAAACGCTCACTTTGTTCCGTTTCATCACAAAAACACAGCTTTTATTGTTGTTTATTCGAATGAAGCAGCACACATTTCAACATTATCTCCACAAAATGTCCTATTTACACATTTCCCCCTCTTGTTCTCTCTCCTCTCTGCAGCAAATTCTGAAACCATCCTTAAATGAACAATCTCCGGACCTGCGGCAATATGTTGCAAACTTAATAAACGAAAACATATTTCTCATGTAATAATTAAAGTGTTCTTGTTTTTATTTTTGTTTAGGGTCTGTCATCGCACTAAAATAGAAAATCATTTTAAACAATTAACCTTTCCAAGTCAGTCTTCAGGTTTAGTTTGTTAGTTGCATGTAATACAAAGACAGAATACACTGCAGCACACACGCACCCCTTGTGACTACAGTGTGTGTGTGTGTGTGTGTGTGTGTGTTTCAGTGTGTACCTGTCCTTCAGTAGGAGATGAGCCTGGGGGAAGAGCATGGTTGTAATCCTGGCCTAGTTTAGCAGCAATCCCAGGATTGGGGTCAGGGACCAGTAGTAGAAAGTGCAGTGTGGACAGAAGTGTTCCCGCAATACTCTTGTGTGTTGTGTAATATTGTAACCTTCATTATGAACTCTCCCTTACTTTATAGCATTATATTCAACATGCTATTACAATGGTGATGAGCCAAGTGGCGGCAGATGAGGTTTTAGTACATTTCATGTTGCTACATGTGACACTCAAATACAATTAGTCCTAATTTTCATTAAATTAAACTAGTGATAAAAGTAAATGTCCTGAAGTGGAGGCTATGTCTTTACCAATTACCAAACCCTGGCCAAACGGTATGTATCAAGTCAGTCATTTTAGTTTGTGAACAAGTTTCTTTTTCAGGATCTTAGGAAATGATTTCACGCAGTCATAAAAATACATTTGCTTTATTTGGGTCATCATAGTTCGCATGGAGCATTTGAAAGTGGCAAGCTTTAAAATACTGAACATAAAGTAAAGGAGGTCTACTTAAACATGTTAATAGTATGTTTGCAGCATATTAAGGTACATTTATTGCCTAATATTAAATGGGGGATCTCTGATACACCAATATCTGTATGTAATCGTACATCAGTAAATTGAGGCAAGCATGATAACACCATATTTCAATCACTTAAGGGAATGAGAAATAACTTGATGACTCATTTGCCAGTGCTTATAAATCACACACTTTCACTATTTAAAAAATAAGCATCTCTATTTCAACTAGAAAAATATTTTTTTTGTATGTATTTACAGGGAGGAACCAAGTATGTACAAGTCATTACAAGAAGTTGTTCTTTTGTCTCAATCAGCTCTAAAAGTAGATCATGACCTGATTGCGTGGGGTTTTGCACGTTCTCCACATGCGTGTGTTCCCCTTCCTCTCATCAAAACCCATCATTGTTAGCTCTAGTAAATACTATCAATGCCCACCAACAAGACACCGGCCTCAGAACTGGAGTTAGTCCTCGGTTGGAGCGCTATGGCTGCTGACCCCAGCTCCTATTTAGGATGGGACCAGTGCAGAAGATGAATTTCCCATCAGCGATTAATAAGTGGTAACTTTTTTGCAGCAGTTGGAGAGAGATGACTGCTCCTGCTACCATGGGATGCTTATAAATTAGAATAGCCATTTATGGTCCAATCATTCAGGTCATAGTAAAGTTACTCTGATCTGGAACCAACTCATTTCCAGATTGAATGTGCTCTTATTTAAAAAGACATTTGTCATTGTATATTCATAAAATATTACGTTCTCAGCTACTTTCTCAGATGTATGTACAGTATGAAGGCATCATGATTAAGCATCTAAAGGCTTGTTCGCAGACAGTAAAGCAACATTTCTATTCCGCTTCTCTCTCCTAAAGAACATATACGTCTTTTACTGCAGCAGTCTCGAGTCATCGACCTTTGGCTCTCTGCAATCAAGGTAAACAAACTCTCATCTGTAAATGGTAAGTGACTGGAAGGAGTGAACATCAAAATACCATTTTTGAAATATTGGAATATACGTACAGTAATTAAATTATACTTTTATCTACCCATTAACTGAATTTACATTCTGAACCCCTAAATTAATATTACATTAATGTACAATATACAGTATGTTTGAAAACAGAGCTTCAAACATGATATATAATCTACAGTGAATCTGGCTTTGCAGCAAAGAATTACTTGGATATTGTGTTCACTCTTACATATTATGTACTGTACATGGGTATCAGTTACTACACAAATGTATGTACACATTTCATCCTCTCATTGTTGCTCTGCTTCATAACTAAATTAAATAAATCGTAAAAATAAATATAAAATGTTGTCCCACAACAAACAAGCACACACAGCATCTTTGCACCATCTGAACTAACATTAATCCTCAGAATATAAGGAAGCTGATATTGTATGAGGATGAGTAAAAACTTGGGATTCAAAATTCACCTTTACTCTTGATTCATATTTAATTAAAGTAGAAGTCGTCATGACTAGAGAAGCCATGTGCTGGTGTCCTGTTTTGCTCTGAATTAAATTTTTTGGCTCACCTGGTGAGTGTCCCTTAAGGATAAAACGTCTCTTCTTGGTGAGGAGTCTCACCTCGTTCAGGTTTTTCCTTTTCTGATCGGAAACCAGTTTATCTGAAGAAATACTACAGCGCTGTCCATTCACTCTCGTATCCGTCTTTCTGACTTTATTGCATTTCTTTCCTGGCGGTGAGACTGACTGACTCTCTGGCTGGCTGTGATGCTCAGGTAATTCTGAAGTCGGTCTGTCATGGGCCATCTGTGTGCACTCCGGCTTTTTGACCTTTTAGCACACCGAGCAGGTCTTGGAGCCTCCACCACTGTTTGCAGGAGCTGATAGACAAAAACGTATCAAAAGGAAGAGTCAATACATTTGTGGATCAGCAACATAACTAGGCCTTTTTTTTGTCCTTTGGCCAATTTCAGTATTCAAACTAACAACCAATTTTAACATTTTAGCTCCAGTGTTCTTTGGGATGTTGGCACTTGCTCTACATCAGTGATTCTCAACTGGTGGTCGCGGACCCGTTTTCACGGGCCTTTGCCTGGGCAAAAAAAAATTGGATTAAAATTATTTTTTTATTTTAATAATTTTTTTATCCTGTGGTTTTATTTTGAAGGGGATTTTTTATGCAGCGGAGTGTCGTCTATTCACACTTTTTTGCCGGCTCTGGTTTCGACAGCATTGCCGCTACCGTTTCAGCCACTCATTGTTTCAGTTTTTCAAGGTGGCAGTGATTGACAGGTGATGACAGGTGGCGTGTGCCAGGTGGCGTGTGCCAGGTGGCGTGTGCCAGGTGGCGTGTGCCAGGTGGCGTGTGCCAGGTGGCGTGTGCCAGGTGGCGTGTGCCAGGTGGCGTGTGCCAGGTGGCGTGTGCCAGGTTGGGTCAAACCATCCTGATATGGGGGAGACTCTGGGTTTTTAGGATAATGAAATTGAATAGCCTACTGAATATAAAAATTCAGCTTATGAACTTACACTTATATTTTATTGAAAATGTATTAAATAAATATTTTTAAAGGATTTTTGAATCGATGCTAATTTTAAATACATATATTTTTTTTTTAAATCTTCACGTACCCCCGCCATTTTACAGCATAAAAGAACACCGTGACTCGCGAAATTAGTTTTCTAATCAAACATGGCGAAACGTAAGTACGAAAATGTTCCTCGATTTGGGTCGCGGCTTGTCATTAAGGGTGATGGTGGGTCCCACAGCCAGACCACTTGAGAACCACTGCTCTACATAGAGTCACACAGGTGACACACAATGGCACAAAAATGACTAAAATTAGTCAAATGTCATGGCAGCAGTTCTAATACATTTCACAGTTGTGTGATTATTCCAAAGTATTACTGCACCTTTACTGGGTCCCTCTTTAGCTGCCTTCTCATCCTCTATGGCTTTGAGTTTAGCCTCATACTCTTCTTTTTTAGCATTCCACTCCTTCCTGTTATTTAGGATGCCATCCAGCATGGGCTGGATTTGTGGATGGAAGCGTGAAAACTCCTGAGAAGAAAAGGGTAAAAATTTCAATTTCATAAAAAATAAGTTTGCAAAGATGAAAACAGAGCAGTTTAGGTTACTATTTATTTCCTTTATGAAAATAAGTGCGCGGTTGTGCTTTTATTTGGGCAGAAGGTTTATGAACAAAATTACACAAAAAATCAAAACAGGAAAACTCCAAATATATTAAATAGATGATTTGTAATCAGCTAAAATGCAATATTTAAAATTACCTTATAGACAAATGTGCAGACAAAGTCAATAAAACCACACTGTAGCTTTGGTAGTTCTGCTGACTTGTTTCTGTCCATCATGGGCTGGTGGGAGGGACAGAAAGCACTTGAGTCACTCCACAAAAAAATCACATTAACATCCAGGAATTGTGTTCAGGCGCTCAATGAGCCTGATATGCTAGTTACTTAAATCAGGGCTCAATAAACACTTGATAAATGTGTAGCTGTAGGTTGGTTCAATACACTAGAACGAGCTTTGTCGATGCATATATCCTCAAGCTACTACTAACAGCACAACAAGCAAAAATACAACAGACAATAAAGCAACAAATGTTCCATATATGTATGAACATATTCATTTTGTATATATATATATTTTTTTATTGATTAGTCGACCGACAGAAATGTAAGTTTAAAATGCCCAAAATGGTCTGGTTCTAGCTTCTCCAGAAAGAGCATTTACTGCTTTTTTCTATTCATATAATTTTCTATTAAATGTTTTTTTTTTTTTTTAAAGTTGGTCAGAGGACAGTGTGAAGGTTATTTTTCAATATCTTCTGACATTTCTGACACCAAACTATTATTTGAGGAAAAGAAAGGCAAATTAAGGGAATGAAAGTAATAATTCCACGCCACAGATAGCCTACATGTATAGTTATTTACTGATACCAACATGTGCTTTCACATATGCACATTTTTAACACAGATACAAATATAAACATAACAACAGTTTGTTAACTCACAATAGGTTGCTGCTCCAGGACCGACCTCTCCAGGTCGCCCTGCTCCCAAAACTCTGCTGCTACAGACAAGGCAACCTGAAAGATACACACAGAGGAATACACAGTCAGTGGAAAAGCAGATCACAAACATTTAGTGAGACACTAATTTATTACATTTTTGTGCTTCTCACCTTGCTCTGTACCGCCCAAGGCTTGGCAATGGCAGACAAGTCACATGCGGTCATCATCATAGCCCTGAAATTAAAAAATATATATTTAGAAAATCAAAACAAATTAAAACAAACAAAGAACATTGTACATGCTCATTGTACTCACATGACAATTTCTTTTCTTGTTGTTTCTAGAGACATGAAGTCGACCCACTTCTTTTCATCCTCATATGTGTGTGAAAGGTCTACGATCTTCTGGAACATGGTTCTTTTCCTAACAAGATAAGAGGTGAGGAGCTATTTTACCATTTATCATCATGTATGAGAGAAAGTACAAAATGAGGTTATTAACAAGTAGAGCGATACAATGAGAGATTATGCTGACTTGAAATAAAGAGCCAGGTCAGTGGCGATGATGGCGATGTCGGTTAGATGAATCACATGGTCTATCTGTCGCCTGTGAAGGTTCTGGTAGATATTCAGCGACTGTAGATGAGATGAGAGAGATGGGCATCAGTCATAGTTGGTGACTGATGTGACAAGGAAGAGATCTCAATAACGGACAAGTCTAGTTCACCTCTCCTTTCTCACCTCGTCAGCCAAGAGGAACTTCCCCATCTCTAGATGATGTCGTTCCAAGATGGAGGAGCCATGCAGCTTTGCCAGAGGGTTGCCAGATCTGTTGGCGTAAAAAAAAAAGAAGAATTATACACGACATTAACAACAATCACCATCAGTTTCAAGTTGAAGGCTTCAGCATTGACATAGCATATGACTTTGTGGTTTCTTTGAAGGATCATTGACACATTGTCCCTCACTTTCAAAATATACTCTACTATGCCAATCTTTCCAGATTTGCACAGCTAAATGTTGCTTCCTTTTTCTTTTAATGGCAGACCAAGCACTAAAAAAGCAAGATGTTTGGGGTACATCATCGGGAATGATCCATGTGATGATGACAATGTGCAGCACCAGTGTTGCAAACTGTATACACAAGCCAATATGCTGGCACATAAATATGTCTGTAGATGCTGTAAAACAGCTCTCTTTGGAGTCTACTGAACTCCACTCTATACAGCCTGCCTGTGGTTATAGTAAAGCAAAAATTATAAAAGTTCAGGTGGCATTTAATGATGCATTCAGAATCTTGCTCCCAAAATGGATAAGTGCAAGTCACATGTTTGTAAATCGTAATGTTCTTTTATGCTGTGTCGTGGAATTTTATGTACAAATTTAAATGTCGATTGATTGATTAAAAGAAATGTAATCACAATGGCTTTAACTGAGACAACACAAAGTGACACAACGTATTCCTCAAATGTCTCTATGTCTTTTAATCACTGTGGACTTGTGAACTGCACTGATTATACCTCTGTGTTGGTGTCCTTGTATTGTATTTATTTACTATTTTTACATGGCATTTGTTTTAAGTAAACTTTAACTGAAGTGTATGCCCAGCTATGGACACAGTTTTGGATAGCGTAGGGGGGATTATTTTTTTCCCTTAAGAAATGAAAAAGTTTTAAACAGCACTTACTTGACTTGGTACAAATTGTTGGTCCCTCTGTGATCGAGATCATGGAGGAAGCCTGCAGTTATCATAGCCATTACCTCCAAGTCAGTGTAGTACCGCTTCAGCAGTCCTGTCTGAGCACACAGAGACACACACAAAGTGGTTATAACAAAGAAAATACACAACATTTTTTAGATCGATTTTAAGGCTTAAGGCATTGATATGGAACATAAAGTAGAATATTATAGTCAAAAATTGTATTAAAACCACCGTTAAGAGCGTAAACATGGTCTGTCCCACGTTGAAGCCATGACGCCAGTTGTGGTAGGTGATTTTTCTGTAGCCTTTACTGAGTGAGTATATGAACCGAACCAGCGCCTGAGTGGAGAGAACTGATTAATCCCATGAGCTTGGTGTTTTATAATACAGTATAATAATGTTGCATGTATGTCTAGCTCACCTCTTGAGGGACCTGGAACTTCTTGACCACCCCGACCTCGTAGTACATCTGGACCGCGCACTTAACCAGATCCATCTCTGTGCAGTTAAAATCCGAAAAGTGGAACTCGTAGATCTCAAACTTCTTAATAAGTGGAGGTAGTTCTTTTTTCTAAGAGGGGAATAAACATAACACAAGCAGAGTAAGATAAAACATCAGAAAAACTGGCAAATTATTTGAATGAAGTATCAATTTGGCACCTCTTCTAAAGATCAGGTGCCATTTAGTGGACACATTTCAATGTTACCAGGATATCTAGGAGCTCCTCCTCTTCACAGTCGCTGGGTTCACGGCCGTAGACCTCTCTGGTGTTCTGGGAGAAATGAGAAAAACGTGGCTGTAAGTTTGAAATGACTAAATAGCAAAAGCAGAGAGATAGTCACACTGAAAAGAAAGTGTGTAACATGGATGCTGAACCGTTTCTGTGTCCTTGTGGTGAGCAAACTGCTAGCAAAGCTTGACAATTTGGTTTTCAAACAAGTGCTGTGATGATAAAAGCTGAAACTTCTCTTAATATTTTTATGCTTATAAAACGTTTACAGGTAGAAAAAAGGTATAGAGTACTGACCAGGACATTCTGGATCTCATCGTCCCGACATTTGATATGGTAGAGCACCATGTCTTGAGCTATCTCTTTCCGATTCTCCAGCTTGTTCATCTTGTCGTAAGTGTCCGTGTTCAAAACAGACCAGCCCAGGAACTGAGTCAAAGCCTGAGAAGAAGGGATTGCATTTTTCACAGACAATCCAAATGAAATTGCCTGCTAGACTTTTCTTAACCACGTCATACCAAGATAAACTGTATCAAAGTTTCTGATTTAAAAAAAAAAAACTGCATCATTGAGTATTCCATCAATAGTGAGAGACTATATGACTATATTCAATATATATATATATATATACGAAAATCTCAGAAAAAAGCATTTAATAAAAGTTGAAATTTAAATTCAGCGTTAATATACCTCCATGAGCTGCTCATCCTGATCATCAAAAGGCTTTCCGTCTTTTCTGTTGTAAAAAGTGGCCACGCCAACAATCTCTTCTTTTTTGTTGACGATCGGCAGCGAGAGAACATTTTTAATGGTCCAACCACTGCTGTCGAGTGGCTCAGTCTGAAACGAGCAAAAGTGTGTGATACAATGTGAACACCTCTGAATTTCCCTTAAACGTTTATTTCTTAAAGTCATGTCTTCTACCTTTCAGCTGAGCTGAGCCCTCTTAAGTCTCTTACCTGAAACTTGAACATCTCGTCAGCAGCTGCATTCATAATGTTACAAATCTGAGGAGCAGAAATAAAACCGATTGAAGGAGGTGGGAGATTTGCGAGACTACATTCATTTGGTTTCTAAATGAGTCCACAGCTTGTGGTGATGTAATGAAAAGAAACTCACAAAACCGCTCTCAGCTACATAAGTAGGCAGGCCACTACTCAAGGCCCAATGGTCCGGAGTCGGAGTGCTGTGTGATGGACAAGCAAGTAGACGAGTCAGCAGATGTGAGCACAGATTGTGTCCAAACTAAGTTAGGGCTACCGACACTCTGTTGTGTAATAATATTAATCATGTTTTTAAAATGGTACTTAAATATACCAATTTGATTTCAAGCCCTGTTCCCCAAAATGTTACTAGTTCTGTGGATGACTAAATAACTACGGCTGACTTGTTGGTATTTTGTTGTCATATTAATCCACGAACACATTTTGAATCAATATTCAGACTAAAACCAAAAGATTTACTTACGGTATTACTTTGATGTCTTCTTTTCCGTGGAGTATATAATCAATCACTTTGTAGAAAATTACCTCCTGGAGCAAAAATAAAACAAATTAAGTTTAAAACAGCTACAGCTGGAAAAAGAACAAGGGGCGACATATCTACTGCCAAGCAGAGTGTTGACAATAATGTTAGATAAATGAAATAAAAATAATGTACCCTGCCATCAGGAGTCACAGGGCCAGAGTAAGGTGCCTGCTCTCCCATCAACACTGGCCAAATATCAAAGAACTCCTGGAGGGAAGACACAAAAATGCAGTCAACACTTCATGGCAACAAGTGCAGGAACTCAAAACATGGGATAATACAGGCAAAGACGGAGAAAGACACAGTACCTTCTCCTTTGTCATGTCTAGTAGACCGACGGAGTAGCGGTCACAGTTGAGGTAGGCTCGGACTGTGTACAAGGCTTTGTGGAACTGTCGCTCAATGTCTGTCAGCTCTTCAAATACCTTGTTGGCCGACCACAGCAGCAGCTAGAGAAACATTGCACACATACAGCAGTCAGCTCGTGCAGTCATTATGTATTTGAGTAGAATGAAAAGCCAAACTCTGACTTCTATTTAAATGTGTGCAGGTTAACATCCTTCACCTGTCCTTTGCGGGTCTCACAGCTGTGGAGGTAACTCAGGTGGTAGATCTTCAAGTTCAACGTGGCAATTTTCAGATACTTTAAAAAAAGCTAAACGGACAAACAAGACAAAGGAAAGCATGATGTGATACGGTGTCTGGACAAAACTTCTGATTCGATAACATAAAGGATGCATTCTGACTCAATACAAGATGTGGTGATGTGTGAAGATATCGGATACAGAAGGATAGACATTACAGTAGATGACAAGGTCGGCTTTTTAAAAACAGGAGCCCAAAAATGTCCCTTCAGTTTGGATCTCTCAAGCTTTAATCTAGTAAATAATGTGCAAGTAAAAATAATCTCTGTTGATGAAACCAGTATCTGTGCTTTGATACATAGCACACTAATTGGCTGACTATATATAGTAAACGTATTGAAAGTATTAACATCACAGTGTGCAAAAGAGTTGTATGACTCAAAACTGGCATCACAATTATAATTAAGCATTGTGACAAAACCTAGACGCATGAAATGTGTTCTGATTTACAGTCGTTCTTTGATAGATCCACTCCTTTGGTTTCTCTGTTACTATTAGACTATTTGTATAGCTAATAATCTAAAATGAAGTGCATTTTTCATATTAAATAAAAGGCCATAGCTCAGACATGTTTTAATATATTTAGTTGGTTAATTTTAAAAGATAATGATAATATTAAGGCAGATAACAACCCTGGCAAATAAAACTACAGTGTAAAATTACATCATGTATACGCTATAGAAATACTATAGGGAATATCTTGTTTCCTGCTGCTGTCATTGAGATAATATATTGTGCTGAACTTTATTTATTATTGCTTATGTTTTCTTACGCTGTCATTAACCTGCTGTAGATCTAAGTCCATAACGCACTTGACCACCTCAAGCTTATTTCCATTTTGAAGCTTAGGTTGCTCCTAATTGGGATTAATGACCTAACGTATACTGAACACACACACCGGTCCCGCTCGTAAAGACCCTAATGATCTACCAGTCGGCCCGGAGGGGATTCCCTCCCAACTCTAGTGATACACTGATGGTAGTTGTCTTTAAGAGTTACATTCACAATTTGAGATACTCACCACAAATGGATTCAATTATGTTCAATATTTTATCTTGAAGAAACTATGATGTGGGAAGGCCACCTGCTCTGAGATTATATGTGCTGTAGCTGCGTGTGCTTCGTGTGTGGGTACTTGTGTGGTTGTGACTCACATCTTCATCCTCAGCAGTGAAATGTGGTCCTGTGGTCTTGTTCAGAGCCATGATCACAGCCACCATGTCTTTGCCGTTGAGGATGGGCGTAGCCAGAATGTTCCGGGTCTTGTATTCTGTGAGGTCGTCGACGAATGAGCTGAAATGCTCGTTCTAGAAGACAGAAAACACATGTTTTGAGTAAATGTTCAGTATACTTACAAGGCTTTCATTTCTTGCTTTCATTACTATTACTGCGAACATAAAAAAAAAAGCTTTGAAGGATAAATTTGATACAAAATTATTTTAATAGTGCATATAATATGCGGTTTATGTTCTCTAACTTGATGTGAAAGACGTAATTTTCATTTAGTATATTGTCGAGTTTAGAGCCATGAGTAGATTTATTAAAGTTCAATTATGTTCCTACTATCTCATGAGATAAATTGCACTAATTGAATTTAAATTAGTAATTTCACCAAGCAGAATGAATGTCTTTTGTTTAAATACCACATGGTAGGTACTGTAGGTAGTTCTAGGCCTCTTATCATTTGGACCAAAACCGAGACCATTATTGTAAACCTAGTCCAAGTGACAAATCACTTGACAATAATCTCTTTGGAAAAGTACCTAAAATCCCAATACTGAACTTTTTTGTTTAACATGATTTACAAAAGCAAAATGTCCCACAATCATAGGATCAAACAGTTGTTTCCCACTGTTTGATTAAGGTGACAAGGTGAATTCATTATGAAACTACAGCACTTAATTAAATGGGCAAAATACATATTTAGTATGTTGTTTCGTCTGTATGGAGGCAGTATAAAGTGAGCTTGTTTAGATCTGTTTTAGATTCCTGCTGACTAAATGCCAGAGGCGTCTAATCCACAGCTAGAGCAGAGGCTGATGGGATCTGGAAATAAATAGATTATGTCTGACAAGGGGATTTACACTCTCATAGATACGTGTCACTAACTCTTCCTTTACTTGTCTGCACCCATCATTGGTTAAATGTAATTAATGAAAACACACAGATTTAGGAAGGACTAAATTTGAATTGACTATTGTCAAAAAAAATGTATGTTTAGTTTGATAATATAGTAATAATACACCAAAACATTGTGTAGTTTTTACTTCATATACAGAGAAATGGATGCTGAAGCTACACAAACGTTGTTTTAAATCTTGGCTGCCCAGTACAGTGCTTTTTACACCAGTGCTTTATTGATAACCACCTCACAAATTGTCAAAGTCCAAAAGGTTTTTCGTTTCTTCCAACAAAATATAATTTGAAGGTAGCTACTTATCTGTCTTTTTTTATTCTATGAAATTAAAAGCATGCCCTTCATTGATAGTTCACATTTGAAAAAAACTGAATTGTTCATCTTGTTCATCTGCAACATGCTATTTTTAGGTTTGATCTATATCTGTTTCACTGGGATTACTTTTGTGGTCAGGAATATTGTCCAGAATATTCCTTCAACAACATGCTAGTTATCCTGAGTTTTGATCGTCCTGTGTACATCTTCAAATCTAATTGCCTTAAATTGTTGAGTAGAACCAGATACATTTAAAGGTAATATACCACAATGTGAAAGATATTGCAAAGTCTTGGTTCATCTTATTTCCCCTAAGGAGTGGATTTAATCTCACATGTTGATTAAAGTTTTTGATAAGATTCCAGAAAAAGGAGGTTTCATGCTGATATTTTCACATACAAAACTGCGCAATGTCACATTTTCAGCAGGACCTCCTCATAAAAGTCATATTTAAATGAGTTATTGCAATTGCATTCAGAAGCAGACCTGCTTGCTACGAGATTACGATTCAATTTTTAAGAAGATAAACATTTAATTACTAGTTAAAACTATGATGTGTAGGATTTAAGAATTGAAGGATGTGGCACCACCAGGTGGTGGTATCATGAATGACATTGTGACAGACAACAGTGCAGATATGCGAAACATATGCATCCCATCCAGATAGAACTTTATCATTCTAATTAGTTAACTGGTCATCACTGCATTTCTTCCCACTCCCCACTAACCTGCGTGACGTCTTTCACATTAATAGTCTTCTTGGTGATGGCCACGTGGCCGACTATTCCCATGTCCAGCGGATAGACGATCTCAGAGTCCGGTGGCACAACACAGTCATCCAGTTGGGCCTCCGTGTTGACGTTGAAGAGCCTTGTGGCGAGCTCTCCGATGCCGTTCCGCTGACGGTACATGAACAAGCTGCACTGGTCCGCGTGGATGAGCGCGCTGATTCTCTTCAGGATCTTGAAAACCACCTTTTCCACGTTGATGTTCTCCTGCATGTCTTTGATCAGTTCATACATGATTTGGCTTTCTTCGAGCTTGAAAGAGAGCAAAAAAAGGACACATTTTTTTTAATTTGTTTTCAGTAGAGATTATGAGGACCTTCCTAATCAGTGCAGACGTTTGCAGAGGTTATATTATATATGGATAGTTTTATGTGGGGTAACTCTGGCTGCTCAACTAGGGCAATGTTTGGTCAGTAGTCTCTACCTGCTTTTTTATCTCTTGATAAACAAGAAGTGAAATAATGAAATTTACCTGAGTGAGTTCCTTGAACTGGCTGAAGTCAATCTGTTTGTCTGGGAGTCCTGACACCTTGGATATGAAGGCAGGGCTCATCTTCTTGTCAAAGTACTGTTTAGCAAATGCAGGGTTCTCCTTGAGGAACTTTTCCACGTCTTCCGTTTGCACACCCATGGTTCCTTCTTCCTCCTCTTCTCCCAAATGTTCCTGTCGTCTCCCTCTTCAGCTCAGTGATGGAGCTCCCGCTCGGTCCAACGCTACCCTGAATGAGCTACTTCCAACTTCTCTGAATAGAAATAAAAGAAAAAACAGGATAAAGCAAAACAAAGCACATTGCAACCGGTTTATCCAGTTACTCCCCTAAAGAAAACAAATCTTACCCAGGTATTACACACAAAGGGGGAGAACAGAAGTGGACACATCCAAATGCAGGTAAAAAATAATCCCCCCTATTAGCGGGATGAGCAGACTGAGTGAGGGAGATCCCTGAGGAGAAGGCAGAGGGCTGAATCCAAACAATCCATCTGTCATCAGCAGACAGTGCTGAAGGTTAGCAGGGATCGGCCTCTGCTAAACTTGTCAGCTGATCATCTAGTAACAGATATGTGGGCCAAATTTTACAGCGCCCAGTGTGCTTCAGTGCATTCTGTACGCTTGTAACGGCCCAGATAGATCAGATGAATCTGCCGGAGAACACAGAGATTTAACACAAAAGCAATAAAATTAACATATCCCTCGCTTTCTTTTCACTGCACTCTTGAATTTTCAATTTACCGGTTACATCCAAATCGCAACTATTTTACATGCATTTCAAATTGAATAATTTATATTTAGGTTTAAATGCATATAGCTGTCTTAGTCTTAAATAAATGTACACAAAGACAAACAAAGCTAACAATGAAACAAATTAGAAAACATCAATCACCAAAGACAATGAAGTTGGAAATAAATATAAAAACCTAGAAAGATAATTTGCTGTAATTCATAAAGAGTCGGCATCCACTAAAGAGGCTTGGAATATGCTCATATGTTCCCTCTCGAATCCACATTTACGTGCACAGATATAAAATGTCACTTTGATAGTATGTGAGAAGACCTACTCTTATATTATCTAGTTTTGAGAATGATAATACCTATGTAGTTAAATGTTGCTAAAATGTGCCAACATCCTTGTCTATGGTACCTTGCGTACAAACATTTCCAAATTTGACAAATTAAAAAAAGTTGTAGACAGGCTAAATGTAGTAACAGCTGCATTTCCGTTACATGTCCTACTGAATGAATGTTTGAAATACAGAAGTATGAGAAACGCTTATACGTTCACAAGTATTTTGAGCTTATCCTACATCATCCATAATATTTTTCAGTTTATGAGTGGTCTACTGCAGTATACTGTTTCTGTCTGTCTCTCACACACATGCAGGTCTACCTGTACAAGCTCTTTAAGTCCTAATTAAACAAGGCCTCCTCTGGCATAAGCCCTATTTAGTTAGGACACGAGCTGATTATCTCAGCTCCGTCTTTCTCCGCGTGAGCCTACCTGCAGTGCCTTTCCCCTGGTTTCCACAGCCATGGCTGTCAGTATTTAAGAGACTGATGGTCAGTGATATCCTGAGAGGGAGCAAAGCCAGCTGGAAGACCGACATTCATTTAACATTAATGAGAGAGTACTGTCAACAACACACATAGACACGATGTGGAAAAAGAGACATTTTGTGCTTCTGTAAGAAAGTTAATCCTTTTATTCAGAGCAGGGAGGACCTCTCTATAATAAGGTTCCACAAACACCTTAAACAAAAGGTCAAATAGATAATCTGCTTCCTCTATGACACATGAGGCCTACGGCAGGTCCACAGTGTGTTTTTGTGTGTACGACATAGAGTGAGTGAGGGCATAGTGATGTAGGTTGGTCAGTTTGCCTACCTGTTGTGTTTCCTGTGTAAAACCCACTATCTATGCCGATCTACGTGAATGCTGTTCTGAGCAGAAACAGGTTTTTTCTACTACATTGGGGTTCAGAAATAAATCAGGTTTAGAAACTAAGAAAAAAAAGCTAAATTGTATTGAGTTTTGCAATTGTTATTGTAGTGCATCTTAATGGGGATGCCTAAATATGTGACAGTAACAGTACCTCAACTGACGTTATCTACTTTGGACCCTTTAGACATATGCAAGACTAGAAAATTACCCAAGTTTAGCTACATAATTTGCTATTTTTCGACAAGGCACTAGCTTGCTGTTACGCTGGTTAGTTCTCCGTCTGTATGTCAGTTTGGTATGAAGAGTTTATCACGTTGTCCTGCTGCTTTCATGTTTGGTAATCCTCTTAGAAAGATGCTTGAGATCCTGAGAGCCTGTTCTTGAATCTCATCCGAAAAAAGCACCTTCTCTGTCAAGCTAGCAGTTAACGTTAGCAGTTAAGCTAAACATTCTCCCCTGAAGAACCACGTTACCTGTGATTCATTTTACTAGAGTTTTGCTTTATAACAATATCTTGTGGTTTTCGTCAAAAGGCAGACTTTCAAATGTGCTCTGTAGAAGATAATCTTCATTATTCATTGTGAGGTAACTCTAGTTGCTATGTGAAAACCTCATAACTAATTTCTACCAAATGAAGGCGACAATATTTTGCAAATAGCCAATCAAATTGCTCAGGACACTTGAGTGGTAAACTTTTTCTTTTTACTTTCAGTATATACTGCGGCTGCCCAAAGTGTGCATGTAGTATGCATTCAATTAGGACATACTACTTAATATTTCACCTTGAACCCTGAACCTCTGGCTCATATATCCAATGCGCAGAAGATTGTGGGAAATACTATGTATTGGGGCATACTAAATCTTTTTCTGGCTTACTAAAAAGTATGGTAGTATGGGTATTGGAACGCACAGTTGATGTGAGCGCAAAGCTCTGCTGCCATAATAATAAAAACCTAATTTAAATAGTAATCTAACAAGCCACTGGCCTTAAATTGTAGCATATTGACACATGACAGCAGCAACCAAGATGTTTTATGCCAAGAATTAATCCAGAATTATATTAATTGATGAAAAATTCTCAGTACCATTAAAAACACACAGTCAAAATATATCCCTGCTTGTTATCCAATCTCTTTATACCATTACGACCACATTGAGTTTGTAGATGTAGATGTTCCTGCTGAATATGTTTGATTAGTGTGTTTACACTGAATAGCTTCTGAAATTAAATGAGTGCTTGCTTGCTGTTCATGTCACTCTCCATTAATTGCTGTCATTTGCTGAATTTATATTAGATGGACAAAAGGAATAAATGCAGTGACCAATAACTGTTTCAATAGCCTTCATACGACATAGGCATGTGAATGTTGTTTAGTTATGAACTTAAAAAAATGGGAACATATAACAAGATATACGATGACCAAATCTTTTCTCAGCTTATATGGATTCAGTGTTTTACATCACTACTATTCTACCGCTACACACACATACACAAAAATACTTATGCGCTGCAATGCTGACACTCACCACAAGACAGCAGCAGACCCACATTATAGCACATGTACTCTTAAAGCACTCACACACTCCTTGTCCTAGAGGGAATACATGATAATCAATAGATATAGACATATGTTTACACAAGTGTTGACTGAAATTCCCTATTCTCCTCTGGTAGTTACCATTTTATGAATTTAATATAGCTGACAGTAAATGGAAAGGAATGGCAATGCAACAAAAGACAGTAGGACAGAGGCCTTGTGGTTCGTGGTCAACGTCGTAACCCCCTGAGGCGGCCAGGGCACCTTTGCAAAGAAACAATTTGATATGATAGTCAAACGACACTGTCCATATTAAAGAATTATTAATATATAGCATACAATGTTATGGATATGTTCAACGATTCAAAACAAAAGGAATGTGCTGGATGTAAAAAAAAAAAGGGAATACAATTTTTTTGTCAAATCTTCCTAAACCTTTCCAGCTCAATGCCTACAAACTATCTTACCCTATTTATTTATTTTACATCACAATATACCAAACAACATAGGACCACAACCCTAAATAGCAGGACATGTCTCCATGTTTTGTGATTGGGGTGCACAGTATGAACTTACGGTTTTAGCCAGTGTGTGTCTGCACAGTCGCTGAACGTGACAGTACTTATTCACATATAAATACAGTAGTCATGATGGTCAGCAGAGGGTGTAATCGTTGTGTTCGCCTCGTCACGGGTCCATCCAGGTTATCAGCCAAATGCAGACGTTAATAACGACCTGAGGCTCGAAGCATGCTCTGTTGATGTTGACTAAGCCACGTTTAGGCTTGTAAGTGTCCTCAGATCATAAGATCATTTTTTTTAATGGTTTTACACGATTAACAGAAGTACTGCTTGTCAATCACATATTTCTTTACAACTTCAAGAATGGAGGAACCCACCGAGTCTATTGAGTCTATTGCAGGCCATACAAATAGGATTAAAGCACTGAGCAGCAGTCAGAGGAAAAAATAGAATGTCTGCCTTGATTATCCGGTCTGCCTGTGTCCTCGCTGAGGAGACTGTTTACTATCACTGTGGGGTGATTCTGCAGTTATCAAATAATTTTTTTTATTTTGAGTATAAAAGCAAAAGATTAAATAAGTTTAATTAAGTAGAGAATAATAGGAGAACAAAGCTACACATGAAGAAGACTTGGAATGTTATTTGTTGACATACAGTGTTATGTCAGCAGTAATCTCATGTGACTGGGGTTAATCCAGGAAAGGAGAGTTAATTAGTTCACAGCAGAGAGTGTAAGAGAATATGTGTGTGAGTGTGTGTGTAAGTGTAGAACTGCATGCATGCAAAATTATAGTCATATTGATTTCCACTTCTCCTTTTGTCATTACATGTATTATCCGTGTTGCCAGAGTGATATTTTCTGTGGTAAAAGACTTCTCAAACATGGGGTATATAAGCCCTTATCTAACTGTGTTATGAGTGTTGGTGTTATTAAGCGGATCATCTCATTATTTGGAAAGTTTGGACAGGCTTACAGTCCACTTCTTCCAGGATTACACACTGATTACTCAACCACGAGAAGAGAAAATAACCATGTAGTCCAATTTTCTCTCTCAAGAGAGAGAGGTGTGAGATAATGTTCGCAGCCTTAAACTGTCCTGAATTTACCAGACACCTAAACCCTTTGTAGAAGAGCTTCGTCAGAAACAGTATGTCTTTGTATGTGTACGATATCTGCATTCACTTTATTAATACAAATATTTAGAAATTCTAAATTTATAGTAGAAACCTTGACATGTAGGTTTTGTGTTTATTGTACTCACTTATAGAGTATTTATTTATTGTGGCACTTTGACTAAAGTATGTAGTCCTGTTATGGTTTGGATGCGTGCATGTAGTGAATTTATAACTCTAAGCAATATAGCTTCTTTAAAACACGTAAAACGTTAAGCTGTAGCTAAATTAACCTAAATTCTAGTGAAATATTTACATGTAATTCAGCCTGACTTTGAACAGTGCTTGTCCATCCAGTCTTTGTATTGGTGGACTCGCCAACATATCCGATGAGTTAAAAAACGTAATCCAAAAATTAGAAAAATACATTTGTCAGAATTTAAAGTTCCTGAAGAGGAAATTATCTGGGAATATGTGGGTCTTTCAGGCCATAGTGTCATTATTGACTGAATAGCCAAGAAATAAAAATATTTCTTTGAATTTTGTAGTGTTTTAGTTTGTTTTCTTGTTGATCCTACACAGGCCTGGTAGTTTTTTCAAGTTTAGTTTCACAAGCAGATTTGTGCCTTTTGTAACAGAGTGGCACTCTGTCATAAACTTTTAACCCCGTAGTGGCTTTTATCAGAAACAGCTTTTATAACAGACATTGACTTTAACCTTTTTTGTTTGTCTGCAAAAATGACACCACCTGCAAAATCAAACAATGTTGGTATTGTAGAGTCGAACCTTTTTAATTAGTACAAAACATATTCCTCATGTGATAGTTGTGATGCAGATATTTGCATTTACAAAATTATATTTATATTGTATGAACCATATGAATATTTTCCTAATTAGCCCAACATCAGAGAACTTAGCTCAAAAGTTTAAGTTGTTACTCAGTAGGCATTTGAAGTAAAAATTCCATTTTGTGTAGTAGCAATTTATTTAAACGTTTGACACTTAAAATTGTAGCTATAGTTGTGAAAATCCAAAACACTTAATTTATTATCCGTGCTGTAGCATGTGTTTGTTCAAATTCTGTTTATGTGTACGTGCTCCTGCACTTGCTCAAATATGTGGCTGTTTTATTTTGTTTCAGTTACATAAAGGTCTGATTGTTTTTATAGAAAGTCTGGGGCAGGTTTCAGTGTAGAAGCCAGATTACAGTAAGTATTTCAACCCGACAGGATTACCTCTAGATTTAAGCACCTTATTTAGCTCCAAGAATGAAAATCAGCCATAAGCTTGTCTGTGGAGTGTGTATATAAAGGCTGCCTCACACACACAAGACCCACAAGACACAATCTGGTGGATAACCACAAACAGCAGATTTGTAATTGTTGTTGCTTCTTTGGCTCAAACAGGTAAGACACTGCCGTTTTACTAATGTACCTTCTACTTAGTAGCTTGTGGATTTTCTTCAAATTGTATTTGAAGTGATCAGCAAACGCTATCTATTATTGTGCTTTCTGAAAGTGTACTGTGCACTTGATGTAAACTTTCTGTTCTTGTCAGCTGTGACTGTTGACGTTGAGACTGGACAATCACTGCTCTGTGTTATGTGGTGTTACAATTTCGTTTTCCCGGCATGTAATAGCCTGTCACATAATGTTACTCTTTTCTTCATCTCATACCAAATGGGAAAATATATCATTGGTGCTTATTATAAATTAGTATACAAAAGATGAGGGACGTTGGATTATTTTGTCCTGAGAACCAGTTTTGTGTAATTAATGATGCTTCAGCAACCGTGTGGGAATAATCTCCGTCTGTCTCTGGTCCTAACACAGTAATGTGTATTTCATTTCAGAATGGGATCCTCTAAACTGGCCCTGCTGCTGGTCTTGCTGTCCTGCGTAGAGCACTGCCTGTCTGCCTCCTGTGTCGTTGACAGCTTCACAGTCAAAGGGGACTTTGACCCCAAGAGGGTGAGTGAATTGAGACACATCCACAACATGCATGTTGGAAAAAAAGCAAGTAAAATCCTTTCTGACTGTCCTCCTCCTTCTTTTTCATCGCAGTATGCAGGAAAGTGGTACGCACTGCAGAAGAAAGACCCAGAGGGCCTGTTCCTGCAGGACAACATCTCAGCTGAGTACACCATTGATGATGACGGCTCCATGACCGCCTCCTCCAAGGGACGTGTCACTCTGTTTGGGTGAGTTAATAGGCCGAGCGAGTGACTTGAGAGGGACTTTTCACTCTGCCTTATTTCACTCATTATCTACAGATAAGATTACATGATTCAAATGAAAAAAACATCTGACCTCACGCCTCTTTAAACCCATTAGGATCAGGGTAAATGGTCAGTTTGGTCACAAAGACCTTCTTTATTCAGTTTTTCAGGGTCAGTTATTAGGAACAGGTGTGATTTTATAAAAGCACATTCTGAACAGCATTAGCTACACACTGGGTTTTCTCTGGATTATGGAGGATTAGGAAGAAATATAGGTTGAAGAGTGGATTTTTTACATAGGAATGTGGGCTTGAATGCACTCAAACTCAGCTGATTTCAGCAATCATGTCACTGCAAACTGATAGAAATCTAGGCTTTATTTTGACAAATGTAAAGTATACTGTATGCATATGCCTATTATACAGTATGTTGTCATTCGAATTTCTGAGGTTTACGCCGCTAAAATGTCCTGTAATTGCAAGAAAATGATAACGATATTAGCCAAAGACTGTTAATTTGTTGTAGGCCTACATTGTTCACTTTGACACTGACATGTGTGTTACAGCTTCTGGGTTGTGTGCGCTGACATGGCCGCCCAGTACTCTGTCCCCGACCCCACCAGCCCCGGCAAGATGTTCATGAACTACCAGGGACTGGCCAGCTACCTGTCCAGCGGAGGTCAGCTGTGCACACAGACTTACCCTCACACCCCTCTCATATCTCCTCACTCCTCTTCACACTCGCTAACCTCTTCCGTCATTTCCAACCAGGTGACAACTACTGGGTGATCGACACCGACTACGACAACTACGCCATCACCTACGCCTGCCGCACCCTGAAGGAAGATGGCAGCTGCGAGGACGGCTACGCCCTGATCTTTTCCAGGAACCCCCGCGGCCTGCCACCCGCCATCCAGCGCGTCGTCCGTCAGAAACAGGAGGACATCTGCATGGCCGGAGAGTTCCAGCCTGTGCTGCAGTCTGGAGCCTGCTAAAGAGAAAGAGAGAGCAGAGCAGGAGAGCGTGAAGCCAGCTAGTTGCAGTCTACAAGGCTTGAAAGCAAGAAGAGGGAGAATAAAAGAGTGTTTGTGTAAGAAGGTCTGTATGTGAGAGTGATAATGTGAGTGGACAGATACAGAAAAATAAAAAAAAGATTGCGAGGAGGAAAAACACGAGAATATAATTACGCAAAGACAGCGGAAAAAAGATTCACATTTGTTGTTTTCATCCATTTGCTCCTCTGTGTTTATCCATTGTTTGTCCAAGGAAAGTGTGACTGCTGCTTTGAAAGACAAAATAAAAGGATATTTTTCTAAACAATATCACTGGAATTTTGTCCTTTTTGTGCTGTAAAAAAAAGTTCACTTTCAAAACATGTATATGTGACTGTATACAAATTTATTTGCTGTTTGAAACATAGAAACAGATAAATATTTGTCAGCAGTTGAGGCTTGAAAACATATTGCACTTGTAAGCGGATGTGAACCCTCCTGAACTCAGAGGAATGCAGCCAAACACAACACAATACATACTGATCAGTAATAAGCTTACTGGTGGTCATAGTCCACTCTTACATATGTTGTACTAACTCGCCTGTTTGGCTACTTAGCATGATCCAGGGGTCAACGATCACATCAGAAGCATACATAACTAAATAGGTAAAATGTTGTGAACTCAAGGAAATGAAGGGAGAAGCAAGATGGCCGACAGTGAAAGACAGAGAGGCAGAAAGACAGATGGAGAATGTTTGTTTCTATAGCTGGTGTGTAATCCTGTTGATGTTACGCAACAAGCTGGAAAGCAATGTGCTGAAGCCAATAATGGTCAAGCATTACTGTAAACCAACATAATACACCTCATGTCCTGGCTTACTTTGTGCAAAACAATCAGTCAAAACAGTGTACTTCTTTGATAAACTTGCTTTAATTCCGTGACAGCTGATCAGCTTAGGATCAATAAACAATTAACAGTCCTAAGGATTTTTTTATACTCAGTATAAGTTTCTATTTTACATTTTTCATTCAATGTGCAGATGGTGTGAGATGCTAGTGCTCTAATCATGGGGGAGTTGTGTATTTCAGTGTTGTTATTGAAAGTGCAGGGCCTCATGTTGGAGCTATCCCTCAGAATAAACAGGTGAATGGACGGGGGGTGTAGGGCACTGAAAGATAATCGGTGATATTATGGGCTCAGGGTGGGGACGAGATCTGATCTGACTGAGGGGATTTTAGTAGTACCTTTAAAATGTCAGCCTGTTCTCATTCACATAACCAGTAATGGAACAGCAGAAATGTATATATGACTACAGTTTGATTGAAAACCAAGTGTTGTGTTGGGATCTCGTACTGTAAATGGCGCCTGAATGCAGCATCTGAACACGGGAGGTGAGCTTGTTTTTGAAACATCACCAGACCGCTTAATCCAATGATCTGTCTGTCTCCTACTCACCATGTCCTCATTATCTCTCCGTGGAGAAAACAAAGGAGAGACAGAAGGCGACTGCCTGTGTACTCTTTCTGCGCCCACTTAAAAGATACAAGAAAACATGAACAAGCTTCTGCTTGTGGATCGGGCTCCGTGAATCCGCTTCACAGGAAAAGCACGGCAAAACAAAACACAACATAACAGCAGTAAATAAATGTGATAAAACAGACTGTAAATAAATCTGTTCATCAAGAAAAATGGATAACACTTCCTTCTACAGGTCTCTTAGTTTACTTTTTTGCATTTTTGGGGAGTGTCTCTGCAAAAGACACACAAAATAGAAAAGGTGTTCAGTTAGAAGATTTTCCATTTAATTTCTAACCGAGAGATAATTTCACTGAGTGGTCATGTCAACTGGATCTGAATGTGTGTCTTCCTGTGTGGTTGTAAATGGGACATAAGTGTATACTTCAACTATTCTTGTTAAATATTTACTGGAGTTACCAAATGGATCTATGTGACTGTGAGACATCTGCAGCTTTTTCCATAAATTTCCTCCGTAAACCTATTTGTTAAGGAAACCAAGGTACCTGCACCAAGAATAAATGTTGTACTGTTGCCAGCAATTTTTCACATTGCTTTTCTCAATATGTAAGGTCTCTAAATCTATATGTGATTATGTGCAAATGACCCTGTATTCAGTTTCAGTCTGCACAACTTATTTTTTTATTACAAACAAGAAAAGGTAATTGGATGCTAAGTGAGTGAGATCATTCAATCTGTTCCCATTCATTATAAAAATACTTTCCACTTGAGGGAAAATGTTCCTTTAAAGCGGCTACAAAGGGGACTCATTTTCTAAAATTGACACCTTTACATTATACATATCAGGCGTCATTTGGCCAGAAGGGTATATGTGCAAGGCATTGAAATAATAAATGCTGCTGACACATGTTAAATTACTGTTGTTATGATCACAGGACAGCAGAGTGAGACATTTCTCAGTTTCTTATCACTTCATTTATTGACTACCTGTCTCACTGTTTCTGCTTCTTCTGACTCACCTGACTTTCTGTCTGCCTCTTTGAGTTGCCGACAAGGAATCTGCCGGGGGGTTTTGACAAATCACTCTAATTGCTCTGTAAACAACATGCGATGCTTTTATCACAATGTCTGGGTTGGGACAACAAGGAGCTCATGGCGATAACCTGAGGCTGGATATGTGTGTTTCAAGGATCACATTTAGTCCCTACATCCAGACCAAGACACCATTTTCCAGATAGGATGTTTATAAAATAATACTCTACATTTAATTAATTCTAAAACACCAGTTCTACTTTGTATTGTGGAGCTTTAAAACCACTGCTTTTTGAAAGCAAAATTTCAGTTTGTCAGATCATTTTGGTTTCCTTTCCTTTTGACTTTTGCTCATGAGGGTTTTAGGAGCACGGTGACCTCAGTGATCCCGCTCCAAAGAACATGACGCTAAATCATAGGGTTGATGGAAGCCACAGTTGGGTTGTTATGTCATGACAAAGTGTGTGCACGGGTAGGACGTGCTGGTTGAGCGATCCTCGGATGTATCAGTCTCTCAAGTGGAGCAGAGTAAAAGCCAGACATGAAGACTACAACAATGCAAGTCATTCTGAATCATTTGTCTCAGTTGCATGACCCAACACATATATGTCCTGCTGTTATATGCTTTTATTTTACAACTCTGCCTCATCATAGTCATTTTATTCCTATTATTACAAGAGTTTGTCTTTGATGAAAGAGCGGCAGTATGTTTTCCGGCTGGTAGAGACATTACTTCACACCTAACCTCAATGGCAACAGATGTGTCCACCTTCATAATAGCTGTGGTACAGATTGCATGTTTAAGTTACCAACACCACTAATTATAAAGCAAATGTGTCTCACCTTTTCAACTCAGTTTTCTTTATTTTATCAGTTTTCTCCCTTTTATTTCATCACTGCAGCTACTTTGTTAAAAGACCTTACTGCAGCTTTACAAAATAAAAGTCTACTCTTTTTTTCACACATACAAACTGATTCTGCTCAACAGAGTGTATAAAGGAATAATGCATTATTTTACCTACACTTTTGCATCAGGACGTATATCCATTATTGCAGCACTGCAGGATTCAAAATGTACATCGTAAATAGGGTTACTGTGAAAATGGCAACTAATGCATCAACAAATGTTACGCACGGAACCGCCTGTCCATTTCCTTCTCCATTTTACCCTCACTCCTGAACAAGACCCCAAGATACTTAACGATAGAATTACCCGGATCTTCTGGCGATCTTCAACATCCAAGCACACCAGCGTTTCCTTCAACTTATGAGTTGTTAGCAGAGAACCATAGCCTCAGACCTCACTCCCATCCCGACCGCTCCACAATCAGCTGCCAACCACCACAGTGTGTGCTGAAGGTTGCGAACTACATCATCTGCAAAGAGCAGGCAAAGTTTTTACAATCTTCTATTGTCCAATGTCTGTTTTTCTAACCATTCTCTGTTAACCCTAGGAATGGTTTTGAGAGAAAATCCCAGTAAATCAGCAGTTCCTGACATACTCAAACCAGCTGGTCTGGCACCAACAACCAGCCACGTTTAAACTTTGGTGGTCCCCTGACCTCCTCTAACCCCATCATCAGTTGAAAGTGTGTTTTCCTACTTTGTGATTAGTCCTAATTAGTAAATATTAGTAAGGTAACACAGCACTAAGATGGTGAACATGGTAAACATTACAACTGCTAGACAACGGCATGTTAGCAAATCAAAGCACTGCTGTGCATACAAGGTTTAGACTCTTAAAAAGTTAAAAGCATTTGCTTGAGGTAAGAGATTTTTTGATGCAACTTGATTAAAAACCCAGCTGCAAAAAAGCAATGTTTATTCAAAGTAAGAATAGAGGAGTACACAAGACATGGATTAAAGAAACTTTATTTAGTCAGAGTACAAACACAAAAACCGTAAAGACAATTGAACAATATTCTTGCAAAAGGAGTAAAGGTATGCATTACATTTAATAAAGTAAACTTTTCCACACTAAGTAATAAATATCTTGTTTAAACAGCATTTTATTAGTAAGACAGTATGAAGATGGTTAGTCAGTTGCTCTCACACTAAAACACAGACATCTCTATTCTAGATGGATATAAGCATGCATAGATAACATATACTGGACATATACTGTTTGTTGCATTTACTCCAGAAACAAACAATTGATCAGAGCGTCACTGATAAGTCAACTGTGGGGATGCACTTCTCTGAAAACACAAAACATTCATAGTCACGCAATTCCCCTTAAAAATCTTATGTTCAAAACAATATTTTCTCAGTCGCCAGGATACATGATGTTCCACAGCCCAGCTCTGAGTCATTTTCTGCCACTTTCTGTTCCCTCTTTTTATTTCTTGGTCTCCTCGATCTGCTCCACCTCGCTGGATTCGTCCACCACTTTGCCGTTGATCATCGTCTGAGTCACCACCTTCACAATCTTCCTGGTGCGAACGTCAGGCTCTTCTGCACAGACACAGACGACATGAGATGAGATGAGATGAGATGAGATGAGATGAGATGGAAGACAAGAAAAGAGGAAAACTGGATGGTTTTGAATGATATTCAATAAAAATGAGTTGAAATGACTAGTTTAAAAAGGGACCACATGAGATTTACACTGGTGAGAAAATAAGCTGCGATGAAAAGAGAGGATACATCATGAGAGGAGGCAAAGATTTGATGACATGAGATTGAACGAAAAGAGAAGAAAATATTAGATAATGCGGTGTGAGGAGAATGTGATTTACAGAGATGAGAGACAATGAGGTGGTATGAGAGAGGAGGAGAGAAGAGAAAACATTAGAGGCACTGAGATGAGAAGGGAAATTAAAATGAGTTGTGTCATTTTAATCTCACATTCCTCCGTAATGTGTGTTGAATCATGTGCCTGAGTATCGCCTCCTCAGTCACTGCACTATCGCCGTTTGATTTGTTGCACACTGAACTTCTATGTGCAGGAACTGTGCTAAATAAGATGCTATGTCTCGGCAGCTTCAAGTGAAGAACTATGTGCACGAAAAACAGGTTGTTTGAAAAACGGCTTTAACTATTAAAGTCTCCTGTCTCACGAAGGACTCTGAAAGGCGTCAGTCTTTGACTCCGTGTTGTTCTTTGTCTTTTGATGTTGAACATTGCCAAAACACCTTGCAGCTTGCTAATCTAGCAGCATGAGTCAGTCGGATTAGGACACAGTTCCAAGTTGTTTCTGTGTCTTAATCAAAGGTGGGTGTGAAAACATTTATCCCAATGACGTAAGGTACAACATTGGGATAAACGTGTTCACACCCAGCTTTGTTGCTATAGGAGCTGAGCTGTTGGTGGCGTTTGCATTGTTTTGAGGTGCATAAAACAACCATTAGTCCTGGGCCAATTGGGTGTGTGAATGAAAATGTGTCTGTCAGCCTCACTTCAACGCTGTCAAATTACAACATGAACGTATGTGAACAGTTTGCTGTACTTATCTCCTTCATCATTACAGCTTTAGTCACTCTTTGCCTCCCTGTTTCCTTCAGGTTGTGATAAGAATAAATGAATGAGCAGTGCTTTACTCTTTGCTGTGCTTAGTGCTGCGCTTGGAAGTCATACTGTTGCTCTTACCAGCAGTGACTTTGCTTCTTTTTTTTATAAATCAGTTAAATATTAAAAGCCAAGTGCTCACTTTTTGGTGGAGGAGGAACTTCCTTGACACTGAGGAGCAGAAAGGAAACATGTTAGAATTAGTATCTTTAAATTGACTTGAAAACAAGTTGAACACATTTATGAGAATAGTTCAAGAAATGCACCTTTTCGCTTTATGAGACTGGTATTGATTTTTCAATCTAAGTTCAGCTCTCACCCACTCATCGGATTATAAAACTTACGTCTCCTCTCCCTCCAGCAGGCGCCTGTAGGTGGCGATCTCCATCTCCAGGTTCTGCTTGATGCGGAGGAGCTGCTCGTAGTCGGTCTTGGTGCGCTGCATGTCCAGCCTGAGCTGCGAGAGGTCGTCCTCCAGCTGGCTCAGGGTGGCCTGCAGCCGCTCCATCTCAGAAGAGTATTTATGGCCCGTCTCACCCAGGTTACCTTCCAGCGCCGCTACCTGAGGAGAGAAAGGGGACATAGTGAGAGAGCTGACCTGCCTTCTCCTACCTGACTCCATTGTGTGCTTTGGTCACATTTCCTCCGAAGGCGTTTGCCAGTAGAAATGAAACCCCGGTGTCTCCTGATCCTAAAATGACTTCCCAAACCATTATCAACAAATACCTGTGAGCTGGCATGGCCTTGGCATCCAAAACAAATTGCTGCTCAGACATGATTACCCATCTCACCACCGAAACTCACCCCCATACAATTTAACTGAATCCGCCATGTCTCGCATGGGAGAACATGTTTACTGTCAACACAGGATTAGAAGAGCCAAAAACTAAATCATTTTTCTCAGACGTTGATGTCAAGTCCAAATAAACTGGTGTATGGAGACGTAATCTGAACTTCTGTAGGGATTTCCTGTGTTGTATCTGACAAATCCCTTGTAATCCCGGTCTGTCTTTAACACCAAGCCATAATTCATCATGGCGTTGTGAAAAAGTAACACTCATAGTCATACTTTAAATTCATGGTTGTGGTGTTTGCATTGCTTTATGTTCATTAGGTTTTGGTTGCACAGCTGCAAGTCTAGAAGCATCACTTGCACGATTATTTTAAAACCAAAACACAACTATTTTCAGGCTTCTGCTTTCAGGAAGGGGAACAAGCACATTGTTGTGCTCCAATGTGCATATTGTGCAGTCTCCTATTCTAAAAATCAATCTTCAATTCTCTTCAGAAATCCATTCTCATGGAGCCAAAAGGTATGACAACTTGTGCACTTTCTTTATATGTTGACGTGGAGACACCTCATTCACCAAAAGATCTCTTTCACCACAGGTAATGCTTGTAGAAGGAAATCCTCTTCTGTCTCCTGAGTATCTGTGGGATAATTTGCCCCTTGCTTCTCAGCTCACCTGTTTGTGCAGACCCTCCAGCTCCACCTCCAGGTTCTGCAGGAAGCGCTGCCTCTCGACCAGCTCGCTCTGAGCTCCTCTCAGAGCCTCGTTGCTCTCCTTCACGTCATTCTGCACCGTCTCCAGCTGGACAGGAACCAAAAATGTCACAGGAATGTACACTCAAATGAAAATGCATGTATTGTCGTATAAGAGTGTGTTTCCCCTCACTCTGTCTGCCATTTCTTCTCTGATCATAGTGTTTACTTTTATTTTTTAAGCTTTTGTCTAACTTTATCGAGGCTTTTTCACAAACATTGATCCAGTAGAAGCTAACTAAATATTTCAAGACATAAACACATTTGTGATTAATTGTACATATACAGTAAGCTATGAAATAAATGATTAAAATAAGTTGTAAGTTGCAGACCAATTATAAGGAATCACTTGATTAAAGAGAATTCTCTTGTCATGAGAAACACATGGCACGTGCTCCCCTCACCTTCTTCTGGTACCACTGCTCTGTTTGGTCCTTGTTCTTCTTGACAATCCCCTCATACTGGGAACGCAGGTCGGACAGAACGGTGCCCAGCTCCGGCCCGGTGGCCGAGTCCACCTCCACATTCACCTCATCTTTGGCAATGCGAGACTTCATCTGCTCCAGTTCCTGCAGGGGGAAACATAAAACCTCTTAATTATCTTTTGTCACAGTGTGCATATGTTTATTTTTACATTTAAAGAACCTAATGGTTGTCATCTGTAAATAGACTTGTTGTACAGTGTGTGTGAATATACAGTTGACAAATGGAACCACGAATAGTGGATCCTGCACTGCAGGGTGGCAGAGAGGATGTGAGGACATCTTCATAATTTAGATGTTCTCCATCAATAGTTGATGGGGCAGAGCTCACCTTACCTCTGGCCTTTCAGCTCACACACACTCACTAAACTCTATTCATGATTATTCACTGGATCTCTTTCACTCTCGTTTCTTTGTCACGCTCACACACACAGGCACACACAGGCACACACAGGCACACACAGGCGCACACACACACACACACACACACACACACACACACACACACACACACACACACACACACACACACACACACACACACTTTTCCAGCCTCTGTTGGAGAATAAAGTTTGATTGTGTTTTTTTTTTTATGCACAATATTTGTATCCTTGCTTGGGAAGTGAGGGGGGGAGTGGGGGGTGGGGGGGAGTCTATTCTTTCAACATAAATGACTGACAGAGTGCGTAGATGAGAGCAGACTAAGAGGCATCAATAGTCCACTTCCCTCACACTGGACGGGGTCAAAACCTTCACATGTGGTAAAATAAGACAAACAAGCAACTGTAAAATAAGTATACATAGGTCATACATGTGCATGATGTATTCCAGGATCAACAAAAGTGAACCAAATAATCCAGTCTCAGTTCGTGAAATTCATTCCCGATATCTGCAGCTCGTCATGAATTGGATCGGTTCACATTGTGTTTTCGTAAGTAGGAGACGAATCTTTCTCTTGGTGAGAGAGGGTAAGTTAATCTTAGTTTCTCTTCACCCCCACAGGACAGGAGTCCGGACGCCTCGGATCAGCTGATTGGGCCGAAAGAGCAGGTTTGGGAAACCAGATCTACCTGCTTCTTTTGTCTATAGTAACCAGAGAACCACCTCTCTCTTTCTTTCCCCCTCCCAACACTTTGTATTGGTCCTTTTAGGCTCTAAATAAGACCTCAAGACTCCACCAAACTGGGCCAGCCCGATGGCAAACAACATGTTGTTTGTGAGGGCCGGTTGCAGAATGAGAGAGAAGCCCAGAATGAAAATGAGATGAGGCCAGTGTCGAGTAATGGAGAAGTAAATGTGATAAACAGCATGTTAAAAGACCTGCACACCATAGAAATGTGGGTGCAGAAGAAAAGAGAATGGATAAGTAACAAGTACAGACATAGTTACATCAGACTCACCTCCTCGTGGTTTTTCTTGAGGAAGTAAAGTTCTTCCTTCAGGCTGTCCAGATCTCCTCTCAGGGAGGCTATGATCTGCTCGTGGTCGGTCTTGGCCTTTTTCAGAGCAACACAGTCTCGCTCCACAGACTGACACATCACTAGTTCTGTCTCCCACCTAGTAAAGTCCAGATAAATAGAGAAAAAGGCAGAAAACAGAATAGTTAATGTTTATTTACTTTCTTTACACTTGTATACAAAATGCCTCATGAAGTTACATCTAACCTTTAAAGCTCTGATATGTCTGCAGATGGAAAACAAACATTCATATATAAAAGAAGATACGTTCTAGTTCTGTCTGTCTCATGACATCTCTTTGCTTAACTTTCAATAAACAAAATACTCAAGAATCTCTATGCACTCTGACTTTATCGGGATAAAGGACAGGAAAAAGAAGGAAATTAATGGTTAAAGCGGTCTAAATCAAAGTGGAATTATGTTTTTCCAGTTATTATTAATAATAAATAAATAAAAAATGTCGTCAATATTTCAGTCGATATTCAATAATCAATATAGAAGTTGATCCAATATTACAATTAAATTAAACACTTTAATATTATGGTAACGCTACCATGCTGCAGTTATTACAAATGTCCAGTGGCTGCCATTGCGTGAAGCAGATGTCGTAAAACATCAACCAAAGAAATTAATTAAACTCTACAGTGCTCAAGAACTCTTAAAACAAATACAGACAATCCAACCTAGTTTCAGTTTTCCACCTTCATACTTCAATCATTAACCACTCACTTGATTCTGAAGTCATCAGCAGCCAGTTTAGCATTGTCAATCTCTAACATGAGGCGAGCATTTTCCAAGGTCCTCTTCCTCACCTGCCAAATATCAAAGTAGATAAACAATAGACTTTAACATCATTCATTAAAGTCAGTCTTCACACAAAATTCATGTGCATTTAATGCTTCATGTATTACACTCACATGTTTAAAGGTATACTGGCAGTAAAAGTGGGGTACCAATGTTTCAAAAGACACATGACGGTTTGAATCATTGACTGTCCAATAAGATAACGCATTACGTTTTCATTAAACGGTAACTTTTTTCCATTCGGTCAAAATACGTAAAAATAATGATTAACTTCATTCAGCCTTGTTAACTCAAAGATCAAACCTGGGTCAAGGTTTTGCCTCTGATGGATCAAGTGATTCAGCTCCTGCACATTTGCATTGATGTTTTGGCTATGTAAAATATCAAATGTCATCATCATGAACCTTGAGCTTTGTTCATTTACAGAAAACTTGTACAGACCGGTAGTCTGAGTGCCGGTCTGTATAATGTATTTTCTGGTGTGGTTGCACATCCCCTCATGCCTACCTCTTGCTCAACAGCATGAGCTTGGGCCATCATGGAATCAAGGTCATGACCTTTGGGAATGCGGTCGAGCATCACCTGCTTGATCTTGATCTCCAGGTCTGCGTTGGAGCGCTCCAGTGAACGCACCTGGAGGAAGACAAAGGGAAAGAGACAGTTCAATGATCAGAGTGTTTCAGCCGTCTACTAGTGGTGACTAACGAAGATACACCCATCACCCATTTGGCTCCCGACCAACAGCTTAACAGTGCTGGTTTAATGCGTCAGACCTTGTCCAGGTAGGTGGCCAGACGGTTGTTCAGGCTCTGCATGGCTTCCTTATCGTTGATGCTGTTGCCGTGAAGGCCATTAAGTTGCAGGCCTGTTGGCCCGTTGAGATCCTGGCCGATCGAGGCCGAACGACTCAGAGGGCTGGTTGCAGTGAAAGACACAGAAGCGCGGGAGCGAGCGCGGCCGGTGTCCATCAGAGAGCGACTGGAAAAGGAGGGCTGACGGTTCACAGAGAAGCTTCTCATTGACATGCTGGAGGCCATGATGGGGGTCTGTGAGGCAAGAGGAAACAACGATGAACAACTCGTGGAAATGTTGGTGAACTTGTTGAGATAAAGTGGAGGCATTACATGAAGAGAGAAACAGAACAAGAGCAAGACCACATGTGCTACATCCATCACAGCTGCTAAAGGTTCACCTCTCTGAATAGACACTGGATGGATGTTCAAATTACACGTCATATGTTAAATACTTCAAATACCAGACTTATTGCGGCCATTTACATTACATGAGATCTGGCTGTGGAAAAACTCTTTTGTGGCCCTCAAGTAAATGTGTTTTATTCCAGCATTTGGCAGCTAAATACAAGTAGGGCCTTATATTCAAGACCACTAAAAATGATGGAAGGAGTCTTTCAATGAGTGTACATTTGGCCGGCTAGTGGCTTTTCAAATGAACCATCTGCATGGAAGACATTAACTGTCTATGGTCATAGCCTCTTCAGTCTGTCCATCTCGGCTCCATTCAAATACAGCTTCAACTCAAGTCAGTGTAAAATCTAAATGGAAATGAGCACAGCTCAACCCTGGGTCGAAGGAGAGCCTCTCACCGGGACTAAGAGCGCTCTCATATAGTCTATTACTATGATAATAAGGTGCATTTTATATTCAAGAAGATACTAATGGAGGATTCATGAAAACAGAAAAAAAAAGTGAGGAGATAAAAAGTGTCTCCAAAAATAGATTTCCATAAAGGTTAAGACTACTGGAGATGTGGTTAAATGTTATAAAAGATTGTGAAAGTGATGTCTCGGTTTAGATCCAGTGCAGAATAATTTAATAATTCTCAGTGTTACTTTGTATAAATACTTCATATTGTCTCTCCTACTTATTAACCTCATTTGATGGTATGTTTAACAGGTGTTCACATTACTTCCTGGCCTTTTAAGTGTGACTAGTTTCTGTGTGGATGTCAAACATGGACAGTGCATCTTTGTCTGTGTTTCTGTAGATTAGCAGGAAAGGGAACCTGTCTGTCGCGCTGTCACTTGATCCTGGCAACACCGTTCCCACAAAACTACAAAGGACCCAGCAGGAGACAGACGGTCCTTGTTCAGATGAAAGATAGATCTTGGGAAAATGATCGGGAAAATATTCGGAGTGAATTCCAGTGACACAAAGAAACACTTTGTTCAGCAGGAAATAGAGCTTTCATTTAATAAAATTTTTCAAAATCATCTTATCATTAGCTGACAAATAGTTGTGTTGACAACTGTTGAATGAAAGAGAGCAAGAATATAAGATTCATTTCCTTGAAAGTGGTAGAAGCGTTTTCTTCCAATTATCATTTTCATTCAGATAAATGCTTCATTTTTTCCAGTGTCAACTATTAAACTTAATAAAAGTACAAAGTGGAATTGCTGAAAACAATTGAAATCATTAATTCTAATAAATCAAATTGCTAAGAAATAATTTATTTAAAAAAGAAAACATCCTACTCACCAGGGTTTTCTTCAGGTAGAGGCACAGCTGGATCCAGAGGAATACTGGAGGATCTGTGCTGCTGATGCGACAGGTGAACTTATATGCAGGTGTACAGGAAGTGGGAGGGGCTAGCTCTGAACAGGAGGTGCATGTGTTTACTGCACCTGAATATCTGTGGGGTCTTGTGATGAAACTGTAACATATCTCCATTTCACCTGAACTACTGCGGTGCAATAATCTGAGATACTCCATGCTCACGTTGAACCTTTTTTTGTTACAGAATAAATGTTGTAGGTCTGTACTACAATGATCAGCTCTGATAAGAAACATTTCTACTTACTTTTCTATCAATTCTGTAGAGCTTGGCATGGATTTTTCCAACTATCCCTTTTGTCCTAATGTCAAGATCCCCCCCCAGACAATTCTATGTTTGGAATAGTAATTTGTATATGTACCCTGGAAATTTTACGTTTCCACATCTCACTTGTGTAAGCTGCTCATTTGGACAATGATTGACCTCCAAACTAGTTGCGATGTAATAAAATCCTGCTTGTGAGCAGATGTGCGAAACTCAGATTTAAGGATATCATATACGGAAACTTTCCTCCTTCAACAGACAGATGTGAAAACAGCCTTCTAGGGTAAAACTGCACACACATCGGGGGGACTTATCTATGGTGAACATATTCACAATCAACTTCCTTTTTACACATCCAGCAGACACGGCACAACACAATCATTCATTTGTAGTAGTGTTTTTGGCCACCTTGTGAATGTAAGGTCAATACTTACTCTCCTTTTAGCTCCATTTTTGGTCTCCAACAGTTCCTGAGAGAAATGGCTTCTAAATGCTCCATTTTGTTTGCAAGCTGGTTGCTGCCTGTCTACTGATCACAATAAAGCATGCCTTCTGCATCTGTGCTGTTATATATCTCATTATTGTCACCAGCCCTTTATTGTTTGTATTTAGGTGGGTGGCGCCCTACCTGCAGCTCTCTGGAGCCCTCCTGTCTTGTTGCAACCTGACGCTCCTACCGGTCAGAGATAAAATATTCAACAAGTTACTCATAAAGAAAACATGCTGGCCAAAGCACTTTGGAACAAACATGATGTAAAGTGTAATGTAATAGTTTACATGCAGACACAGAACATTTTCGTAAACCCTGAAACAAAAACATTTGCCATTGTTTATAAAGTTGTAACTTTAAAGATGAAGCTGTGTTTGAGCTAGAGGAAGTTGCCGTCTTAGGAGTAGCTTTTCATTTATTTACTCTATGTGTGTACACACACACACACGCACACACACACACACACACACACACACACACACACACTGTAGTTGTCAATTACACAATGATGTAACTATAACTTTTTGAACTTGCAAAGAACATGCAAAATCTCATATAAACATAGAGGAACGTGTGATATTGTGAATTTGTGCTTATCATATTCAAATACAAGAGAAGGAAATGTTCCATTTGTCTTTCAGCATTGTTAATGTTTCCATTTGTATCCACAAACATTCTATATTTAGTTCCTGCATATTATCATATTAGTTCATGACTTATTTTTCTTGTGTACACGAGAATCTCTTTCTGTATAATGCAGTCAGTTCTCTGCAATGCATCTGTGTCCCTATACGTTTTACAAGCTGCAACATTAGAAACAAGCCAGGTAAAAATACTTTCAATACTCTGGTCTCAGTTTACTATTTTGAATTTCCCAGAACCACAGTGGTCATGAAAGGATCATATTTCATCACCGTTGTGGTACTCTGATGAAGGCTTGTTTTCTAAAAGCACATGGTTCTAAGAAGAAATGTTACAACAATGTGGAGCTCATAGAACATAAGATGTCAAGCACAAAAGATAGAACAATTATTGAGAGGCTAATTGATAGAAATTAGTTTTAAGAAGTGATTTGTATATATTTATTTTATATCGGTAACAAAATATATTTGCAATACTTTATTGCTAATTTTTGCTCAAAATGTTTCCAGTGCCCTTATTGTATATATTCCCATTAGACCACACATCATTCACCAGTCAGCGATCTCCAGCCTTACAGCTATAATCTATCTCCACTCTGTGGTGAAGACTGGTCAATACAAGTCAAATTCACAACAAAGCAGGTGGCAGTACTTCCCAAAAGAGGGCAGTAACAAGCTGTAGTGCTAGTTTTAGTCTTATCATCCCAACAGACTAACTAAATGGATTTTCCATGTTTATAAATGCTTGGTAGATTACATGTAATTTAAAATGGGTTTGAATGAAATTTAAATAAAAAGGAATATATAATTTTATCCCTTTAGCATTTAGTATTGTCTTATAACTTCCAATTAGCTTTAAAGAGACAGCTCCAAATGAAAAACATTTTTTTTTCAATATGTTTTCCTTGTCTTGAATATGATGGGCCTATAAGACACTCGGCTTGTGGTGCTCAAAGCATCAAAAAATTACATATGAAAAGCTCAACAGCAATGTATCTTTCCAGAAATCATGACCCGGTTATGCGGGATAATCCGCAGACCTTGTTGTCAGCCATTTCAAGTAGGAACTACTGTTGAAAGAAAATAGTTCCCACATGAAATTGCGAACAAGAAAAAAAAAAAAACAATCAACAATAATCTGTGGATTTAAGAGGCATTGCTGTTGAATTTTTCAAATAGTTTTTTTGTCGCTTTAAGCACCACAAGCTGAGTGCCATAGAGCCCCATTATATTGGAGAAAAAACAGACGTATGAACGATATCCTTAAAACTAGGCAACTCACACCAAAACAATCTAGATTTATAAATAGCACTACAGGTAAGAAAATGACCCCTTTAAAGTTGGGAAACTAATCTACACTGTCTAACAGTTTAAATACACACAGTATATTATATATCTGCTTTTTTTCATCTCTTCGTTGAAGATAAATTATGTTCCCGCTGTGTAGAATATTCCTCAATCAGGACTGTATGAGGATAAGCTGATTACCAGGTATTGTGATTAACACATGGGTGTGGGCAAGTGAGGCTGGCACAATCAATGCTGGTTTTATCTTAACAGAAAATATGTACCATGTATTATCACAAGACACTTTGAGACATAAGGTAAAATATTACTGGCAATAATTAACAAATCAAACATAATTCTAGCATCAATAACTCAAGCATCAATGTACTGTTTATGTACTAAGAGCAAGGAAACTCTCAGTTTCACTCACGACAAACAACTGTTGCCAGAAGAGATCCCAGGGTTCTGCTGCAGGTTAGTTCATAGGGCTCACCCCTGAACTCAGTCCCATATATGTAGGCTCTGAACAAGCCAGGCTCCTCCCACTTCCTGCTCCTCCTCACACAGCTCCGCCTCCAGACCTGCTCCTCACAACACACTTAGTGAAATATTCCAACCCAAGGGTCTATGTTTCTTAATGGCTGCACCATTTCAATAACATTTTATATTTGAATTTTATACACATTTCTCCTAAATTCATGTACAGTAATTTCGGACACATTTGGTATCTTTGGAAGCTTTTGAATCTCCACCAGACTTTAAAATAAAGTTCTGTAAATCTGAACTGTGTCTGGCTGCACAGCACAAGTTTGTAAGAACGTATCCACTTACTGTTACACTTACAGGCTGCTCAGTTTAAATAAAGAGATGTGTAAACTTATAACAACAAACAGGTTGCTTTGTACCGAAACTACCACTAAATATGAGGTGCACATCCCTTCATTAAATCAAACATGATCAACCTATCCTCTTACTGTCACTTTCTCACTCTCTCTTTCTTCCGTCTCTCTCTCCCTCCTTCAGCCAGGGTGGATCAGAGTTTGGTTGTTAAAAAAATAAACAGGTGATTAGACTGGCAGGATGTCAGGATACTACTCATGACTCCACTTGACCCCTCACGACCCCTGTCACAAGCGATCATGTGACCGCACCAGCAAAATGCAAGCACCAGCAGAGAGGAGAGACAACACTGTGGTACCAAAGACACCATGGTCAGGTCATCAATTTCATAATAACAAAATTATGTGGTTTATTTGGACGATGAAAAATTAGAAATTCCCCCTGATATCAGCATGACGGCTTCGGACATGGCCACGAACCCAAAATCCACTTGTGATTTTATTTGTTCATTTGGAGGGAAAAATGTAACTGTAAGTTGATGACACAATATGACGCAGAGGGTCACAGCAACAGAATACACAAGTGAGAGCCAGCGTGAATATAAAAGCATTTAAAACACCAGACCTCCCGTGGAAACCGAATCATTTTAGATTGATAACGTAAAGTCCTGAAAAAGAACTTCTTGGAGAAACAAACCTGAGATCCCTTCAGCATCACTCTGTGCAACATCCTTGCTGCCCTGGCCATGAACATGACTGACACTTCTCAATAGTCATTTTGCTCCTGAAGTGATTGCTTCCTGTTACTATTCTGTTGCTGGCAGGAGTCACTTGCATTCTTGTTGGCTGGCTGACAGACAGGCAGGCAAACAAACACAGACAGACAGACTGAGCCACAGATGAGCAAGCAGCCAAAGAAGAATCTGTTCATTCCACAACTTTTCATTGGGTATTTAATCTTCATCATCATCATCATCATCATCATTATCATCATCATTCAACAGGTGAAAAGTGTTACTGTGAGCCTGCAGAGTGCTAACCGGAAAAAAATAAAACAGTGTTAAAGGCAATAATTCAACTTTGAGCACTAAGTTCAATCGCTGATTTTGGGAGCTGATGCAAGTGATGCAATTGAGGCAACAGATACACAAAGCATCACTACTCTATGAACAATCTATCTCCAAAATGTTTTTTTATCAATTGACTGCTGTCTGTAAAACAAATTAGCCTTTGGGGATATTAAAGCTTTAATCTACTCAACTTTAATAGATGTAGGCGTATGTATGCAGTCATTAACATTTTAATAAGAATATTATTAAGATCACTGCAGACCATAAAGTATGATGTCATATCATGAAGCTTATCCATTCGCTGACCTAGTCCACAAAATACTACTTCAGATTGGTTTGAGACTTTAAATGATGCATGCTGGACAGGAGGGATTTCGGACATTTCTTCAAATCAACTTTTCCATGGCAGATTGAGTTATGCATAAAGCAATCTGTTGTTTACAATCACTTAAGTATATTATAGAGAAAATCTTGTCATAGATTCTTTGAGGCAGCAACACGTTGCACGTGCAAACCAGCCATGGCCTCAACTGCAGGCTGTTTTTTTCCCGCCAAAATCAATATTTCTGCAGCTTTTCCTCTACTTTGTTTCTCACAGTTTCCCATCAAAAGTTTAAATCGAGGGTAACAATTGGAAGTAGATTCCGTATTCCGCCAATTTCAGGAATTCAAAGCACCGCTCCACTCCAGACACTGATTGATGCAATTTTGGCCAAGAGTCACCGTTTGATGGGCGGACGTCAGTACACCAGCCATTCTCTGATAAGGAGATAAGAATCTGCAGCGGAGAAATTACACACCGATAACAACATATGTGAGCAGCTCAGGAGGTCAGCACCTGCACTCGCTCTTTCTTTTCCTTTGCTTGAACTCTCCGTTTTTTTCCCCCTTCCTCCATTTGGGTTTCCCCCCCCTTTTCCCCCCCCCCCCCCCCACCCCCCCTGCTTGACTGCAGGTTGCTTTTGTGTGACGGAAACACGTCAGACTCCTCAGTATGTGTGTGGAGATTATTATCAGAGGGGTTGGTAATATTTAAGATACGGATCTATATGCAAAGCTGGTGAGTGTGTGAAAAGTTGAAAGGGTGTGTGTGTGTGTGTGTGTGTGTGTGTGTGTGTGTGTGTGTGTGTGTGTGTGTGTGTGTGTGTGTTAACCCTTATTTAAGAGGAAAACTTCCCTAAGAGCACACTCTAATCCTGTTCACGGCCCGGGGAAGTAGCAGCAGAGGGAAGGAGGGCAGCGCCATTGGGAGCTGTTTTGTGGTGAAACTATAGTCCTGTTGACAGCTGAGCTGCTGTAACAGTTTGGCTCGGTGGCACCTCACAGCAACAAACTTTGTGAGGCTCCAGTTTCAAGCTCACCAAATACAGCTGGATTACCGACTGCAAGCAACTGCCCCAAAGCACCTATTTTACCTGCTTTTGTTGATTTGATTCATTTGGACTTTGTTTGTAAATTTGCACTAGCAAAGTACATTATCAACTGACACACATCCTGCATTGTTAGGTTAATCTGTGGCAGTGACTTTAGAGGGGCCATGTAGAGGCCCTTAAAACCTATTCCTCAATCGGCTTATTACGAGTGATGGGGTCCTACATTAACATAAGACAGTATCTTTAAATGACAGACTTTAGTTTTTTTTATGTTTTTCTTACTGGTTTGATCTTCAGTTGAAAATGGTGATGTCATAGGTCTCTGTGCACCAATCAGGATAAAGCAATATTTGAATCAAAATCTGATGACAGTTTTGCAGGCTAGGACTTTGAGCGTTAATAACAATCATAAATATGTTCAATGAATGAGAAATACTGAATCATTACACAAAAATTCTAGTGGCTTTAAGAGCTTTATGAATGTTGTTAAAAAACAAAAGAATTTTCAGTGCATGATGAGAGACCACAAATCCCCCCCCACCCCCCCCCGACCCCCACCCTCACACACACACACACACACACACACACACAAACACAAACACACACACACATAACCTTTAATAAACAGTGGGTTGTTTTAAGTTTCTCCCCCTAGTCAAAAGAATGCTAAATATTGTCATAATTATTATTTTGGGTTACAAAAATGAGTCATTTCGAAAATAAGACTCTCCATAAAAGATGTTTTTGTCATCTCAAATCTTTAAAAAATGTTGATGAAAAAAGGACTGAGGCTCTAAACAAGACACACAAGACAATAATGACACTGCTCTGTAATCCATCGCTAATGTGATCATTGGATGTTTGTTTTGAGGGAGAGAGCTCAAATCCGATGTTGCTCATCTTTCCTTCATTTGGTCCCATTAACCGCTGGCAGCACTCTTGTTTTTCCGTTGTTGTTGAAAGAAGCCCTTTCATATTCATATTTCATGTTCTGAAGCCTGCGCTGCAGTGTATGTGTGTGTGTGTGTGTGTGTTTTGAGGAACTCCATAAAACGTATGCCCTCCAAAATATGAGTTTAATGGACACAAAATGAACTAAAACAGGAAAATTGTCAGTGCTGAGGGTTAAATACTGATAGGTGCTTATTAGCAGCATGAAAACAGGAAAAAAGCTTGTCATTGTAACACGGACCCTAATGAACTGCTATTAATATAATGACATAATTCTGACTTACAAAGACCCATGACTCGTGTTAAAACTAAATGAAACTGAACTAATCTTTATTGAGCATATGTGGTGCAAAGTAAATTTTGAAAAAACTGTATTAAATTTAATACTTCTGATTTAGTCCACCGTGAATGAAATAAGAAAAGCCTGACATACACAATTCACCTTGAAAAACGGAAATATTTGTCAAGCTAAAGACAAAACTTAAAGCCGAGTGTCATTAATGGGGGCAGTGAACTTTAAGTGCAGTTAATTGGGTAAAGTAAAAGCAGAAATTAATATTTGAAATAAGAATATATTTCTAATAAATGGCATGTTTTGTCACTTCTTCTTGAATGTAACATATTAGCAATTAGCCTGTACCTGAGCCTGATTAAAATAAATACTCCTTCCACAGTTAAAGGGCTTGTCCTGCTCGATGTTACTGTGTCAAATCAGACAACAGGAACATGAAGAGTACTTTTTTTAGCACTGACTGAGTGACACGATACATTTCGGTGCTTCTTGCTCGAAGTAAGTTGTTGATCAATATGCCCAGCGGGTGTGATGAATATGCACGAGGCGTCCGCCGCGGCGGCCCGGTAATTGCCGGTCGTCAGGGGTGGCAGGCACGGTAATTTGCATCTTGGGGATCCTGCAATCAGCGTTCTATTCATTAGCGCGCCAGCCGCTTCATCTGCTGGCCACTCAGAGCTGCCAATCTCCCCTCGGCAGCCAAAGCATTTGAAAAAAACTGAATGGAAAAGTTTCAATTACAAGCCTGCGGGTAGTGGTGTAACAAGTCTTAAACCCTATATTTAGGCTGTTTTATGCAGGTGATTGACTGTTACTGCATTGTGAGAGAGAATAGGGGGAAAAGCTCAATGAAACAACCATAATCTCCTGTATTGTATATCACCTTTATCTCGGGGTCCGCATTCACAGGGGGAGAGGACGGTGGCTAGGACATCTTTGCCCGTCTCAAGAGGGCCGTCAGCGCTTCTTTGAAACAGAGGGGGGAAGGGTTACATGAAAGAAAGCTTATTATTCCTCTATAAGTGAACACTGGCACTCAAGGCTATTGTCTCATGAAGAACAGGCTACAGGCTAGACTGGGAATCTATCATTTCTTTGCAACAATAATGTGGTTGTTTCCATTCTGATACCAGCATATGGCCACAAATTACATTGTTTATCAGAGCAGGAAAGGACAGATAACAGATATATGAGCACGTTTCTCTTTTTTCTCCTCACAGCCATAATCCCACAAATAATTTTGACAGCTCGTATATTTGTGGACATACAAGACTTCTCACTTTTATTTCCTGCATCCTGTCTGTGCTGTTTCCCTTGTGCTTTATTTCTTATTTTCAACCCTTACTTTCGAAAAAAGAGGATGCACAACTGTTAAAGCTTTATCTTGATGACTTGTGAGCCCAGGGGATGTGTCACTCAGTGTGTGTGTGTGCCAGTATTGAGGCAGGAAGGGAGTTCCTTGTGGGAGAAGTGAAGGGGTTTCAGGAGAAGTGAGTGCCAAAAAAGTAGACGTGTGTGCCGTGAATCTTCTATTGTTTTACAGGGACATAGTCACCGTTTCCTGCATCATAAATCTACATGAACAGACAATAATATACATTATTTAAAAACAACACACACAATTACTGTATGCACAAAACCTACAAACATGTGCAGATACAAAAAAGAAATAATATGCATGCAGGATGCTCCTAATAACTAATAATATCCTCACACACATTTGTACACTTGCAAATAAACAGGCACACACACACACACACACACACACACACACACACACACACACACACACACACACACACCTCTCTGCGCAAACAGCTCCTTTGCCCTGCCATTGTCTTACAGAGGAAGCCTGCGAGTGGAGAAGGAGGTCGGATCTTGTCCTGAGCAGAAAGGAGTACGCAGGGCAAGAGGGGGCAGATGGAGAGAAAACACCAGGATGGAGAGACGAGGCCGAGAGGACGCAGAGAGGAAGAGGAAGAGGAAAAAGAGGAGGAGGCAAGATGTTGTTTCACAAAAATTCAGATCTGACGTGGAGTTTGACCAGCTGTGAGTTAAGCAGCTTGAATCTGAGGTGAGGTTATAAATAAACATGTATACAAACATGTATTAAGCGAAATAATCTTTTTTTAGGACAAAACCTGAACAACTGCTTCTTGCGGTACAATAGGAATTTATTTTAAGGTCATTCAAGGGAAAACCTTGAATGTCAATCAATATGTTACACAGGTCAGTAATATCTCTCTCTCTCTCTCTCTCTATCTCTCTCTCTCTCTCTCTCTCTCTCTCTCTCTCTCTCTCTCTCTCTCTCTCGCTCTCTCTCTCACACACACAATCACTCACACACTCAAACACACAACACGCACACACACACTCATCAATCAGCACTGATGGCTTCATAATGGCGTCTGCTAACTGTATAGAAATACTTTTAATTGGCTAGGAGCTATTTAACTGATTAAAGCCACCACATCAATCTATGTGTGTATAAATGCGTGTGTTTGTGTGTGTGATTGATATATTATTTATATGGTCATAAAGAGCAGACAGCCACAGTGATTAATATGTGAAGGCTGAAACAAAACAGACAGTAGTCTAATTAAAACAATATTGTTGAAGGTTTTAAAGTCTTTTGGTCCTGGTTAGCTTTTATTTTTTGTGATTTCAGCTGTAACAAATTGTTAATACGTGGTCCCCAGGCGATACTGACTCTTCCCTTAGTGCCACCTTGAAGTTGACACTTGTGGTTTTGAGTTACATAAAAAGTGATGCTTCAGAATAGTATTATTAGAATTAGTATTACCTTTATTGATCCAATAACCATCTAACCATCTAAAATATGTATCCGTCCAATACTTTGGTTTAGTACATAATATCTGCAAACACCATTCATCAACATTGTTTAATCCTAATAAGCAATTGTTAGCATGCTAACACACTAAACTAAGATGGTGACCATGGTAAATATCATACCTGCTAAAGATCAGCATCCTAGAATTATCCCTTTGAGCATGTTATCATGCTAACATTAGCATTAAGCCCAAAGCACTGAAAGCCTATGGAGCCGACATTCTTGTTTATATATTTTTTTGTTCTCAAGCTCTAACCATTACCTTTTTAAAAGGCCTCATAAACAAACTTTACTTGTTGACTTACAGAACATTTTCAGTCTGTATTTCTGACTACCATGAAATTTTGTCTGTCATGTGTCTCATTCAGGCACATACCACATGAGTTGGACTGAAAATTGCATTTTTCGACTGTTACTGCTTGATCTCGATACAAAAAAAGCACAGACATAAAATAATCACCTCACAATGCACTGCATAACATTTAGATGTGATATGGTCATAAGGAGACATATTCCTGCCAGTCATTCATAACAGTAACAGCTACTCCTTTGTTGTCTTTGCACCACACCCCTATACTGTATCATTGAAACTCGAAACTAAAAGCAACCTATTTCTGTAATCACTGAAACAACATCATTGATTCGACATGTCTCTGTCAAATTATTACTTGCAACACCTCTCCCAATTCTGCTTCGATGCAAATTTTTGCTGCGCTATTGAAACTGGACTCTCTTTCTGTCTCACACACACGCACACACACACACACACACACACACACACACACACACACGCACACACACACACATAAACTCCCCTTCTCCAAATGACTGAAATAACACTATTACTTTTGCCATCATCATGTCAAAACCCTTTTCAGTGTCAGTCTGTCTCGCCCAGCATGGATGACCGGACCTGCAGCTGTCAAAATTCACAAAAAACAATAAAGACTCCTCGAGACCCAAGAAGAAGAAGAAGAAGAAGAAGAAGAAGAAGAAGAAGAGGAAGAGAGGAGCAGTTGAAAGGTAAGGTGAATTCCAGGGAAGTGAAGTGAATTTATGGCGCTCCTTGTCTGATTTAGAACAACAACCCCTTTTTTTGTTGAGAGGTGTGAGCGGTACGCCAGCACCGTCGCGCCTTCTTGGACCTGAAAAGAAAGAAAGCCTGTGGAGACCTCTGAAACCACGGCAACCTCACGGCCCTGCCCACAGAGACACCTTGACACGCACCTGTCAAAGATGTCAATACGGTTTGTGTGCACGTGCACAAGAGAGAGACTGAGGGAGAGACAGAAAGTGTGAGTGAGTGGAGTGTGCAGTGCAGCTCTGTGGGTGGCAAAGGAGAGGGATCACTGGATCTGACAGGAGCTATTTGACTAATCCAAAACAACAGCTGTAAGGTAGGGATGAGGGGATAGGGGGTGTGTGGGGGGGTGTACAGGAGGTGAAGGGAGGGTGGAGGGCTGTCAGTTAAGGAGGAGGATTTTGGGAGAAAGGGGAATTATGGAAAGAGAATATGAAAATGAATTCCGCATGTAAGCCCTGAGGGGGAAAATATCCTGAAACACTGCAAATAGAAAAAGAAAATGTTGGACAGGACAAAAAGAAAAGAGGAGGGTGAGGTGATGTAAGATCCGCAGAATTGTAATTGGGACGGAGAGAGACAAAAGGAGGGAGAGAGGAAACAGGGAAACAGGCAGAAACTCGGTCAAACCTAACAGGGGATCGCTGGAGGTTGCATCCATTAACCTCCACACAGGGGGTTGTATCAGCAACACACGGCAACACGGGTGAGAATGATTACACTCCCACATATACACACCATCCTCACGCATACACAGCCTTCATTACACATCTGGTTGAGTTTTATTGAGGGAAGCTGCGTTGGGGTGGTCCTCGCTCCTCTAACAGGTCTGTCCTGTTAACACGGCAGGCCACGGAGAGTCCATCACCCTGTGGGGCAGCATCTTAACATCTTAACATCTCATCTCTGTGCAGTTCAGCAACACTCACAGCTCAGTGCAGCGGTGCAAACAAAAGCAACTAAAAGGTTGGCATCTATCAATGGCGGCGGATGGGAAAACGCAATAGTTTGTATTTAATAAATGTATTTATTTGCTTTCTTGCCAAGAGTTAGATGAGAAAATCGGTATGTCTGTTTGGTAAATGCATGTGCGGCTACAGCCTGCAGCCTGTTAGCTTAGCATAATGACTGGAAACGGTTCCTCCCAAAGTTACAAAATCCACTCTCACCTCTCAAGTTGACTAATAAACACGTTACATATTATTTGTTTAATCCATGCAAAACCTGAAGTGTAAAAACCAACAACGTGAGCCCGTCCAAGAAATGGTCTGGCAAATAATCCCAAACCACAACTTTTATGGAGAGGAGCCCTCAGCGTTGGCTCCCCTTCATTTGTTTTTGCCTTTATTGGATAGTTAACTGTAGAACCTGACAGGAGACATGAAGAGCGATAAATAAGAGAGAAGAGTGACATGTGAAGATAAATGTGGAAGTAACTCGCTGAAACCTAACCGGGGATGCTGCGGTTACTTGTTGGACCGCTGGCCCATCAAAACACCCGATTGGTTCCCCTTTGGCTAATCTGCCAAAACCAAACAACCAGCGCAGATCAATGTTGAAGCCTGTGTGAAACGTTTCTCCAGCTTCAGGTATTCTCATCCTTTGTCAAGAAGATTCAGTGCATTATTTCTAGTAAGTATGTCAATGACTTATAAGGGTTTCCCGATTGTCCAGTTACTATAATTATATCATGTGTAGAAGATTCAGAGAAAGCACTAAATGTGAGGCCTTTTCAAAATAAGACACATAAGAGTAATACATAAAATGCTGGCATGTGTCAGATAAAAGTTAAAACATCTGGGCACTGTATTTTTCACTAAACTTGACCAAAACACAGGTAAATAGTGCATTTGAAGGAGACTATTTTCAACCGTGGAATTGGTGCGCTGTTGAGGAGGTCATTTAATGCAACAGGATGGCGTGTGTTGGACTCACTCAAAATAAACTGCAGACATGTCACCCAGTGCAGCTGTGTGGCTCATTGCAGTTATGGGACAGAGATGTTCTGTTATTCTGTATCCACAGGTGATAAATGGTGCATTGCATTCTGTTTATGTTGAATTATCAAGTAAAATCACTTAATTTAAGTGTGTATGTTTTCATCTTCGCTTCTCTTCATGGCCCAAATGTGAGAAAACAAACATGAGGTTAAACTGGAATCCAGACCCCTCTACATACCGAGACAGAGGTCTGCGATCTGCGGTTCTGGGTTCTGCCCAGGGACTTGGCTGTGAAGCCCAGTTTCTGTGGCTGCAGACCAAACCAAGAACAGAAACCCTTTTCCTCACAGATCCCCTCTAAATGTCTGGCTTCTCTCATCCCTCTCCTCAGTGTCTACTCGATCCCGTTCCAGAAACCGTGAGAGCAAAATGGGCTTCTTCTTCTCTGCCTCCATCGCTGTGGTACCACTGAAGTATCTGAGGGTTCTCGCTGAGGTATTCTGAGGCATCACTTTGATGGGATCAGGCCATGTTTGGTCATGAATGTGGTTTTGGGCGAAGAGATATAAATGAAAGGGAATGAGAACTGACAGGGTAAAACACTTGAGGGTGAAGGGCTGATGCGGTGGATGGCTTTGGCCAGACCGATGCAGCCGATATAACTATCCAGGTGTTCTGGTCGCTTTGGCTGGAGCTCTGAGAAAATGAACAACTGTCTGAATGTCGGTAATCTGATATAAAGAAGAAACACACACATAATGTACATGCACACATGCTAAGAAGACGATATGACAGCATGAACTCAAGCTTTTATTTGAGAGACTTTACACTGAAAAAAACACATAACAGCTTAAAGAGAACACCTGGAAGTCTGAGTTAATTGATTAAGATTCCAACTGTATTATTTCATTGTATTTAACTGGCCGGTTGTTTATAATGTTAACATTATTTTATAACTCAAGTTTACACCCCTTGAATGATGATCCATTTCCTTCACATACACCTCTTAACCTCCCCGTTAAATCTGGAGGTCTAGACCTGGACTCCTCTTTAAAGTCACTTTGGGAACTTTAAACACGCCTTCATGTCTGATTGGTCTCAGTTCTTCAGTAACTTATACAAAGCAGCTCCTGCACCATGCACATGTGTGTATATGTGTGTGTGTGTGTGTGTGTGTGTGTGTGTGTGTGTGTGTGTGTGTGTGTGTGTGTGTTGAAGTGCTCATGACTGCATCTTGGACCTAAGTATCAACAGATGCTGCGCTGACCTCAGAGGCTTCCTGGAAAGGCAAATTTGTCAAAATGAAGCAGGAAAAGGAGAGAGCAGCAGTTTAGGTAAATGTAACATATAGGACACACACTTCCAGACACACACACAAATGCAGCACCGGCACACTTATACATATGCCCCTTCACATACTGAACTCACACACACCAAGGTTGGCGTAGTTTACTATTACATGGGATGCACACATTTGATCACAAATACACAAAAGAGAATAAATATACTACACACACACACACACACACACACACCTTCCTGTGGTACTTTAAGTGAACTGCATATGTAGATTGACACGGACTAACAGATTTATCACACAGAATATTTCAAATGGTGAAGAGTTGAGGAAGAGTGCAAATTCATTTTGATTTATTCACTCGCAACATTCAAGGTAAAAAATGTCCATTAGGAGCCGATGCAGATGTATTTGTTTCGATGAGAAAGACCAGATTTTAAAGATACAACAACTGAAAACGCTGAAATATAATCTGAAATGAAGAAAATGGAGAAAGAAAGTCTCACCTAACCCTCCATTGAATTTTATGTTTCAGGAAAAGAAAACAACAAAATACTTCAGTGCAGCTGAAACGTTATCTCCAGAAGAGGTAAAGAAATGAAGCTGCATAGTGCAATTTTGGATAAAGGACAATTCCCTTCTGATGAAATGAAAGAAATTTGAAACACAGCTTGAAAAACCACTGCTGTGCTTTCCTTGGCTTCACTCCGGGGGGGGTGCAGTTTTTAGAGCGATAACATTAAATTATTTGATGTGTGATTTGATGCCGCAGCGCCTCACTGAGAACAACATTGCCCTCTAAGCATGTCTCCTTTTCTTTCTTTCTTTCTTTCTATTCTTTCTTCAGCACCGGAGGCAATCACGCTATCTCGGTGACGAACAAGCGGCCTGACCGCATGATATCACCTCTTTAGGAAAACAAGAGGAAACGCGTGCCAGTTACTCTCACATGTGATCAATTATTTTCCGGTGAAGTCGGGCTGGGGGCAAAAATGTTCAGCCATTAGCCCTTTAGTGCAGGGATCATACTGAGGGTAATAGTGACTAAACACTGAATAAACACATTTGGCTAATAGGTCATTCGAACCTGAAGCGTGGAAGGTGGGCCTGTTGATTGGCCACAAGGTTGTTTTAAGTTCTTACATTAGGAGTATGTGCATGCGCACTCATACAGAAATGCATAAATGCATACATAGTAATGGGCAAAACAACACTTCATAACACAACCCCTCATGGTGTTTTTGTCAGGACTGTCACAGGCGATTACAGCAACTACTGTAAATCACAATGTAAAAGGAAGCAAGCTACACAAGTGAGTCATGCAGCTGACTAGCAATTAGTAGTGTGTGTGTGTGTGTGTGTCAGATTTAATAGAGAAATCAAGGCAACACAAGGCAGTTTAAGACAACCAGGATTTCTGGTATTTCAGTTAAATTCTTAAAAATGATGCAATGCTGCAAGTCTCAAAGACTAAATATATTGTCAGGAAATGTGTCAGTTTACGACATTACCGATCCATACTTTTTCTTTAAAAGACATTTTAAAAAAAATCATGATTACATACATGCATAACATATACTCAACATATTGCATATCAAAGACATACACCTGTACATATTATAACCAACATAGATGTACATGTACAATGGCTCCTGGTAGAGTTATTAATAATAATAATATTGTGTTTTTTATATCATATATTGTGTATTATCATCATCGATTAACAGTGCTGGAATAAGTATTAAGGTCCTTTACTAATAGTAAAAAAAAGCAATGCCACACTATATAATTCTCAATTACAAGTAAAAATCTCACATACAAATGTTAAGAAAACGTCAAGAAGTATTATCAGCAAAAAAACATCAAAAGTATTAATTAGGCAGAAAATAATAAAAATATTTTTATATCATTGGATCATTATTATTGATGCATTAAGACGTGAGATGCACTTTGATGTTGTAGCTAGTTGAGGTGGAGCTACTTAATATACTTTTACATGATTTATAAAGCATCAAGTATCGTAAACTAATCACTTGTTTTGTATTACAAATCCTAATCTGAAAAGTAAATAAATATGGCATAAGAAGTACAATATTCCCCTCTGCAGTGTAGTGGAGTAGAAGTTGATACGGCAGTAGCATGACATGAAAACATTTAAGTCAAGTACAATTGCTTCAACAATACGAAACGTTTTTAGTCAGATTAACCTGAAAGACATCTGTCTCCTGAAACCTTATGACCATAAATTAGATATATTTTAACATCACTGTTGTTTGACTGTATTTTAAGGTCTTTCCATTATTTTGTCCACACACACACGCACACACACGCACACACACACACACACACACACACACACACACACACACACACACACACACACACACACACACACAAAGCTTCAGGCGCTGCATGCACAGGGTGAAACTTAACTACTCACCTAATTAACACAGGCTGAAGGTTTCCCCCTCTAATTCTAGCACCTTTAACCTCAACATAAAAAGCGGGTACTCACAAGAAAACCTTGACCCTGGTGCTCGCTGCCGCAAATACAGTACAAACATTTTCATCTCCTCATATATGGTCTTTCTACTTGGATTTTTAATGTATGAGGAATTGTGTCCCTCATCTTAAACCCTGACTTTTTTACATGGTCTGGTTACACTGTATTCATCCACAGAATCGTGAGATCTTTGCAGCGGAGAGTGTGATTACACTTTTTTAAAACATATTTGTTTTTATTGTAAAAGTTGAGGGACACGTGCTCTCTCTCTCTCTCTCTCTCTCTCTCTCTCTCTCTCTCTCTCTCTCTCTCTCGCTCTCTCTCTCTCTCTCGCTCTCTCCCCCTCTCTCTCTCTCTCTTCCCATCGCCCTCTCTTATCCTTCCCCACTTCTCTCCTCCCCTCTCTCTGTTTATTCTTCTGGTGGTGCAACAGGCCCCAGAGCCCAGAGGCAAGTCATGTTCTCAGGGAAACGGCAACTCTCCACAGAGCTGATATCAAAATAGTTTAAAATGTGAATCGTCTGATAGTTCCCAGTGTGCGCAGAGCCGAGCCAAACACTTCCAGATCACCCAGCCAGCAGAATGTAAACAGAGCCAGGAGGCTGGGAGAAAGCAAGTGAACCTGTTGTGTTCTCGTCATACAGCGAGCTCGGATTTTTTATCTATTTTTTTCAAGTTACTGTAAAGAAGTGTGTTGTTTTTGCTCCAAAAGTCAAGGGTGTGCAGGTGGGGACTCTTGAAGGGGAAATATTTTGTCAGAGCTAAAATACTGAGATGAACCAGACGTGAGATGAAGCAGAGTTATTTAGTATTGTATAAAATTAACAACAGTGAGAAAACAATGTTGTAACTTTTATACAATGTTGTATAAAATGAGTGTAGTCTGGTGGCCTAGGGGTATAAGATGCCGTCCATGTTACTGCAATGTCTCCAGTGTCATAACCAATTGCCTGCCTGCTCTCTCATATTTTCATCTGATGATGTAAAAAATTAGGTAAAATGCCTCATCAAAAAGATTATTATGAAAATACTTAATTTGAGTTAAGTGATATTCTTACACACACAAATCAACTTTTGCACTCTTTACAAACAGAATCATTTTGGGGGGCTTGTTTTTGAGATTGACCAATGAGTTACATTTTACTTTAACTGCCCCTAATTAATATTTATCTACAAACAATGCAGTTGTATGCATTGTTCTGTTCATCTGTAACTCTGCTGCAAATGCCCTCATTTTGTAAACTTTTTTTCGTCTTTATTTTAGGTCCAATTTCAGGGAATGTCCTGTTCTGGTGAAAATGTAAAAATGAAATAAAACATTCACAAAATGTATGTTGTATGCAGCTTTAAGCACATTTTTAAGTGAATAATAATGTACAGTATTTCTCAAACAAAGACGTAAATAACATATTATAACTGTGTTTCATTGTCATTCATTATGTGTTTATACACCAGCCTCCACTTATGGGTAACCACATTAAGAGTTATAACTGTTGAACAATACATAAATAAACACTGCTTACAACTACAACGTATAGTGTGTAATAAAGTATTTACTGTATATAAATGCTAAATAGAGGGACTTCAAGTAAAATGTTGAAGAAGAGTTTTGCACATAAAACAAATAAAACAAATAATCACGGTTTTCTGTACCACAAAAGTAAAAGGGGTTAAATTGTAGTGCTCAGATATATCATCGAAATCCCAATTAAAGAAAAACATATTTATGAACTGTCTCTTTCTCTATTTATTTTTGAATTTTTTTACAGTAAATTTATTTAAAACCATTGGTATATCTGTTGTTTCTACATAAGGTGGACTTCTTATATAATCCACATCGCCTCTCAGAGCATATTAAAGCACATTATTATAAATGATTGCTCCTCAAAGCTCTTGAAAGGTGCACTTATGTAATAGTATGCTGGACTGTTGGACTGTTGGCAAAGGACATTTAGGGAAACACAAAACAGAGAAGCGATTATAGAGGAAGAAAAAAATGTCCTGGCATTTTATCAAATGTGAAAAATGTGTTTGAAAAATGAAATTTAATAAGTTGGACGACATTTGTGCACTGGAGGAAATGTCATGACCTCGAGTTATAAATATAAAATCTTGTGAAATCAAAATTTTCTGAAAATCTAATCTTATCCCCTGAACATGGAAAATTCAATTACCTTCACTTGTTTTCTTGCAACATATATTTGATGTATTCTCTGTGTTTGTGCGTGGAGAATTTCTAAATGTATACTGTATACGTTCAGTGCATATGGGATTTGTCGCTTTTAAATATTTGTGTATGTGTGGAAGCGCGCCTGCATGCTGAAGGAAAAACAAATCTTGTATAATGCTTGATTTGTACCTTCATTTGTTTGCTTGCACATTTGTTTGCACTGGCATTCAGTACATGTTTGTCAAGTGGAGATGCCAGCATGTAGCTACACAATGTAGAGTATAAATTAATCACCATGTCCAGTATTACGATGTTTGTGTTTGTGAGGTAGATGAAGAAGAATTTTCACAGTTTTGCTTAACCAGCATATGTTTTACTATTTGGAGCGTTCTTATGGGGGTTTTTTTATATTTTGTTTATTTATTGAATGAACTTCACATCTGCTAACCTCGCTTCAAATTTGCCCTTATCATTAAAACTGTTATATTTTAATTCCATTCTCTTCCTCCTAGTTTTTTTCTCTTCAGCACTAACAAATCAGTAAGCCAAATATGATTTATCCCCATCATCATATGTCACCTTGTAAGTTACTTAAATGCTTAAAATATCAAACACAAATGAACTGTTTACATGGAGGCAGCATCTCTAATGTTTGACCCTCAACAACTAAATGAAGATTAAATCAAAAAAGGAAAAACTGCAAATTAAAATAAAATGTTCCTGAGCATGTCTGCTTGTTGGGGGGTTTGTGGGCTTTGCCTGAATAAGCACTGGAACTTTCCAGCATTTCTTTTCCTTTTTATTTATTTTTTGTCTGCGTTGTTTTCTCAGTATTGCAATGCATCACTTGACATTACCCAAGCAAGTTTGAGCTGCAGCGCATCAGCTGAAAGCAATTTGGTCCAGAGTGCAGCTGCCAGGCGGATAAGACTTTCCTTCTTTCGTTTACTTTGAAATGTTCCTTTTTTTTCAACATCCAAAATACACAAGGCAGCCAAATTGCTGACATGTGTGCGAGGTGCAGCGAGACTCCTGCATTCTTTCATGCCCCACTATGCAAAACTCCACATTGTTTATTTAAAGAACACTGAACACTTTAGCACTATTAAGAAACATGTCATATAGTAAACTAAAGGTTTCCTCTCAGGAAAAATCCTTGTCAGTTTATTTTTCTTTTGCAAAGCGTTATTTTAGTTTTGACTCACAAACTGCCTGCATTCACAACTAAGCAACAGTGTTGTAGCTCGGCTTATGGAGGCTAGTGCAGGACCCTATGGGCTCGGCGAACCTGGAAGTGGTGTGATTATGTATGTGTTGAGGCGTGGACGTGTGAGAAGGGAGGACTGGACTGTCTCTTTCTCACTCCTTCACGGTGACCCAGACAAAACAACACTGCAAAGAACACAGAGGTGAGAGAAGCTGGTGTTTCCTTTATGTCTGCCTCGGCCGGACTTTCACTTTAAATCCAACGAAAACGATACTAAAATATTCCAATGCATTCACTTTCTAAAAAGAAAAATATATATATATATGTGCTTGGGTTGCAGCCTCAACATGCAAGATGTTTCCAGGAATAAACAAAACATGACTCAACATGGCCACAACACCTGCGGCAATGACATTTAGCTCTACCCCTGTGGCTCATTGTGGACTGCAGACAATTACAGAACAGCAAGAGTCTGCTTTTAAGGCATGATGGGGTTGAGAGCAAAATCAAAAATGACAAGTGAGGACCGTACCGTGACACACTATGATCTGAGTGGAAAGAAAAGTGCAAGGCAGAGGGGATGTAAGGTCTGAGAGACACAGACAAGGAAAAAGGGCAAAACTTGACATGTAGCCTAAACCTGGGATGACAGCCAGAAGACAGGCTGTGCGTCAGTGTAGGCGCAGCGCTGGGTGGGAGGAGGGCGTGGAGGGAGGGAAAGAGGCTTCTAGAGCGAGAGACGGGAGGGCCCGTTGTGACTGATAGCCCACCAAGGCCTCCGAGTGGCCAAACGCTGGGAACAGCTAACCTACCTTGACATGCGTAGGAAACCCAAGACTCTCTGAGCCCTCTGTCGGATAGGAGCCACCCAGTGAAGCCCCGCCACAACTGTGTAGCCCGAGCCCCTGTGCGTCCTTTTTAACTAGCTTTGTTTAGATGAGCGCACGCCCGAGGAATGCTTCAGTATACCTTGCAGAAACCACAAGCACAACAGCATGAGAGCGACATCGGTTTCCCAGCGCATGGGAATAAGTCAACTCTGGCTACTAGCAAGATTATGACTGGCTGGAGTTCAGTGTGTGTGTGTGTGTGTGTGTGTGTGTGTGTGTGTGTGTGTGTGTGTGCGTGCGTGTTCGTGTGTGCGTGCGTGCATGTGTGTGTGTGTGTGTGTGTGTGAATGCATGTAAGCTGGTCTGTGTACTGTGAGTGTGCATGCTGTTATATATATCCTTCAGTAAAAGTCCCTTTGATGATGTAGTACTGGCAGAGAGATGAGGGTTGACAAGAGTAAAGTGACTCCTCACTCCTCAGCAGAGTAGAGCGACTTGGACTCGAGTTGGATTGGTCTGCTGTGAGACTTGGCTGCCAGAATTTATTTGATTTAAGCCTTAAAAACAAAATGTTTCAAGTATCAAGTTATGACCTGGTGAATAAAACACTATCAGGCAGACCTTGCATAGCGACACAGTTTGAATATTGAATTATTGAGCCAATGCATTGAAAGGACTAGAGGTCATAGCACAGGTGTAATTAATAAAGTTAACGATGGCTGGTACTGTGCATACGGGGAGACATGAATAGAACAGTCATCGTTAATGTTATTAGTTACACCTGGGTTTTTGACAACTCCAAAATGCCTGCTGTGAAAAAGGCCAATAGCTTTAGCTATCACTCATATTTGTATAGATGTATTGGAGCAAAAAGCTTAAATTCATCTTTTTCTATTATCCTTATTTACTTGATATGATGGAAGCAAACAGAATAACACTTATAGAAAGTCTAAAAATGCAATCATCTAATTAAGGGAACTGTGATGTAGCATATATTTTAAATCCACACAAAAGAATTATATTGGATTAATACTTACTTAACTGTATACATTTTTTGTTTCTACAAGGAGTACAGCAAGACAAATGCACATACACCACTGCGTAAATAAATCAAAGGAAAGAATGAGTGAAGGTCGGATGTGCATAAACACTCCAATTTTGCTAGGTTTGACCTATTTGGCTGAGAAAAAGAAGAGTGAGACACGAGTCTTTTTTTTTTTGAGGAAGAGCACTGAAACACAGACTGAAATAAAGCAAATGACGACAGTATGAAGGAGAGGAGAGAACGGGGAAGAAAATGATTGGATGTTGGCACGCAGGAAAAGGCAGTCTGCGGTAGACTTGTAAATAGCTGGAGGGACAGAGGGATGGAGGAATGGAGCTATCAGCAGAGAAGTGATGAAGGTCTGGGATCAGGCCAAGATAAACACAGGCCAGCCCAGAAGGAGCTGCAGCACCACAAACGCACACATACACACTCACACACACACACACACACACACACACACACACACACACACACACACACACACACACACGTATAAATTTTACTCACACATGTATGTACAAATGCACAACAATACCAACACTCGAGGCTGCATGGAGCACTTTATATTCTTAATGCACCCACATCGAACAAACACACTCATGCATGCACAAACGCCTGTAGACAAATAAACATTGCGCTGTATGGCTCCCAGACCACAACTTCTTGAATGTTCAGCGTTAAGCTGTGTGACAACAGCCTGAGCTGTCATTTGGACGTCTCGTTTCATCACATACTTCCCATTAGTCCATTTGCTAAGATACCACAGAGTAAACAGGCAGTAAAAAGAAATGGTTTGAGTTATATTTTTAAACACATGGCATAAGCCGAGTTAGTTGAGCCCTCAGAAAATCCCTCTTAATGTGGAGTCATTTAAAATACTACTCCAACCCTTGCGATGAGAAAAAAAAAAAAAGAAAAAAAAAAGAACTTTGTGAATAAATTCTCAAAGACATAAATGCCAGCTGTGTGCTGTAGATTTAATCCCATACACTACCGTTAATGTGCGTGCTTGCATGTGTCTATTCTGCCACGCATTTGTTCAAGTGTGTTTACCTGCATGCCCACGTGTCAGTGTGTTTCGCTGTTTGTCCGTGACTGTGTGACTGAGCTTCATTAGTGTGCTGCGAAGCGAGAGCTCTCCTGCTCCGTCTTGTCTTTGACCAACTAACATCTTGAGTGAAACCCTAAAATTTGCTAACTGTTATCTTAAGCGTCGCATTGAGAGGCATTTGGCAAAACTGCATCATGAAAGAGCAGCTGTGAAGCGTGTCTGGCTGGAATGCAAAACACAAGTCATGGTCATCACTCTGTCACCACACAGATGAAGGCTTTGATGGTCTATCAAATCACACAAAATGTGCGTGCTTTATTTTCTGATCATTTAAGCAAGGCACTAATTTCTATATGAATATGATATTGGTGTGAAGCAGGATTATAAATAAAAAATGATCCATCCTCAATAAAGATAAATTAATATAGAGGTTATTTATATCAGCTACCATCTACATATTTTAAATAATAACATGTCCAATGAGTAGGAATGACAGGGTTCACTCGTAGTGCCCCATGGACCAATATGACCCAAGTCTACAGTTTCCCTCCACAGAGCTTTGTAGCATCTTTCAGCTCACCGTTTTGTTTTTTGCCGGACCAACTTTACTCTTTTGATTCACTCTCGCTTGTCAACCTTGTTTGCAGCTGCAGCAGGCAGCTGTTGCCAGAGAAAAATGCTTTAAGATTAGACTGCACTCTTCCTGTCCAGCGCCAAATGGCAGACAGACAAAGTAAGCGCCGTGCTAGTAAACATTTGAGCATGTAGCAGCCAAAAGCCTAAGCTAAAAGGAAAGTGAATACTGGATTTACATTTGTTGGTTGGCCATAAACACGACTCCAAATTAAGTTCCATATCCGCTGGATATGTAAATAGGCAACAATTTGCAAACAAGTTCCCCATATCCACATAAAAGGGGCTACGTCAGTGTTGTATGCACGGCTCGTTTCCACTTTCCCAAAGTGCCAGCTTGGGGAACATTTATTTTATGTTCTTGCAGGTTTAAAACAAAAATGTAAATGTCCAGTGTAGCATTCAGGGGGATCTGTTGGCAAAATAAGTATGTTTTACCTGAAAATAAAAATCTTTTGTTTTCGTTATCTTAGTATGAGCCATTTATATCTACATACGGAGCGGGTCCTCTTCACAGAGTCCACTATGTTGCATTACCATGTTTCTACAGTAGCCCAGAATGGACAAACCAGATACTGGCTCGGCTGTACTGCTGTTTTCATGTCAGCCCCCGTAGTTCTTCCCATAGTTTAAATTGGTTGCAATCTGCAACCTCACCGCTAGATGCCGCTAAATTCTACACACTGGCCCTTTAACGTTGCATAAATAATCCTCTCAAATGTGATATTGTACTGTTTTTACCTCAAACTTTGCGCATTCTTGGCCCTTTACCATTAAGTCTATTTTGTGTAATCATTATCAAAACAGCTCAACTTTGGCAAATACTGAGATTGCTTAGCACCTGTAGGTACAGCAGACAGTGGCACAGCTAAATTCATTTGCACATCCTCACAAAATAAGTTATGATGGTCTGACTATGCCGAGATGTTCTGTCTCATGTAAATGCGCCTGCATGGCTCTTCTCAGAAAACACAAAGATTAAAAGCTGCTTGTGTAAGCGAGCACATGTGCATGTGTGCGTGTGTTTACCCTTTTGAAGCTCTCAGATTATTAATCTTCATGAGTGCCAGTCAAGGATGCAGTGGTGGCACTTGTGGCTTGTGTGTGTGTGTGTGTTGTTTTATACATAGAGCAACCTGCATGTCAGTTCAAAGCCACCCTGTCCAGTATGAGGAGACCAGAGGAGACATGAAAGCAGCACTCAACAACATGTTCAGTCCGAAGATCACAGAGCGCAATGGCGAGGACGATTCACCAACGTAAACAAATCAAACTCACCTTAATTTTAGAGTTTGTCAAATCAAGTGCACCCACATGTTAGGGGCTCTTAATGGCATGGATGCATCCGACGTCTCGTGGAAGAGAGGTGTACGGTAGCCGTGTACTGATACTAAAGTAATGCATTGGTAATGTACTCCAGAAAGTGGGAATTCAATGTAAATGTTTAGATATCACTTGATCTATTGATCAACTTATATTTAAATAGATGCATTGACCACAAATCTGATTTGAGAAATAAATAACAGTGCTGCTGACAATCCCAGTTGATAGAAACTGACTGTTGAACCTTAGAAATGAGTTCCTCAGTCTGAACACAGGTGAAGTGACGAGAAGAGGAAAAAAAAGAAGAAACATCGACCAGGTATCACTGCTGGTGCTCATCACCACTTCAAGCATCAAGTGTTTATTATGTCCAACCTGACGCTGAACAATGGAAACATTGACAGTCATGTGTTATGAACAAGCTGGGTTGTTTGAGTATTTTAGCGTACCGGGCTCCCAGGCGGGCTGTAGCTTTGTGAAAGCGCTGTATTGTATTTCTTTCCTGTGCCAAAGCCCGTTTCCTGTGGCGGTGCGGTGTCAAACGATGACCCTCGGCTTCCTGCAAGTCGCATGGAGACAGGCCTGCCACGAGCCCCGGGGCCTCACCGCCTGCCACTGAACGACCTCTGAGACCCCACTCTGTCTGTCTGCCCGCTTTCAAGTCATTACCCACCTTGCCCTTTTTGGATCTCACTTTTTCCTAACGCTGTCTCTCGTTTCCCTTTATTATCTACCTCCCTTTAACTTGTGCTTCTTTTATTTTACTCCAATTCCCTTTACCATCTACTTCCTTCTTCAATATTGTCTTATTTGTTACCTCGTCTGTCCTCGCCCTCTTCTCCTCCATGCTGCCCTGAGTCCACACCTCCTTTCCTCTTTGCATCCCTTCTTCTTCCCTCCTCCCTTTGTCCCACTGTCCAGGTCAGACGAGGGTCTGTCAGGGGTTTCCTGTGCAAGCCGCAGGTCCAGACCACACCTTGTGAGGGGATTTCTGCAGCTATCAGTGCCGCCCTGTAGAAACAAGGAGACGTGCACACGCACGCCTGCATACATACACAAAGCTATACTGTACACACTGAAAATATAGGGTTGTTTTTGGCCATACGCCGGTGACTGTGTTGAAAGGTTGTCTGTAAGATGAAAAGAAACTTGTGGGAAAATTGTTGCAGACATGCAGTTTAGAAAATACATTCAGACAGAAATGATATCACCGTTCCATCTAGAATAAGCAGAACCAGAAAAGCTCAGTGTATTTGTACATATTCTGTATAAAATCACAGTAACCGACAGAAGATAACTGTCGACCTCTCTGAGTCATAAGTCGAGTCGGCCTTTTTGTGCACGGAAACAAGATGTTTTTACAACATAAGCAAACACCCTAGGGCCACGTCCCTGCTTCTGAGTATGAGAAAGCTGTCAAATCAGGCAATATTACTGGTCCCCAAAGAAATCAACCACATGGCACACGGGCTAAAGACTCAACCTGCCTGACGACTCCAGTGGAGCGAATCACATCAGGTCTACTATGACTAGTGTAGTTTTTAAACAACTTATGTGCTGAAACTAAATCTGAGCATTTATGGTAACTTATACTTCAACATCTTGGTAGTACGTGAGTGGATATATGTGTGTGTGTGTGTGTGTGTGTGTGTGTGTGTGTGTATTCACAACGTCCACTATATTCCACAAGCCAGCATGTCTCTGAATTGGCCTCTCATCTCCTTTGAATGAAGGTCACCCGTACACACTTTACTGTGGATCTCTGAAATGACTCCCGTGGTCTTCTTCCAGTCCAGGTCGGAGGCAGGAAGTGAGCTGGGAGGAAAAAGAGGAAGCCGAAGCTGCTCTCTCTCTCTCTCTGGATGCAGGTAGTGACCCTGAACCTTGACCTCCAACCTCACCCTTCATAAGTCTGACAATACACACTCTGACAAAACACAGATGTGCAAACACGATGGCGTTGCCTACAATTTGAAGTTATTGAAGAAACCGTGTCTGGGAACACATAACCTCTAAATAGCTGATCTTTCTGACATACATACATACATCTTTTTATTCCGTTTTAAAGCATCTGAGACTTTAATAGATCAATAAAGACATTAAAATTCAGAATTATAACTCTTCTTTTTATTATTTCACAACAATAACAGCATGTTGCATTTGTTCACTCATTACATTTACAGAAGTGGGCAAGAAAGCTGTATTCATGGACTTTGTTAACACTATCATCCGTCTTTCCTTCCTTTATCAAACTGTTTGACGATGTTGGAGGTACAGCTGATGAAGAGACTGTTAGGACATAAGCCCTGTCCAAAACCAACTCGCGGACCGTACACATTTAAAAACCAGTACCCATTTTCCTGGCATCTGCACCAGAGAGATTGAAACCTTTTGAAGTATTGCCGATGTATCAATGACCACGCGTAGGCTAGATGTTTTTGGACAGAGCCCATGGCTTGGGAAGGTGACTGGCTTGGAGCTGCCTCACCAGCTCCAGAAGAATAACCTGCTGCCATGTTTGGAAGGCTCCAGTTTACCCTCAATGGCTGGGTTGGCTTCAGGACGTGGTCTAGATTGGTAGGGGTTCTCAGGGAGGGCGCGCTGGGTCGCCACTTTGGTCACCTACAAAAGGAAAGGAAAGGTAAAAAAAAAAAAAAACTCCTTCAAACAACTATATTTATAAGATTACATTGAACACATCAAGATAATGTTGGAAATTAACTTTGCCCAAAACTCATGTTTACTGAACAGAGCATGAACGCATCCTAATGGAACTCAATGGAACCTAATTTAATATTAGTTGTTAGATCTCGATGGTGAAACTGTAAATAGCGTGCGTGCCGAACAGGCGGCAACCCCCGGGTCTGAAAAGTGAAGCTAATGCGCAAGTACCTTAAACTTCTTTTTTCTAACAGCCATTAGGGGAAACTCCTCTCTTTGCAAAAGAAGGCTGATTGAATGAAGTCTGAGAAAATGACCCTACTTCTCACTTGATTTGTTACCTTAGTAAGCATTCTTAATATGAGTTAATGGTGTCAATAGCTGGTTTCAAGTCTTTTTCAATACAACACGATGTTCATTTAGCAAATGATGGTCCCATTTAGAGTAAAATAGACCATAAAGCAGGGTATGCTTTAGGGTGTGGCTACCTTGTGATTGACAGGTCCCTGCCCAGCATCATCCGTGTTTTCTTCTTAAAACTTTAACCCTTTCACAGTGCGTTTGTTCATGGAAGGTAATTGTAATCAACTACAGTCTGTTCCATCACTACTTGAAACACAACAAATACCTTATATGTTCGGGGATTTTACAACATGTATATTGTGCCAATATCTGACGAGACAGTAAATCTAATAAATATCTAATCTAATAAACAAAGAATGAGCAAACAGACTTTTCCTGTTGTAGAGCAGTTAAAAAAATAATAGATTATCTCGTCAATAAAAGAAAATGTGTCCATTTCCTCCAATCCTCTCCAACTCTTGCAGCTCTTTCTTTAAATCATGATTTACAGCCTCTCTGCTCCTCTTTACCCACCTCATCCTCTCGCCTGCTTTTTCCCTACTCTGCACTTTGTGTGCGACTTCTGGGTCAGGTATGTCATTCCTTTACTCTTTTCCTCTGTTTCCTGGCACGCTCTAGTCTTTCCCCAAGACTGGATATCTCTGAATCTGACTGGGTTCTTTTAATTTGTTGTATAGCTGAGCAACCAGAGAAACTTGGTGGACAGTCAACCTGGACATCTTTTAAAGTGATATCAAGTCAGATTTGTATTATTTTGCTTCCCTGCTCATGTGGTGTGATTCCATGAACAGCAGCTTTGTCTGGCAAGTGCAAAATGGCCAGAGAGTTGATTACAGCTGTACACACCCGTCCAGGTTTTTCCATGTATCTTTTCAAAGAATACAGAAATAAATGTCCAAAAAGCTATCGTAAAGATCAGTTTTTGGTCTTGTTTCGACTACTGCCACCTAATTAGTGCTTGCCAGCATGTTACACAAACCCCTTAAAATTGGCAATTTGATGAAACAAAGCAAAGCAACATAAAATGCGTGATTTGTCTGCTCAGAACTATAGCTGAATGAGACCAAGACGCGGCTGCAATCAGAGCCTCTTCCACACCCGTAATCAGCCAGAATAGAGCCCCATCAGACCAGCTGCTGACATTGTGAACAGTCAATCCCCCACAAGTCTCACCTTGGACAGGTCTCCCAGCTCGGGTCTCTGCCACCCCAGCTTATCAAGGGCGCAACTGTCGAAGGCTTGCTGCTGCTTACGGCAGTGCCGCAGTTCCCCCAAGTTTGAATAATCCAGACAGGTCCAGTACTCCGTGAAGGACTCGGCACAGCTTCCCTTGACTTGCCTATAAGGAAGGGTGCAAACAGGAGATTTGAATCAGAATAAAATATGCAAGGGTAAAATTATAATAGTCCAGAAAACAAAGTTAATTTAAATGAATACGTTTAAAAAATATATTGTGAGGAGAAGGAAAACTGCTATTTAAAAATGATATTAGAGTTGAAAAGATTACTGAATTGCTGAGATTGAAGATTCACACTGCATCCGTGTTAAGGACTTTGAATAACTTGTGGTTTATGACAAAAGATATCCGAGGTCTCCATAACAAGAACTTTCTGAACTGATCACGTGAATAAAGTTCTTCTAAAAGGTTGCTGGCAGTTGCCAGAAGCACCTAAGAATCAAACCAGGTCCTGGGTGCAATTACAGCTTTTCAAATCTTTCCTCATTATAATAATTATAGGTATTGCTCTTTCACAGTAACTCTCAGTTTATCTTTGGGGTCAGAGTGTCGGTTGTTTGTTTCAGCTATAAATTAGAGGGCATGTGTTTTTGAGAACCAGAAACACAATCTGTTTTAGACAGACACACACACACACACAAAAGCATCTTAGTTGCTGCATGGGCATCAGATCAGGATATAACCAAAGCTCAGTCGAAAACCTTCAGTAAACACAGACCCAGCAGTTCAGAGTGAGGAACCCCAGACCACTTCCCCTAATAGCCCCCAAGGGCAGTTTTATAGACACAATAAACTCTGTATTTAACGTGTTCATGTTTTAAAATTAACAACCCTTTTCTTCTTTAGATCATTGTTAAAACAAATAGCACAGATAAATTACATAAAAGGTGTGGTTGCTACTAGTTTGTTTGTTTTTTTCATTTCAAGATTATAAGCATTTATTTAGAGACGCACTCTCATTCAATCACAAAAAAATGCAGGAAAGAAATCCTTTATTAGATTTTTAGAAAATAAAACGTATTATATAGTAAAGTGAAGATAATAACTGAAAAGAATTTGCAGGAATAAATACTGACTAGATAAGATAAAACTATCCAAAGGCTTTAAGATAAGTACTGTAACACAGTAACTTACTCAATGGAAAATAACCTTTGAAACAATGGCAACATCCCAGGAAAGTTATTTAAAGTTTGACCAAATAGGTGTATGTATTTCTCCTTTCTTAAAAATTCAGTTTCGTCATGGCATGAGGCATAAACACACCATAAAAGGAGCATGGATATGTCCTTTACCATCATACTCTACTCATGCAATAAGTTTGGTTCTACTTATAGTATAGACTACCCAACTGTGCAGGGTTTTATTCATGTTTGAAAAAGGGCTTTTTCTAAATTTTTCTTTGATTTCTTTTGGGGTATTGTGGCGCATTCTTCTTGTATTCACAAACTGTCTGTTAAATAATCACTCCTCTTTCCTTCCATTAAGATACACATCAGAACATTAATGACACCATTTCTTGGAGTTTTTTAAAAAGACTTAAAATTTAGCTACAAATACTCACCACTTAAGGTTCAGAGCATATAGTACGAACACTTAACAAGCCAAGGAAAGATGTGTTATAAACATCTGTACCAGAATTACCAAGTTATCTAACACTTCTCTTATCTTTTTCTGTAAAATCTGGTTGCTCACCTCCATCCCAGATGGTGCACTCACTGGAACCTAATTTTCACCAACGTTTTCTTTTCCTGCCCTTAAATAGCATTAAATAGCAAACTATTATACTTGGCAAGAGAAGACTGGCATTTGCATCTACATCCCACTTCCGCCAACAGCCAATGGAATGGAAAGCTTATTACCAGAGCAAGTTGCAGGATAGGAAACTGTGTAGACTTAACAACTGTAACCCCCAGATGAACAGCTGTCAAACAGCAGTATTTGCAACATCAGGGCTCATGTTCTACCCATATGTCCATCACAGAAGGAAAAAATGCAAAAACTCTTGCCGTAAACCTCTTTTGACCAAAGTTTCAAATGGACTCTCAAACTCTGCACCCTCCAGCTGGCTCCAAAGTTCAGCCGCATCTTCAATCACTCGCTGACCATAACTTTTGCAGATGACAGTATTGTGGCAGCCTTCATCTCTAAAAATGTATATTTTCTGCCTAACCACTAGGTTTCTAGTATATTTACTGTTACCTACATTTTTGATTACTCTTTTGTACTGAATCTCTAGAAAAAACACACCACATCTAAACCTTCTTGAAAGACTGTTTCAGACATTGTGTCTATATATACACCAGGAGTATTATAGCCTGTGTGAGAGTTACCTGAAGAAGTTGAGTGCACACTCGTTGACTTTCCTCCCTTCTTCTAGACACTTTCTGGGGTCCTTCTCCTCCCAGCGGCAGAGCATGAACTCCTTGTTGGCTTTGTCACACTGGGAGCCATAATGGTGGGCAGCAGCCTTCAGCACTGCGGAGGACACATTGATCTGGACCGAAACAGATCATAATTACAAAATAGTAGATACACTAAAACATTTTAAGACATTATTTCTGAGAGACAGGAATATTGTTGTGTATCCTGACATGTGTTGATGTTGGTGACCCCATTAAAAAAGCTGAAAGAATGTGTTTGATCTAAATATTGGGGATCAATTTAGTGTTCATCCAGTTCAGAGACACAATCAGTACATGTGGTGCCTAACTGGGAGCAGCTAAACTGCTAGGCTAGTTAAAATAGTGAAAAGTGCACCTTCAAAAAACGTGCATAGAGCCTGCTTTGTTGTATTTATTTATTTAACGTGTGTATTTAGAAAACCACAACAATGAAAAATAGAGGCAGGTTATTTAAGAGGCAGCTATCAGGTCTGAGCTATTTCTTGGAGGACACCCATTTATCATATCTGAGAACTACAAGTCAGACTGAAGTTACTGTCACCCAAAAGGAAATGAAGAGGTAAAGAGAGTTAATGAAAACGTTAACTATGGAACAGCTCTGTTAATGTAGTCACGGTAGATGTGGGGGCATTCACGAGCTTAAGTTACTTTCAGAAAGAAATGATGGTGGGTTTATTACACATTTACATGATCCAACTAACTTACGTCATTGCAAAGGCAGGTAACACCGGTGGCAAAACGTTATGAGCATGTTTTGAACCATATAGCAGGTCGCGTTAGCAAGCGGCTAGTTAGTTAGCATGTTCTGCCTTGCTAGGATTTCCAGTCAAGCTTTAAAAAAATAAAAACCCCGCTGCTCACCTCGTCCACCTTCAGCTCCTGTAGCGAGGGCACGTCCAGTGTTGCGGACATGGCTGTGTGTGCGCGGACAGTAAAACAAACGTAGAAGATCAAATGCAAAACATTCAAGGTCCTCGTCTGGCTCCAGGACGAGCGACGAGGCCGCAAGGAAGGTCAGTTTGGTTCTACTGCGGCTGTCAGCTAGGAGGCGCGTTCTGATGACGCAACCAAGAGCGCAGACACTACCGGAACCGCTTGCGCATGCGCGCTCTCAAACACGAATTAAAGTAACTGTGTGAAAGTTTGATCAGTTTGTTAATTGTGTTGTCTCTTTTTGTTTCAAATCGAGATGATGATGATATGATGTAAATATTTTCTTTGCTCTTTTTTCTTTTCTCTTCACGCTTTTGGTGGTCCGTTGTCATGGTGACGAGACACAGAGCCATTGTGCGACATTGCCCAGTTGATAAAACAGTGGTTTCTTGTGTTTGTTTGTTTATTTTGAGAAGACGGTGTGCTTGCAAGTCAATGTAGTAATGGAGCTCATCGGAAGCAGTTATAACGGAGAGACAAAAGATGGCAGGTAAATGTGTTTCTCATGACCCGAAAGACAGCAGGATAAGTGAATGAATGAAACACGGTGGAGTCAGTTTACATTTGCTTTGACCATCAAAAGCACGATGTGACCTCCTCTTCTCTTCTTCTTACCTCAGGATGGATGGAAAAGGAGAGTACACGTTTCCCACAGAGACCAAGTATGAGGGAGAGATGAAAGACGGGATGTTTCATGGCAAAGGAGTGCTACACTTTCCAAATGGAAGTAGATATGAGGCCACATGGGAAAACGGCAGAGCTAAACAGGTGAGGAGGAGTGTGTGTGTGTGTGTGTGTGTGTGTGTGTGTGTGTGTGTGTGTGTGTGTGTGTGTGTGTGTGTGTGTGTGGCATATATGCATCCACACGCATGACTGTGTGTTTCACATTGGTTATAGTTGATATTACATCTGGTCCCTTTTAGCAATCACTCACCATTATTGTCGTAGTTATTAGGTTTCTCTCTTTTTTTTACTTTCACTTCACTTCTGCTCTGATGCAACCTTTCGTGGGCTTTTGCCACAACAGCGATCACTCCAATTATTATCATAATTTCAGTTGCGGCTCATTTGAAATGATAGCAGTTCTAAATCCTGACTAACCGTGACCCAGACTACCCTGCATCCATGCCAGCTCAATAAAACCTATTTCCATTCAAAACAGACCAAACAGACTGGAAATTATATCTCGTAGATTATTGGTCAGTCGGAAACTTGCATCTCTCCCCTCCAGGCTCAACCTGTATACAACTTTGCATTCTCTCAACTGACTAGCAGTGGGCAACTCCTCCGGATGCAAAAAGAAGTCCGATTGTATAGAAGTCTATGAGGAAATGACTCTTCTTCTCACTTGATTTATTCCCTCAGTAAACATTGTTAACATAAGTTTATGGTCTCAATCACTAGTTTCAAGTCTTCTTCAATACAGCATGATATTTATTTTGCAAATTATAGTCCTATTTAGAGGGAAATAGACCATAAAGCAGGGTATGCTTTAGGGCGCGGCTACATTGTGATGGACAGGTCGCTGCCGGCCTCACTACGTCAGTCCTCAGCAACACTCTGGTAATATAAATGTTTAAATATATTTGTGTTTTTTGTGTAAATGTCACCACAACTGTTTTATCTAATCTTTATCTAATAGTGCTCTAAAATAAAATGGACAGCAACTAACATAAGAATGACATAAACAGAACTTTTCTTTACTGCAGACATATTGACACATACAGCAGGAAAAGCACAGTTGTAATTAATAACAATGATCAAGGCTGAGTTGTTCCAGGACCCCGGTACTGTGCATGCTGGCTCACTGATATGGGTTGATAGGACACTTCAGTGGAGCTGTATTATCATTAATGTAATAACCAGACCAGTCTAAATGTCTGCTGTGAGAAAGGTCTATAGAGAAGACAATGCTGAATCTATGGTTTGTGTTCTCATGCCAGTTGTCAAAATTACAAATTCACCCCTTTAACGTGGTTTTTCTCTTCTCGAATCTTCTCGATGCCCCGCCGAATAAGCACTCAAAATTGTACATGTTATAAAAGAAATAATGACATTTTCATGATTGCAAATGATGAGTGAAAATGTTGTCAAGCGTCCACATTTTGCAAAATTGTATGTTTATTTTTCATTCTCAATAACAGTTGTATCATTCCTCAGAAAAACATGCGCGCGCGCACACACACACACACACACACACACAAAGTGTTCGCCCAAAGGACATATTTTTCCACTTCCCCTAATAGTTTATATCTATGCAGACAGTTTGGGTTTATATCTGCTGAGGTTTTGAGATATCCGTCTCTAAGATTTCCATCCTTAACCCAAAGACAATGGAAGAAAATTTTAATTATTTTGTGGTGTTTAAAGCACTGAAAAGAAACATTTGAAAACCTCAACAGCAACTTATCTCTCCAGACACCATGTCTTGGGTGCGTAGGACAGGATAACCTCCAGACCTTTCTTTCAACAGTTTTCACAGGAGCTACTTTCTGCCAAAGAAACAGCCCCAAAGAAAACTGCCAACAGTGAGGTCTGTGGATTGTCTTGAGTAACAATGTTTCTGCTGTTGAGTTTTGCAAATGTATTTTTCTTTGAGGAACACAAATGAAACTCCGTTGTATAAGGGTGGTGGAAGATGTAAATACCATGACATTTTGGCATATTAAATTGAAGCTATCTCCATTATAAACGCACCACTAGAGGTAAGTGACATTTCTTTATATACATGTTGTGTTTTCTTTTGTAATTTGGGTGATCTGACCCATTGAAATGTACGACTGAAGAATGAGGAGGATTTCACCATTGTGCTTCCTCACAAGGGGTCATTTACCTTTGTTGATGGCCTGCAGTACCAGGAGAAGGACTGGGACTACTGTGATGGATACGACAGGCGCTTCTACAGTGAGAGGTGCAACGGACTCAGACCTGCAGGTTGCAATTCATTTATTTCCTTGTGTATTCACTCATTTTTGTCAGTTGACAGTGGCTTCTTCACTAGCCCACTCTCAGACATCTCACATAAATTAACTTAAAAATAGAATAACAGTTACACACACCCAAAGCCATTAATATGATCAGCATATGTTCGACAGTGCAGAAAAAAAGAAAAAGAAAAAAGAAAATCAGCTTAGTGCGTTCATTGATTCACTTCTCTGTATTGCTTAAGTGTTTAAGTGTACATGTATGAGCAAATCACATGACACTTTAACTTGGGGGAAACATTAGAGGAAAGCCATCAGAAAGGGCTCAGATTTGAATACAACATCATAATAAAAAGGACTCGTGTTAGTATTTGTAAACCACCGTTTAATACAAAACAACTGTTTTGTTCATCTAGGAGACTCTCAGCTAACTGATCTGCATCCGCCACGCGTCATTCCTGATGGATGCTATGATTGTGGGGATGGTTTCTATGACCCCAATACCAGAGTCGTCTCTTCCCCCACTGGCAGATTCCTCAGGAATGCAGGTAAGACCGTAAATATATTTTCCCTGTTGTAGCCCTGTGACACCAAAGATGACTGGCCTACAAGAGATGTGTCTTCTGACATGTAGCCCCTCCCTTTGATTCATAATAACAATGCTTTGCCACTAAAAAATTGATACCTTCCAACTTGACTTTACTGTGAGGTGAACAAAAGTACCACAATCCAGATATGAAACATTTTGACAACATCAAATAATCAAAATTGTACCTCCATTTCTCACGGCCTACTTCGCTCTCGTTTACGCACCTTTTTTTCCCCATTAATTTGCGGCCAAATTGGCTCCATCTCAGTGTTGAGTAATATCCTGGCATCTTAGCCTTTTGTGCCAAAGAAAATGAGAAAGGTGAACGCCAAGAACAAACAGAAATTTCCATTTCAAATTAAGTATACACAGTTTTATGTCTAATAAAGCCCCTTGTCAGTGATAGATTACTTTAAATTAAATGTGTTAATATAGTAACTTAATAAAGAAGTGCCACTGATCAACACTCCAGTATATTTCCAGAGCCTGCATTAATGTTTACTATGCACCTATGGTCAAGCTAATGGTTTGTTTGAGGGCTTTGTCGGAGATGATCTCTTAAAGTGGCAAGTATCTAGGATAGAGTGGACAATGTAATGCATTGGGGTTGTTTGTTTGTTTGCACATCTCTTATCATCACATACCTGGAGAAAGTCCGCTTAGAGTAGACTCCTCGTGTAAATGCCACACTCATTGTTTGGTGTAGTTGAATTATCACCATGGTAAGTAATGCCCACTCAGCCCTAAACCTCAATAAGATTCAAGAGTTAAAAGCCACACAATCAGCCAAAAATAATTCTGAGGGAGCTATTGTTGCTGCCTTGTCAGACAAGATAGTAGCTCTGTGTAAAAGATGTCTACTTTTCAACAACTCTACCTTTCTAAGAACAGGCTACTCAACAGGCCTTGCTGAAAATACTTTGAAACATGCAACAGCTCTTGTATTGAATTTGTCTCAGGCAGAACCCTTTGTCTTTGCCCATTTTTTTTTTTTTAAATAACTGCATCTCTGAAAGCATATGGACATATGGGAAAGATTTGATAGCAATGAACCTATGGAGTGATGTTAAATGGATTATCCCTGGATTCTCTGATGGAAGATTATTGCTACAAGTCATCTGATAAGCACGCTTCCTTAGGCTATTGCAACTTTTTTTTTTCCCCTTTTCTTATTTGTCAAAAGTGGAAAATTCAAGACACATTTTTCCACTGAACGGGTGCCCGGTTGTGGAGCTCCTGATTTGAAGTGAATGTGATCTGTCAGGTGTCCAGATAGGAATTCCCAAATTCTGACATCCTCTGCTCGTCATGTCTCCTATAATTTTACACCAATGGACAATGTTGTGAATTAGGCAGAGGGTAATGAATGCGATTCTAAAAATACATCTTTTGGCTCACTAAAGTTTGGTCCAGTTTTATTGCTGTGTATCGGATGTGTTTGACATTACCGTTTTTTACTGACAGTGCCCAAACAGCTTTGATCACAGAGCCATGCATGGGGGTGTTGTACGAACGTGCAGGACCCTTTGCTTTTAATAATGCAGAAAGCATTCAAATCAGGCAATATTTTGGGGTTCTGTCATCTTTAAAGACATAGTGCGTCGATGTCTGGCTCCTCATCTGATGATTCTTACTGCTTTTGACCTAACAAATGCAGAAATGTGTCAAGATATGATTCCTGGCAGAAGTTAAGGTATGACTCACAAGCTCCTTAGGGTAAAAAAGTATTTTTGGGCAGACCATTTGTATTCAGATGAGCTACTTGCAACACAGATTAGTTTTACAAGCACACACATATCTCATTAACATATGTGGAGAGAGAGGAGAAGATCGACATCCTCGCCAGATGTGCATGTGTAAGAAGACAAAAAAATATGTTTCGGGATTTTTTCCATTATGCGGGTTGTTCATCATCAATACAGCTCTGGTACTGATCAGTGGAGTGACGGAGAGAAAAGGAGAACAAGAGGAAACATTTTTTTGGGAAGTTGGGATGAAAAAGAAGCGGAACTGAATACTCAACAATACTCTGACTCTCTGTTTTTAAATAAATATGGAGTCCAGCCGGAACTATTTAATTGATGCGTGCCTGTTCACGTGTAAGTGTGTGTGGGGATGTGTTGTGTATATGTGGCTTATGCCACATATCACATACGCAACTTATGTGTGCGCTCTCTCTTGTCTTAATGTGCAATTCTTGAGAAGAATGCTCCTGTATCCTGTATGGATTTATTTTGCAACCCTGGGAGGTAAAAGGCACATTTGTCAGAGTGGGTGTGAAGACAGAATTTATTGCCTCATGTCTTCCGCCCAGGATGAGGACTGCAGGGATGATGGGACACAGGGAAGACTCACCCTCTCAGAGGGGACGTTTGCTGCAGCAAGGAAAGAGGAAGGAGCTCCCCATGTCGCCATTACAACTGGTGGATGTAGGACAAGGAGGCCTCATATTTAGAGAAGTTACAAAGATGATGCGTATGGAGCTGGTTCAAACTGCAGAGGGTTCAAGTTTTACCCGTCTGTTGCTAACGCCGTTGCTAGGATATATCAGGCAAAACTTTACTCACGGGCCAAAACTGACCCATTGCAAAGTCCTGACCTCCTTAGTTACTGTTGCTAACTTAGACAAACAGCCCTCCCTGGCATAAAGCCAGGTAGCAAAACAATAGGATTTGTTCCTAATATTCCCCCAGAGGTTATTGATTATATTTGGATTTGAACCGATTTCTTGTCAACAAGGAGTGGCCTTGCCGACTGCATGTACGAGAATACTAGACCTGTATAGAAATGTGGCATGATGGAGGAAATGGAGGGTGGTGACAGTAAGTGATTAATAAATAGGTTCCTCCCATCACAGATGATGTCCATAGGGTTCAAATGCAAAATGTGACATCCCTGAAACACATCCATGCTGTACTGATCCTGTTTTTACGTTACCTTGAACAATTACTTCAAAAAGGCCCATTAATTGTAGGGTTGGTGGTGAAGGATACTCATGCGTCGTCACTGGGCGTTGGCCAAAATTACTCTACCAGAAAATGGTGCAGTTTTTCTAGCCAATAACTAACAAGTGCCCTCCATTAGTTACATGTTCCCACTGGGCTGACACAGGACTTTGCTTCCTTTCTTTTTGTTTGGGGTTGGAGTTAAATTTGTTTTCTGATTAAATCTAAGGAAAGATGTGCCATTCACTCACATAAACATGCTTTATTTCATATCTACAATTCCAAGTTGCATCTGGGTTTACAGCCTCTGCCTGGTTTGAATGATGGACTCGAAGAAAGTTGTCAGACAGGTCATTTTGGATACAAAGACACCTTCTGCACCACACAGAAGACAGAAAGAAAGGAATGTCTGAGTGAGTGTGTGTGTGACTTTGTGGTATGTAAGTGTGTGAGCTGGTGATGAGTGAATGCAGGTGGTGAAAGACGAACATTCGGGGATCACAGACTTTGTTTCTGGCTGACGTTCTTCCCAACCTTCTTCACGAGCGTCCAACCTCCACTGTACGACCACAGCAATTTATCATTCTGTATTACACTGCAGTTTTTCATCTCCTCAACTCATCTCTCCCTGGGGGGATGGGGAGTGTAAACCGGGGAATCTGAAAGGAGGCACAACACAACGTTTCAGTGCACTGCACAGTACTTGTTAAATAGCATATTAGTTGGCACGGAGGATGATCTGGCGAGCAAAAGGTCGAGGATTGAGATTTGTATTTTGATCAGATTAAGTTTTTCAGAATTTTTATTTTCATTTTTTTTTTGAGACGCAAGATCATTACAACAAACATGTGCTTCCACTTACTCCCACCTCAACGTGTCATAGTTAACCAGCCCAGCTTAAATAAAGCCAACAGATTTCAACACAATGAAACGATTACTGTTAAACCTGAAACACAAATCACATCATCAACAAACAACTCTTAAAGGCTATTTTTATCCGCTTTACCCCCAAAACTTCTCGACACATAATTGTACTTAATTTGTCGTAGCTGACGAAGATTGTTACTCAAGTTTGAAGGTAGAATATAAAACATAGATGTATAAAACTGCAATTAAAAAAAAGAATGAGAGGAAAGATACACAGGCCACATCTGCACAATCAAATCTCCACCGCCTACTGATTGAGCGTGTTCTGTTATTACAAACAAACACACACACACACACACACACACACACACACACAACTAACCGTGTGTGTGTTCTCTCTTGGCAACAGTCTGCGGTTGCAGCGGTGCAGGAGGCGGCAGCAGCTCCAGCAGGGGCCATGTGTTGCCATATTGTTTGTAGCACTTTCCTGTTTCTGGAATAACCGCTTCCCTTTGAAACCCCGCGCAGAAAGAGTTCCACTCAGAAAACATTCCACTGCCAAGGAAAACACCTCTGGTGACCAAACCACGGCCCCTCCCTTTGTCCCCGTCCAGTGGAGGTGTTTCACAGAAGATAAAATCTGCCGAGGCCCTGGGGAATGGAACATATCCTCACGCTGCCTTTCCTGAAACTCTCATTTTTCAACTTAGAAACCTCCCAAAAAAAAAAATTAAAAATCACCATGAAACAGGATTCACATGTTAATCCTGTGAGCTGTGACTGATGGATTAATATTCTTGAAGATCAGTATCTCGCTTTCAAAGCTAGAAACTGGGAAACCGCCGCTGTTTTCTGTGATGTCATTAAGACAAAAAAGCCACGGCTAGTCCGGTCGCTCTGAATTGAAGACAGATATATTTGAATGTTTATTTGAGCTTTCACATTCAGATACGTTTGATTTCACTGTGGTGCCTGAACGTGGAAACCACATAATGTGCTTATAGCACATATAACTCTATGTCACTGTCGGTGAACCAGGTTCAGAGTTTGACAGTGTCAGAGCTCTCCTTCTTTCTGTGGATACTAATACTATATATCCAGCCGAATGCAATCATGCCCTATGCAAATCACTAAGGTACAAGGAAGCAGATCTCTTCTTTAAGTGTGTCTGTCTGTATGTATGTGTGTGCGAGTGTGTTAATTTGCAGCCATTAGGCTGGAAGGAAACACTTTTCCCTCTGAGTGTATTTTAAGGATTAAGATAAACAGACGTTAACAAGGTGCCATTATCGCTTCCACACTCTCTCTCCTGTGTACGTTGCAAAAAGGTCGTCCACGCAGGTTGCTACAGTCGAGATGGATATCAACCAGAAGACGGTTTCCAAAACAAGTGTGTGTAGCGCGCTGCACTCCATTGAAGATGGGGTTCATAGTTTCTCTGAAATTTGCCCTACAAATGTGACGGCATCATTACTTGAGAGAACCATATTATTATGACTTGATGTTTTTTTGGTTTAGATTTTATTTATGTTTTTATCAGTCTAACTGCAATATCCCTATCACAGAAAAGAAACGATGAGAAGAGTCTTTAGACAGGTCTATAAATTAAATGTATTGACTTGCAAAAACTGGTAAATCAAAAAAATGCCCTGCTGTCCTCAGATTGCAGGAAATTACCTAAAAAACACCAGCCACCTGTGCCCTCAAATAACCCAAGGTACCAATTACACATGACATAAATCCTGAGATAAACGCTGCTATACTCAAGAGGCCAGAATTACGGCAAATATGAAAATGTCCCAATCTAATTATCATTAGGGCAGGTTGTGGTTTGTGGCTAATTGAGGTCAGTCTAAACGTAACGATGTATAGGCGGCAATAATTACCTTCTCAGCCAACAAACGCGTCACAAAGACCGTTTGCGCGCGCGCGCAGCTGTCCGCGTGTCCGGTGTACGTTCAATTGACCTCGCGATCAGAACAGGTAGAAAGGAGAGACGGGCCCGGAGAAAGAGAGGAGGGGGGGTGTTTTATACTTGAAGTGGCTGTTGGTGTTGACGCCGGGCAATTACGCACAATCAGACCCGAGAGCTGCAGACCTGCTCCCCCACGCACAATGGAGCCCCGCGCGCAGTGGAACCTGGGGGTGAGGCCCGCGCGCCGCTCAAGTGCGTGCAGCTGCGAGCGCTCCAGAGAAAGCTCACCCCCCCACCCACACACACACACACACACACCCCCACACCCCCTCCTGCAATTAGCTACTCATTTCAGTTTTAACAATGAAAAACTGGTTTATTATCAGCTCCTCTGGCAGTCGTTTCGGTTTAAAAAAAATTGGCGTCCACTTTTTGGGGGTTATTATTTATTGGTGTCTGAAGTGGCTCCGAGAAGTTATTTTCTCGTAATTGTGCAGGCTTATCTTGATTTGACACATTTGCCCGAGACTTGAATGGCACTTCACTGTTGCAGCCTCACACACAAAATGACCTGTGGTGAAATTATGCAGGCTACTGGCTATTGGAGTTTTTCAATTAAACGCTTTACCTTTACACTTCAATCTGTGGTTTGTATTGTTATTCTCATTTAATCATGGGTCAAACGTTTTAGATGTACACACACACACACACACATATATATATACAAAAGTATCGTACTTTGTTTCCATTACTATTAACACACACAGTAATTGAAATTGAAATATTTCCAACAGATGACTCCGAACATGAGTGGATTGTGCGGACCTGTCGGAAAGCTTGAGATGTAAGCGCTGATTGTGAAGAGTCTGTTGCAACTGGACCGGAAGAGACCAGCAATATCAACTGAGGGGTGACATATAATTAATAAAAAACAAAAGGCTAGGTTTATACTGTATTATTTTATGTTGTGATTATTTACCTTCTTTCAAAAATCCTCCTTGTATATATTAGGAGTTGTGCCTGTCAGTGCATTCATCTTCATTACTGTGTGTGTGTGTGAGAGTTTTAGACTGGTTTCAAAAAGAGTATGTACTTGCAACATATGCCTTAATAAACTGATCATTTTAAATGTACTATATGTTTTTTTGAGTTAAGTTCATCTGATGTCATCACTAGTCAAAAAAAAGGTTGATTCTTTTTGGTTATATCTATGCACATTCAACTCCTGACAATAGGTGTTCCTGCATGAAAATATATAAATAATATACAAAAATATTATAATACAGGTATGTTAGTCTATGTGTCAGTATATGAGATTATATACATTTAGGCTTCATGCCGCAGTAGGTCATCAATAGTCATCAAAAGTCAATGTCACATTTTGATACTAAATGTAATGTTTGAGATTAGCATGTGACCATTGTCTCCCAAACAACATATTAAAAATGATACTTGTTGGCAATGAGCAGGAAACGTTAACAGGCCACAGTTCTGCAGTGTCATGGTCATGTACTTTTAACCACCATCAACTGTCTGTAGCAGAGGATATAAATATAATGAATAAGACGTCAAGTATTTTAAAAGCAGCAGTTATTTTCACAAACATAATCTTTCCCATGACGCAAACTTCTGCTTCATAGCAAAGACACTATCACAAAACTCACAATCTCTCTCTTTTTCACACACACACACACACACACACACACACACACACGCACGCACGCACGCACGCGCGCGGACTAGGATGAACATATATATCCACAAAAATAGAAGGAAACACATGCACCCACAACCAAAAACATCATGCATAATTACAGAAGACATGGAAAATACAATGACTTCATATTTATTTATTTAATTTGTCATTTGAAAAATCCTATCCAGTTGTGCCTAATTTAATCTTGGTGCCAAATTTCCTTTGCTTTGTGCCGCACATTTGGGAAAATTAAAAAAAATATATTTATCTTCACAAATGATTCAAAACCACAAAAATATCACATTCTATTTTATTGCATTTTAGTACACAAAACACTTATGATGCACAGTCTATCAAATAAACTTTTTTGTTGAATTTCATTTCATGTTTTTTAACAAAACAAAACAATTTCAGAGGGAAAAAAGTGCTTTACAGGGATTTACCATCTCAATAAATACAAAGACATTGAGGTCTTGTTGGATCCTGTTCTTCACACAATGGCCATGGCACTAAAATACAGATGCACACTCTCTACCCCTGCCAATACACACACGCACACACACACACACACACGCACACACATACACACACGCACACACGCACACGCATACGCACATGCACACACGCACGCACGCACACAGACACACGTCTTACTATGTACAACCCCAGTCTGTTTCATATTGTCCATATTGTACCATGACACCAACACTCCATTTCCCTCTTTGTGCGAGAGACACACACACACACACACACAGGGTGAACAAGCAACATTAGAAATGATAAATTAGTGACAATACAATTGTTTGGAAATATGAAAATATGTAACTAGTAACAGATTTTGTAGTTTGACTTGTATGCTCATCTCAGACTTCTCTTTGTTTCTCTGTCATGTAACATTATTGGCCTGAAATATGTTTGCTTCTAATGTTATAGCCATAATTTAATAACACACAATTCCAGACATTGTGCATTGTGGTTTTCCTTTGTGATTAACAGTCAATATGCTGATTTTCTACCAATGGTAAATTTAAAATTCTCGTAATTTGTTCAACACAATATAATTAAAAAACACTCAAATCTTTGTTTAAAGACAAATTACAGGCTGAAATTTGAATAAGCTGATTCAGTGCTGTAAAGTAGTAACAATTGAAACGATAAGGCACACAATGTTTCATTCTTTAACAAAAATCTAGTTCTACACTGCATTTCAGTGAAAATTTACCAAAATTGTAACGAGGAAGTTTTTGTTTTTTTGAGATGTCATACAGTCGCTTTGTCAATCCGAAAGAAAATATTTCAACAGTCAACTTATTTCATTTACATATATGTTTCCTTCATGGTTGCTGAGAGAGAAGAGTGAGGAGTCTTACCTCTAGTGTGGTCTACTGCGTGTGACGGGCCCTTGGGCCAATATGACAGTCCCCCTTTAAGTTTTCACCTCTTTGTTTATCTTCAGTATTCTGACATCACTCAAGAGGCTTCCCTCCTGCTTCCTTGATCAGTTGCATCCCTTTGAAACTTCCTCCATCAAGTTGAGGATGGATTGGTGGAGTGGAGGATGCTGTACATATGAAGCAAAATGGGTCCTTTACGTGGTGTAAAATACAGTCAGTCATCAGTGGCTGCAGGTGGGATATTCCTGTCCTCAGGAAGAAAAATAACATAATGACGGATGTATCTTAGTTTTTCCTCGTTCTTCCATTCCTCTTTCCTGGGCAGGGCTCCTGTAAGATGTGTCTTTTCTCCAAAATGACTCCTGCATGACCTGCGGGTCAGGTTCGCAGACTTCAGTGATGGAGATCAAGGGTGAGGATCCGGAGGTTTGGGGGTCACAAGGGTCGTAGTGGTGGAGCGCTAGCGGCTGAGGGGGAGCTGGGGCAGCGACATGGCCTGGTGAGGGAGATTCTGAGAGGTCAGCATGGAGAAGGGATGACCTGGAAAGCACACAAAAAAACAAAACAGAAAAATAATTTTTAAATAGTGAAATAAAGAATATACCGCTTCAAAAGTACCTACAAGTACTAACAAAAGCTAGAAGGTTTGTTTGACTACATACTGCACTGAGTACAACTCACTGTCGATATACCCGTGAAGGGCCACCATGCGCGCTCGCTCAGGACTTCCAAAGGGGGAGTAATGCAGCTCATCGGGCATGGACGAGGGTATCCTGGACTGGAGATGACCTGGGGGAGCCCCACTGTGCTGGGGCGTGTGCTTTTTGTGTCTTGCTCTGCAGTTTTGAAACCACACCTATGAAGACGCAATGTAACCAGACATCATGTAGCTATATTCTTAAAAACAAATATGTTGAAAGTACAATTTTAAGAATCATAAATGATAGACAAAACATTGAGAATATATTATTTATTATGAATTCATTAACATTTTACTGTCATCTATTAGCAGTAAACATAATACCTTTCCTTATTTTATTTATTGTATGGATGGAGCAAGTCCTAAGTGTTTGTATGTTGCTGAATTATGCTATTTCAATACACACAGCAACAACCGTGCCATATTATAAGTAAATGAATTAGTAACAGGAGAAAGTGGATGTCTCTGTACCGACCTGTATAACTCTTCTGCTGAGGCCTGTCATGTCGGCTAGTTTCTGTAGCGTCTGGGCATCTGGATTGTTATCTTGGGCAAACTGAGCTTGCATGATCTGCATATAGAGGCAACACATTAGCATGAAATCAAACGCTGCTGAAAGTTGATGATTACAGAGAGCATTACACATTGGATTTAGGGTGAATGTGTATTTGAGACATTTACAAAATAAGCTTCAAATTGTATTAAAAACACACAGATTTTAGGTTGAGATCGGTGTAATGTGTGTGTCTGACCTGTAGCTGTTCTGCAGTGAAGGACGTCCGTGCCCTTTTGGACGGTTTGGGCTGACTGTCTTGTTCTGTTGGAACTGCTCCTTCTAATGTGATACCATTGCCTGAAAAAACACAACAGCAGACATGTGAGACGACAGCCAAATTTTATATGTTTAATAAGAACTTGGAATGACTAAGATAGTCCCAGGAGATGTATTTGAACCACAAGTGTTGGACACCATATCCTAAACGGACCTCTTGAGCTCTTGTAACATGACCACTGAGAAATCAAAGGGAAGCAGGCCAGACATATTAAATGATCAATGATATAAGAAATAGGAGATTGTACATATTTCATATTTATGCAGTCTTCATTTGGCTTACAAATTCAGATAACCTCTATTTGGGAGGACTCTTGAGCAAACATCTGGACAGCCACAGAGAAACCATTTGCCAGATCCGCTACTCACCACTCTCAGCCGCTCGTTTGAGGTTCTCCACCATGGTGTCGTAGTGGATCCTACACAGGACCTTCTCCTCCACCAGGCCAAACTCCTCTCCCGTGGACAACTGCCTCTTACACGAGTAGCATGCAAAACATGCCAAGTGGTATGCGTTTCCCCTTGCGCGGCGCACCCAGTCGCTGGCGAATATCTGCCGCCCACAGCGGGCACACTTAGTACCAAACCTACTGCGAGGGAGAGAAAAAGAGAACAGAGGCAGAGGAGGAGAAACAGAATGAGGAATTAGTGGTTCATTGATTGGGTAAAAGCAACATTTCGGTAGAGAAAATTTCTTTTAAATCTAATCTTAAGGCCTTTCCAAGATCGTACACACATTAAACATAATGAAATAAACATGCAAAGAAGTCCTTTTCTTTGTGATTATTTTAAGAGAGCTGAAATTGAAAATATGTGTTTTTATACTTGAAGTTTTGGCAGAGCTCAAGGGGTTTAAGGAAGAAACTTTGGAGGAGGATGTGGCCTTCAGAAAAGACTCCTTACTGTGGCTGCAAGCTGAGCCTTGAATGCAAACAAACCAACACCTGCAATTTCCTGTATGATGCATGAAGGCCCTGACATGTACACATGCGCACACACACACCGGGGAACATAGCAACACACATGTAAACCACGGTTGTTTTACACACAGTGGAAGATGAAGAGAGACTTGGATGACATCACTCTAGATCGCCCCGCTGTAACTGATAGCAACAGTGAGGTCAGACATATAAACCTAAACCACCTGACTTACTGTTCTGAATGGGTGGGTGGATGAAAGCTAAATGGACCGAAAGTTATGGAAAGAGAGAGGCTATATGCAGGGAACGGGCTAGCCAGCAAATGATTTAAGATGATTCCTAAATTAGCTGAAGACAAGATATGAATGTCTAAAATAAGTATTTGAATATGTATACATGTGGAAAGAATGAGACTAATACCAATGTGAAAAAAGATCAGGACAAAGCCAAGATAAACACTGCCATAGATTTAAATACCCCAACATTCATAATCTTTCCAGAGATAAGTGTGCATTAGTCCCTCTCACAATTTATTTTGACTTCGTTACCCTGTCTGTGGCACTCAGCCTCATTCCCATTTAATCCCACTGAAGATATACATCTTTTTAAATGGGTCACAAAGATATAGTTGTTGTTTTTTTAAAGGCTAAATAGTTCCCTAAAACCACTGGGCACTGTATTTTTTTAGAGAACATTTCCCAAACGATAGTAAACAATGCATTTGATGGGGACTATTTTCAGGTGCGGATTAAAACACATTTAGTGTTTTAGTGAGTATTCACAGCAGCAGGACTGTGTAGAAGTGACTTTAAATAAACTGCGGTGCCCATGTTCATTGTTTCATGTGACCCATTAATGTCTTTATAGTAGTTTTAGTATAACAATGTAGGTCTGTGGCAAAGAGGATCAGGCTTTGGCTACACAGTTACTTTGGGTCTTTTAATGGGATTTGTTGAAAATACCAACAATATATCACTTCTCCTTTAAATGAGATTGGGTTCACTGAGCAGCTGGCACTGAGGAGTTTCCAAAAAACTCCACTTTGATACAACTGAAATATTATATACATTTCCTGTTTTACACCACAATCAAAAGACATTAACCCCCTCATTTAAAAACACATTGTTGGGTTTAATGGGTATAAAACGCTTTACATTTGAGATGTCATGGTTAGGTTAAGAGCCATTGTTGGGGTCAGCAGCTGCCAATTCTGGTGAAGGAGGCAGGATTTGTAAGCAGCCTGCGAGAAAGCGCCGCCGCAGGGGTAAAACTGGGGGCAAGAAGCACAACGGCGAACTGGTTTCTGCTCAAATTAGGAACATTTCCATTTTGCTGGGATTGTCTTGTAAAACAGGCACTGACACAGATATTAGGAGCTGATGGCTGACTCAACATTCTCACGTTCCTGCGACATGTTTCCTCTTTACGCTGCCTAAAGAGCAGCGGTAAAAAGCACAGCATCCCAAACATGAGCCAAATTCAAAGAGCTGTCAATAGTTGAAAGGTACGACGGAGGCAAGGACTGGTGAGGGCATGATGAAAAGAATAGACATGGAGAGAGGAAGTAAGTGGCTGAGGGAAATAGCAAAGTAGACGGCGTCGATGGCAGAGAGAGAGAGAGAGAGAGCAGGGGGACGGAGAGCACGAGGGTTGCCAAGTGAGTGGGTTTGGCAGTGTATCAGTGCACTCAAGTCCACTCTATCTGGGATGAAAGCATACTATAGCCCTGACATCCCACAAACTCGTACCCTTGCTCATGTATATGAGCTTCTTGGCCAGAAGTTACATTTTTCTGCTTGTATTATGGTGGAGAATATTTATAGGTAATCATTAAATGCCTACCGTTTGAGGATCCACCTCCTATCTGGCTCTTTCTGCATCTGTTTGGCTTCCTAGTTGTTATTATCACTGTCAGTTAACGCAACGATGTCCAAATACAAAAAAAAGAAAAATTGCATCTACAGCACCAGGCCTGGCGTTCCTCATAACAAACAAATTCAGTTCCGCACTAGAGCCGTGAGACCACGAGTCTTTGAGGCGACCTTGAAATAAAATTAGCTGGCGTAGCACTTAAAGAGCGCTTAAGTTGTCACAGATATGTGCAACTTAACCAAAAAACCTCTTACAACCCAATAAAGCCATTCCGGAGACAAATCAACTCCATGGCTTACTGTACTGTGTGTGTGTGTGTGTGTGTATGTATGTATGTGTGTGTGTGTATGTGTGTATCACTTCAGATTGTTATGGAGAATTCCAAGCTGTTTCTACAGTAAAAGAGGAAAACATTGTGGAACATTGCGGTTAATATGGCATGACAGCTTGTCAGTTTCATGCTCCGAGACAGAACCCAGAAAAGCTGCAAATCATCCCATGTTTTAACCCCCTCCTCCTCCTCCTCCTCCTCCTCCTCCATCTTCATCTCCTCGGACCCCTCCCTCCCTCTACTCTGTCTTTTTTTTTTTTTTATCTCGTTTTGTCTTTGTACCAAAAACCTGGTGTTTATTTTGGAGCGATGTCAATCCTCATGGCCCCCCTGCATTACTCACAAAAGGGAAAACCCTACACCGCATAACTCCCGTTACCCTCAGACCTCTCTTATTTGCTCCCCTTCTTTCGTCTAATCTTTACTTCTTTTTTTTTTTTTTTTTTACAGTAATTCACCTGCTGCTGAAAGAGTGGCTTGAGGAGGTACACGTTTTTTGGATTATTTCTGATGTGCTATGAGAAGACTATAATCTCTATTAGATTTGTCCGGAGAGAGTTATTGCGGTTTTAGGACGAGAGGTTCCTGTTCGGCCTTCAGGGAATCTAAGATGGGGAAGTGATCTAAATACTTTACAGAAAACATCTTTTAACAGATTTAAAATAGTATCAAGCTTATTAACCATATTAACCCTGCACAAGAGAAACCTTGACATTTCATTCTCTGTTCTTTGAGGCTGTAGTAACTGTGAACAAAGGCAGTTTTCTTTGTAAACTGCTTTACAAAAGAAATATTATATTTCATTGCTTTGACTGTTTATTTAAATGTGAAGCATTGTGTGACAGATGTCTTATTGTAATTTCAATTAATTCAGTTTTTAATAAAAACTAAAATCACCCGCTATCGGTTACCCGTCTTTGTTGCTATGGAGACCTAATCAGCTAACCAGAGTGGGTTGATGAATAATTATTATTACAACGTGTGCACACACACACACACACACACACACACACACACACACACACACACACACACACACACACACACACACACACACACACACATAAAGAGACACGTACACATGCATACATGCACACATCTCACCCACAAAGTTCCCTACATACATGGACTCTGGTTACACTGTCAGTATCCCAGGGTGCCCCTGATTAGTGCAGCAATGCAACTTCCTGTGTGGCCTGCAGCTCACGGACGAGGATGATGTTTCTACGGAGGGAGGCAAGGGGGGTCAGGGGAGGAGGCTGATAAAGAAATGGTTTGCGTGTGTGTGTGTGTGTGTGTGTGTGTGTGTGTGTGTGTGTGTGTGAGCAAGCCCCTGAGGCCTGACATGGGTTTGAGAGGCACAGCATGGGCTCTGTCCTGCGCCCCCTATCCCGACATACACACACCACCTTCCTCCCTCCTCCCCATACACACACACACACACACACACACACACATACATACACACACACATACACATATATGGAGGGAAACCCACTCTGATTTCCTGCTATTACGCCCCATTAAAGCAGCTGTCAGTCCAAAGCCAGATGAGAGGCTGACACAGATGAGGAAATATCTCCAGAGGTTTGAACTCAGCCCAGAGGATCTGGACTCGCTGTGGTGTTTAGCCTAGTATAAATCTGGCCTAAACCCAGATTACAGTTTATATTTACAGTGGTAACCATTGTAGGCATTCAGGCCCCAGTCATGCAGCAGAGCTTCACTGTTGCTGCAAGATTTTCTAAATAATTTCTTGTTTTCCAGTGTGACCAAGGAAAGTTAATCTATACCTACAAATATTATTATGTAAATGAGGATTGTTCTCCAGAGATTGTAACCATATTGAGTAGAAGATTTGCAAAATGTGTAACAGTTTGACCTTTGGTATATTTAGACTATTGAATCAAATGTATTATGACTTTGCTTGACATTGTTATCTTTACAGTCTCTCATCACATAGTTATCACTGATAGGAATGAAACTGTATTGAATGCTGTGTTTTTTGTCTTTAAATCGGGTTCATGATCCAAACTTTCAAAACGGTGGTTGGAAATCTTTATGTTTGAAATGTCTACAGTAGGCTATGCATAAGAACCTGTAGTTTGTACCATTTATCAAAATAAACAAATAAATGTCTATACTGCCTTACAAATGCAGAGAGCAGTAACTACACAAACCAGGAAGTTAAAATAAAAACAAGTATTTGAAGTTCCAAGGCGATTTTGTCAAGCGAAAAACCTTAATTTACACCCACAGTGTCCACAAACAAATTATGTTCTCAGTTTTCGTGTCTATTTGAACAAAATAATCTTAACTTTATGTGATTTAAATGTAGTTCAACTGCACCAAATCAATTTCACTGGAGCCACAGGCTCAGATCAGGGGCAGATGTGATTGTGTTTAAGAGCTACACAGCAAATTGTGTTGGACAATGTGTGCAATGACAATAAAGACATTGTGTTTGCTTCTATTTCAATTATTATCAAGATGCAAAACAGACCAATGACTTGAGTGATAGTGGGAAACTCAACGTGGACAGCTTTACAGCTCATGTGGGCTACTGCTGCACACTGGTTGACAGAAAACTGTTGCATGAATGTATGTAATCTGTGGTGTGCCTTTACATGTGATATACAGTAATGCAATGGCCAAACTTCTAATCCTCGTCCTGTTGGCTCGACAACTAGTGTGGACACATGTATTCGCCTCTATCTTAAGGCATGCTTTTTAATCACAATAACTGTATTTCATATAATTACAGTGTAGGACACCTGCACCACTCATGACTATTTTCTAATGCTCTGACATATTTTAAATCCTCTCTGCGAGTTTAATACCGGCTCAGAGTCCAGTGAGCAGCGTCGAGGGCGAGAGGGCTTAATGGTGAAGGAGCATTTAAATGGGGACGGGTCAGGTAAAATATTATTAGGATGTGGCAGAGCAAACACAAAAATCTCCATTTTGTGAAAGAAATTAGCAAAATGATTGGCAGCTGCTGGACATATATAAATAAACAGAGATCTCGGTGTGTGTGCGTGTGTGTGTGTGCATGTGTGTGTGTGTGTGTGGGTGTGTCAACGTGTAAATGTGTGTCAGCGTGTGCACGTTTTTCAGAGTTGTAAATGGAGGCAATGTGTACAGTGCATTCTTGCGAATATGTAAATGGTTCATAATCATGTTTTCATATTTAGGCGCGTGTCCGTGTGTTCACATATCTGTTTTTATCTCTGTGTGTGTGTGTGTGTGTGTGTGTGTGTGTCTGTGTGTGTGTGTGTGTGTGTGTGTGTTTTTAGTTTGGATAGAAGAACATTCAGGACAGAAACATGCTGACCAGGCACTCGGGGCAGTCTAATTGCTGGTCTGGAGGCCTGAGGGTCTGGGCTGGAGAACGACTAATTGCTGGTGATTATAAACCTCAGAGCAGTGGCTTGGTGTCAGGTTTCGATCAGACAAAAACACCAAAGCTCACACACAGCTCCAAGCAGTCACACATGTGCACACACAAACTGATGTGCACAGTGCATGTGTGTCCATACTATATATCCACCAGCTTCAGGCAACAGCACAGAATTTTACTATATGCTGTTGCTAGTGTGAACCCCATTTCACCTCAGATACCACACACACACACACACACACACACACACGCACACACACAAAGATTCACGCAAGCACACATATAGAATCCACACACACTCGGTCAAAGTAGTGAATTAAACAAATACAAATATATGTATTGAATGAAAGCAACTGATGGTAAATTCATCCTTGAATTAAATTATAAACTATAGTCTCTCTCTCTCTCTCTCTCTCTCTCTCTCTCTCTCTCTCTCTCTCTCTCTCTCTCTCTCTCTCTCTCAGAGCATACTGAATTTTACCCCAAGTGTGTGTGTGCCTGTGTCTCTGTATGTTTTAGTACCTCTATTTGTTTATTTACTGTACCGCCATTCCATCTTGCATGAAAATAAAAATAAATGTCATGGAAAATCTATACAACAGACAATGATATGAGTATGACACAGCTCTGTAAAATAGTATTATTTATTGTACTTGAGTCTGAAGACAGAATGAATTCTTATTATTTGTATTACTATTAGTAGTAGTATTGTTGTTGTTGTTTATTAAAAGTTTGCTTTGTTTGGTTCTCTGAAAACACGGATGTGACATGTATTATGATCATAAGGACAAATTCTTTCATGTCCACAATTTATGGGCGATGAGGTGCCCTATCGATGTACAGTAGAAGTAAATTAGAATAGAATTTAGTCTTTTTCCCTCTCTGTTTTATGAGTTTGTGTCGCACTGTTTTGTTTGCCTATAGGGGCCGACTAAGCTCAGATAGCTGCACGGTCAAACGGGCATTTCCGGTGATTTCCGTGTGTTTTACGTGTCCCTCTCGAAGTGATAAAACAGCCACCGCGCGCTCCGTGGCACGTGGTGCGTTAACGACGTGTTGATAAGTCAAAGACTGCGATCGCTGCTGTGGTCAAAAACATCCTCCCCCAAAAACACAGCCTACAACACACAAAAACGTCCTTCGGCCTGCTCCATTCAGGCTACGTCTTTAAGATAAAGCACATATTTTTCCAAAGGTTTATTCTGCGAGGCTTATGTATGCATTTTTCTTTTTGTAGCTGCTGGAAATGTTATGTTTTGGATAGCCATAATAAATTGCGGATCGTTCAACTCGACTATTATTTTGTTACAGACGTTTGAGACGTTTTTTAAAAAAAAAAAAAAAAAAAAAGGTCTTTCAAGAACACACAAGGCAACCCGCATCCATCTCAAAGGAAGAGAGAGGGAGGGAGAGAGAGAGAGAGAGAGAGAGAGAGAGAGAGAGAGAGAGAGAGAGCAGTGTTGTCAGAAGGAGATGTGGTATTTTGAAAACACGGTCATAAACTTACCCTACCTGAAATAATCCATTTTACAGAAGATCTCTTTGTTTTTGATGTAGCAGCTGCTGTGCTGACGTAGCGACGTCCTGCAGACAGAACACTCCAGACAGCGCACGTGCCAGATCAGGTTGTTCACCTGTAAAAAGAGACAACAGTCATGTCAAGCTGATGATAGATCGCTGCATTAATGCCTCTGTGGTGCTGAGTATCATACATGACAACATGTATTTCCATCAACATTAATTAATTAGGCCTATGCCCAATCAAGCAATTGACGTAATACGTCAAGATATTCTTACATAAAAAGAATATCACCTAATTATTTATATGCAAGTTGCATATTTTACAGTGATGCTCAGTAAGGAGTTTATAGTGGCGTGTTATCATTTATAATTTTAATACTCAATTTTTAGGGAGTTTTAGTGAGTCTGTGGTGCCAAACTGATTTTGTAATACTAAGACCTTGGGGTTTTGCTTAGAAATTAAATAATGACTGTAGTTCGTTTTTCTGAAGTAATATTTGCTGCTGAAATACATGCATTCTTAATATTGAGAAATATCAAACGCAAAGCATCCTGCTTAGGCCTTAGCTAACATTTTCTGGCACTGAGGGTAATATGTTTGTTCAACAGCAATTATGATATAAATTTATCAAAATGAAAAAAGTAAATGAATATTAATTGTAAAAGGTGCTGAAAACAAGTGACTAATTTGTAATGGCAATTGAAAACGCATTTGAGTCATTTTAAAGGTTTACAGATAGCAAAGCCATTTCGCTGCCTGAACAAAAATAAAAATATTCAAAATATTATTATTCAAAATTAGCCCAATTATTTTGTCGAGACATGTCATGATCGCTTCCCTGTATAGCCGAAAATAAGCTGTCAGAGAATTTTGAATCTAAATGCAATCATGTTCATTTTAGATTTTTTTTTTTTATTATGGTGATTTTATCTAACAAGGTATAATTTATCATAACCATTTTAGGACTTTTTAAATCAATAAAAAACTACTTAATAGCCTACACACATTTATTTACAGCATCGGCCAGTGTGAAATATGCAACTGGAACAAAGAAACATAAGCACGAGATTTCACACAAGAAAAGAAGGGCAAATTAAAAGATTAAAATAAAAAACAAAACAGGACTACCAATAATATAAACCAAATAAAATGCTGCATAAAATAGTTTTTAATGTATAACATGAGTTCATACATTAGCAATTAGGCTATATGTATTTATTTACAGTTAATAATACTAGTTTTTTTTCTGAAAAAAAAAGTGTCTTTTTGAATAACGTTTGAAACTAGTATTGGAGATGATATCCTAATAGAACGAGACTTCGACACAAAAACAAAAGTCGATTCACACTTCCTGACAAACACACTCACACACAATTGCGCGCGAGGGAGGTCTGTTTTGGTTATGAGCAAGCGGGCGCACGCGACAAGACAGGGCGTATTGACAGTGAAGCTGTAAAAGAGAAAGAAAATCAAAACATCCCTGTTGTACCTGCGCTTCATCTCGATGACTAACACGTGACGGTGCAGATAACGGGGCATCCATTTAGAGACAGGTTTTGTATCAAGCTAAAGGGTTTCTGTATTTTGTACGTTTATTTTACAACTAAGAAATCATTATAAAACGATTTATGACTAGGTATTTCTGTTTCACAGGTTTGGTCGATATCTATAGTTGTGGGTGATGTTTCTGTCTTATTCTTGTTATTTATTTGTGCCTGGGCTGTTTTAAGTGCAAATTCTGAAAACAAAAATGACCCCTAAAGTTGTCCAGGCCTTCTGTTCACTTCCAGTGCATCAGCGTAACACAGCAGGCCTGTCCAAAACCAAAACAGGACCCGAGTCAACATGGCACCCTCTCAGTCGCTCCTGCGCGACAAGTCATTTGCTGTTAACGTGAATGCCAGCGAGGGGGGGAAAAAAAAAAAAGAGAAGGCTAAACAAATAAACAAGACACCCAAGAAAAAAAATAGTCCCTGCTCCGACCAGACGGGCGTGTTTCAGCCTGTTTCACGGTTTCACAGTCGGCTTCTCACCTTCAGCAAGTATCTGTCCACGATCTCCTGACCGCAGCTGGCGCACACGTTCTTGCCGGTGGACGGCACCGAGCTGATGGTCGAGGACGGCGAGCACGCGGAGGGGGTGGACGGAGTGCTGGGGGACGAGCGAGTGTCCTCCACCTCCATGTTGGACCGCTGGGATTCTCCGTCCGAGTGAGACTGCAAGAGGGGCATCAGCACAGCTCAGTAACACACAGAATAATCCCCACAGTGCCAGATGCATGATGTACGATCTCTATATCAATGCGCGCACACACATATATATATATATATATATATATATATATATATATATATATATATAAACAGCCCATGCAGATGCAATAGGCGCAGCAAATGATTCAGACATTAAAGCAGGACACGTTAAAGCTCTCACCATTGGCGCGTGTTTAGAGTCCACACTGCAGCGCGAGGCTCCCGGTGCACTCTGATGCTCGGTGGAGATCACCTACAAGACAACGTTCAGTAAACGGCAAGTCTTCATCACTTTCCCCGTCTCATCCTCAGCTGAGAAATCCTCGGGAGACATTTGCGCACAGCTCTTCAGGGCTACTCCTATATAAAGTGGTTAAAACCGCTATAAAAGGGCCCCCGCAACAAAAGGATGCACGTTTTAATGAAGCTATTTGAATTTGGATTGATTTTTCCCTGCCCTTAACCCGCGCCTCTCGGAATAATAGTATTTTCTTCGCAATCCAGGACACGAGAGTGGAGGGGGGGAAAAAACTACCTGTAATTACAAATAGCTTGAACCGCTGTATGGATAAGAGGGACCCGGAGTGTCAATTTCAACTGTCAATCAGAGAAAGGCAACGGGTCACCCAAAGAATTGCAAATTTGATTTTTAATGGCTGTAATTAAAATCTAATTCTTCTCGGGCGAACTGGCAGCGCTCGAGAGGCTCGCGGACCGCAAATCACGCTATTCATAACAGAGAGGCGCGTGCCTCTTCACAGCGGCTGGCGCGTGCAGCTGATCTCAGTACACAAGCCGTGATTCTTGTGACATCACAGGGAGACAAAACAAAACGCACACAGGCTGCAAATAAACTGCACTTTTTTTTCTCTTTTTTTTTTTTTTTTGCGACAGCAGATCGATCCACTGAGCGCTCACGAAGGAAGAGACACAGTTTGGTAAATCAAAAATAATTTCACATTGAGGCTACGTATTGCATCGTTATACTACAGATCGCTTGCTGTACGTCATCACACATTAAACTAATACTCCGTCTAAACCAAAAACAGTGAAGGCCCACACGGTGCATAAGTGGGGGTACGTCTCCAATTTGAACCTTTTACGCACAAAGTTGAAGCTCAGCCGTTTCCAAAGTGTTAGTACCTTCTTCGTGGGAATTCCTTCGGACAGAATATTATTTCCCTCTGAAAGAGGGGACAAAACTTCATTTTTCCAGTACATGAACCCCTGGAGTCTCACAGCGTTCAGGGTCTCCAAACTCGGTGCGTAGAATCAGAAGACTCGGCGATGGGCGTCAAAACTTGTACCATCCGTACCATGCATGGATTTCGAGTGTAACTGGCGCACAGCTTTGCTTTTAACGCAAAATGCTCTCCCTCTCTCTTTCTCTCTTTCTCTTTCAAAACGCTGTGCGCGACGATCTGACTGCTACTGACACAAACTACAGACGTTTTGAAGCTCTGGGCAGAGGCGAGGAGTTGCTTGCTGCTCCTCGGAGAGCCTTATTTAGAACAGAAAGAGTTCTTCCTTTCCTCGTTTCCCCCCCCCCCTCTCCTTCGACTTTTGGGGAAGGAGTCTGCCTACAGGAAGTGAATCAAATTGAGGGGCTGGCAGCTTTTACTCCAAGGCTTCATAGGTGCAGGGGGAGACCGCAGGGCTGCAAAGTCGACGGGTGCGCAGAGAACCAGAGTGTCTCTGCGGAGGTGCAGTGAAAGTTCGTGCGGCTCACTGGCCTGCCTTATAGTTAAAGAAGGGGGAGGGTGAAGAAAGACTTTCATATGCGTGAGAAGGGTGGACACACTTTGGAACAGTTATGACAGAAACTTACTCAAACTGCTGGTGTTTGATATCTCAGGCATATATAGCTGCTGCCAGAGAAGAAGAGGAAAAAATGTAAATTATAGCTATTTTTTTTTATAATTGCCATTTATTTGCTACTAGAAATATACAACTAAAACTAACGCAATGATTAACGTATATACTCGGGTGTATAAATATACCTTTTTTACACACAGTGTTTCCACATATATGTTGGGTTATAGCCTACATTCAAGGACCAGGACAGAACAAATAATGATGCCTCAAAATACACAACAAAATAAGCATAATGAAATTCAATAAAATATAACATCAGTGTAAAATATAATTTATTCCATTGCAATGGTGTAATCAGTTATATCCTCACTCTCACGTATGTAAAGCTCATTATCATCATGATTTAAAGCTTCGCTTTTTTTTTAATAAGCAATTAAAAACTGTTTTCGTTATATTAATTCCAAATATTTAAATTCCGTATGTTGTGTAAATATAAATGTAAATGTATGGTTAACAATAATTTGCAGGGCAGAACAACTAAAGAATAAGCACATATTTAAAATGTATATAGAATTTACGTATTAAAAAAAAAAAAAAAAAAGAGTTAGGGTTGTATTTTAATCCAGTTAATTTAATTTAATACAGTCCAGGCTGGACTGTATTTCGTGTGTTTGTAATTGTTTTCGGCTAAATAACTCAAACAAACACAACAATTGTGAATTTTATATATTTTTTAATCATGTAAAGAGTAGAGGATCTGATGCAGATGAAACAAAAAATGCAACGAGTACTTTAACGAAAGGGAAGCCTGATGATTCCACACACCGGTTCAGCACATCGACGTGTCAGGCTGTCCCAAAGATCCAGCAATTATCTGAAAATCTATAGGGCAGAAATTATCCCATCAAAATATACCAGACCGAAACAAATTTAAGAAACTTGAAATTAATTTGAAATATTTAACCAATTTAAAATATATTTTAACGAACAGGCCTTTTATTTAAAACAGATAAATACACATATTTAAAATAAAACATTAATTTGTCTAATGGCCTTTAGAAATAGTCTTCAGTCGGATGATTTTACAATCACAAAGACATTTAAAAAAAAAAAAATGCTGACTGACGTCAAGAGGTAGGATTTGATTGGTTCGGTGCGCACAAAATTCTGCTCCTTCATCTCATCTTGTACAATTAAGTCTGCCGATCTCCATCCATGCTGCAATGTTATCTAGCCTAATCCGGGACTTATATATTCTTAGTAAACTCTTAAACATTAGTTCCCCAAAGAACCTTTGGTCGGCAAATTCCTTCTCCAAGCCAACCAATTCAGCGTAAAATTTACCAACATATTTTGTCCTTTTTTTTTTTTTTTTGCCTTAAAAAGGTCTTTATAGTCTCACCTGCAGGGAAACCAAACTCAGATCACATCAAAAGTATAGCTTCACAAAGAAATCAATAACAAATATTACATTTTATAATAGAACGTTTCCACATTAAACCCATATAGGCAAAAGGCCTACACAATATTAAAATGATTTACAGCAACTTTTGGTAGACTGCACAATAAAATAATAAAAACAGTCAATATCCGTCATGTCTGGGGAAAATAAAACATTATGGATGCAATTATAAACAGGATTATCAGTTATTACAGAAAACATTGGGACTTTTGTCATCCTGTCAACTGGTCGTCTCCATGGTTACTAAAGATTCTGAGATAATTCAGGACTGCATTCTTTAACGATGGTGGATTAATGGGTTTAATTTGTAGTCTTCTAAAGTCTCGCGTTAATGACATGCAGATGGTTTACCAAATTTCTTATGAAACAATATAAGCATAAAAGCGTGGACTGAGAGTATTCTAATGTTACTGATGAACAAATCATAAAACTGAGTCCTGTATTTTATGAGCAATGTAGAAAACCTAAAAAATTGCATAAAAACAACACGCTGTGGACGTGACATTTCATAGTCTTTAATTGGTAAAATAAAATAAAGAGATCGTGGCAGGGGAAATACCAAAACTCTACACAACACCAAAAAAAAGCCAGTAAAAAGAGTTTGACTGCAGACATATAAAAATTGAATCCAAAAAAAAAGAAAGTAAAATATTAGGTAAAGAGCAACGTCAGACAAAAATACTGCAATTTACGGTGTCGCTGAGTGGCTTATCATTTGAACTTCATTAATACAAACCTGATACAAATCTGTGTCTTTCATCCTCTTCAGTAAAGTCTTAAACAAATAATTGTATTTCACCTTTGGATAATATGATCTGAAACTAAAAACATGTGAAAAACAATAAGAGGATGGACATTTAGACTCTTTAATAACAACTTTTTCTCTTTCCTGGCAGCTGTGCATCATGTGACTCACAGCTGTACGATTCACCTGCATTAAAACTCTGCAAAAGTGAGAAAGCAGACCAATAAGGGATCCAACCTGCACAGCAGTCAGGTATGGAGCATAAGACTGAATAATAACTGATAACTGTCAACCAAAATAACCAATAACCACTTTATAGGTACTTGTCCGTGATTGCTGCGATTACTCCCAAAGAGTCTGGGCTCTCAAAGTATTGTGAGAACCTTTTATTCCCAGATGTGTATCGTCTTTATCGTATCTTGTGTAGAGTCTGTTTGTGTGTTGGTGGGGGCTGAGGTGTGTAGTTGGGAGTGCGGGGGGAGGAGGAGGGGTGTCTCCACAATGAGTGGGAGGATGGGTCATCTCCTAAACTTGCGGAAGGGCCTGCTCTGGTTGTTGTGGTGTGATTTAGAGTAAGGCTCCCAGCGTTTCCTCTCTGGCGGTTTGTTGTAAACGTAGGCCGACGGGCCCGAGTAGTCATCTTCTGGATTCTCCTCCATCATCTGGAGCTTGGCTTCGATGGCGCGGATTTTAGCACTCGTACTAGAGGTAGAAGAGAGAAAAAAAAAAAGAAAAAGAAGGAGATGTTAGCAGCGAGGCTGAGGGGGAAATACCAGTGCTGGTGCTGAGTGGCGAACTGAGTGATGGGACAGATCTTGGCTCTTGGCCCTTGGCTGAGGGGAAAAGAAGAGGAGATATTAGCACTCTTATGGGAGGGACAGATGCGGGAGAAAGAAAAAAAAAAAGGAAGGAGCACAAGCAAGAGATTACCAGTTGTGCTGCATGAAAAGCAGATGAAAACTTGCATTTAAATGGTGAAACAGAATTTGAAGGAGCGAGTGAGAAAGATTACAGTGCAGGTGAGACGAAGAGGGACCGAGTGAATGAGTTCATCAGGTATCTAAAAAGCCGGAGAGAGAACGTCTAAAGGGGGGGGGAAGTGTTTACAGCTCCTCTTTTCGGCTGTGGGTAAAGATTATTTTGAAGTTTACACTAGAACTGAAGTGTGGAGACTTTCCTGAATCCTGATGGCTGATAACTTGCTACACACACTGGATCGTCTCGGTAACGGTTGATACCGCAAGACCAAGAGGCCTTTTACTGACTTAAGTGCTCTATTTGACTGACGTACTTAAAGTGTATTTGTGCATGTGAACGTAGGCTGGAAGTGTATCCACAATAATGGAACCTGTTAGAAGTTGCTTTAACCAGACTTTTTGAACCCTATGTCCAGTTGTACTAATATGAATTTAACTTGAACTGCCGTTCTGTGCGGCAAGGAACAAGACCACAAGCTCTCCTTTAATGATTTCAGGACCAAGCTCCAGTTAAATGATTTGTTACTGTAGCCCCTAAAGTGACCAGAAACTACATCCTCACTGAGCTGGCTAAATCTGAAAATTTAATTTTTTTGTGATGACATGCATCCACACTAACATTTTCCGATGATGTTTTTTCAAGACCTCCATCCACGCTGAGACACCAAAACAAAAAGGAAAATGTTTCGAGCTTGGTTTTTGGTGGCTTAGTGTGGGCAGAACGACAAAAACAAATTGACTCAGCTGGCTCGGTGCGGACATTCTCTGGGAGAAATGAAAATGGATAACGAGGGCCCGAATAACAACAAGGCATGGTGGCGCTGCTGTGTGGCTTTGCTACCAACCTGAGGTGGTTGGAAGTTACGGCTCCATCCTCTGCCGCCCCGCTGCTCGACGGTTCCAGGCTCGGAGGCATCGTCTTGTCGTTACGGAAACCTTCAAACCTCTGCAGACGAGACACGTGGCCAAAAACAAAAGTGACCCACATAAACAGTGATGGAAACACGGATGGACAGACAGATGGAGAGAGACAAGAGGGGTAAAAAAGGTGGAAGCAAGAAAAGACCCCCATGCAAAGAGAGACAGAGAAACTCGGATAGACGCACCTTAACCCTCCAAATGAATGTGCTTAGTGCATCGTGTGTGGTTTTTTCTAGACTTGGACTTGTGTCAAAGTCAAGACAATACTGTCAAAGGGAGCGGATAGCAACGTGTTCTCAGCACATTTTGGGTACAATCACACCTGCATTTAGAAGCATTTTAGTGCCCAGATGGAACTGGACCACATAACAAGTAGAGAAAGAGAAGAAGATGGAGAAGAAGAAAAACATCCTGTGCGAAGCAGGCATTCAGAAACCATCAGACCAAATAAACACTGACAGCAGTTGTCTGGGGAGCCAACTCCAGCTTCCTCCCACAAAGACCAACGTTATTAAACTGGAGTATTGATTTTTGTTTGGGTCTACTCAAACAGCAACCAAGCAGGACTGTGCGTCCAGCTCATAATCACACCCGAAGGCATGAGGAGAATAAAGAGGGAGCAGCTGAAGAGCAAAAAAAACAATGTCTGCACTCATTCCTTTCCCAAAAAAAAAAAAAAAAAAGAAAAAAAAAAAAAAAAACACCTTCCAAACATCTCCACCAGCCAACACAGAACTCTCGAAACCTGCGAAGAAGAGACAAAAAAAACAAAACAAAATATGTCACATGATTGGCGTGAGAAAACCCCCTGCGCTTGGTGCAGCAGCAGCCATTCGCAGGAATATGATGCTTAGAATATGAGTTGGTGTAAGTGGGACTGAATCAAGTTACATAAATGTACAAACACGGTCTTATGTACCGTCCTAAGAAATAAATAACATGTATAGCCAAGAATAGGTCTAAAACAATGACCATTCCAGCAGCCAGGACCCTTCCCTTCCCTTCCACCTATTCCTTAAGGCCAGTAGCTGGAATGCATAGATGCACAGTACACGGTCATACCGACTCTGTACACAAGCCAAAGCTGAAGTTATAGGAAAGTGAAGTTTAAATGTTTCTAGTTGCACTTCTGATTTTAAATAGCCGGCACTATAATAAGCACTCAATCGCTTCATAAAGGATTAAAATAAGTGTTCAATGTGTTACAGTTCATTATGGATGCAGCCACAGGGAATGTTAGTGATGGTGCATGACACACACCTTGGCTAAACTCTGTATTAATAAATACAGAGTAAAACGGTACTGAATTAGGACATAAATGTTTAACTGTTGGAGAAAAAAAAAAAAGAAGCAGATTTAGAAAGCCATAAATGTTTATGAAGAGTTTGAGGCAACACTTCAATAAACTTTCATCAACGTGTACTTCCTCTCTTTCAAAACTATGTAATAAAGTCAAGATGTAAGCCTGGAAATGAGACAACAACTTCTAACGCCGACTGTCTCTGACTCATTTATCCCAGCACGTCAATTCTGTGTCGCAAAGACAGGCTTGCTAAACAAATTCATCACATTTGACTGGACCTGAAAGATGCTCAAATCTTACTTGTTTAATAAAGACCAATTTTGACTGACATATTTGTCTCTAGCCTGTTAAAGCAACGTCGCGGCATGAAATTATTAATCTTGCGATTCACCTTTGTCGGCTGGGACACTGATCAGAAAGCTTTGCTCATACCTGGCTGATGTGTTTGCAACATCACACCCATGTGTTGAATCTGAGCAGACTTAAAATTAAAGCCGAACTGTAGCCCCGACTTTCACACCCGAACCGACTGAGCTAGTTGGGTCTTACAAAACTAATTACGCAATCCTATAAGACATGTTCGCCAGCCCTGCCACTCTCTGGCTCACACAGCTGCTGTACAGAGCTCTTAATCTGCCGCTATGTGGTTAAAATGCCACGCATGGAGGCCCGGACACTACTTCCAGTGTCACAAACGTGTAGAGACAGAAATACACACATTTCTGTCAAATAAAAATACATTTTAATATTAACACATTTGAGCCTGTGCATAAAATGTGCTGCAGCTCTGTGATGCAGCCAAATACCCTCTGGCTGATGACTTGCTCATTAAAGTGCATCAAATCCAGATGACGGTAGACACCAGAACCCTAACTATGTTCGTAAAGTATTTAATTTGGGAAAACATACATAGTAGAAATGAACTGAGGCCACTGGCAAGTGTAAGTGAAGCCATGAAGAAGGTGTTGACAGACACTGTGAGTAAAGTAGTAAAGAAAGCTTAAATTTAGGGTTTATAATGGTATAAATAACCAAAGCTATTTTTGGTTGGAGTGGTGGATTTAGCTTATACGTGTGGTCTCGGAGGCGGCAGCTTTGGCCTTGACCTCCCTCTACTGTGTGTGTAGGGCGTGATTCGTCTCTATGCAGGATATCCCTTCACCCATTGCCAGTAGGCGACCTATTGTTAAGAGACAGGCATAGGTTGTGCTGGGATCTGCTCTCCATAATCTAACTACTGCGGTAGTAGGACACGGGTTCCTTGACTGTTTTTAAACCTCTGAAAGTCACTGATGAGCTTTTACTGAAGCACAGACGTATATGTTTAGTCCGTCGAACTGTGGCCTCGACCACAGCGTCGTACATAAATGGGATGTGCTTTAATCCATTGAGCCATCAGGATGTATAAGAAGTTTGACACTTACCCTTACCTGTGCATGCGCCCAGCGCACGACCAGCTTCTTGGACAAAGCTAGCTTCCCATTTAGACACTGGATCGCCCTCTCTGCCTCCTGCAGACAGTCACACATACACAGAGGGAGGAGGACGAGGGAGAGAGAGAGAGAGAGAGAAACGGATTTATAAATGAAGTACTTTTTCTGTGTGCACACGAGCGTCTGAGTGTGTGTGAGAGTGTAAGGTACACACACACTTCCTCTGTATAATCCTTTAGGGAGGGCTTCATATCCCACTGATGGACACTAGCTGTGAAACAAGATGCTTATCACGATCCCCAGGCTCACTCCAAAACAAATACTACCCGCTGAACCTGTTAAGTGTTTATTTTTATTAGAACTCACCAATATATTGGCATACTATCGCCACTGACTCAAATATTCCTTAATTCTTGAAAAATGCAATATCTGCATCGATCCACTATCAATTTAACTGCCAATCATTGACAGATTGTGGAATTGGAATTCTATCAATTACAATTTGATTTTGTTTCACTTCAAATAACACATTTCATAACAGATAAATCATCTAAAATGTAAATCTTGCACGTACATCTCTGGTGTTGAAGTTGACAAAGCAGTAGCCCCGTGGCTGTCCCTCCAAAGGCCCAGACTTATGAAACAGGAAGTCAAACTGTTTCACATTGCCAAACTTCTCCAACAACTTCACCAGGTGATACCTGTCGGAAAAAAAAGGAGTCATGAGAATATTAAAATCATATTTATTCTTAGCATCTATTCTGTGTAAAGGATTCTTTAAAAAAAAAAGAACAAAGCTTGTATTTAGTAAGACATCACACATGAAAACTACTCTAATCTTACGTAACAAAATGCACTCCACAGTATATTGTAGTTCAACCTATATGAACCAGCCACACAGATCTGCGGCACACTGCATTTGCCAACCTGCAGTCTGTGAATCTGTCAAGTGGGGCTAATGAGAACGACAGCTTTCTCTCCCTGACACCTTTTTAGCAGCAGGCCAGCTGGTGCGGCAGCCCAGTGACAGTAAATCTCTCATGGAGACAATGCTGAGGATACAGTAGCAGGACAATGAGGGAATAAAAAGGAGGAAGCCTCAAATCTCCCCTGAGCACCGAGCTCGGCACAAACAACATCCACTCACTGTGTGGAGCTGCCTGGGACCGCTGCACTACGAGCGAACATAGAAATGTTGTCACGGTAGAGCTATGCGGAGTGTGAGGATTTTTGTAGGTTTGCGTGTAACTGACCGCTGGCAGCCATGGGAAAAAAACATTTCTTCTGACAGTGTGAGTTCAGGGCCTCCTGTAGACTATATTCACTGCACTATTACTGTCAATACCCAGGTGCTGATTGAATGTTTCCAATGCATGCTGAGCAGCAGGTGCTTCGTGTTTGACAGGATTTATACGAGTCATATTCTTATTTTTACATGTGCAGAATAAAGGATTGCTCTTCCATCTGATAGGCAATACGGCGAGTTCAATAGCAGTACGCAGAGTCCTCCTGATTGATCCGTCATTGAAACCACCTGTGAAGAACCTTCTTATGTTCTTGAGGGACTGAGAATTAGAAACAATAAATTACTTTGGAAAAAAAAAAAAAAAAAAAATTCAATTTCCTGGTTGTTCTTTGGGCCGAATTTGCTAAACAACTTGCTCATGTATCACTTTATGACGGTTCCCAAATTAATTCATATAACCGATGGACATAATTAGTTTGACACAACAGGCATTTTTCACTGCAGACATTTTGACTTGTCATAGGAGGAAAAGCACAGGTGTTACTAATTACATTAACAATGGCCAATGGTGGAACTACATTTACTAAAAATCCTGTACTTAAGTATATTTGTCTGACAGCTATAGTTTACTTGTTACTTTTCACCTTAAAAATGTTCGGACCCTTCCCGTCCAGTGAAAACAACGCATCGCCACATTTGGTGAATATAAATGTGATATTTTCTCCTATTTGGGTTGAGTAAATTCTCCTACTTCTTGAGCGAAACAAAACATAAATAAAGACAGCAGCCTTAGATTAGCTGGAGAACGCATCGTCACAAAGCTGAAACAGGGCGGTTTTTCTGAGCTCATGAAACATTTTTAGAGATTTGTGGTTCTTACAGGACAGCGGCGCTACAAACTCATGATGACCTCATGATGAATTGCTAAAGATTAAACTACTCAACAGTATCCAAAGGAGTTCAAATAAGCACCACTGATTGAATATCTACAGTAGTAAAATCAGTAAAATGCAACATTTCCAATAATGCAACAGTAATATTAATCCAAAAGCATCATATACAATAGTAAAACACTGACAATACTGCAATACTGATTACTAAACACTAAATTACTAATACTAAAACACTGACAATACTGATTTTAATGCAATACTACTGCTACCTATTTTTAAGTACTTTAAGTACATTTTTCTGATTCTACTTGCATACTTTTACTTAAGTTTTTTTTAATGAAGGACCTTTACTTGTTGAGTCATCATCAATTTTATCATTTAAAATTGTGGTTTTCCTACTGTGACATGTCAACATCTCTTCTATGAAGAAAAATCTATCAAACCATAAAAAGCAAACACAAAAACAAAACCGAAAATACACAAACCATAAGAAACAACAACAAAAACAAAACCAAAAATACACAAACAAAAGAAATCAACAAACCCTTTCCTGTTTTATTGTTTCGGAGCCTTTACCTTGTGTGACTTTCCCATCCTCACAGTGACCCCAGGTGTTTTATATAACGGCCTTTTATTGTTTAGTTGATTGTTATTTGTAATTCTGAAGTGATTTGTGTGTGTGTGTGTGTGTGTGTGTGTGTGGTTCATGTGCATGAATGGGACCAATGTGGGATACAGAGGGTGAATAGTGCGTCTCAGCTACAGGTTGTTGTAATGTCTTCCACCCTTCTATGACTCCCTGGGGGCTTTAGGCCAAAGACAATGTCTGCTTTTCCCAGACAACACCCTGCAAGCCTCCCATGTGAAGGTGGCTCCTCCTACTAGGCTCATTTACAAAGAAAAGATGATATTAAATTAAAGTTCGTCATAATACGTATGACATTATTCTGCACTCTTATCCTCAAATAGTTTGCATTTGCACTCTCTGAACCCCTGACACACTAATCAGGAGAAGAGAAAGGCAGTCATTTAAGTCAAATACTTTATTATTAATATTTCATATTGCTATATATTCAGATGAATTTACACTGGATGTTTGTGCATACGTGTAAATGTGAGAGAGACTAGATGGCTCACACTCGAAGAACATTTTTTGGATGCTCGCGAGCCAAACCACAATAGACCGCTACTCCTGGGGGCTGTAAAAACCACCGGAGGAAGAGGAGGAGAGGGGGGAGGAAAGGGAGGGAAAGGTGGGGAGACTGGGAGAGTAAAGTTCATAGAGGGGAAGTTGACGGAAAGGTGAAAGGTGGAGGAAGAGGAGGAGAAGCCAAAAGAAGAGAAGAGGTGAGCAGCCCAGGTAGGAGAGACGCGAGAGCTAGGAGGCAAAGAAGAGGAAGGAAGTGAAACGGGGGATGCGAGTCCAATCCAGAAAAAGATAAGACAAAAGGTTGGATGCAGAGGTCGGAGGGGGAAAAGGTAAGAGAGGGGGGGGGGGGGCTTAGACTTTCTGGCGAGCCAACCATCTGCAATTTCTGCATACTTTCATAAAAAACTAGGCCTGCAGTATAGGACTAAGTTCATAGTTAAACGTTCTTTAATGAAACATCATGACAACTTCCAGGTACGCAACTTAAAATGTAACAAGAGGACCAGAGAGAGAACAAAGAGGGAGACGGTGATGGATTACCGCTCATGAGAAATTCCCTCTCTGAGCAACCAGAAGCACAAAACATGAATATGTGCTGAAAGCTCCAGTTACACCTGCTGTGTCTCTGCGCTGTGCGCAGGGCAAGGAAATCTGACTTACGTGGGATGCTCATCTAACCTCTGAGAAGAGTTAAAAGTGTGTGACTATTTACTGGTCCTTTCTTCTTTTTTTTACTGAGCATTTAAAGGGACAGTAGATGAGAGCATTACTGCACTACCTGCAAGGAACAGGGAAAAGAGAGAGAGTCTGAGATGGAAGAAGAAGAAAGTCCACTTCATTTTTTTTTTTTTTTTAAATCACAAGCTTGGAATATATTTTTGCACAGGTTTGTAAGCTATGAGCCCGACATGAATATAATATCCTTCTAAGAAAACTTTGAGATCAGTCACAACTACACGAGCTCCAAGAGACAAAACGGCCTACACAAGATTTAAGTGCAGCCTTCTTACCTCATCACATCCTTATCAATCTAATATTTCACCCTGACCAACCAGATCAGCAAATGAGGCGAAGTACAACAATAATATAATTCTTAAATGTTGCTATTATATAAAAAAAAAAAATGTCATTCAAAGCTGGAGTAGCCTTTTTATTTTTGCCGTTATTAGGCGAAAATTCCATTATAACCTTTCAGCAAATTGTTATTCAAGTGGTACCCGGGGCAGTTTTCTGGAAAAGGAAAAATAAATTGAAAAAATTAAAAGACACTTTTATACTGCCGTATGTTCAAATTAACCATTTATGCCTCAAAATAGAAAGAAATATCTTCAAAGAAATAAATAAAGCAACCAACTTGTCGTACACCATTTTCTGTTTTAAATTACCAAAAAAAGCTCTTCCAGTATAAAGAAAGTCTTATTAATATTCATGGCCTCATGTACTCATAATCAGCACCTTGCATTTCAAGTCTGCTTTCCACTTCTGCACTGACTTTTGGTTTGGCTTACCGGGACAAACAGAGCGAGTACTGCGTACGCTACCCAGGAGCTAATTAATCTTCCCAATCAGCATCAGGGGCCACGGGCATTTCTCTTGTTTTCCCTCCATACTGTGGGGTAGTGAGCTATTTAAAGAGAGGTAGAGCAGAGCAGGGAAAGGGGAAGGAAACGCCTGTCTAGACGCCCACCAGAGCTACAGCCCATACATTCTCCAGCATCCCCCACAGGCACACTAACACACCCCTCACCCCGAAGAACTACCGTCTCTATATGTTAGGGTGCTCTCCACACTGACATTAGGAGTTTTGCACATTTAGACACTCAACTGCACACAGAAATGCAACAATGGATGGTTTGCATGCGCATGCGATGTTGTGGAAATGAGGCACGCTAATAATGTAAACACAGACACCTTAGTGTGTTGAAGCCTGCACCACCACCAGCTGCCACCCAAACATCAACTGTGTATTTAAACATGCTCACACACACACACACACACACACACACACACACACACACACAGTCAGCTCCAGGGTGACACAGAGAGAGTAAACAGGGCAGGTGAGTGAGGAATGATGGCTGCTCCTTAGCAGAGCAGGTCTCCACGCCTCGCTGCCTCTCTTTCACACACCCAGCCCTGTCTGCTCAGTCTCAGCCTGTGACACACACACACACGCACACACACACACACACACACACACACACACACACACACACACACACACACACACACACACACACACACACACACATATATATATAAACACACAAACACATAGTTAATCAATCATATATGCACACACAATGCATTGCCTCTCCATGAGGTAGAGCCTGGCAAGTTAAAAAGCAATACCTCAGGTTCATAACATGGACCGACTTACGAGAAGCTCAAATCCAACACTTGTTGCTGCTGAAATCCAAAACTAACCTTGTTTTTTTTTTTTTTTTTTATTCAGCTGGCTGGTTCATATGTTTGAATCTGAAAATGTTTACCTTTGTAGTGAAATACAGATCTATTACTTTTAATCTCTTAAAATGTGAGGACTAGTTTGTTGGTCTTTCTCACAGGTAGTTTCAGCTCTAATCTAATTTGATGCAAGACACCTTTCAAAATTGGGGGGGAATTGTGTGCCTGTCTGAAACCAGTAGTGGATTTACTCACTCTGTAATTTTGGGATCAATGTTGCCTATCCACAAGCGGTTTCCGTCATGGGCCACACTCTCTGACATGATGGAGGCATTTTTCACCGTCTCTGCTGCAGAAGACATGTGTACTCTGTGGGAGGCAGGAATAGAAGACAGAGAAATTAAGTTTACAAAGAAAGGCAGAGATAAGTTGACTTTTTTTGCATTTGTGTCAGATCCTCAGCAGTCATTAAGCAAGGCAGAAAAGTAAAACTAAAAATATTGCCTTACAGAGAAACTATAATAAACTATGCGATACTAACTATATATCTCTGAGCACAGTGGCTTGTATTATGGATCAGAAGGCATCTGGAAAATGAAGAAAAGTTATCAGAAAAGATATGTCCACCCATTTGACTTCTATGTTTCAACCACATTCAACTCTCAGACCGTGCTGGGACTCTTAATCGGTGCTTTGTAATAACAGTTAAGTCTGCATACATATGTAGTGTTGATAACATGAAGACAGTGCTAACATCAACTGTAATTGAGAGCTTATTCAGAGAGCTAAAAGGCAATTAGATTGAGTTTATTTCAATTAATTAAAAAGCCAATCATTTGTGAGTTCACTTAAATTAATTTCTCGTTTTTTTATATTTAATAGAGGCATTGTTTGAAGTTTCACCAAATTGTATGTCGTAGCATCAATACACTCACTGTACATACGATTTATGCATAAAACAAATACATTTGAGTTAAACAATGTCAATAAACATGTTCTTTTGTGTACATTCTGCTATAGTTTAGATATCGAGCTTCATTATTATTGAAATCAGGAAATCGTGAAGGTGCATTACTTTTATTCACTTTTTCTCACTAATTCTTATAAAACACTATAGAAAGAAGAACTATTAAGGAGGTTTCTCTGAGGAAACGTTGACTGCTCCGAGCTAACGATAGCTTAGCGAGCCGAAGGGACCGACCGACCGACCGTCGTAGCTGGTTAAACCGACGGTGTGACGTTAACGTTTAACTAATCTCGGTAATTCAGACGGCAACGTGTGAAAGATAAACTAAACATATCCACTAAACGGTTAACAGCCCGTTTCTGAAGAGCAGCTGGTTGCTATCAGCTAGGTAGCTCAGATAGTATCACTTTACCTCCTCGATCTGTCAAACTTCCTCTTTGATAGCGACTGAACTCTTAAACTTAATCTACTTAATCCCACTTCGGGACGATTCAGTGACGTCAACACATAACACTAATCATTTCATCAACGTGTCTGTTTTCCTCCTATACACCTGAGCAGGTGAGCTAGCTCGAGGGATAAACAGTCGACTTGCTAACGTCTCACAACAAAGGCGCAGGATGATGCTGTAGTTTGTTTAACTGTCCGCGGAGTCGAGAGGAGGTACTCGTTTTCTTTTTGGCGTGTCCCGCATTCTCGCCGAGCCGTCTTAGTTTGACGTTTCAGGCTGGAACCCCGCCCGCCCGGTACGCCCCGCACGAGGTTTCCAACACACAACCGGATGTTCGAAAGTCTCGGCGCTGGATGATGACGATTTAGATGTCAAATGTGGCTTTTCCCGAGCTAACATGTGTCTGTAGATGCTGTAAAGTAAGTAGGTGTACTGTTTGAGGTCATTTTCAGTTGAAGGTTGGGTTTTTACCGGGTCGTTGCTGAAATTAACGGAAGTGTTGTGTTTAGCGACTGCATGCTTGCGTTTTATGTTTGTTATTTGCCCGTGGTTTGTGCAGAAGAAGTGCTGCATGCACGCCCCCCCCCCCCATCACATCGACCTTCACACCGCTTCTCTTAGGCTCCACCAAGTGCCAAGACCAGTCAGTTACATAAAAAGGCTACTATTGGTGAGTCTGTCGTATCTGACACCTCGTGTTGTCTGCTTTACTCGAGTACCAATTACAAATACACAGCACTGAAACAACCTGGTGTTGCTACTTGCATACTTGCATGAACTGAATGGCTTAAGGGACCCAGGCATTGGCATCTGTTTATCTCGGAATATTACATCGGAAAATACCCCGTTTATGTTCTACTCAGAAGCCTGCATGATAATAAAGTGACTGCTGAAGTTGGTACCATTCTTTTTCTTTTTTTGTGCATTTTGTGGCACTTTATTGAGTTAGTAGTTTATCAATTAAACTTTAAAAAAAATGGAGAGGTTAATTGATAATTAAAATACTCGTTAGTCGAAGCCCTAGTCTGAGGAGTTTGCTTTTAGGATGCAGAGTCAGGCGGAACATCACCCGATACTCTGGTGTATTATTTTCTGTGCAAACTGTAAAGTGTACAGAGCAGAGATCATGCGGGCTCACCAGCTGTGTTCAGCCACTGGAAGAAGGAGAGCTGTGTCTGCTGCAGCTGCTGCTGTGTGTGTGTGTGTGAAATCTACAGGATATGATCCTACAGTATCCCACTGAACACCTGTGCTTCACTTTTTCTGCTTGACTTCCACTCCAAAGAGATCCGTCACCGTCCCACATCTGAGCTTATCTGCTCTACCACTGTGCGCCATATCGCATCAGCTTGTCAGGAAACCTGCCAGCAACGGATGCCTGGTCTGGGTTTGTATTGTAGCTGGTGGTCCACAATCTAGCCTAAATATTGCCATTAGAATATGTTTGGATTGTGGTTCATATCTGTAGGTAATGTTGGATTAACACCGGGGACTTGTGGCGTGGCCATGGCAACCATTGTGGACGCTGAGATCAGTATTGTGTCTGGGATTTTGGGGCTTTAAGTGAATGGAGGACAATTTTTTAAATCTACAAATAAACAAAAAAGACACATATTGATTAATGGGTTATGGCTGATTCTGACATATTTGTAAACGCATTTCAAAATGTGTGTTACTGGCGAAAATAAGTACATCAATATACATTTTGATAAAGTCAAGTGATTTAGTATTATATTCCTGGCAGTGTGGATACATCTTTGAAACCGCATTTAGAGAACCACGTAGAGAGATACAATTATAATCTTATAGTTAGAAGAATAAGTAAATGTGAAAGTTAATCAGAACATTTTACATATGTTTTTTTCCCAAAAATCCAACATTTTAGTTTTTGCAATATGGTTTTGGACATATAACCTGCAGTGAGAAGTCTTTACCTGCTTTATTATGTAAATTTATATTTATGTCCAGTGAAGAACAAATGCATTTTATAATATATTTTAGAGCTTTTGATCTTCAGTTGTGAGTCATTAGTCATGTAGATTTAGTTTGACTTTTTTACATTTTGCTCGCAACTGAAAATAGTTCCTACTTTTTTTTTTTATCATTTTGCAGAAAAATTCTCTGTAATATGAAGCATTTGGGAAAGTTCTACTCGCGTAACCATAATTGTCTTTAATGCAGCCGTTTGTTTCTCCTCACAGCTTCAAGCTATAAATACACACAATAGAGGATGCCAGTCAAGCTGCAGTGCACTGCGAGCTCTTCACAGCCACTGACTGTGAAAGACGGGCTTTAGTGTGCGTTTGTGTCTGTGGGCTTAGATCCCTCAAGAGTTTGTCTGTGCTTGTTTACTCCGAGGTTCAGTGGCACAGTTCAGTCCAGATCCAGTTTGCATGGTGGGAGGTGGTTGGTCTCATATTGTGACATCTTTGAATGGGAGCTTTCCCCTCAGGAATGCCTAAACAACTGTGCCTGGGCCGAGAGTAGATTTTGCGTCGGTCTTAGATTTGTGTGTGTAAGAGGAAGACAGCGAGCATGTTTGTGACTGGAGTGTAATTGCATGTAATGTAACCTGTACAGCTGAGTGCAGGGGGTTCTTCAACAGCAGTGATTTTGACTGTCAAGCACAGGTGAAACAAATTACGTTAACGATGGCTCAAGTCCATCAAGCCTTCAAGTAAGTCAGATCAGTGAACCAGCAAGCACAATAGGCCTTTTTAACTCCAGCCGTTTTCACGTGTGATTGCAGGGCTCACACAGGTGTAATTAATAACACTAATTATTGCCCTGTTACATTTAGTTGGCCGGGGCCCAGGTTTTGTGCTTATTGGCTCACAGAAAATGACTGTGATACAGAATAGAATGGGATAATAATTCATTGTATCCATTACACCTGAAAATGGCTGCTGTGACAAGGGCCTATACCAGAGCCCTCATTATTCATTTTATTATTAACATCCGTGTTATTCCATCGATGACATGCCAAAATGCCTACTATGAATAAGATCTATCGGCAGATTAATCAATAATGAAAAATGTTAGTTGCAACATTTTTGATCCAAGATAGCGGAGTCCATATCACTCACTTTTATGTGAAAGATGTGTTAATATCTTTAAGGTTTTATAAATGGTTAAACAGGCCAATGATGATTAGCTGTAAGTCAATTTCTTGAGTTACTGTAATGTTATTTGAATAAACTCCTAATTTACATGGTCAAATAACAGGTAGAACTTCTTATATTGTACTTTGCAAAGATATGTGACTGACATTGCAAAAAAAAGAAACATAGAGCATTCACAGGTTTGACTCTATTGTTTGCTCTTTTTAGTCTATTTGTTCTCTCAAATTATCATCATATAGTTGTCAAGAGAAAAATAGACGATGGAGCTTTACTGTCAGTACTAGATGTAGGCCTACCTCCTACTGGCTGATGTGAGCTATTACTTCATTTTTATCAATGTAGCAGTTCTGCCTACAACTGATTTGATTCCAATTTATGATTAAAATGTAATAAAATTGTTATTTCAAACTCAGTGGCATTATTTATTAAATACTTCCTCTAACATAATTTATTTTTAAATTTACTCTTTTTTTTTTTTTTTTAATGTCCCCCTTTCTTTCTATTTCAGTTATGGCTATGAATCACCTCAATCTGCTGCGGCCTCTGCTATGTCAGTCCCTGTTGCGACAGGTCAGGTCTACCCTCGTGGCCACCTCCAGGGTCAGTGAACCACTGCTACACCCCAACACCACCTTCTACCCCGCTGCATGCAAGAGGCTCTACGCCACAAAGAAGGCAAAAGGTCAGTGGGGAGATTGCAGAGCCTGGAGTTCACATGTGTGCAACCTCCATTGGCATGAATGTGGGTTACGTGATTAGATATTATCTATCTTAGATATGAGTCTTCACATTTGCCTCTTTCCCCCCTCTTCATCTTCCAAGCCAAGGCAAAGGGCCAGTCAGCTAAGGTGAATATTAATTCGTCTCTGGTGGAAGACATCATCAGTCTGGATGAAGTGAAGGGGGACATGACAGCTGTTCTCAATGCGCTCAAAGAGGACTTTACACGCAACCTCAGCATCCGAACCTCGCCAGGTATTCAGCTTATCTGAGTCTTTCTTGGACTCCCTCTCTTTTTATCTGTGTGTCTGCTTACACCACTTTCTTTCTTAAACTTTACAGAAGAAAAAAACCAAACAATAAAAGCTAACATAAACAGCTGTCTAATAGTGCCAGGTATTCATCAGATAACACTGAGGGTTGGATATAAATGGCAGTATAATAAGAGCAATGACAGTGTTGTAACAAATGTAAGTGTGTCATTTAGTTGCTCAGCTTGCTATTTCCTTTTATTGTTGACAGGGTTAAAGAAGAATACATTTTAGAACAAATGCAGTTAATTGAATATCATACCACATACGGCTTGGATAAACTAGTATTTGTATATTTTGTCCAACAGCAGATTTAATCTGCAACGGTATGTCTGTGATCTAATGGATGTCTGCAGTCCAACCAGAATGATAACATGTTTACCCAGAGCCAAACCAATGTTTGAATCCAGTTTTTCAGTAGCATCTACAAACATGACTTCTCTTCTTTACTACTACAAGCTGTTTGTTCCGTCCTCTGTCCTAGCTCTGACTTGACAGTATATAATTCTGTATCTGGATGGACTGCCATAACATCCATGACATCACGGACAGCCATACCTCTAAACACGCAGTTGTCCCATATGAGGTGATACTTATTTTTTTTATTTCTACTTTGAATTTGAGATACGCACATGAGTCGTGTGTTGAAAGTTTTTATTTTTGTGCAGTTTTTTAACTTCTACCTGACAAAGTGCCTCAGGGCTGAGAGCGAGCCCCAGTGTGACCTTACCTTGACCCCAGTTTGACCTCTGTTTCCCCAACTACATCCAGGTCATGACCCTTTTGCCTCTGGGTTCTAACAAATGGGAGCTGGGCTCGGTGTAGTCAGAGGTGGGGTGTATAATGGAAGCTCCCGAGGGAGGAGGCAGCCGCAAGAATGAGACTTCAGATTTAAAGTGTCTGAGCTTTTCCTCCTCAGATGAAAGTGTGCTTTCTCTGACATTTGATCTGCAGCATGTGCAGTCTTTTTACGTTTACACAACATGCAGGAAGGAGAGTTAAACAACAAAGGCATGAACACAACCTTGATTTTTATGGTTAACATCTTAATGTCTTGTAGATATCCTCAAATTGTTTCATTGTCCTTTATTCATTTATCTCTCCATGCTTTTTTCTCTCTCCACTCATCATTCAGAAATGTCTTGGTATGAGTCATTTTCTATCTTCAGCCCCTCCCTCTCCATTACTTACTTTTCTATGCAGTTTTTCAAACAGCTTTCTTTTTTGGCCCCCGCTCAAAGGATATTTTCAATCTGTGTCTCCTACTTTTGAATGCAAATTTGTTCTTGACCTACAGGGAAACATTTGTTCACATGGCAAGAGTTCCCTCCTCTACGCCCTCCATCGTTTCAGTCCTCCTTCTGTTTCTCTTGTCATTTCTGTCTCCATCCCTCCGTCCTGTCATTCTTGCTCAATCTCTCTATCCACTCACTGCTGTCCTCCGCTCCATCCGTCCTCCTCTCTTCTGTCCAGCTGCACAGTAATCCAGGGAGGCAGCAGGACTTAAAAGCTGACAGGAGAGATGAGATGGTGGAATGGAATGACGTCAGTGGTCCAAATGTGTGTATGAGTCTCGAGCGAGTGTGTGTGTGTGTGTGTATTTGTTCCATGAACCTCTCATCTGGCTCTCATTAAGTGTGTGTGTGTGTGTGTGTGTGTGTGTGTGTGTGTGTGTGTGTGTGTGTGTGTGTGTGTGTGTGTGTGTGTGTGTGTGTGTGTGTGTGTGTGTGTGTGTGTGTGTGTGTGTGTGTGTGTGTTACTATGAATCCCTACTGTATGATGTGTGCATGTGTTTTGTTTGCATGTGGCAAATGTGTAGCAGAAAGTCATAGATAGATGCAGAGAGAAGGGATCAATGCTGTGACCACCACATTGTGGTTAGTCACAGATGGGTAAAGATGGCCCCAAAACAAGCTCTGTTTCCATGGAAACTCTGTCAATACAGGGTGGACTGAGACATTGAACCATAACAACGGGACTGGGACAAAAATACCTACAACTAGCTTTAATATAGCTTCAGGTACCAACAGGTTGTCCAAGTTGAAGATAAGAGCTGTTAGTAATTAAAGGAATAGCTTGGCATCTTGATAAATAGACCTATTCACTTTTTTGTGTATCTGCCCTGTGAATCGTATCTGCCCCAAAATAGTTTCTTCCTTGGCCCACACTACATGCTTCCTCCAAGTTTCACGAAATACGGGCCAGTAATCTTTTGGGTAATCCTGCTGACAAACAAACAAACAAACCGAACCGAAAACATAACCCTGGAGGAGGTCACCTGACGCTGCGGCTCCTCTCCCGTTTCAGCATCTTTCAGCTCATCATGGCCCGCAATGTTAGTTTTGATTCACTCTCCCTCCACACTCTTCTCTTGGTGTTATTTCTTTTTTCCAGACACAGCAACTAAAAACCAACTGAACGCTACCTATCCAGCACCAAACAGACAAAGTTAACAAACAAAATAACCATAGTTGAGCATTTTGCTGTACATAAGAAGTTGGTGACCATAAACAGTTAATTGCAGAGTGAATGTTGGTCTTGCAGTTACCATGTGGCCAGAAACACAACTCCAAATGAATGGAAATGTTGCTCCATAACTGCTTGATGTGAAAATCAGCAGCTGTTCACCAACAAGTTTGTCATATCAACTTAGAAAGTGATGATATATCAGTGTTGTGTGTTTACAGCTTGTTACAATGTCATTCAAGCTCTGTTGCAGACCAAACACTTGCACATAATATAATTGATGGTGTTGAGCATTCATCTCAGTCTGAAGAGTAACAGTTTTACTTAACTACATCCCTAGTATATGAATTTTAAAAATAATGTGGCCTGTAAGTTAAGAGGAAAGGCAAAAAACTGTTGAATGTACATATAAAAGCATATTTTACATTTATTTTTATATCGTATGTTTTATATTATTAGTATTAGAAATACTTTGTAACGAACAATTTGGCCATCCTCCTCTGACCTTCCTCTTCTCTCTCAACCCCCGTACCCCTCCTCACACGCCACCTTTGTAGTCAAAGAAATGATTGTCTGGCTGCCCTCCTGAAGTATTAGCAGATGTGTAGGTGCTCATTGTCAAGGTACAGGTAACAAAGATGGACAGGCAGAAGGTCAGATATGGACATGAACTGTCCGTGTATACAAAGAGAGGCACTGTGTGATAGACAGGCAGGTTGAGAGCTGATCCCAAATGGATGTTTGAAGTCAAAGAGGGAGACGGAATAATTGGCCAGCAGGTAGACGGTATGTCAGAGATCCAGTTGGGCTGCGGCCTTTAAACAAAAGGTATCCATTTCATCACAACTTTATATTTTTTTGTTGCATCTAATCTCTGACTGGTACCTCAATGTATTTTTGCACGTGAAATCATATGATTAATTGATTTTTAAACTTACACCATTGGCTCACCTCCCTTTCAACCCCCGCCCCCCCCCTTTTCCACACACACACACACACTACCAGCACAGCCTGCAATGGGTAAGCAGGGAGCGAGTGATGTAAGGCAGAGGTGGAGAAGGAGGAAACAACTGCGTCTGAGGTTAGCCAGATGGAGGAGAGGGAGAGGGGCGGATGGATGGAGTAAAGGGAGGAAGGGACCGAACAGAAGTCAGCTAATGTTGGCAAACTTACCTTTGTTCCTCAGTGTTGACAGTGAGGAGAGACAGTAGATCATGGAAACTCTTAACACTATTACAGTGTTTTTAGTTTTTTAGTTTTTTTTTTACACATGCAGTTTGTGGCTTCTGCTGCACATCCATCCGTCTGTCTGTTTGTAAAGCTGTCTGATTAGATATAAAGAAATCAGTCAGTCTGCATGGCATGTGGCAACTGTGGCATCAAAACCAGAAAAGCTGTTTTATTCACCACAGCCTCATTGATACTGGATTGTTTGGGGCCGATACCTAATATTGATCTATGAGAATAAAACAAATCTGATGACAATATATTGGTTAATATTCATTTGTTTTACATAAACAAGCATTGTGTGAGAAAGACATGTCTTAGAGTACAAAGATATATTTTGTAGACGAACAATAAACGTTATTATCAAAAAGGATAGTAAAAGTGTGTATATATATATATATATATATATATATATATATATATATATATATATATATATATATATAATATTCTAGTAGAGATTATTTTAAATACCTATAAATATAGCTAAAAAGCAATATTCAATTTGAATTTAGAAAAATTAAGTCAAATATAATTAAAATATAGCCTTTTAAAATAGTTATTGCTGCAAATGCTGATATTTTAGACATTGGCAGATAAAATTGGCCTGCAGATGTGTAGATGCACAAAATCAGTGTGACTGTATTGTACATGGCACGGTTACAATGATGCCTTGAATTGTCGAAATACTTAAATGTGTTAAGTAAATGGACAATTGCATTTATCTGCATTTGTTTAGGAGCTCTGGATCACATTGTGGTGACGACTCAAGATGGAAAGTTCCCTCTCAACCAGCTGGGACAGGTCTCCATGAAATCACCTCAGCTCATTATGGTCAACATGAGCAGCTTCCCAGAGGTAAGACGACCACACGAACAAACACAAGGACACACATGTACACGGTCTTCCGACCTGCATCTGTGTGTCTCATGCCGACCAGCACACAGTAACTAAAAGCTTTGTAAAAATAATCCAGAGCACAGACAGATAGCCGGTCCTCACAGAAGGAAAAGTGAGCCAGACCAGAACTCTGAAACCCACATCTCTTTATAAAAGAAACCTGATCTGCCTCTTTCCCTCCAACTGTGTTTCAGATGCTAATTGATTGATCACTCGGGGAGCCCTTTGTTCTGGGGTGAAAGATAGCAACATGAACCCAAACTGTGTGTGTGTGTGTGTGTGTGTGTGTGTGTGTGTGTGTGTGTGTGTGTGTGTGTGTGTGTGTGTGTGTGTGTGTGTGTGTGTGTGTGTGTGTGTGGACTGAGATGTGGTTATGTCTGCCTACGAGTTGTCACAGAGTAGGAAATTACCTCATTTTACCCTTAGGTTAGGAAGGAATGGATTATTTTTCTTCTTTCTTTTTTTTTTTTTGCTCCCTTTTCTTTCCCTCTTTTCCGTCTTAGATGATACAACACGGTGCTAATCAGAGCTCCAGAAATGAATATTGTCCACAGGGACAACTCAGATTTTCAATGGCCCAACTTTCTGATGGTCTTGATAATCAACATTATGCAATCATATTCACACACACAGTCATCACTGGGGATTTAGTTCTCTTAGGTCTTGTTAGCCATTGAGTTGAAATACAGCTATATGGTGCTTTGTTTAAAAATTTAAATAAATCATATCTGCGCCTCTTCTCCAGAGATGCTACTTTAAGCAAAGTTCAATTATATTTTTTTTACATGACCAGTTATATACATCGTTTAGTGAAACACATGTTAGGATGCTCATTTAACTGAAAATGATTTGTTTAAATACAAATAAAAAAACAAGAGACTAGTCTGCAAAATGAATGATGTAACATGCAGATTTGAAGTGATAAATTCCACCCAATAAACCGGCAAGTTCTGATCAGTAGGAATTATGAATGATACCATCTTACAAGTGATGCTTGCATGTACAGGTACAGTACAGTAAAAAAAAAGTGATTACAGTAATAAAACAAATGCATACAGTACACAATGCTAGCATGCTGATTAAGCAGGTATATTGCTTTTACTATGTTCACAATCTTAGTTTAGCTTGTAAGCCTTCTATCATTGTATCTGGTATTACAATTCATCCTGAGGGGAGTGTGAGTGTGTACCAGATGTAATGGCAGTCCAATATTTGTTAAGAAATTTTTACTCAAAACCACATATGTCAACCTCATTGTGGTGCTTGAGGAAAAGTCAGGGTTGAAATACAGATTGATGAGATATTTCAGTCTGAACCAAAGTGGCATACCAATCTACTGACCGACATTGCCACCCCTTCAACCCCACTGCCCGCATGGCTAAAAATATTAGCTCGACAATGAAATAGGTGGGGGTGGCAACACAAAGGAATTCACATCTTGAGGTCAATACAAGTGATTGTTAAAGAAGTCTAAACCAGCCATTGTAACATGATTTGGTGGCCTGTTTTAGCCTGTTTTCTGAGACATAAATTACATTCAAAGGTAGTTTGTTCTTTTGGAGAACCACTTGTCTGCTACAACAGACCATTTTCCACCACCTTTTATTTTCCTACCGCTCACTTTATGAACTCAAAGTGTGGCTTCACATATTTGTTCTCTTTTTTTTTTTTTTTTTTGTGATATCACAAAACAACATGCAAGTCTAAGTCTGTATCAGTATCTTAAATCTGTAAATTCAGGCTGAATGGCCTTTCAGTGAGTCTCTTTCCAACCACAGACCACACACACTGCGACAGACACATTCATGCACACACACACTACCCTGACGTGCCCAACGCTACCCATGTCCCACACAGAGGTGAGTCCTCAGTACCCAAAGCTAATAGGCTTATAATGATGCCTATCCATTACCAGGCACTCCAGAGGCCCTACCATTGTTTTCCATTCATTCATTAAGAGCAGCCTGGGAAGGCACAGTGGAACTAACAACAACTACCAGCATTCTTAGATCAGGGGGCAATTTGGATGAGTGTGTATGTGCACATTTAAGCATCCCACCACTTTGTTCATAAAGTGTTTTCTTCAGCACTCCCTATTCAAACATGCGCACACACGCGGACTCTCGCACACATTCCTCTCCGCCCGCCTCTTTGCTTTGAACCGAGCCGTCAAGCGTTTGATGTTAAATTTCAGTGTAATTTCTCTTCCTCTCCAACATATTAACCAGAACCGGCCCGGCCTGTTCAGAGAAATTCCCCTCGGTTTTTCCGCAACCACCGGAGTGGTCGGCGGGAAAGAGGAAACGGTGATGAATTTGATGCTGAGAACAATCAAACATAGGTATGGGCTGAATCTATCACCCCACACTCAAAGAGAGCAACCAGAGGCCTGCGCTCCGTATGACTTTGACAAAGGAAACGAAAAGAAACCTCATGAATTAATTTAATGCGCACAAATAAATTCCTTTAATCTCACTGCCATTTTTTTTTTTCTCCCAGCGGATAAGGCCAGACGGAGCTGTCAAGAAAGGAGAGTAGAGTAGAAAGGGGTAAAAAGGAAAAGCGGAAATCTATATGCTCTCTTTCCTCACATTACACATTTGCACACTTTGTAAAGCTCAGCTGAGGGAATTGTCATGCGGTTGCAGAATTAGTTTAGAGTGTGACTTTGTTTTCGGTAATTCCAAGGATTTGGCTTCCTCCCCCTTGTCTGTATGCACCGTTTAACTGTAGCGATCTGGTTCTAATGTAGTATTTGCTGGACTGAAAGCTTGTGTTGTATATGGTGGATCAAGCTTTTATGTTTCACATATGTGAATGCTATTTTAATATTTACCATTGAGTCACATGCAGGCTTCCTTTTCTGCCTGCCAAACAAATGTGAATACGCTTTAAAATAAAATTCCAAAGAAGCCACGATATTAATGAACTGTTAATGTCAAAGTATTGTGTGACTGAAGACCAACACTCAGAATCTCTGAACAGCATCTTTGTCTGATCCTGTGTTGTGTTGAGATATGATTTAGCTCCTCTCCATTGACACTCGATCACTTGTTTCCATCACAAAACACACAATGCTCTTTTTTTTTTTTCTTTCTTCCTTTAAATAGAAAACAGATATTGTTTGGGAAATATTAGTCGCAATTCTTTTTTCAACTTTTTCAGTAAACCATTAGAAAATAGTTGAAAAGGATATTTTTTGCAGATGTTATCATTTCAAATAATAGTTTGTCCCAAATAAACTGTCCTCTATATTTATTTATTTTTTATGTAGTTTTCCAGTGCAGATCGGAAATGTTCATTTTTCCTCTTAACGTGTACAAATGTGTCTATAATTTATTAAGAAAATGGCTAGTTTGCATTTACACCAAGATTTTTCTTCGGTTACACTACATACAGTGTCATGCATGGTAATGCCAGATTTGAAGGTAATCCAATGAATAAACTATGTTTGCAGACAGTTGTTTATGGCAACAACGGGTGTACATAACAAGACACTTTTTGACTCGTCAAAAGGTAAAGCACAGGTGTTAGTGATAACATTACTGATGGCTCTGTTGTATTCAATTGTCCTAGTAAGCCAGCAATACCAGAACTAGAATACCTGAAACCGAAGCACCTGAATGGAATTCAGCCATCTATAATTTGATTATTTACACCTGCGCTTTTCCTGCTGTGACATTCAAAATGTCCTCTGTGATAAAAGGCCAACTAAGGCAATAACAGAACTGACTTATGACCAGTACTAATGATGCTACTGCTTGCATTGCTGAATGGGTTGTTCATCCAACTGTAGCAATTGGCTTTTTTACTAACTAAATAACAAAATCATTACAGTGGACTCACTTAATCAGTTTTGAAATGTATTTCTGCAACATAGTCTTCATTGCATTTCAATGGATGGAAATAAACAAAATGGACAGAAAGTTGTTGTGAAAAATTGCCCCTCAGCCATGTTAAAGTGTCACAATCATGGTGGCTGCCTAAAGACCGTAACGTATCAATGTCTTTCAACATGTGTAGCCTGAATGTCTCTAACCACCAAATGTGTTGACTTCTGCCTTCCACCATATTGGTTGAAACCAGTAGAGACCTCTTTTTCAAACCCACATAAGGTAATGAGGTGGCCACATGCAAAATCTGACCACAATACAAGAAAAGTGTTTACATGTACTCTTTAGTTAAAGTGAACATACATGTGCTCACCTCAAGATAATTACCATTTCCCATCTTCATAAACAAGCAATTAGCTGCTGTTAAATTTGAAAATAAAGGTTTAAAAAGGAATACATACAAACTCAAAAGCACATGTGTGTGTGGGTGTGTGTATCCATGTATCATACACAAGCACAAGCAGACTCTCCTGTGAGATCACCATGGGTCAACGCCCTGCCCTGCAACCTCTCAGTCCTGTCCCAGAGGGCCGAGCGCTGACAGTGGCCCAAGGCACTTCCACACTGCAAGGGCTTCCCCTCACACACACACACACACACTACCAACACAACACAACACCTTAATTATTTCCAGCTGGATCTGGGCCACTACCTGCAGTTGTAGCGCTGCTTTTCGATTCACACCAGTGCTCGACGCAAGCACTCATTCGTGTGTGTGTGTGTGTGTGTGTGTGTGTGTGTGTGTGTGTGTGTGTGTGTGTGTGTGTGTGTGTGTGTGTGTGTGTGTGTGTGTGTGTGTGTGTGTGTGTGTGTGTGTGTGTGTGTGTGTGTGTGTGTGTGTGTGCCCGCCTCAGGCTACAGCGGCTGCCACCCGTGCTCTAAGAGAGAGTAGCATGAACCTTAACCCAGAGGTGGACGGGACGATCATCAAGGTGCCCGTTCCCAAGTGAGTCTCTCTAACACACACACAGCCCCAAGGGCAGGAACAGAAACACTTTCCTGCTTTTCAATCTTTTTTTCAACACCTTTTACTTTTCTGCTGTTATTCCTCTGTTTTCCCTCTCCCACAATTATTATACACTGAAACTATCCGAAGTGCGAGCGCTGAAACGATTAGGTGATCTGAACAATAAATTACTCAATTGACAAGATGTTAATTAAAGTTGTGTTTTTGTTACTGTTACTTGACTAAATAAAACCCTCTGTAAAGTCTTGATTTTATGTTCTGTTAATCTGTAACAGGCATTTGACATTTTTTTGTTTGTGTAGACTAAATAAGTAACCATTAAAGAGATGAAATAATCAATACATTCTGTAAATTATCATAAACCTCAACCGTGTAGTAAGTCTCATCCATGGATTTGAATGTCTCCCCATTAATAAATCGCTTTAACCGAGAGATTTATGGACTTTTGTTCGTAGATGTATGGAGACCCCGAGTGTGTTGATGTGAGGGTCGGGTCACTCTCTCTCTGTATTCTGACTAGACCTCTCTCACTCACCCTCTCTTTTTCTCTCGGCCAAGTCAAACAACCTCACAAAAAGCTATCCATCCCTCACTCACTAAACCACTCTACGTGTATATACAGTGTGCTTTTTACATATACACACATGTGCATGTAAGTATACGTGTATAAATGCCGGCCTGTGTTTATGTGCATGTGTGTGCATGTATGTGTGTGCGCGCGTTGAGCAGCAGGTGTTAGTCTGGCAGAGGAGGAACACAAGAGTCAGACTGCTTTCCCCCTGCAATCAGTCTCGGCACGCTCCAAGCCTCCATTTGCATTTCCAAAGAGAAGGCGCTCCTTGATTGGCCCTGGAATCAGTAATTAGGCCGTATTGTTTGTGGTAAATAGACGCTGCACTTGGATTGTTTGCAAATAGTCCCAGAGGCAAAAACAACGCAAAAAATAGTCAATTAAGGACAAAGAGGGAGAGTGAAATGGGAAGTACGATTTTCTGAGTGATTAACAATTGCAAAGTGAATACAAAGTTGTTGGGATGACGGATGTTTCAGCTCGAGTCTGAGACCTCAGCAACTGATTGTTGTTAGTTGGTTGCTTATGAGTTTTAACCTTCATGCTTACGAGCACTTAACATTCTCATTTGCACAAAAGGGACATTGTTTTTTTCATTATTTTTTCTGTGCACAATTGTGTTTTGCGTTTTACAGAGAGTCTGACTAACCCTCTCTTTTAGGTCTCTGTGTGCAGTTTGAAGTTATTTTGAATGTTTAGCATAGTTTATCTTATTTTCCCGTAGCAACTCCTCTCACAATTTGGAAGTGCACTTTCTCCAACAACATTTTACTAAGCATTTCATTTTTGTGCATACAAGATCTTACTCCATCTCCTCCCCTCCCTGCAGAGTAACGCGGGAGCACAGAGAGAACCTCACCAAGCTGGCCAAACAGTTCAGCAACAAGGCCAAAGATTCACTGAGGAAAGTGCGATCTAATGCTGTCACACAGGTCAAAAAGGCGAAGGAAGCACACTCGGAGGACACCATACGACTTGTGGAAAAACAGGTGGGAGACGGGGAGAAGAAAAGGGGCAACAGTAATACTACACATTGATCGATCAGACTGACGAAGGGAAGTTTAATGGAAGGTTGAGTGGCTAGATGAGAAGAGATGAGGCACAATACTGAAAGAGTCAAGGAGGTAACTGCTCATTTAGTTGTGAGACTATTGTAACCGCAGCCCAAACTGTCCAAGGGTACTGCTTTTTCACTGAGCTAAATTACAACTAGAGAAATCCATCATCAGTCCAGTCACATTGCAGTTATAATGGCATCCTTCACCAAACAGACACGGGAGGGAAGTAAAAAGTGAGCCCAAAAGGTGTATTCAAAATCTTTTTTTCCCCCTTTTTCCCTTCACAGATTCAGCAGATGGCGGACAACATTGCAGTGGACATTGACAAACAGCTTGCAGCCAAGACTAAGGAGCTGTTAGCCTGACTGTGACGAGTAAAGGGTCTTATGTTTGATATTTGGGTGATTGCTGAACCTACAGGTGGACACACTTAACAGAAGCACCATGTCAACCCTATCATGTTTATAATAGACGGCGACTCAATCAGTAGTTCTCGCATCCCGTTCTCACAGTCCAAACGCTCCACGCAGACGAATGAGTCTCGGTTCTGTTGTACATGTTTTGGCAGAAACGGGGCTTTGGTTCTGGCCCACAACTCTGGCAAAGATCTCCTCCTCGCTGCTGGGTGATATCTGTGTTTAACCATCACTACATAAACAGAAATTGGCATGGAAACAACAACAACAGCGACAGACTGCCAGTCATCTCCTTCCTCCCTTGTTACTCTTCCCGTCTTCAAACAAACACCGAGCAAGGGACGAATGGACTTTTAATAGGATTTGTAGGCCTCCTCCTAATCAAACCCCTTGCCACAAGGGCTGTCTGTTTACACAAAACAAGCGCACCCGTCTGAGTGTAAACTGGCTGCGGGTTTGTCTTGGTGGCAAGAGCGAGGGAGAAAGGGAGAGAGGGTTTGTTCCAGAGACGGAGGATATGATTAGCGTGTTGCCAAACATTTGTTTCACATTGATTCAAAGTCTGTTAAAGAATGTACTTGCAAAAAAAAAAAAAAGCCTTTAATTTCGGCCCATGTCTAGGATTGATAATATGGCTACTCTCTCGACAATAAAGTCGGGAAAGTAACATTATTGATGGACTCCATTAAAGAAACACTGCTTTGTACCATGTGCGTCATCTTTTTCTCTCTTGTTTTCTTTTCTTTTTCTCCACTTTTGGTTTGAAGTCGCCCCCTCCTCCATTAGTCAGAGTGATAATGGACTTTTCCTGTGTACAGACCTCCAGGTCCTGGCTGCTGGCACCACAATTGTCCATTAGGGAAAGAGGCTTTTAATGTTGTGCACTTGGCCCCCTTTGTCTTTCAACAACTGCACTTTTAAAGCCACGGTCAAGAATTGTAGCACGAGTAGTTGTTCAACGTGGATCAATAACAAGAAATGTATGAATGGGAAACCGACCGAGCCTCACACACATGGCTCTGCTTTCATCTATCCGCTGTTTACACCAGCCAGAGGCTTTACTGTACTCTTATGTGGTTGGTGTCTTACTCTTTATCATGCTTTTTTTTTTTGCTTCCTCTGCTACTGGTCCCAGGCAGCCCACATGGCAGACAGGTTTAATTTAAAAGGTTTGCCCACTCACTTACTCTTATAACCACCCAGTCATTTGATGATTACAGCGCTGCAACATTGCAAACTACTAATTCAATCTTGGTCAAAATACTGTCCGACCTCTTTTAAATGGACATAATGAATTGAGGAATTGTGACGATGCAGATTCCTTGGTAGGTTTTTGTCGTCTTTGGTGTTTGGTGGTGGCAGCGCTTAGTTGCACGCTACACATTGTGGATTTATTACATTTGCCTTGGCCCTCTGTCTCCCTGAATGGCTTTGCTTTAATGGCCTAAACAGACCAGAGTCGTTGGATAAACAAGAGTTTAGCGGAGGAGTGGCTGAGTCGGGACAGAGGAGGGGTGGGGTGGAAATGGCAGGTTTTTGTGGTGATTCTGGGTCCATATGTCAGCAATTTGAGGGCATTGTGTACCTTGGCCTAAAACAGAGGCTTCATGATCGATGGAGGGGTGAAAATCTCCCAAGTCCCTGGCGCAGAACACAGGCAAGCACAAGGAAATTGCTTTCAGCTGATAGCTTCATTTTGGTTGACATTTATCAAGTGAATTACCCTGTTCCTTCAAATGTTTACTACTACTAGCACCGCCTTTTGAGGTGTGTGTGTGCGTGTGCGTGTGTGTGTGTGTGTGTGTGTGCACGTGCGCTCACGTGTTTTACTTTGTGCGACTACGAAAGCAATAGAGGTTTGTCTTTGTGGAAGTTCTGGTGCGTCCTTTGGCGATTCCTCATAAAAATATACAAGTCTGAATTAGCTCAGTAAATGTTTGATTTGTTAGTTTAGCCTTCTTTATGTTGCTGGTGCATCTAAGGAAAGATAACCAGCTTACAACTTACATCTTGAACTCTCAACAAGCTCTTTATAAAGCTGTATTTTTACCAAAAATGTTGATTGATTGTTGCAGGACAGAAATGCAAAGGTGATGTTCAAACAGAATTTCAGGATATCAAGGAACATTACCAACACATTTATATCCATTTATCTCAAGAATTAAAGCAATACTTGTCAACTTTCGCTTGTCAGCTGCAAAGGTTCCATTTTTAGGTGACTAAAATGTAGTATAGCCATAGCACAAGTAGAGAAGAGTCCATTATCAGTAATGTTAATTATAAGTCAAAATCTAAATTTGCTAAATTAGTACTGGTCATATACCAGACCAAGTGAGGCTGAAGCAGCTACACTCCAGAGTGTACTAAATTGGGCAAGAGTTTGTTTTAGTTCTTATGAATTTAGGTTTTCATTTGTAAGAGGAAGAATTCTTGAATGATTTATTCTTTCAAAAGTTGCATTATCTCACTTTAAATCATCAAATAGGAATTTTTGAAAGTGTGTGTTGCAAAGCTCTTAATTCAATTTCATCCCTTTCATCCCTTTTTTTTCTAGAACGAACAAATATCAGATACTGTCATGGACAATTTAAACTTGTATTGGAGAAAAATAATGAAAATCCCTTGAGTGTTGCTCTCTATCTCAGTCCCTCCATCCTCTCTTACTTCATTCTGCACCTCTTGGCATTGTTCTACTTCTCAATTTCTCTGCTTTTCATGTAGATTTCTGTATTGCATTATTCATGTCTTTTTGAGAGAAGCTCTATCATGTTCTAATACTAGTTTTCCAAAAAGGTCTACATTATATCATATAGCCACTGTGTGTATGAATATAGAGATATACATATAAATATATATGTATATCTCTATATGATTCCCCTCTGTGTTCTGTCTTCCCATTGTGCCGCCTGTGATTACACTGAACGTCAAGCCGCGGTGCTCCTGCTGCAGCTGAACCGCTGAGGAGGCTGTGGAGCCAGGCAGCAACTGAGCCGACCACTTCAGCGTAGACCGAATTGGACAGAACACACACACACACACACACACACACACACACACACACACACACACACACACACACACACACACACACACACACACACACACCTCCCTCTCTCCCTCTTCTCATCACCTCTGGAGTGCAAGAGTGAGAGAAGCCACCCTGAAGATCTCATCAAGGATCCAATCAGCGCGTGAATACGAAATGCACTCCTCTTGCGATGTGATGATGATGGGGGGGAGAAGACATCGAGAGAGCCTGTCTGGAGCGAAAATCTCGGCATATGCAAATTGAAGAAACATTTTTAATGGATTTGATGTTCGTAAGAGTATCTTTGACCCTTTCAGGAATGTGGTAACAGGCTCACAGGAAAAGAATATGTGCAGATTAGCCTATTAATATTTATAGATGTAATTGGTTGAGCTGTGTGGCATGAGGCCTTGTTGTGCCTGGTGTAATGCAGACCACGTTTAGGCCTAATCCAGGTGGGTGCTCTTACTGCCTCTAACAGGGAAATGGCCGCCCATTTTAGGAGGAAGCTGGATATCCTAATAATCAGGTGAACTAATACCGGGCGCTGAGAGTGTTTCCTTCCGGAGCTCTTGGCACGTCAGTCATTCACAGAATTGCTCCTGTCTGGTCTGCGAGCCATTTTAAGTCAGTGGAACGTGCGCTCTTTCCCCCAAACGTGCATTTAGAGAGGACCACACGGGCCCCTTTGGATAGCCTCTATACCCACGAGGAGGCTCCCCGACCATCGTAGGGAGCAACCAGACGCTCCAGCACACACACCTCCTGCTTCTCAAATCTGAACAAAGCGTTCCTCAGTCTAAAGTGGTTAAACTGTCAATTCAAATCGTCTGGACATCGTGATTACCGGCATGGGAGGAATTATATATTTAGCTTTATGTCCGTCGCCATTTCCTCCCCCCGTCCTGATCTGAAGTGACTGGCCAGTAGTGCCCTCGATATTACTATCTCTGAGGAGTTTAAACCTTCCCCCAGGAGACAAGTGTAATCAAGGGCTGCCAGCAGGAGAGAGGGAGGGAGGGAGGAGGATGAGAGGTTTGGGGTGGGTGGTGTTGGAGCCCTGCAGTGATGGGATGGTGAAGGGAATGACAATGGACCCAATTTACAAATATATCTCTACATCTAAGATATTAAATACTGAAGTTATCAACCTAGTTTTATTTAAAGAAAAAGTGACCGATAAGTAAGGAAAAATCTGGCATGCCCTTTTCACTGAAATGTTTTTATATAGAATTTTGTCAGTACGTCTGTACAATATTTTCAGAAAATAATATCCTCACTTTTAAAAATAAATAACTTAATAATTTTTGTTTTAGTGAAGTTGATTAGGATGCAATAAATAAAATCACCTTTAGCCCTTGCAAAAATCTCATCTAAGGGTTAGGGTTTTTTTTCTTTTAATCAGTTAGAAAGTCATATTTTCATACAGTGAAAGTATTTGTTTTATATATCAGCTACTGCAGAGGGATTAGTTTTAATTGTTTCCAATACAAATCCAAGTGAGTTTATTGAAACAAGACAGAATTAGGCAGATGGCTGCACGAGAACCAAGAAAAAGTATTATTTTTGGTTAATTTGTACTGGGATACCTCCCCGCACTGGCAGATTTTTTCACTTGCTTTAAGAAAATAAGACGTTCAGGGCTCAATAATATACAAAAATGACTTGGTCATATGAAGATTTTTGCAGTGCAATAACTTCTTCAAGAAAATGCAGCTGCCATGTGATGAAGAAGAGAAAAATACACTGCACAAATAACGAGGGGTGGAGGCTGTTGAGTGTCAGGAAAAGCATGCATGTGCACGTACATAGACATACAGTTCTATTGTATTTGGTTATTGAGTCATTGTTAATAGTCTTCTTAAATTCTTTCCACAATACCATTCGAAACAAGATTGTCCCTCAGTAAATCCACAACCCCCACTAGGATCTCATCCATCCTGAAGAGACTCATTCATCCTCAATAACGTCACCGCTTGCTCATAAATACAAGTGACCGTTAGGAAAGCAGATGAACGCAGCCAACGGATTGGACAGGAAGCCAGTTAATCTGCAATCCAATCCGGCCCGAGTCTAGTGAAACCCGGCTCAGCTTGGCTGACCGAGGCCTGGGAGGAAGGAAGTGAAGGACTCAGGAAGCAGTGTTCAGAGCTTTCACCAGTCATATCCATCACAGTGCACGGTGATGGTAGCATGTGTGTGTGTGTGTATGTGTGTGTGTGTGTGTGTGTGTGTGTGTGTCCCTGTTTCACCAGTCATATCCATCACAGGGCTCTGTCTCCAGGCCCAGGCAAGAGAGCTGGAGAGTCATTAGAGGGGCTGGGCTGCAGGCTGCAGCGCTGCACTTTAACTAAACATCTTTTCCATAAAATAAATGCTTCCAGGTTAGCGTGGGTCCTAGAGAACCCAGGTTGCCTCGCTTTCGCTGCCACTCATCTGATCCCAATTACCAGACAGACTTGTTCAGAGCTGGCGGAGACTATATGGATGCAGACTGGAGTCTTGCGTTAGACTCCAGTGACAACAACAAGTGTGGCATCCTTTAGGCGATCAACACATTGCCACCCCATCATGCCCCATCCTCCTCGCCACCGTACTCTGTTGAGAAAAAATTCTATGTAATTGGATTCAAGCCATAGCAGATATAGAGTATACAACCAGTATGGTTTTTGTACTTACATTTTTGCTTTTTTAGCTCTTAAGTGGCCTAGTATATGTGGGTTTTTGGGCCATTTTAGTGGGATATAAAGCTGTTGTGGTGATCAAACCTGTGACTTATCTGCAATGGAGATCTAACCACAAAGCCACCTTAAAATCTATCAAAGCCAATTTTGAGCATAGAAATAGGAAATTGACCAATTTCTCTACTTTTGCACATATATTAATAATGCATGTGTATATTCACTTACTTTTTACTGCATCTGTACAGTACATATGTACTGTGTAAAACACTGGGTAAGACAAGTTTATGTATTTGCATGGCACCTTTCAACAACAAGGCATTCTGAAGTGCTTTACATTTATTTATATCATGCAAGATTGCACCCTCCATCCAGCACATTCATTTCATTCTCTCCAGTTGTGTTACATGTATGAGAGTAACCTGATCTTGGAAGAGAGGAAGAGTCGATCACGGTGATATATATGTACTTGTGCGTGCATGTGTTTTTGTGTGGACACAGCGTGCATTTACATCCATACATTATTGAATAATTGTTTCCCGATGCTCTCTTCTTCTCTAGAATATTAATTACCAAACGATGAAACCGCCTCTTTGGTCTGGGAGGTTGACGTTGAAGGAGGAAATGGGGGCCGCGCATGTCGGAGACCGTCCTTTTTGATGGGGTTAACTCTCATTTTGAGTGTGTGTGTGTGTGTGTGTGTGTGTATGTGTGTGTGTGTGTGTGTGTGGTTTGTGGTACTGTTGGGGGGTAGGAGTGGGTGATGGGGTATAGAAACAGCTATGTCGGGGAGTTGAGTTTCAGGGGGAAGCATTTTTCTCAGATTGAATAGATGATGAGAATATCTTGGACAGCTGGACGAAGCTGTTTGGGGGGTTTTTTGGCACAGAATCTCAAATTGATACGTGTTTCTCGGCCTGAAAGAGAATGATCTTTAGGTGGGAGACAAAAAAGTATGAAAAGAAAAGCGTTGAAAGCTTTACTCAAATGTTCCTGTTTGTGTGCTGCTGCTATATGTTGGCCAGGGCACTCCTGTAAAATGTTTGGGATATTATTATTCAGACAAGCACACACATAACAACTTAACCTGACTGAGAGCTAACGATGTTGGACATAAGATAGGATAAGAATGAATAAAATAGACATGAAATTATAATAAGATATCAAATCATAGACAGTGAAATAGAAGAAAAGATACCAAAGAGAGAAACAGTTGCCTCTCAACATCATTCCCTTCCCTTTTATCAAATACTAGCTTTTTTGGCGGGTTTTGTGTCTAAATTCTTTTCCCTGTGACCCTTAAATTCAATGTGAGAAAACATAATTTCATGGATTCATAATCCACTGAGATCAGACACCTTGTTCAGCTCTCACACTGGGGCTGCATGGAAAGGAGGATGGCACCATCTAGTGAAACTATGATGTATGCAGGGAAGGAAACTACACCATTCTTTGTTGTTGTAATGGAAGAATTATAGAGCTTAAAGATATTAAGTAAGAATAACAACAAAATATATATTAACTACTCATTAATAATTTATTCCTCACAGTTCATATAAACCTGTTCAATGCAAAAATGTTTTATAATTGAAAGTTTGTTTGCCTATTGAAAGTGAGATTAATAAAACAATTTTAAAGCAATACTTCACCCAAAATTAATCTTTATAAATACAAACACTCCCCTATAATATGTGTATATGGTGGCATAAATTAAATTTGTTAGTGAAGATAAATTCCAATTGTAAATTTTGTTTAATGTTGGATTAAAAAGTACTTAAACAGGAGATACATGCCAAACCACTATTGTGTCATAAACCACTTCTCTTCCATCTATCAGGATATTCCAAACTGTCTTCATTTCCAAAATATCTCAACACATTTGGTGTTTCCCCGATTCAGATTTCTTACTGTAATCCTCAAATCTATAGAATGTACAGTACCAAGCTATTTTTGCCTGAATGAACTAAAGCACTATAGCATTTGTGACCATGTTAAAATAGCTGTGATTATGATGCAATATAATGACAGTTGATTTGTGTTTTCGAATGACAATGTATTGATTTAAGCCATGAGAGAAACTTTTATGAAACATATTAGACCAGTCATTAAGACCAGCAGTGAATGTCTAAACATTACAATGGAATATAACATTTTATTTTAGCCGATTACTCTTTTATGAAACAGCTTCTGTACTTCTTTATGGAAACAACTGACAAAGTCTTCCCAAAGTGTCTGGACATCTAATTTGAACCAGTTCACGTGAATAAACTGAAAGACAGACGGTGTATTCATCACAGCTGTGACTACAGAATATATTGTGATCTATGCAGAAAATGTCAGGGTCAACAAAACAATGTAAAAGCAGTTTTTGCATAGTGCTCAAGTATTAGTAGGAGGAAGTTTCATGTATGAAGGACTTTTGTTTCTGCATACGGTAAATATTGAAATTGACATAAGTTCTGTGGCCACCCAATTAATGTATGTCCAATACTCACTCTCCTTTTAGCTCAGTGTTTGGTCTCCACCAACTCCTGTAGTAAATAAATAGCAATTGAACACTCGACTATGCTCACCAGATAGTGACTAACTTTGTCTACTCGACTGATGTTGAGTTACTCTCAGTTCTCTTTGCTCAGTAAAGTCTTCCTTTTTCAGTGACTGGATGACTTTTCTTCTCATCTATGCACCCTCATACCCCTCACATCCTGCACTGGACATCATATCCTATATTCTGCAACATACAGTATGTGGACCACAATAACTGTCCATTCTGCCTCACACTGAATCTCTAGTTGTTAGTCTCTCTCAATTTATAAGGTAAATTAAACATCATACAGAAATATTTTGGTGAGTGAGACAATGGAAATAACAACATGCTGACTGCAGTAGAAAAAACATTCAGTTCAGGCATTCAGTAAAGGTTCCTCTCTAAACCTACTTGAAAGCTAACGTTGCAGTTGTGGGGGACAACTAGTGCAATAGAATAAGCGTGGGGGTAAAATGAGTCAAACATGATACCAGGAAAGCATGCTGACTGAATGAAAACCAGTATTACTCATTACTTTTGTGATGTAAGGTAAGATGCTCCAATTACTCGAGGATGGACATAGAGAAATGAAAGAAAAAGCTTTATAGTCAAATATTACTGGAATCAGAAAGCTATCTTGCCAGGAATACTCATAAAGTCACTTCCCTTTTAGATGCAAACAGAAACTGTTCCTGCTTTGCTTGCAAGCTAACAAATGACCCTGATAAGGACATTTTCTTGTCTCATGTACTGACACAGAACAGTAACAGAAACAACTGCAATCATTAATAAAGTGTTTGAATAATCAGACACACTGGAAACAGGGAGTTTGATGGTGTAGCTGAAACCACTTTCCAAAGCCAAGGTGGATTACCGATTGTACCATAGAGTTTCTCTACACTTACTGTAAGGGTAAATTATGTACTTTCTTCAAAACAATTTTAAAAAAGAAACGTCAAAATAATTGGTACATGTAATATTTTTAATCAAGATGACTAGCCTTGTAAAGAATGCAAAAATAGTATTTACAGCACATTTTGAAATCATCACATTTTGCAGCATATCTGGGTTTATACAAAATCTAACAACACATGTAAAAAGTGCTTAATGTCTTTGTGAGTCACAAACATTTGTGCCCTCAGTATATCATACTGGTTGGAGCTGCAGCTCCCTCACTGTCTCAACTGTGTCCTTGAGTGTGGGGTAGTGTCCTGGGCAGGCCATGACCAACACCCTGCATCTTTCTTTTTCCATTAGAAACTTCCTCAAGGACTCATCGAAAAATTGGTTCCCTTCTCTATACCCATCCAACAGCAGCAGAGCCTCACTGGACCTGGTTAACACCTTCCTCAGCTCATCCTCTGTTGATATCTTGTCCATGAGAGAAAGTTGAATTGTTATTTCCTGAAACAAGTCACTCTTCACTTTGCTGCAGTCGACAAAGAAGAGAAGTGGAAGGGTGCTGAGATCGAGGAGCTTAGAGAGGGCATGTGTGGACCCCTTCGTCCAAGAAGAGATGAGGATGTGGGCTACAGTTGTCTTCCCGCTTCCTGGGGGTCCCTCAAGGAAAAGTGTCTCTCCTGCTTCTGGGAGCAAAGCTTGAAGATTCACAGGCTGGCCCTTACTGAAAAAACAAGCAGAATTGAGATTGTAAGCTACACACACCCAAACAAATATTAGAGCAGCTGAGTCAACTGGATTTGTCCACATACACAGTTTCAGCTCTTAAGGCGCGGTCACATTTACTACGATGACATTTTAAAAAAAAACATTAATTTCAATAGAATCGCTGCTATCTGTGGATTTACTCACACTGGTGAAGTAAATCACATTCACATTAACCTTTGGTCACCTCTGTTGACCAATACTGAGCCACCTTTGCAATCCATTATGGAAAATGATATATCGTAATTAGGTGTGTTGCACAATCCGATTTTATTCAGGCCTTCTCTGTTGGAGTATAAACTCCATATGACCAACAGAGGAAAACAAGACCATCAGCAAGAAGATTGACTATTTCTATATTTTAATTTCTAATGCCTGTCTTCGGTGCCACCGGGTCAGATTCCGCTTAAAATCAGCTCAGACTACAGCTGGGCCTCCAGCAGCGACCAGCCCACCACTTTTCTAAAGGGACTCGGGTGTTCAGAAACACTACCGGTTTTGTCCACAGAGACCACCAAAATCAACAACAAACGAAGGTTCCTTGTTGTGTCTTTAAGGAAGTTTTAAGTGTTTTTACACTGTGGTATTGCTACTTTTACTTCAGTAAAAAAATAAGTAAAAGATCTGAGTACTTCTTCCACCTCTGGCTAACCGACAGATAAGCATGTTAACTAACATTTAGCAAGCTAGCTAGCTCATAGATCCAAGAGAACTCAAACTTGTCTCAACGAGTTGGAGCAAAAAAGAATCACATTGTTGCTGTTACTGTAAATGAGATTATAGAAGTCTGGCATTCTTATGATCAATGTGGAAATTTGTGTTTGTGACTCACTTGTTACGCAACCTGTGAGGCAACTCCTCCACAACGAAAGCATCGCAGTGGCGTCTACCCTTTGGGCTGAGGGAGATATCACAATAATGTTCTTTCAGAAACACCCCGAGGTTTTCTTCCATGGAAACTGCAGACAATAGAAAACACACCTGATCATGATGACGTCCATATCATTTCATGAAATGGAAGCAATAGTGTGAAAAAAATGCTTTATTTGATGTTTTCTCTCCATGCTATTACATACGATGATATTTGTCAGAACACTAACACAGAAGAGAGTAGCATTGATAGAAGTAATCAGTCAGTGTTAATAATTAGTCAGTAATTTAACCGTGGCTACAGTGAGTTTACACAAATTGTGGTAGTGTAAATCCCACTCACATACATCCCAATGCAAAATTAAAACAAATTAATCTGAAATGTACATTGTAATGTACAACTTCATAGAAAAGGGAATATTTGCCCATCTGTATTCAAGAGAAGAAGCGTTGAGTCCATGTAACAAACACACATTATCGGTACTTGTGGTAATTTATTCAATAGTTATATTTCCGTCAAGCCACCTTCACTGAGCATGTGTAGAAATATTTTTTCACATCTCAGTTACCTCATGATTGCAGGCAAGTTCATCAGTGACTAAACTCTAAGAGAGGTTGTACAACCGTGCAACACAAATAATATTATATATAAAAATGAGGTTAGTTAACTTATTTCATCTGTGGCTGGGACTGCTGTCTACATGGCTGTTAATTTGGTTGTTCTGATTACAAGCCTGGAACACATTCTTTAATGTGTGTTACATTATTTACATGAAAGAGTTGTGTGTGAAGTGAATTGTTCAGCACTGTTTAGACTCACAGTCAACAACAGAAACAGGCCTGCCTCGACCATTGACCAAAATGTTCCTGGTGCTTTGAGCCCTGGAACCTGTAGAAAAAAAGAAGAAAAACAGTTAGTGTGTTGGTACTGTATGTGTGTACTGTATGTATTTAAGTATGAAGAGATGGAGGGGTGGAAGTTTGTTTGGCACTGTAAACAAATAGCTTAATCACATTATATTAAAATAAGTCAGGATTGTCTTTGTTTCAAAAGCATCAACTTAGCTTTCTAAATGTTTGACTGGTGATATATATTGGTTTATATGGTATTATAATGTTTTGGATTTTAATTTGTTTTATGGGTAGCTTTTTATTTATTCTATTGCATTTCTCTCAATTTCATACAGTATTTTCTCTTGTAAATCTTCAATTTATCATGTATTTTATATGTTCTTGTAAGTACATTAATTGTTTTACCTACACACTTGTAACTGCGACTTTATGGTGTCTATGACCTTTTGTGAAATTGTGACCGAATGACATCTTAAAAATACTATCCGTAAGGTTTCGGATCTGTCGCTGAATTAACACTTCTTATCTTGTTCACACATTAATATATAGATAAATGTCTAATAATTTGACTATTGAAATGACGTAGGTGTTCGTTTTGGGGGATTGTACAAACAACACACGTGCTGTACTGAAAAACTACCCATGCATTAGCAAATATCCTCAAATTCCACAGTCACACGAACAATCACCGACATGGGTGTTTCCAAACTTGTGACAATTGTGATGCAGAGCAGATCCAAAAAAGCTGAGTCATGCTTACACGAAAACATGCATAACATGTTGGTACATTTTCAAAACATTCAGATGACAAATCTAACATATAAATTTGGTGACGTTTTATTAAATACTTTCAGTGGGAAAATATTTTAACTCAACATGTGTCACCGGGATACATGTGATATCACATGGGAGCCTGCATTGTCTTTTCAGTTGCAATGACACAGTTGTTCTTCTGCCCATTTGACAAAGACACAAAGTAAAAACAGCTAGGCTGCAATGGCTTTGACACAGGAAGGACATACTTTGGACACTGACTAATGGATTCTTCACTACTTGGGGTTATTTGAGGTTCAGGTTGGACAAAGAAGTTCTGTTAAAAAGTAATTTTTCAAACGGGCTGTAACAGTTAAAAATAAACCATAGTGAATAATTACTATGATGAAATGATGAAGAATAAAAGATGCACAACTTGATTTTCCACTCCATTTACTGCAGATGTTAAGAGCACATTGTAAAGGGGAACGCAGCCCTGCGGCGATCACACCTATCCAGCACACACACACACACACACACTGCCTTTGATGTAATGCCTCAGTGGCTGAGACAATTGGCTTGTAATTTGAATATTCATTTGCACAATTATTTGTTGTTGTGTATCGCCGTGAGTACTGCTTCATGTACAGCGTCATATACGAGTGCAAGAACAATCTTGTATTGTTGCCATTTGTGTCTTTGTCACTTTAATATTTCACCATAGTTGTACGTTGAATTGTGATGCATTGTCATGTCTGGTGTGCATTGTCTCATATGCCAAACACAGATTTACATTTGATGTTTATTGGACCTCAGAGTATTATGATTTGGATATTTTGTCTCCAGTCTATACCTGCGTTCTATGTACTGTGTGTGCTGTGGTTGCTGTAAACAACCCATCCTGAATCTGTTGGGCAGCTGTAATGTGCTGTACACATAAAGAATTGAGTGACTGGTTACCTTTTCGTCGTCTGTACATGTGCACTGCAATGATGATGACCACCATTATCACTCCTATGCTCAACACCACGATGAGAGCATCATTTTTTACACGAGGGACAGGAATTTCCTCTGGGAAAAGAGTGAAGAAGGATTGGTGTTAACATTTGCAGCAAAACTTGTAATTCAACGATGACAGGGCCAGGACATGTGTTGGTGTTTGATGAGTTATACTCATGCTTTTAATATATTTGACCATTTGGGAAATAACCAAATATACCAAATACCGAGCCATTGCAAACTTCCCCTCACTGGTTAAGAACTAAAATAAATGTAGCACTTAAACTGACTCATGCTTGTGTACTCGTTTTTTGATTAGCTGTGTTTGGGGCAATCTTCTCTTATTTTCTTCTTTTTGTTGTGTTATTTACAGGCTGTTTTCCTTTATTTAGCTTTAAAATAACCGGATACTTTTTATCTCATCAAGTTCAAAGGTACTTTATCCAAAAGAGCAAATAATCCTTCGCAAATATACTGTGTAAGCAGAAGCACAAGCAGCCTACACAAGCAGCCTACACAAGCAGCCTGCACAAACACACACGAAGAAGCCACACATTTCCACACAAGGCAAAATCTCTTGTAATAGAACTCCAACACACTGCTGCATTGAAGCTCAAACCCAAACACCTCCTACAGCTTCACTGGAAACCCGCGTGGTTACTCTGGCAACCTGTGACCGAGAGCTGGAAGGTTCATCTATCTCCTCTTTGTTAGCATTTTATTCACATTTGGAGTGGGTAGTCCACAGATATATTTCTTACACAAAGAAAATGTGAACATAACAGGAAGCAGTAGTTTGATAAGTATGCAAATGATGATATTATATTTCCTGTTAACGCGGCTGGGGAAAACAAAAGTAGCAGTACCACGGTGTAACACCACTCTTACAAGTAAAGGTCCTGCATTCAAAATGTTACTTCAGTAAAAGAACAAGCATCAAAGTGTACTTAAAGTACCAAAAGTAAGAATACTATAACAATTATGCAGAATGGCACATTTCAGAAGAATTTATATTATATTATTAGACTATAAATAATGATTAATTATGTGTAAGCAACACTTTAATGTTGCAGCTGGCAAAGCGGTGGCTGATTTCAACTGATTACTCGGTAGTTTACAGTATATCTATAATAATCTATAATAATGTTTTCGTTGGTTATATTTTGTATTAAATGTCTGAATCTGCAAAGTAACTACAAAAATTATCAAATAAATGTAATAGAATAAAAAGTACAATATTTCTCTCTGTCATGTAGTCGAATTAAAGTATAAAGTAGCATTAAAAGAAAAATGTTCGAGTAAAGTACATCTGTACTTAAGTACAGTACTTGAGTAAATATACTTAGTTACATTCCGCCACTGGACTGGAAGTTTGCTTGCTTCTCTCATTTAATTATTTTGTCTTTTTGTAAATTCTTTGGGCAGCAGAGAAGAGCTGACAAGGCATGAGGAGGGAGAGATGGAATAAAGTTCAGTGGCCATGCTTGACCTGGAGATGTTGCAATTTAAATTGCCAAAACATAAAAAGCCCTGTGTGCTTGCATATTCTCTCCAGTTAAATATTTTGAGTCCTGTCATGGAAGAAAGCCGTAAAGGGAATAAAAATGTACCTGGAATGTGAAATGTTGCAGAGTTGCCATCATTTGTAAAGAAACACGTGTAGTTGTTTTTATCTGATGAGCTGACGCGTATCTGACTGGTGACGGTGAAAAGCTGGTCTGCATTTGATACGGCAGTGGTATCGGGGTTGACTCTTCGCAGGTGTCCGTCCTGCCACACAACAGAAGACTCGGGGTACCCCTGAGCCTGGCAGGTTAGCAGCACAACATCCTCCTCTGCAGCCTTCTGAATGCGTTTAGTCACCGATTCATAAGGTGCTATGGGAGAATCAGACAGGAAAAATAGATAATTACTATCTAATAATACTACATAATATTTATAATTTTAAGATTATGTTCAAGTGATCTTGCACGAGAAGGGGAAGATCTTGAGGAAAGCTGGAATGAGCCAAAAGCATTCTTTACCAAATTGAGTCATATTGGTCTTAGTTTCATTTTTATTTCGAGGTATGGTGTGACTGCCCAGAAATGATCACATGCTGTGGCCAATGAGCAAGCCCATTACCAGAACAAAGCCCTGAAGTCTTCGACTAAAAACCAAAAAAGTTCCACTGTGGCGCTGTCACAGAGTTGGTACTCACCTACAACGGACAACCTTATTGTTTTATAATCAGCTCCTTCTTCTGTCTGGACCAAACACTGGTAGGTCCCAGAGTCATTGATCCTGAGCCTAGAGACCTGTTAGGGGACAGAAGAAGAACGTAGAGTCCTTAGATGTCCTTGTGGCCATATTACACGATATGCCCTCATAAACTAGAGGTTTGAATAAACCAAAATATGTTAAATTAAGGAGATAACCCTAATCTATGTAAATCTCAACACATCACTGCCAGTATTGACCTGTATCTTGGCCCGGCCTTCCTGCAGCTCCTCAGTGAGAAGCCTCACTCTACCCTGATAGTCCGGATCCCGGGACGCCAAGTGCTCCTTCCAGTTATCCATACGGTACACGTCCCGAATCGAGGTGGAGTTGATCCAGTGCCAGGTCACCTTCAAGTCAGCATAAGGTTTTGATAGTTTAGGCTGAAACCTGCAGCCCATCACAACATCTCCTCCGAACTTTGACTCGTACGTGGTTTGCTCTGCCTCAACAGTGAACAACGCTGCAGGAAAATAATATAAAGTAATGCCAGGATAAATGTCAATTTGCTTAACAGCCCTGAACCAATAATCAACATCAAATGAAACTGGCTTGTTTGTAAAATAAAATAAATGTTTAATGAAGATGTAATTTGTATTTATTCATTAATGTCGCCACTGCTGGATTTTTATTACGCACCTGAGAGAGATGGCAGAAACATGACTTGCAAAACGACAATTAGAGCCCAGTCCATTGAGACCTGTAAGAAAGAAACAAAAAGGAGATGTACAGATGTTGAAATCATTGAGTCATTTTACTGGAAAAAGCCAGAGTTGAATTCCAAAGCCACGACTTGAGTCTAGTTTACTTCTTTACTCAGCAAAAGAAAAGCATGACAAACAACATAACAGGCACATCAAAACACAAATTACATGTTGTTGAGACATAAATATTATTCCTTACATCAGCATGACTCAGCTCTGCAGAGCAAAGTTACTTCCTCATTGGTTTATTCTTCATAAAGAAACATAAGTAGCATTAATGATGCTGTTGGATGACTCTGGAGCTGTGTCAACACTTACACACACACAAAAACACACACACGCACACACACACACACACACACACACACACACACACACACACACACACACACACACACACACAGAAACACGCACACACAGACAGAGCTGTTTTTCTCTTTGTAAACAAATTGTACCTGGCAATGTTAACAAATCTTGTTTCAGTGGAAAATATTGAGTCATACACATTATTTTAAGTAATTAACTACTAAGCTGCCTTACATGAACATGATTGTGAATCCTGCCAGCTCTACCCACAAGTCAAGTCATGTTCTGTTCACACAGCACAATATCATACAGATCTCAAAGTGCCTTGGTTTGAAGCCATTTATAGAGTGATCTGTGAGGTGATAAGTGCATTAGTAATTTTCTCTGCAGATTTCCTGTGAAATGGAAATTACAACTGTAGTTCTGGAGAATAGTTGTGCCTGCATGTGGGTGAGCTGTCATTGATTATTAAACTCTGCCAGCTGTTTGGTTCACTATAGGCATAATTTAGGTTATTAAGTTCTTAGGTTAAGTACTTAGTACACTTGCACTTTTTACAAAAAGCCTGTGGTGAACATATTTACTATAATTAAGATTACTGAATTGGCCATCAGGCTACTGAGCTAGATTTAAACCAAAAGTGGTAAATGGCAACATTTATTTGAATGAAAAAGAAAACATAAATACTAATTATAAAAAAATAAAATAATATGTAGATAGATAATTGATAATTAAGTCATCATAATAAGCATTATGATTAGTAGTAGTAGTAGTCGTAGTAACAGTTAACTGTTAAACTTATTAAAAAAATATTATTATTATTATTATTATTATTTAAGTTTAACCGTTGTTTATCAGTCAATCATAAATTCTTACCTGGTGGTCTTGTAACAACTGGCTGCTTATCATCCGGTGCTTCCTTCTTCCCTTCAGCTCTGACTGGTCTGAGGTCTCCCGTCGGTGGTGCTGTGAGCTATAAGAGGGAAGTTCCTCGACGGGGACGTGGGAAATACCAACCACAAACACGCCCACAAACAAATGGGGACATATTGCAGCTCGTCAATCGCTGTGTAAACAATCGTGACCTACCGAGACCTCTGCGAAGTTTACGTTGTGGGGGTCAAGCTTTTCTGTTATAACAATAAGAAGGAAATGACCGTTTTTGGTCCAAATCTTGTGAATAACGCTGTGAGAAAACACACTATAAATACCACTGCATCTCGCAATTTCACAAACTGCGAATAAATAAGTATCCTATTGTCAGATGAACCAATGCAAGAGCTAGATCAAGGAAAGTGTTAACGGACACGGAAATAGACCACTGCAGTTACTGTAAGGGAAAGGAGCCTCAGACATCTTATCTGATTTCACCTAAGAAGTCATAAAGCAGCTTCAATGCTGACGGTAAACACACTATAAATACCATTGCATCTCGCAATTTCACACAATAGATGTGTGTTTGTGCGTTGTGCCTCAACGCGAGAATAAGTTAAGCCACTTTATAGTTGAGACGTTAATCATTAAATTAAGCAGAATTGGTCCGTGAGGCAGGATGTATTTGAAACCGGTAGCGGTGATGTGTTTTTCCCTCTCTGTTTCTGTCTCTGTGTGATTTTTTTTTTTCTTTGTCTCTGCGTAATCAGTTTCCTCTCACGGGTCCTTATGACTTCTCGGATACAAGAGGTTACAATTTACAACTTCACACTAACTGTTGAACAGTTGAGTGTGAGTTATTGATGTCAATGTTGTGAGGCTGAGCATTTATTGCAACTGCCGACACCTTGGTTAAACATGTGTTAGTATTTAGATACTATACTTGTAATGCATGTATATCCATGTAATGTAAACATGCTGTGTTACAAGTAAAAGTTCAGCATTCAAAAGCTTACTTAAAATTACAATGTTATATCATCAAAATGTACTTAAAGTATCACAAGAAAAATGATGAAGCAGAACACCACCTATCAGAATTACATAATTAAATGTTACTGGAATACCATTATGTTGTATCTGGTTGAGGTGGAGCAAGTTGCAATTGCCTTATAGACTGGGTTTAGTCAGTTTAATATGTACAGATGCACAGTATTTTGTCAATTCACCATATGCTCTGTAAAGTTGTTTACTGCAAAGTAACAAAGTATACAGTACACATTTGCATGTGAAATGTAGTGTAAAAGAAGTACAAAGTAGTAGAACATGGAAATACACAAGTACAATACAAGTTCCACAAACATTGGACACAGAACTTGATATACTTTTCAAACGGTGTTGATTTGCAGATCTTTCCAACCGCAAAGAGATTCATGTTCACACAAGTCAACATGCGTCATTTGGGAAAGCTGAACATTTGAATGGACATTTTAAACGCTTACATCCCTGAGTTACCAGCTAGCTGGAATTCCCAAACACAAGACGCAGACCGCATCTAAAACCTTCCCTTTCTCTGACTGGCAAAGATCGCACTGTTCCAATGTGACTGTGTGACTATGTTGTGGGCTTTCCATCAGTTCACTAACTAGCGGCATGTACATGTTGGTACACGCTTTAAAGAGGAGTTATTTGATCTTGTTAATGTTTTTGTCAGGAGGGAGTTTATTTTTTTACCCCGTTTCCTCCATTTTGGAGTTGTTATGTACCGATAGGTTACAAGTTGAAACAGATAAAATGTCATTGCAGGGAAAGGCTTGTGATACAGATCTTGTTGAAACACGTTTTTTTTCTAGGATATCCAACATCTACAGTGCTAAAGCATTCAGTAGTACAGCATGCTACTGTATAGGGCCGCACTGAGAGCAAACGACTCAGTGTGGTTGGGCTAAGGTAGGGCAGTGGTGTTTAATGCTTATTATTTATTTACTTTTGTTGGTTCAATTTAAATGTTGCCTTTACGTGCTTTGAGTATGGCTCTTGAGATCATATCTACATTTGAGAATGATTGTGTTAGAAATTACATGAAAAAAAGACATGACTAACAGCATGACTAATTTATTTTGAGCTTGTTTGTGAACCTAAAAAGTGATATTTGTCCAGGTAGATGAAACTTGGCGGGGAGTCCCAACAGGCATCATGCATTGATGAAAAAAGATAGCGTGGCTTGATCTGGTTCACTGAGACATGCAGATTTGTACATAGTGTACAAAAAGCAGCATGGGATGTTAACTCTCCCAGAAAGTTATTTTAGTACCTTCCCACCTTCTAAGGGCCCCTGTTGTGCAGTAAGTCCATCCTTTCATCCATTAACTTATCGCGTGCTGGGTGCTGGATCCTATTGGTCATTCAATTAAAATAAAAGTATTCTTTATCTTAGATACATATCTATTTATCTATCTATCTACCTAAACTATTTAGCCTATTATATATATACATATTAAACATTATTCCATGTGGAGTAACTTGAGTTTCTTTAAAGTAAGAGAAGATTTATGATTTTTAATGATGACCGTGTGGTAAAACCTTCACACAATTGGGGGCTGGTTGTAATCCAGACTCTAAATTCAGCATGAATCTGATTTATTCCTCAAAGTCCTTCATATTTTGAGACGTATTTATTAAAAATGCATTACAAGCCACTGACTGTAAAATAATGAATTATTGACTTTGACCCACAAAAACCAAAAGAGGGAGCCATTTCTCATTTAACTACCCAGGGACCATGGACTCTGGGACAAACACTATATAACTCAACTGTATATTTCTCCTCCCAATTTTTTTCACTTACTCAGAGCAGAAGCTGCTAATAAATTGTTTAGAATGAATTCCTCTGAATCTTGAATGGGATTTGTCCCTGGTGAGAAATCACCATACTATTCCTTTGCTTCATAGTGAGTTTACAATGACTTATTTTGATGGTACACGCTCATTGTAATGGCCCTATGATATTAGTTTTGACATTTGGAAAGCATCATTCATGTTTAGGATTGGTGGGAATAACATGTTTTTTTTGGCTTTGTTTTATTTTGAAGTATACCGGAAGTAAATTACTTATTCATATCCCTGTTGGCATTTGGCCCACAGGGCAGACTGGCGGTAGACAGGAAGTTGGCTGTGATGCGTGATGCGCACACGTTGTGGTTTCACAGATACATGCCCTTGAAAACCTCGTCAGACCTACTTTTGTGACGATTATCCTAACTTCACTTAGCCTGCTGCATTCAACACATATTAGGTATGTAAAGCTTTCCTTTCCAGCTAACCAAGCTACCCCTCAAAGTCAAACCCGAGGGTGAAGCATGAGCAGCTATTGTCATGTGCGAGATGTAACGTTAGCAAATGAACTGACAGGAGAGCCCAGAAAGTAACGTCACTTTGTATAAAGTCGTTTGCTAACGTTGCGTATTGCTTGCACCAATGTTAGACGGTGTGAGCATGACGTTATTAGTCTCGAGCAGTTTAAAAACACTGACAGTGCCGTTAACCTCACATGTTGACGTAAACAAACTCCATACGTCGAGTATTTGTACCTGTACGTTTTGGTGACGTGTGGCTGCAGCACTGCCTCGTTTAATTGTACCTTTCCCGGTAGGTTAACGGTGACCACGGCGCCATGGGGTTTCTACTGTCTAAATCCATGGATGCAAACTTTAAAAAGCAGCAAGAATTCATGCTGCACAATGCACGGCTGCAGGTGAGTGAAGGTGCACCCAGTCACGTGGTATTATAAACAACACTGTTAAAGGAGATGCAATTTTGCTTTGCACCCGGGGTTTACTTCATGCACCTGCGACCACGTGGTAGGAACATGTTCTGTTTGAAGACTGTGTCTTGGATTGTATGTCATTTGTATGTTGCCTTGGACTAAAGTGTCTACCAGCTGCTGATTTAATCTAAATGTACGACTGTACATACATGTAGTACCAGTCAAGGCTGGCGTGCCCACTGTGCAAAGCAGACAACTGCCCAGCAGCCCCCCAAAAAGCCTCATGACCAGTGTGGCAATTAGATAAAATATGATTTTGTTGAGGAAGATGGGAATTTACTAAAGCATGACATCAACTGACACAGTGAGGACCTTATATTATATCCAGTTTTATTGCCTGATCCAATGACCCAGCTTTAAAGAGCTGTCAAGATCTAGCTTTAAGATTAAAATTCCATTGATGCAGTCCATATATTGTGGCTATTCCAAAAATAATATATTTTGGATATAATTGCCACACAGCAAACGTGAAACCTTAAATAATATAGTTGTAATGTAATTACTATACAGCAAACATGGGGCTATGCAATATTTCAGGGTAATCTGACACATGTACCCACATGGACCGGAAATTAGGCAGTTTTTTCCCTATCTATCTATCTATCTATCTATCTATCTATCTATCTATCTATCTTTCTAGTCAGCTTGGTGGTCTGTCTTTCTTTCTTGAATCACAGTGTCAAAGCCAGGGATACAAGCTTCAGTTAGAATCTCAGCATTTTCATTTAGAGACCACATGTTTTATTGCACTCATTATTTTCTTTACACAAAGGATTGTTTTTTTGTTTTTCTCTCTCTCTCTCGCTCTCTCTCCTTCCTTTTGGGGCCAATCTGTTGTGATTTATTTATGCCTGTAAGCTGCCGAGCAGCAGGTGGGATGTGTGACTGTCATAACCCCAATGACATTATCCGACTTGCACCCAAAAGGTTTGTTGTGTAGTGGATGACTATTGTTATTCAGTGATGACAAAGGTTTGGAAATTGAGTTTCAGAGAGCCCTTGTTTGGGTTGTGACGATGACTCGCAGGTAAATATGAGATACATGATGTTTAAGCACATTGTGTCATTGACTTAACTTACTACAGATAGTTTTATATTTATAAATCACACTCCGCTTTACTTTTGAATACAAATTAACAAGACATTTCAAATTGTTCAGTGATATTGATTAATTAATATCAACCATTCAGAATTTGGCTGAACAAAACACTCAGACAGTCAAACAAAAATCTTCAGTGTCGCTAATGGTCAAATTTTATGGTACTGTCTGTAATGATGAAATTTCATCTCCATCACCCAACTGAATGAATAAGATTGACCCTGCCAATTTCAGAATATCTGTGGAGCAACGCGGTAGCCTCCCCGTGCATTAAGATGTCAGAGATGATTGCTCTCAAGTGTTTCTCCGGTCTCGTCGTTCAAAGCTAATTGTTCCTTTCTATGCTCTTTTCTTGTGGATTCTCAAGTCAAAGTCAATGGTCTTTGTGTTTGAATCATAGTGTCTATCTTAAACATCACTTTAGTCAATCATCAATTTAGTGGATATGTGTGTGAATGTATGATGCATGTCCTGAGGATAAATGGCAGCTGTGGGATGACGTCAGTGACGCTTTCCTTCATTTCATTTTATATTTAATTGGGGTCTTGGTTGCTAATGATAGGGTTGTGCTTTTCATTCAGTCACTGAACTTTAGTGGGCTTGAATGTAAAGTAGGTGAGCGATAAGGTCCTCCCGACAAGGTTTTTGATTTGTTTGATTTCACTGGTGTTTGACCTCTGCAATCCTCACTTTCTAGATAATGCAAACACTAATAATGAACAAAAGTTTTACTTGTTTAGCCCTTTTCAGAAGCACCAATTATATTTAAATAAAAAATACTTTACAGAGTAGATGTAAGAAAAGGAAAATGCTTGTCATAAAGGTAGGGAGAGTTATCTTTAGGATTTTAGTACAACTAGAAACTACTCTTATCAATACTCTGCTTTTCTACATGAATACATTATTGCTTTTAAAAACAAATATAGAATAAAAACAAATAAAGAATTTCAGAACAGGATTAGAATTTATATTTAAAATACTGTATATGCAAGTATTGTTTATGGAGCAGCAACAGTTATGTTTACAACAACAAAGTCACTATATAAAGTAATTAATATCTCATTGGAAACAAATGTCAAAAGTTAATAAAATAAATAACATTCCTGAGTGAATTTGATAAAGACATCTGTCAGTATCAGTCATTCTTCCTGTCTTCATGACTGCTTTGTCTCAGAGAAGTTTACAAAAAAGAGAGCTATTGGCTGATTGTTGATGCTGTGCTTGTGTAAATAGCGGTGACTGATTGAATTAGGTTTCACTTTTGTTTACATGTTCACAGATGTATTGATAAAGTATTGTCTTTTTACTCTCAAATATAGAGTACCTTTCACTTTTGTGTGTGTGTGTGTGTGTGTGTGTGTGTGTGTGTGTGTGTGTGTGTGTGTGTGTCTTAGTCTTACTTTCTCTCTCTTTTTCTGTTACATGTGCTTCTTTCAGTTTGTAGATTGTGATGATTGTGTGTATCAGTTTTCCAGGTATTGTCCCGCTCTGTGAATTCTTGTTAATGTAGCCTTTAGAAAATGTCAGTGAATTTCCCGCTTACGTTTCACCTCTGCTCTCACCTTGTCACCTTCAGAGTAAACTCATTGTGGCTCATTTCTTTCTTTCACTTGTTCTTCACCGCTCTTTCCGGTCACTGTCTCCTTCACTGCTTTTCCAAGCTTGCCTTCAAATCTACAGTATTGGTCTTCCTATTTTAAGGCATAACCATAGATAAAGGTAACACTATGTTGCTTTATCTTTTTGTTTAGTGACTTCTGTTTATCATACATGGGTTTAGACATGTCGGCACTTCAGAAAGCAACGTCCCTGAAGTTTCTTTTCTTTTTTACTTGGACAGAATGTTTCGGCTCATTGTTATGGCCGGGTATAACACTTATTTGGTATCAAACTAAATGTGTCTGAATAAGTAACTAAAACTGTCATGAACCGAAGGCGGACAGTCGGATTTGTGATCTTGTTTACTTTTTCTTTTACCTAATAGTTCCTGATTTAATTAAATATAAATGTTGCCAATTATAGAGAAGTTGATTTTGTAAACACATTTGAGAATGTGTTTTCTTATGTTAAATTAATGTTTTTTTCTTATAGAGAAACATGTTTATATTTAATTTTGGTATCGCTACCAAAGTCGTTGTATCAGCGCTACTATTGGAAACTTTCAAATCGTATATGCAATTTCCAGTCATGTTGAAAGAAAGCACAAACTGTCTTTGAAAACATCCAAAATATGTGATTATTGTCAGATTTGGAAGTGAGCAGCCTGAGCGTTCACGTCTGTGAGGTTGGACGTGGATTTCGTGTTTGTGGTTTTGATGAGTTTGTTCCTGTTGGGGACTGTGAGTGTGGTGAAGTAGCAGATGCAGCCATAGAGGACTGGCTATTTGATGCTTTGATACTCGGGGAGTGGTAGGTGGGTTGAGTTTCTGGATGGCGGAGAGCTTCTGCTGGCAGAGTTTATGATTGGAGTGTTCATCAAAGATGCGTTAAACATCCAGGAGGATTCCCACACATTTGAAACTCAATTCCATGTCAGCTGCGTCAGTGCCGATGATGCTGAGGTGGTGGAGGTTGAATACTGCAGTCTTGCTTCATATGCATTTGTCTGGGCCTTTTGAGAGAGTTGGCATTGGGACTGAGAATAATGTTCATTATTTATATTTCAAATTTGTTCTAGGGAAGTCATTTTTGAAGTCTGTACATTGCACTTTAATGCATCATGTGAGCAGACTTTTCATGAGCCAGTGAGAGGGGTGTCATTCAAGGGACAAGCTACCAATCATGAGGTGTTGGCTTGTGTTTTAATACATCAAAATCTCCATTAGATAATTCTAGATCTCTGTCAAATAAACTTATAAGCAGGAGACTAAAGGGATAAAATAATTTTCAAGAAGTTGGTAGTTTCCAGATCAGACATCCAGTATATCTGGTCTACTTCCTGTTTTGTGACCCAGCTGAGAGAAGGAATGACATCATGAGAGGTGAAGTCGTTTCATCCATGTCACCAGGAACTCTTCATTACACATCACCGTAATTTCCCACTATATTGAAAGATTACTCCACCCAGAGTTTCTGAGTTTAACACGCTTTAGAACGTTTGTAGCCTCCTTCTTCCTGGAGAAGTTGGAAGTTGTAGTCAGCTTGGAGATAGTAATTGACTCCAACGGTTTCATGACAAACAAAAGTAGTAAAAATGCACATCCCTCAGACACACACAGAAGTTCATGCCTGTGGTTTCAGCTTATGATTTCTGTTTCACTATATGAATGATTTAGGGATGAAACTAATACTTATTTTCACAATGAATTAATATGACAACTCCTCTTTTTTTTATTTTTATTAATTGATTAAATGTTTGACTTCATGAAATACAGTGTAAGAAAAAGTGGTGTTTGACTAAAAGGCCTTTGCTGTTAATAAATGTTGATTTTAAAGTCTTCACAATCAGTCTCGCAACATGTTTTAAAAACATGTTCGATTTTCGTTTTAAGAGTCGTTTGCACTTCATTAATGGAAGTGCCCTTTTCTAGTGTTTTTACCTGCCAGTGGCGTCTCGGTCCGGTGATTACAGCTTCACCCTCCGAAGCGACAGCCGGCCGCCTGATGAAGTTGTGACATTTTGGACAGACATGAACTGCAACATGACTGGTTGGTTGGCGGAGGCATACACCTGCGAGGCTGCAATTCTTTCCTTCTCCTCTACTACTGACTTTCGTTAGTCAACCCACTTCACACAATCACAACGGGGGAATAAATCCTGTCATGTATTATCCAACAAAGGTATTTGATTAGTGCTATTACAGTTTCTGCTGTTAGTCGGCCTTTGAATCAACACGAGCGGCAGCATCAAATCTACACTGGACTTCTGAATGTTGCAAACTGGGCTATCTGGGCAAAGCGTTGTGACTCTATAGAGTATGTTACACCATTCCTAACCTCTTTTTTATTGTAGATATATCAATTATGTTTGTCATATAACTGATATAACAATTTTCCTGAGACATTTGTCACGCCTACTGTCAGACCCTGAGGGAGGGTTGACTGATCAGTCTCAGCCTTAATTATCCTGCTTCACAACTTCAACGCTTTTACATGACGCTCCCTCATATAACCTTTTATTTAATTACCTCTTGACTTGTTCATTCAGAGGTCCCTGCACTTTATAGCCAAGCTTGAAAAGGGCTCATCCTCCCCGGTTACCTACATGTAGATGTTTTGCCGAGTTTCTTGCAAGGATGCAGACGGGCTCAAATTTTAACAGCAGCCCAAATCAAACATAATTTCTTTCTAGTTCTAGCCAGCAGACAGTTTCATTCACTTTAGCTTCAATGCCACATAATGTTCAGCCATTAACGCAGATATACAGAGCTGTTGGTGGATTTGGGCAGAAAGCTTTTCTGACATTATTTATGTCATCCACTTGCATCATCGACATCGGTCCTCTTTTTAACCTAATAAAAAGCTCATCTTTGAAACATTTAGTTTTTTTTTTTTTTTTTTTTTTTTAAGGGATAAAGGCTTTTTAAATGAAAATGTCATTCGGTCACCTCAATAGTAATTGTAATGCAGGAAACATGTAGATGTGAGAGAACGTCAAACAGGAAACGACAGACAAAAGAATGGTCTGACTGCGGTTCATCCGCGTGGACACAGTGTTGGTGAGACTGGCTGTCTCACGTTCCTTTGTCCCTCTGACTGCCTGTCTCACTGCTTTAATCTCCAGGGTTATATACATCAAAATCCTTCTTCTTTTTTTTTTCTCCAGATAAACACATAACTTAAACAAAAATGTTATCTATTCAATCTGGCTCCTGGGGTGCCCTGGTAGCTCACCAGGTAAAGCATGTACCATTTAAAGGAATACCTTAAAATGAACATTTGCATCAATTACTCACTGTGTTGCCTCAAAATCTTGAAGAAAACCTTTTTTCTCGCATGCCTCCGTGCTGAATGGAGAAACAGATGAAAACAAAGTAATCCTTGTTTAATTGAATCCTTTGCCTTTTTCTCTCCATCTCTCTCACTCTCAATATCAAATAAAGCAGTTTTTTTTTTTTTTTTTTTTATCAAAATCATCTTAAAAAAAGCAATTCACTCGTAGCTAATTGTAACCAAGATGTGTACTGAGTGGGACATTTTACATTTGAAAAATAAAGTTGTCAGTGCTCTCTGGTGGGCAAATTACATAATTAAGCGGCAAATGCCAAAGATACGTCAAACATATCTTTGGCATTTCTGGTATTGAACATTTTAGTTTTTTTATTTATATATCTGACCAGAGCTAGTATCAGGCTCTAGTATTTCATTTGTTTTGTTTGAATTTGTATTCCGGAAACAATTCATTTCTGATCGTTAAATATTTCATGTTCCACGTTGTACATTGAGAGGCACTAGGCAGTTGCCATATTTGATTTTAAATGTGTATCATGCCTAATAACATCTAGTGTGTCCTTTCTCGTGTGTGTGTGTGTGTGTGTGTGTGTGTGTGTGTGTGTGTGTGTGTGTGTGTGTGTGTGTGTGTGTGTGTGTGTGTGTGTGTGTGTGTGTGTGTGTAGATGGAGCGTCAGATGCTGATGCAGAACCAGATGAGAGAGCGACAGATGGCTATGCAGGTGGCCTGGTCCAGAGAATTTGTCAAATACTTTGGGACTTTCTACACAATGACTACAGTTGGACTCACCTTAGGGTGAGTTTACTGTACAACTGCTCATAGAGATCAGCTCAAAGGGGTTTGGCTCAAAATGAACAATCAACATGCGTGTCAGTCTCGTTTCTGACACGCACAAAGAAAGACCCAGTAATAACAATAAGTTGACCTAACAATGCACAGTGAGGGAACAACCTGTATCATCTTGTATGACTGCTGTACGTCTTCACAGCCTCAGTATTAGTCATCACAGTCTTTACTGGTACATCTCCATGTATGACCGTTTGTAAGGGTTCGTCACGTTAGTCACACTAAGTTTAACTGTTACAGTCTTGCTAAAAGTCACAAGTCACCTATAAGTGGCGCTACGGCAACATGACTCATTTAAATGGCTGTAAGTGGTTGTGAGTCTGACTCGCGTGACATTTTTACACAATTTATCGTTCTGTATTCCCAGGATTTAAAAATAAAGAAATTTCAACATAATGGCCCTCTGTATTACTGTGTATTATAATGCAAATCTCAGCTTCAATTTTCTGTAATTGAATAGCCAAAATGGAAGCATGCCTTCTCCGAGTGCTTTTATTTCTCCTTTCATCACTATTATTACAGTGGGAAATACTAAGTTGATCTTTTTCTTTGTCACTTCTCTTCAGTGCCCTTAAAAGAAAGAAAGCGTTCCTATTGGCTCCCATCGTCCCTCTCAGCTTTATATTGGCCTACCAGATGGACAGCGCCTACGGGACACTTATTTATCGCATGAGAGGTAGGACTAAGCCGTTATCATTATCGTCACGACCAAGATCTACTATCCACAATTTCCAAAATTCATGAAACAAAAAGGCCTTTATCACAAAAGTGTTATTCTGCAGCACTAACGCGAATGCATTTAAATGTAACTAAAACGTTGGCCAGATGTGTAGTATTTAGTGTATGCCCATACACAACAGCTATTTTAAGTCCTTTTCACTTGCTAGCTGTTTTACATTAAGTTTATCTCATCACAATATGACACATTGTATTTTTTCCCCATTGCACCTTCAGGGGAGGCTGAGAGTATTATGACGTCTGAACATGACCGCCTGGACCTTCCTCTTGGGACTCCAACTTTTGAGAGCATAGAGAAAGCCCGCCGCGCTAGAAGCAGCCTCACCTCCTTTTTGGAGAAATGACGAGTCGGTTATTTGTGACAATCATTACCGTCCAGCTGATGCATTCACCCGTTCTGCTTTTTCTTTTAAAAAAAAAAAAACTCAAATGCCAACTGCCCTTTTAACATTACTGAGTCTATGGTTTGCACTAATTCTTTATCATGGACCTTGAGTCAAATAAGTCTCAATATTAATGAATATAAAAATTATCATTGTTGTGGTTGTTGTTATTAGAGGTGCATAAGTGGCCAAACACGTATACTTAGGACAAAAAAATACATCTTTAACATGAATATTCATCAATTACATTGAACCATTTTAACGAAATTCACTCAAGATAATTGTATACTGATACAAAATTAAAGCTGTGTCCCAAATCCAGACTATATACTAATTATATACAGTATGTACTACATACTAATCTACAAGTTATTTTACCAGTTATTATACAAAGATATCAACTTACTTCACCATATTATACTCATACAGAATGGTACAGTATGTGTGATATTGGATGTCAATCAAACCGCAACTTCAGAAGCTTACTTCCATTTAAACTTCACAAAGAGGTATCAAATGTTTAGTATATAGGCCTTTACGCTTCGGGGTGCGACGACCAAATGACACAAAAATGCAAAATACAATATTTATTGTGAAAGGTAAGACCGGAACGAGTGGATATGGTCTGTGCACTGCCTTTGTCAAGGTTGAAAGGAATAAAGACCGCTTGTATCTGGCCGAAATGTATTGAATACAGTATGTCCGTTCCACACAATGTCATTGGTTTATGCCTTATTTGCTGTATCAAAAGCAAAAGTAAAATCGTGCTTCTTTCTGGAATTTCTACACTTTTGTACCACGTAATATCTGCATTCTGGGTGAAAGTACTCATAACAAAAACAACCGTTCAAAAAGATATATTGGCATGTGAATTAATCGTCAGAAAAATACGCCCCTGGTGTGTAAATGCTTTTTTAAAATTAAGGGATTTAATTCTTATTTCTGTTTTCCAAGATTTGATCTCTTCAATCAACCATATTTAGTTTGCACGCTGCCTGGTTTGACTTTTTGTAACTTTTCCAGTTTGAACACACCGCATACTAAAAAGTCGTTCAGCCTCAGTGTGTAATATGGATTTGGGACACAGCGTTTAACGTTATATCAACAGATTGTGTTTGCTTGTTGATCATGTTGTCAGTTAAAGCTGCATTGAACAATTCTGACCACTAGAGGGCAGAAATACTTTAAAACGCTGTCACAGTAACATTACCTCTGCAACGTCTGAGGTTATCGTGTTTAGTAAACATTTGCCTACTTGCACATCAGGCAGACACAAAAAAGGAAAATCTCTTTGTGTATATTTTCTTGCCACCTGACAGAGAAATGTAATATTCACATGTTTTTTTTTTTAGCTCTAGTTCAGCTTACAAGCTCTGTGTTTTCACGCGCTAGATGCTTAACTTTTGGGTTTTGCATTAGATTGCTGATGTTTCCTGCCAGGCAGGTAACTGGTACACTCAATGTCAAAGCAATAATCAAAGCAGCTACAGAGTGATCAAAATGTCAATATAAAAGATATTCAACACTGCAGACGGTTGTCATGACAGCAGAAGATTGTTATTACTCCAAACTGTATCACTAAAACTTTTGGTCATTGTTTCTGAAAGAGTTTATTTGCCAAGGTCGAATATGAGTGCTCAGGAGTTTTTATAGTGAAGCTGAAGCATTGGTGCACCTTCTTATTTTCCAAGTTGTAGTCAGCGGATGTAACATGTTACAAGGTGCTGATATTTATGCATTGTTTATTTATCATAATAAAAACTCATGTTTGACATCATGAAAACCATATTTGAAAATCCAATAAAAAGAAATATTGCAAATACTTTCTCTTCTACAACCATATTTTGTGACAAGCCAATAACCTTCAGAAAACACCTAACCACCTTTTGCTTTTCTTTTTTTTACACATTACTAAAACACTTAGTCTTAATTTCTTCCCCAGTGACGTGTACAAGACGTCCTACATGCCTTCATATTGTTAGTCTCCAAATCATCATTGAAACTAGTGTATGAGTAATGTGTGCACACTTACACTTCACAATACAATATTCCCCTAATATTATTCCAATAAAGAAATAACTTGTACGTACGTCATTGTCATCAATCTAAATGACGTGTGTGTGTGTGTGTGTGTGTGAGAGGGAGGGAGTGAGAGAGAGAGAGAGGGGGGTTGGTGTTGAACGCATAGGTTGATGAGTGAACCAGTGACTAGGTTTATAGAGGGAACAAAAAGAGGAAACCAAAGCCTGTTCTGCAACACAAGACTGACAAATAGCATCTTTTACAACCTCAGCGTTTGGCTGCAACAGGCTGCAACATAACTCTTCTAACAGGAAAAAAAAATAACAAGGAAACTAAGAGGATTTAAAACACAGATCTGAGGTGGAGCTCAGCTTGACCCTGCCGTGCAGCGCGAACCAGCCAACTTGTTTCCCGTTAGTTTCAAGTGAAAATGCTCTGGAGATTGACTCTTGCCGTGGCTGTGGTGTGTGTCGGTGGCATATGCAACTGTATGAAGGCGGACCTGGTGAGCAGGTTGATCATACCGAGGGACTACGGGGTGAAACTGTGCGGGAGAGAGTTCATCAGAGCGGTCATCTTCACCTGCGGCGGCTCCCGGTGGAAGCGATCCACGTCGGGGGACGAGGGTGAGTCAACGTTACTGCCTCGTCACTCGTTGCTTAATTTGTGCACAAAATTGGACAAGTGTATTTCTAAGAAAAGCAGCACAAAGATTTGCATAGAGGCATGTTTCAAAACATAAAGACTTATTGTAAAATCAACTTCTAACAATGTGTTGAAATGTGTCTTTAAACACAGTATTCTGGTGTGGCCTGTGTATCGTGTAAGAAATGTATTTCTCATGAAGAAAGGGTCCACGGGGGAGGAACTGTAATGGTTTTCTTGATTCCTTTAGTTTTTTGCGAGCACATTTTACTGTAGATGGTGTGTTATTAAACATGGAAAGGTTCGACTGCCACAGAGTTGTAATCAGGCAACAGTTCTCGTATTTCAGCACCATGGTCAGCTCATGTTCATTGGTAATTGCACAAACCCTTTTACTGAGCAATAACTATTACTTCAGTGTTGTCAGTCCTCCGAAAAGCACCTTTTTATAAACATGTTCTGATCATTGAATATATTTTTTACAAAGGTGCATTTGAAAAAAAAAAAATGATATACCGTAAGCTTTATATTCAACTCATGTTAATATTTATTTATCCTTTTCTCCAGATCCCTTCCAGTGGAGTTCCCTCAGTGACGTTACAGTGGAGGACAACCAGCACACCTGGCAATCTGGCCCAGAGCGCGCAGCAGATAACCTTTCTCCTCTCAAAATTGGGCACGCTTCCTCCCTGGCAGACCTCCTGGCTCTTTACGGGGCCACAGCAGACAGGCGGCAGCCGTCGCTGACTGACTCGGCCCTTCAGCCATCCACAGTTTTAGGCGAGCAAGACGGGAACCGAGCAGCAGCTGACGGGCGCAGACGGAGCAAGCAGAAGAGGAACTTTTCTCTGGGTGTGGCAGGAAAGTGCTGTAACCAAGGCTGCACCAAGAATGATATCGGACGCTTGTGTTGAGTGAGGAGGAGGAGGAGGAGGAGGAGTGAGGGAGGAGGAAGAGGAGGAGGAAGAGGAGGAGGAATGGGAGATGGGTGACGGCAGAGGGGTTGCGACATGAAGACGGTGTAACGGACAGTGTCGCCAGTTGTGGAGAGACGTAGGAGGGAGGGTTCACATCTGCTCTTAATTTTAAGATTTGTTTTTTCTTTATTCTCCTCACTTGATATTTTGTTTTAAAAAAAAAAAAATCATGTCATGTTCTGTATGTACAGTATATCACTCCTTCAGCGTCATTGAAAATAAATTTCAAATATTGTGTTAATATGAAATGTTGAGCCGTATCGTATGTTGTCTTCCACACTTGTTTATACGCTGGATTTGAAGCAAAAAACAGCATCCATATTTCATATTAAACTGTTCAACTAAACTATGGTTATACCAGCAAAGGCCAATATCGCACATTAATGTCATTTAACCTGCTGTGAGCTTATTGCTGGCCTCTGTTCACAACATTACGTCTGCCTGATAATTTTCTGTGAACACCCCAAGGACACTACTGCAAAAGAGCATGTTTGTTTTAACCCTTAATAACACAGATACAACAAATACATACATTTAACCCCTTGAACAAAACCCACAAAATCTTTTTTTTTTTGTCTAGATCTAGAAATCATGCACAAAACCTTTGAAATGCCAATAAGCTGTTTGACTGAAGGCACATTTAGATTTGAAAAAGTAAAATTTTCATGTCCATAGTACTACATTATTTTCGGTTTAATAAACGTTTATTACACACCTCGAAACTAAATATCCATCTTATTCTTATGAATCAACTTCATATTTACATTTGTCTCCACATAAATGTATTAAAAGTAGCTGCATATTGCCATGTGATGACAGAACCAGACTCACTGGCATTCACACTGCAACAAACTGAAATTGAAATAAATAGAAATAACCACCTATTGTTTTCTGAAAATATTTGGATAAAAAAAAATTATACATAGATCACATACATAGATAACTCGTGAGGCTGCAACATTTCCCATCCTGGCATTATTTAGCATCTCACAACAGACTTGATGTGAACAAAATGTTCAGAGCGCCGTGACACCGCCCAAAGGTTAGAGTGTGGGAGTGAACGTATGTTCAGGTGGCTGCAAAACCAGCGCAGAAAACACAGACTCATCCTTGACATGCGATGAACATGTGGAAAACACGAGCCCACTGTAACAGCTGGAATGTAACGAGCAGAAGTCTGCCGGCTGTCAGCAGGAGGGCTCCTGTTTGCCGACACAAGAGCAGTGAGGTGTATGCGTGCAGACGGCTGGCTCTGACGAATCCGACGGCCTCTTTGGATAAACAATAGAAGTTGCTGCTAGTTTCACAACAATACAAGTACAAAATCAAAGGACTGAGTATTAAGTGATGAAATGTTGCTTGCTGGTGTTTTATACATCTTTGGTCTCAATACCGAGGCTTAAATATTCAACAAGTCAGAGAAAATCTTATAATCGCATTTCTCCAGTCTGTGACTCATCATATTCAATTTGTAAAACAACATGGACAAATAACACAAAGTCATAATGAAATGTTCTTAAAAGGCATCTGGAATATATTTGGCTTGCTACCTTGAGTCAGATGTAGTGTGCGTACTAAGTCAACAAATAATTTGTATACGTCATAGAAAGAAGGATATCACCATTAATCATTATTTGAATAAGTGTCAAATAGTCTGACGGACATGCAGAGCACCAAAGAAAAGACCGTATATGTCAGACTGATGAGTGCATCGCTGCAGTACACCCAGACGTCACAGACACATTCATTGTTCTGTTAAAACCTTTGAGGACTGAATCCCAGGAGTCAACACCTAAAGTTCAAAGGTTAAGGGACCAATGTGGCTTCTCTCTCCTTGCTCTCTCGTACAGTCTCCACGTTGTGGATTAATGTCTTGAAAGTCGGGCGTAGTCTCGGTTCACTGCTCCAGCACTGTGCCATGATCCTTTGCATCTGAAGGAAACGGAAACATGCGGAGCACGAACATTAACACGGGAATAAAATAAAATACAGACAATAATTTGTTTCTACTTAAATAGGGTTGTACAGCCATGGAGGGGTTTGAAATATATATTTTTGGGATTACAGGGTTCTCCATTCATTATCAGTTACATATTGGATACGCCATTTAATGATATGACATGGTGATCTTTTCCGCTTAGAGCTAAGAATCATAATTCTTTATTCCCAAAGTGTTTGCATTGACCTTGAACCAAGAGACATTTTTAATAAAACGAAACTTGTTTCACCAGAGTTACTGACCTCCTTTGGACAATTATCAGGAGCAGGCAGCCTGTATCCCTGTTTCAGCAGGTTTATCAGATGGTAGACGATCATCTGGCCCTGCTTCTCATGTCCCATCTTGTCCATAAACACCTGGAACAGAAAAAAGGTAGTTCTTGTTTGACTTCAGTGAAAATGTTTTTTTTTTTGGTAGAACATTAAAACTGCCCCCAAAAAAATGATGAGAAGTGTTTCCTGTTTTTGAGTACATCACTCTACTATAAAGCAGAGAGCTCAATCAACTGATTTCTTTAACAACACTACAAACTAATTATATTGGCCATTCTTGCAGCTTTATTAAGTTGACAAAGCAATTAAGGGTTGAATAAGAACAAGGTTACACATAAGAGAGAAGGCAAATTGTCAAACTAAAAAAGAAAAGTGCAGTACCGCAGGTGGGCTGCAGTTCTTGTCACAGTAAGTGAAGAGCTCGAAGAGGACAACACCAAAACTCCAAACATCTGATCCCACTGAGAACTTGCTCTCCGTCAGCGACTCTGGAGCATACCTGGAAAATACCACAACACGTTGTACATGCAGTACATAACATACATAATGATGCACACATCTTTAAACGGTCAACACTAATTCCAACAATACAAGCAGACAGATATTAAGGCATGAACAAAACAGTACAAAAAGAATCCCAAGATCTTACTTTACAAAGGGTCACAACAATTACCGCAACTGTGGAAAAGCTAATCAAAAACATTTTACCCAAAGTAAAATCCTCATCTACATAAATGTCAACCCACAAAATATGAAAATACTTTGAACGAACACATGCAGTGTGTCTTCCTCACCAAAAGATGGGGCTTTCCCCAGGCTCTCTGACAGTGTAGTACTCTTTGTCCTGCGGCAGCACCTTGGTCAGACCAAAATCCCCGATCTTCACCCTCGTCTCGCTCTCCACCAGAATGTTCCTCGTGGCCAGGTCTCTGTGGATGTATCGCTTAGTGGCAAGGTAGTCCATGCCCTGAAGTATGACACAAATATTTGATTGGTTTTGCCTTCTTAAAAAGGGGTCAAACAATCAAAAGGAGAAAAAAAACAGTCATAGAAACAAAATAATTAAATAACAAAGGAAGACATAAATAAATAGGTTACATGTGTCCTCAGATATGTATTTCTTGATTCACTTTTTGTAGTTTTCTAGGCCTGCACTCCCCGACGACGCCTACACAGTGTTACACACTGCTATATAAACCCACATAAATAATATGTACTAATGAGAGGACATGGCCACAATATATACCCTGCCATGATAAATGCTGCTCCTAATCATAACCTCGAGCCACCGTATTCAGCCGGAGTCAACAAATAATTATATTGCTTTGTGTCGTACTTGTATTTATACAATATCAAACACATGTTACCGATGTCAACAGCAGCTAACATGTCAATTTCTGTAGCCCCTTTTAAAATATATTTTTGTGATCTATCACTCATTTGGTAATTTATTCATATGCAGCCACCCTGCCAAGCGCTGTAAACCAGTCCTGAAATGTTACACTCTCTTTTGATTTCCAACATCTCAACATCTGCCTATAATATCAGTATTAATCCAAACAGTCCACTTTAAAAAATAAATATATATATATATATATGTATATATATATATATTTCAATGGTATCAAAGACAGGAAATATGGTAAAGACAAAGTACCCAGGTATGTAAAAATAACGATTATATTTAACATGGAAGTTAAATTGGACTGCAGCTCAGGGAAGAGCCGTTTCAAATGTTCACTGCACCAATAGCCTATGTATGACAAGGTGGGGTTACACAAAGTCTTAAAAGTCTGCACCACCTGGCGCACTACGTTACCTTGCAAATCTGTGATGCACAGCGCATCAGTTTGTTGAAATCAAAGCGTTCCTTGTATTTAATGAGATAATCTCTCAAGCTGCCGAAGGGCAGATACTCCATGACCAGCCGGAGGTTCCTTCGACCTGCAGAAACAAAGTTAAGTGTGATACTTAAGAGTGGGTACTGTGGAGGCCTCTGACAAAATCAAGATTAATTTGTTTCATGGGCATGGTCACTGGCGCCCTGGGCAGCAAATGTTGGAACTGTAATGACATTATTATGTACAACAAAATATGCCTGGGTGATAATATCAAAAGGTAAATTTGCTCCGTCTCTAGAGTGAAAGAAAAACACTGAACCTCTCCTTGAGCTAACATAAGAATCAAGATTAATCAGGCAAATTAATTGCTTTTTCTAAATCTTTTCCAACCAAGAAAATATATGCTTTATGCCAAAATAAGAAAACATATTTTATTGCAATCTACTGTTGGTTTGGAACCAAATCTCTGAGAAGATGTGATTTTTTTTTTTTTTTTTTTTTCCTACAGCAAATTTCTTCTTATTCCTTTAATGATCTTACAACACCAGTTTATATCACTATGATTTTTATAGAGAATATGGGACACATGATCTGACAGCATATATGTGATTACTGTGTCATATATTAATAATAAACAAAGTTTAAAAAATGAGCAACAGGATACTTAATCACATGTTATACTGTGATTTTCTAACCATTCGCCCCCCTCCCAAAAAAAAGAAAATGTCCTTATATGTTTAAAGAAATATGCTTATACCTGCGCTGTAGCAAACGCCTTTGTAATTTACAATGTTTTCATGATGGAGGGATTTGAGAATCTCGATTTCCCGCTCAAAGTCCCTGAGGTGCTCGGCGCTGCTGTGCTGTAGTTTCTTCACGGCCACCACCTCCCCTGTGCTGTCCTGCAGGGGGTCGTACCTGCACATCTCCACGCTACCAAAGTTTCCCTGCAGCGTGGGGTCAGAGGACAGCAGATTTAAGAGACATAGAAACAGCTATCTTGGTTTTGACACATTAAATTAGCTTTTCTAATGTAGCAAAGTATAAAATTGGTGCATTCTCCTTGACTGGGATGGAATCAGGGAGCTATCTAATCACAAGAAAAATAATCAGTTATGACAGAAAACAATACACATCATCTTCAGAAATAGTTTTCTCTCATATCAAATAGTGCTCAGAGCAACGTCCACTGTCCCGAAAGTATTAAGAGAATATTTAAGATGCTAGTTGCTGATTAGTCATGTGGGTTTGATATTTGCTACTGTCTATTACCAACACCAACACCCACTGACTAAAACAAAAAACACCTAAAGAGAGCGTGAACGAAAGTTTTAACAGATTTTGATCTCGCTCTGATATTATTTATAATGCTTCAACAAATATTAGTATTAAAAATTTGCTTCAGGGAGGTATCATGTAAAAAAGATCAAGCAAATAAGTTAAAAACTGTAACCGATCGTATCTGGACCCAAATGCAACACACAAGATTCCAGGGATCTTTGACCCTTTATTTCAAACTTCCGGAAACAGAGTTAAACAGAGTCAGGATCAAAAGGCTGGTAGGTTCACCGGAAGTCAGGCTAGCGGGTTAGACAGGGACCGGCAGGGTCGGTGTGTGTCTGGGAGGCAGGAGTCGATATAGGGTCTTGATTAATGATCAGACGCAGGTGAGTGAACAGGTGAGGGGAGTTAGACTGACGAGGAGGGAGTGACTGACAAATAGAGTGAGGAGGGTGTGGAGCTGAACTGTGACAAAAAACATGCACGCTTAAAAAGACAACATCTAAATATTAAGAAGGCGGAAGAAGAAGAAAATCCTCGATAAACGTATAGTTTGTGTGTGTCTGCATGTCTCACTTTGCCGAGCTGCTTGAGAAAGATGAGGTGCCTCTCCTCAAACTGGGCGGGCTCCTGGCTCTCGGAGGCCCACGGGAAGCCGGTGCCTCTTGTCCTGTTGGGCACCATGTCGCTCTCCACCAGCAGCTCATAGTCTGCAACACAACAAGGTGTTAAAGTCGTTTTGTGTAAATGATCTTGATAAACCGCTTGTTGAAGTGTGTTACAGGAGACTCTGGCAGAAGCCTGTATGTTCATGTTCTCTTCCTACCTGGTGTGAAGAGGCTGTTGAGATCTCTGATAATGGCTCTGAAGGAGGGCCGGTGTGAGGGCTCATAGTCCATACAGCTGTTAATCAGATTGGCCAGCTCTGTCCATTTGGGAGCCGGTAGCTGGTGCCTGTCCTCGTAGAACAAGTTCTTCTGCAGGGCAAAAGAGCAAAAGTCAGAAACTGCATGTTTTCAAACTGAGTTAAATACACTAACAATCAAGATACAAAGTTGGCAGATGTTCTTAAAATAATAAATAGGACATGTTTCAAATAACCTTGTGTCCTTCTCACTTTAAAACAAATTGGATGAGTTCCAGGAATAATTTGACATTTTAGGAAATACGGTTATTGCCTTTGCTTCCAAGAGTTAGATGAGATGAGTGATACTACTCTCATGTCTGTACGGTACATATGAAGCTACAGCCAACAGCTGGTTAGCTTAGCTTAGCATAATGAAAACAGCTAGCCTGAATACCATAGTGTAAAAAATGACACTGGAACTATTTGTTGCCGAAGTGGCTTCCATTAACCAAATTAATTCAACATTTCCCAAAATGTCAAACTATTACTTTATTACAGATCGTTTTCAAAGAGTCAATAGTCTGAATGCATCCTCTGTGTTTGTGACCTTTGAGGAGTCCAGGGTGATGAGCGGTTTGTCTCCTCCACTGCAGATCTCCCAAAGGGTGGTCCCAAAGCCCCACTTGTCTGTGGCTAAACTCAGGTTTTGGGGGTTTTCAATGCACTCGGGGGGCACCCATGGGATACGCTCCACCAGAACTGATGAATGAAAAAAATGAGGAGACATAGAAGCACAGAGAGAAGGAAACATGTGAATGGAATAAGAGGTTGAGGTGGACAGCAAGGAGGGAGAAGAAGAAAAAAATTCACACCAAAGCAAAACTCTGTTCACATGACTTGAGTCTCCACACAGGTGTGAGGTTTAAGGTGTCTCACATCAGGACAGTACATGACTCCAAGTCTCTCACCTTCTTTGGGCAGCACGGAGATGCTGATACCCGGGTCACTGAGTTTGATGAAGGGCGGGCAGCCCGTCATCCGATCCTCCTCTCTGATCAAAAGGACATTCTTGGCGCAAACATTTCCATGAACAAGGTTCTTATCCTCCTGCGTGCAGACATGACAGAGACAAATTAAATTACATTTGTACGGCACCTTTTTTCAACGCTCGACTAGTTTTATTTGCACGTTGGTTGAAGATATTTCTCTTTACCTTGAGAATCAGAATGTGTAAATGTGCTGCCCCATACAGACTTCTAGATTGTACTGCATTGTGTTGTCTTACCAGGTAGAGCATTGCCCAGGATAGCTGCTTGGCCACTTCTAGCTTCCAGGTGATGTTAACACAGCTTTTATTCTTTTTCAGGTACGTGTCCAGTGAACCAAATTTACCATACTCCTGCACCATCATGTCTGACAGGGAGATGTGAGAGACGTCATTCTATTAATCACTACCATCCATATAGAAAATCTTCTCAACAAAACTCTTTTTATAAAAGCAGTTTGCGGTTTACATTAGCTGGTTTTCCTGTAGTTTCTTCAAAGACACTTTGACAGCAGTTACAGAGAGAACATTTTCTGCATCCATTAATGTCGTCATCCACATTTTGCCATCTGATACAGTTCAGTTTTCATTTCAAACCTATCTATGGTCATAAAATCCAGTCCCCGTCCAGACACGTCGTACATGGTCTGTGAGGGGACCTAAACTGGAGACTCTCCAGTTCACAAGCCAAGTCCCCATGGACGAAGCAACTACTCCCCAACTATTATTATTATCATGTATGTATTCCCCTAAAAAGCTTAAATAGCCCATGAAATAAGAAATAGTAATAGACAGACAGTCTCAACAAAGCCACATCTTTTATTTTATATGTTGACCATAGCGTCTATTTATTTATTTATTTATTTGTTTATAGGCCTGCATATAAGCAAATTTGTTTTCATGGGCTATAGCTGTAATTTATGAAGCCTAAATGCCCCAAAAATGGTATTTGGGGACAACAAACGACAACACATTGCTTTGGGTCAGTGTTGCTGTTATCTGTTATTGCTAAGTCATTTATTATAATCTTTGTTTTTCTTTACAGCCTGCTCATTTCCTGCACTCAGAAATGTGAATGGTAAATGCTTCCAGATGTAACTGCTCTGACGTTTGTGGGCAGTTTCAGGCGGAGTAAAGATCAAGACTGCAGTGGCCCATTAGTGACTCCCGGGGGCTTAATCCCGTCACAATGGAGGGGTCAGGGCACAGACGAGAGCAGGTCAGAAACCTTATTTCCTCGCTGTTTGATTGTCTCAGTTGTCTACAGGGACATCTTTTGACCTCAACTGTTGGAAACAGAACTGTTTCTAGTGTAAAAACTCGCTCTTTTGCATTCAGGAGAACAACAGACTCTGTGCCTTTCCCGGTATTCAAGGTAACACACACGTGCGTGCATGCGTGCGTGCGTGCGTGCGTGTTGTAGACTTACTCTCATTGACACAAACGCACACGCCATAGTTGAGGAGCAAGTGCTTGTGGGAGAGCTGGCTCATCATACTGGCTGCTTCAAAGAAGGACTGTGAGGGGAAAAAAAGAGAAGAAATCCAATGACTTTGTCTCCTTTCAACTCATGACCCTAGAGTTTATTTAATCTCACTCACTCACTCACTCACTCACTCACTCACTCACTCACTCACTCACTCACTCACTCACTCAATAGGCCAACCTCTGAATAGTTGCGGTGAGTCTTATCCAGGATCTTGATAACGACGTCTATCTGGTGTATCTCTCCGTAGTCTCCCAGCTCCCTCCTCACACCGCAGAAGATCTTGGTGAAAGTTCCTTGGCCCAGACTCTCATTCTAAAGCACAGAGTTTGATTGTGTTGAATTTTACTGCTTTCTCTCAGTCGAAGATACACTTCTTTGACCAATATTCTCTTCCCATAAAGTACTGGAACGCTCTGTTGTGGCACTTTAAAGATGAATTCACAGGGAGCAAGCTCATCCTTTTAGAGCATTAAGAGTTTTATTTGCAAATGCAGATTTCCCGGCTGGCTGGCAAGAGAGATACTGAAGGAAGTTTAGATAAAGAGAACGTAAACATATTTTGATCCTTGGCAGGTGTCTTGAACACATCGTGTTTTTTGTCTGTAGATTCATAACCTCACGTCTAGAAACTCGTTCTGCTCTGTATTTTGGGAATTAATAGTTGAATGCTTAACACGACAACATTAGCTGGGAAGCCGGAGGTTGGCTGCCACAGGAGGCCGAAAGAGACAAGCACTTTGCCAAGAGGCCTAATATAAGACAATATAACATAATCATTAGTGAATAAGGTTTTAAACTGCCAATACACTCTCCAAGAAGTATTTCCAAGGAGCATATTTTTTTTAAATAATCATAATAATGGCAAAGACCTATATGATATACAATGCTCAAAATTACAGTTTAAAGACATAATGAAAGCTACAAGCTTCCTCACTTGGAGCCCAGAAACTAAACTGAATAAATCCGACTGCTGTCATCCTTCCACCTGCCAGCTAGACCCTATTTGACCTCATGGCTTAGACTGCTTAAGATTCAACTCAATACATTTAAGGCCAGGATCTTAAAAAGCTCTGACACAAATGCACAACAAAGCTGAACACCTGTTTAAAACAGGGAGATTGAGAGAAACCCATCTTGAATCTGGTACGGGTTGAATGAGAAGACAATATTTCAGTACAGAAAAAACCCTGAGCTCTCTGATTACTGGAACAGCCTTAGTGGTTTTCCTGTGACACACCTGCTGTACAAAACGTCAAGAGTTCAACTAAAAGATGGTGATGGAGCAGTCAACAGGGTGAGCGCATGGCTGAGAGGTACTGCTATTGATGCTGAGTTACAACGGGTGAACCAATGGAGGAAGTGTTTTTGTTCATTGCACCTCATGGACCCAACAGGAGTCCTTCTCGTCCTTTCTGATCGATACTTACGAAATGCTCACCCATATTGACACAAAGGCCTGCATCAGTACATGTTGGCTTTACATTCAGCGTTATTACACAAGTAGAAAGACACTGGCCACCCACTTTGGTGCAGATCCTCGTTGTAAATCTATAACGTCTTTGCTCAGGAACCCGTAAACAGGGGCCTTTTGATACTGTTTGAAACTAAGCTTCTATAATGCATCTAACCTTATGTCTAATACAACCCAATAAGACCGTAGAAATGGCCTCCTCATGACTGTTTGTATGCCTTTTTCAGATGAGAGGAAAGCTAATGTGTAGAGGGTTATCTTACAATGACGAGGTCCTCTTTTCGGATCTTGTGGAAGACCATCTGGCTGATGCTGTGTTTGTGGAGCGAAGGAGACAGTGGGATATCGGCACCTTGATTATTTCTACACACCATAAGGTTGGATTTGTCTGAAGAAAAGTAAAGATGGGCAGGGATTAGTAAAAGTCACATCAAACTCTCATTTTAACAATACAACTGATTGTCACTGCAGAAGGGTGGTAGCTTTCCAATGTGAGGTACTATGAAATGAAAAATATGAATTAGGAATGCAACAGCTACCAATTGTGAAATTAGACTGCTTAATTTATAGTTCCTAATCATGAATATAACTTATTTGGTATGTTATCTTGTATTTATTTATAGATTCAACTCTAACTGCTAGCATCATTCATATTTTATAAAATTAAAAATCTACAGCTCACATAATCTCTGCATTTTGAACAATGTGTACAAGGTATTGTTCCAAACGAGCTTCAATAATGAATTTGGTAATTAACAAAAGTTTTACAATTGATCCAGTTTAAAATATGAATTCATCCATATATTATGGAAAGGATGCAGTTGCCTATTCTTGCAGCCTTATGGACAAAGAAACAAATAACAAAAGGTCAGGTCTATAATAACTCAGTGAAAAGGTCTCAGCTGTGCTGGAGAATATTTTTGGAGTATTGAATATCTGCATTTGACTGTATATGTGTTATTTTACCTGTGGTAGTATGTGTGCATGTATACATACAGTATTACTTTTAGTGTCTGTGTGTGTATGCTTACCTTTGAAGCTGGGTGAGCAGCACCTGGTCAGCTGGAATGTGTATCCATCGGTGCGGAGCGCCTCCTTTTGGTAGCGGTGCAGAAGTTCTCTGAGTGAGCCGAAGCTCTTCTTGGCACCACTCAGAATGTACTCTCCTGACTCCGTCTTCACGATCTGACAGTGCTTATAGGCCACCATAGTTTCACACTGAAATAAAAAACAAATAGCACTTATTACAGTTAAATTGTTAAATTAAACATGCCAACAGTATTAATAAAAAGACTACAAAGTACACTCTGTGATTGAGTGCTCTCAGTCCTCTTGTCCATACTGGTCATGACAACATCCATTCATAAAGTGATGGGGGAACACAAAGAGGGAATTTGGTCATAAAAAGACTGTAACTTTGGAAAAAACCCTCAATCTGTCAATTCCTTGTATTTATATTACAGTCTAATGACCCTGGTTGTGGTGAGAGATATTTTGGCTGTCTGCTGTGGTGCGTGTGGTAATGGGCTGAAGAAGCGAGTTAGTGATGTCTATCAGTTAGCAGTTGAAGGAGCCTGTTTATTTGAGTCATGTAAGAAATACAGTACTTCACATTGATTCTGACCCAACGTTGACAGCTTACCCCCACCACAAAGGACATGAAGAATTTGTTGTAGTCCCTGGGGCTGCAGCGAAGGATGTACAGGCCTTGGTGGTTACCAGAGAGACGCAGCTTCGCAATCGTGAACTCCATCCTGTGATCAAAGACAGAACGTGTGTGTGTGAATGGTTCTGTGGTTGCGGGTGCACGAGTGACGTGCTATATATGTGTATGTGTGTGATACTCACGACATAGGGCCGTGGCAGTAGCTCTGAATGCACTCCAGAACTCTTGGTGGAGCCACCTCTTTACACAGATAATGATGGGCGTCTGCGACCAGTCTGTAATACCCATCAACTAATGATACGAAAGAGAGCGCTTCGGGGAGCGAATTAAACTCCAGTACCTTTGTGGTAAGATAGGGGTGAAGAAGAGGACACAAATAAATCATTCAGTGTCTATTTTTAACTTGAAGTCAATGTAAACAGTGATAACAGAGTAATGTAGGGCAGAGCATGAAGAGCAGTTAAGGGTGTACTCTACCAGGATCTGGTTGTCCTGTCTGGTGATGGTAACTATGCGACTCTCCACTGAGCCTTCCTTATTGGCCTGTTTGATGCTGATGTCGATCACCTGTGGGAAGTCACAGTATGTTTCTAGCTCCTGGAGACACAAAAAGAGCACAAAATAGTGGATTACATTGGTATCAGACAAAGAAGCGTGCACACACGTGCGCTCTTGTCGCTATTGGCAATTTTAACCAACTCCTAGAGCTCCATCTAATGGTAAAAAAACAGCCATGGCAGCTTCACATTGTGGCAGACTGGTGTACTTATGCATTACCACGGCAACGTAAACCCATCTCTTGGCCCTCACCTCCTCTGCTCCCTCCTCCTCTTTCCCTTTTGACCACTGGATGCCCGTGTTGCCCGTGACAACGATGTTAACCTCGCGTGCAGAGAGTTCGGTGACTTGGAAGCGCTCACAGTAGAGGGAGGGCAGCAGCATCTCCAGGCTCATGAGGTATTTGAGCTTGAGGTTAAACACCGTGGCCTTGCATTCACTGAACTGCTGGATGAACTTCTTGAAGCGATAGCGGATCCTCTTCCGAGTCAAGATGTTGTATTCCTGGATGCGGCTTTGCATGCATTTTGGCAGGAAGGATTTGTAGCTAAAAAGCAGGGAGGGTAATATGAAAATGAGGAGGATATGATGAACAAAAAACAGGAAAGGCACAGTGTGAAGGGAGGGGCAAGTGAAAGAGGAAACAAGGTTAAAAGAGCAAACACTAACGCTTTGTGGCAGTACAGCTAGTGTGCATGCTGCGTGCACCTCAGGGGAATTAGTCAATAATCCTGAAAAGGGTCAGATAAAACTATAATAAATAATATTAATGATGAATTATATATGAAAGGGACATTTTAGGAGAATTCATATTTCAAGTGCAACACACCTTATGAACTGAAACATTATCTCATACAAAGAGACAAATCATTCAGCTGCATGAACACGCATAATGAAACTATCTAGATGCTCACTGTGTTCTGTGGAGCCCGTCATACTGCTCTAAAATCGTTATTCATGAGCTGTACAACATGCACACCAGCATAACAGCGAGCATTTCTCATTACTTAGGGAAGAGAGTGTGCAGCATATATGAGACTCAACCCGTCTGTAATTTTCAGATCATTGTTGTATCAGTTAAATGTTTTATTTTCCTTGTCTTAAAGGCTGCTTTATAGTTAAGTGGTAAACATTTCTGGGCCTACAATGTTAGAGGCTTCTAGTAGAGGGATGATTCTACCAGGCTGCCCTTCATATTCACATTTTAAATAATTTAAATATTTACAGTAATGATACTTCGTTTGGCCGTTTACCTCCAGAGAGTGAGTGCATCCTACCTGGTGTAATTGTAAATGTCCACAGGTGACTGACCGCTCTCTTTGGCGACCCTCATCATGTCCAGCACCGCCATGCCCAGACACTCCTCCTGGGCCTCGTGGCTCACTGGAATAGGAACCGAGCCATTCAGAAAGTCACTACGCCTCTGGAAGAGTAAAAAAAAACATATGATGCAAAAAACAAAATCTGATCTTTAAAGGACAGAAGTAGAAGAATAATGTGAGGAGGAGGTAAACAAATGCTAAATGTCTTACTAAGTGCACCATTGGCTTACTTAACGTGTCAAATTCGGTGAATCTTAGATTTGTCAACCAAATTAACAGTAATCGGGCAGATTAAAGTCTCTTTATGGCACATGAAAATGTATGCTAGAATAAAAAAAATTATATTTTAAAAGGGGAAACTCCTTTTATTCAATATTATATCAACAAACTCAGTACTGGTTAGGTTGTTGGACCTGCACAAGTCAAGTTTTACAACAACAGCCGTCTGTAGGTTAATCTATCTGTTGACACACATCTCATGTTGTCAATGTGACGGTGGAGATAAAAAACAAAGCTGAACAGAGCTGCATGTCTCAACTTCACACAAGCATGTGAGAAAGAAAGAAAAAACAGAAACTATTAAAAACATTCATGCAAATACACGCAAACACAGAGTAAAGAGAACCCTTGTTCCCCATTTGCACTTAAACTCTTACTACCCCACTTCCTGTTTTCTGAACTCAAACAATGGCTGACATGACACAGACAGATTGGCAGGCAGTCAGAGAGGGAGGGAAGCAAACAGAGTTCATCTCTCCCACCCCAACGTTTCTGTTTCTGGTTATGTTTTAAAAGAGCAAAGCAGGTCCTTTGGTTTGGTTTAAGGAAAAACCTAAAATAGCTTAATTATGATATGAAGTGCAAGTTGTAAAACCTAACCTGAAAAAACTGGTATGCCATGACACAGTCATCCATCACAGAGCTCTCCTTCCCCTTGGACACGCCATAGCGATGGGCATTCAATGTATTTTCGCTGTTATACCAGCCAGAAAAATAGTATCTGGATAGAAAAAGAGGGCAGAGAAGTTCCAGTAAGAAAATGTATCTGAACATAAACAACACATGAAAATTCTTTTATGTGAAAAAAAATAAAAAATACACAGTAAAAACATCTACCTGATTCTGAAGTACAGGCTCTCACTGGCTGCCGCCTGCAATTTGAAGATGTGATTGGGAGGAAACCATATCCGATCACTTTCCCTCATCAGGCCAAACAAGCTGCAGTACACTGGAGCAATCCCTGAAAAGTCAGAAAAAAAATCTATATACTATAATACATCATTTTATTCTGGAACTGGGACAGCGGGCAACCTCATACCTGTAATTCAACTTAAAGAAGCCAATTGGCACATTTCTTTTTGATACCTAAGTTTGAAATAAAGAACAAGTCTTTAAAGCTTTTGCATCACATTACTAATTTGTTGCCACTATAGGACAACAACTGGCCAATATTTAGAAATACACAAAGTCTTGCATATACTTACTGTATGTTTACACACACACACCACTTGTGTTGTGGTAGCGATGTAGACTGGATATATATAGTTTGCTGTCATCGTGTGTCATTTGTTGACACATGATGACAACAAACTGAATCATTCGGTTCCCTGCTGCTCAAAGTGTGTCCACATTAAAACTGAAGTTCCCATGAACAATTTTATGAGCATTGTTGGAAATGGATGACTTTTACAACTTCTTCTGAGGATAATAGCCTACTTTGGGGAAAATGTATTGAATTCAGTCCCACAAATTTATGTACTGGCTGCATGAAAGTCTGTCACGCCAAACTATTAAAGTTGGCAGAAGTGATTAAACTCAGGCGTGTGAGTTATGTTATGGCTTTATGGTGGAAGTAATCAGACTTTGCTTCAGCAATATTCTTGCTTTTGTTCATTAAGTTTACATTAACACATTCTGACGCAGACATTGAGTGCATGAGGTATTTTGTAATGTGCTTTTGTATCAAATATGGGTTGTTAAGCACAATCTTAATACTGATGTATTATCAATAGTCTGGGTTTTCTTGTCATGTGGTGATATTAGCCTTTTTACCACGTTTCCAACCATATTTAAAGTACGGACCTCTTGTGAACACTTTTGTTATTGCAGTGAGGTGTTTCACTTGTTCTCAAAACAAGCGGGTCCTTAGCAGACAAAACATTTCCTCACACAGCAGGAAGCACTCACTGAAGCAATGGTATGAAGAAGGTGTGCTACAGGAAGCATGCTCAACCACAACAGGGGAAGTGGTATAAGCAAGTCCTACCGTGTCTTATTCGTTACATTATCAAATAATAAAGTCAACTTAAACTTCCTTTCAATTAACATATATATTGCATTCATGAAATTTGACCTCTGCATTTAATCCACCCAAGCACAGAGGAGCAGCTCTGGGAGCAACTCATGGTTCAGCGTCCCACTCAAGGACACTTAGACACTCAGACCCGGGGGAATCGAACCGCCAACCTTTGTGATTAAAAGGTTGAGCCGCTCTTGTTGCCGAGCCACAGCCTGCCAAAATAAGTAAGCAATGCACTTCACAGAAACTCACTGTATTCACACTTTAGTAACTGAGAATCATTGCATTGCACAGTACGTTATACAGCTTGACGACATGCGTCATACCATTTTATATATGGTATATGGTATAATATATACAGATAATCAGAGGTCGGACAAAATAAATACAGAAGATCATTTTTCTTAGTGTGCCAAAAACTTAATGTGTAAGAAAAAAAGAAAAGATTGAATATAGATCAAACTTCTCCTCCTATTTAAGTCCAATCATATCAGGTCTAACTCATATGATTCTTCTACTCTTGCACTGCTAACTGTATCCTAATACAAAACCACATCAAAAAAGTAAGTGTAAAGATGGACGAACAAGAGAGCAAAGGAAGTTGGAAAGAAAAAAGAAAAGCCAGGGGATATAGAAGAATTGGAAAGGGGTCGTTTCTTATCGGCTCATGTGTGAATGGAGCGAGAGTGTGTCAGAAAGAGATAGAGCCTGGGTGGAGAGGAAAATAGACACAACAGTCGACAACTTCCTGGTTTGTGTTTGCTAGAAAGCGAAAGAGAAAAGCCAGTAGTTCCGTTTCCACAAAACAAACACCGTGTCTCTATTCCTTCACCAGAAAATTCTAGGCAAGGTATGACGTTGGATGCTCAAATATTTTTCCCACTGCCTTGAAGTGAAGAAAAAAAGCTTTTCTACAGATATATAAACAAATTAAAGGCAACTGACTGACTTGTTGTGTCCTGATTTGACATTTCACATTACACTTAACTACGATCATTCGCTCCGTTTCCCTATTCACTTCTATTGAAGCCCGTATGATGGAACAATTCAAGCATGCGTTTCCTGCTCATAATAAATTGCTAGTATTTATTTATTTATGTTGAATGGAAACATAGTGTGTCTGTACTTAAAAGGCCTAACTCAGCCTTTCCCAGGCTCCACGCTCTTTACCCCTCTTGACAAAGATGTCAGCAAGCATGAAACTTAAACACAAGCGTTACACTATGTGCATTTATGGTCCAGTCTATGATCTACACAGACAAATGCACTGATGCAAGAAGGGACTTTTCTTTGTATATGCAGTTGACTAAAGAACTGTTCTTATTTCTATATTAATTTATAATTCAATTTGATACTTAACAATAGTGTCGAGACATGTTCAACAGAGCAAAAATGCCCAAATGCCTGGGAATGTGCCTTAATTACTGAGCATAATAAAGAATAAATGTATAGAGGTGTTATATTTGAGACTTTTTAATAAAACAATGTTTATTTAGCCTAACCCACTAGAGCTGTTTCTCAACCAGGTATGCATCACAAATTAAAGCAGAACTTCACAAGGTTGCACAAACAACCAGATGTGTGGCAATAAAAACTGCTCAAGGTTTTCAACATAGCACCAAGAATTTATGAATCGTTCAAATCACACATTCAATAATACATTGTCACTCCACTATATTTTTTTATGTCGTTCTTTTTTTCCCTGTCTCTTTTCTCATATTGTTGATGTATTTTTTTTTAGCATCGTGTAAAAGCACGTATTAGACTGATGTTAAAAAAAGTAATCAACAAATAAAGTTCATATGAGTTAATAACTATCTATATTTTGTGTGTGTAGGAAGAAATCAGAACTGAAATCCTCTTGTGACTCACCACATGCTTTCGCTGCACTTATGCACAGTTCCTCTGCTACGTACTCCCCTGGTGGAAACGTGAGCACACTTTCTGTACCGTTACCCACGCCTCCACCCTTCCCCAGGTAGTAAAGGTGGACAGTGAGGCAGGTCGCATCCTCGTCCTGCTTGGAGTCGAGTCCAGCGGCTGGGTCGAGGTCAGGTAGGAGGCTATTAGGATGTGCTGTGGGGCCGGAGATGGGCGGGTCCATGTCGGTCAGCAGAATACAGGCCATGCGCTGCGTAAAACAAACATCCAACTGTCAGGGGACAAAGATGTAAGGCAAAGAAAAAAACACCGGTAAGACGGAGTAGAAAAGTTCAGATTATACTGTCGTTGTGGAACAGCTAGTTTTACAGCGCATACGGCCAGCCACGGCTTTCTGACTGAACTCATAAATGACAACTGAGCTTCTTCTGAGATTTGAAGGTGTTTACACTTTTAACACGACAAAGAGTCTCCAACCACAATAGTCACTCTGCGAAGCTCTTCTTAGGCACCATAATGCTTTGAGCTAAATGCTGATGATGATCAAGTGAACATGCCGATGTTTAGCAAATATAAGGTTTCCCATGTTCAACATCCCAGTGTAGTGTGTTAGCTTGCTAACCTTTGCTAAGTAGCACTGTGGGCACATGAATGTCTGAACCAAATTTTAGGGCAATCTATCCAATAGTTGCCAAGACATTTCACTCAAAACCTCAAATGTCAACCTCATGGTGGTGCAAGAGGAAAAGTTGGGGTATCACCAAAGTCAGTAGGCTTCATTTAGTTCCTTTCATATGGCTGATGTCCTGGTCTCCCTAACATTGGGGAGAAGTGATTGATTGCCTATGCTTCCAAGGGGAGGTGAGGACATGAGTAAGTTCGGAATATTTATGTTTGTTGTCAACATTGTAGTGTGTACCTTGGCTGAGGCAGCTTCAATAAAAAACAGATTGCTCTGTAGAACAAGGTACTTTATGTTCAAGTGTGGAGAAGATCAAGTGTAAAGCACGGAAATAACAGCACACTAACTTTAACCCTAAAATGGCAACATTTTGTCTAGACCACATCCATTTTGAACAGTGGCTGATTCAGAATATCTGAGATACCATGGTATCCCTCTCTCTATAACCATATCGTCAATTAGCCTACAATTTATGGTTACTTATCAGAACACACACTCACTTATCACAAGACTGCAATGCAGTACATTTACCATACAGACTGCCCTGGGCACCTCTCAGCAGTTCTAGTCTTAAAACTATATACGTATGCACTTAATTATTTTTACACACGGTGTAAGGTGGTCCTATTATGCTTCAATATGGTATCAATTGGGTTTATCTTGTGTAAATTTGCATTCTCAGTTCTTTGACGTATGTCCCCAAAATGCTCGTAAATCTTAATGGTATTTTCAATATGATTTGACTCTCTTACTATTTATGAACATACCGATCATTTACATTTTTTTATTTAATTTTAATTTTTACTATCATATTTGTATACTATTCCTTTTTTTTCCTGGAGCAATTTCCAGAAAGGGATCAAATGTAATGAATTGCCCTCATAGGGTCATGCCATTGTTGAGTAACATCTTTGACATCTTATTTTGCTGTTATGCATTTCATTGTATGAGGGAATAAATACACAACTTTATTGGCCAAAGACAGAAGGAGGTGGAGGGACTTTGTTGCTGCCCAATACGCCAGCCTGATCAATGGGGATGAGTGAGTGATTTCATAACTTCCTTACATTATTTCCCATACATCATTGCCCTGTACAAGGAGTAAGTGTATGGTTATTAAATCTATACTCTTAACTGCAATGATGACCTACAGTAACACGCCACAAACAGTTAAAAGCTGGTGCAGCACAGACAATTGAGGGTGGTATTATCAGCTGATGAGAGTCAAAAGTATGTAAATGAAAACAACATTATACTCTAGACCAGTGATTCTCAACTGGGGTCGCGGACCCGTTTTCACGGGCCTTTGCCTGGGCAAAAAAAAATATATTTTTTTTACCCTGTGGTTTTATTTTGAAGGGGATTTTTTAATGCAGCGGAGTGTCGTCTATTCACACTTTTTTGCCGGCTCTGGTTTCCACTTGTTTTGCTCTTGTCCTCCATGTTTTCAGCAGCATTGCTGCAACGTTTCAACCACTCGTTGTTTGAGCTTTTCAAGGCGGCGGTGATTGACAGGTGATGACAGGTGGCGTGTGCCAGGTTGGGTCAAACCATCCTGATATGGGGGAGACTCTGGGTTTTTAGGATAATGAAATTGAATAGCCTACTGAATATAAAATTCAGCTTATGAACTTACACTTATATTTTATTGAAAATGTATTAAATAAATATTTTTAAAGGATTTTTGAGTCGATGCTAATTTTGAATATATATTTTTTTAAATCTTCACGTACCCCCGCCATTTTACAGCATAGAAGATCACCGTGACCCGCGAAATTAGTTTTCTAATCAAACATGGCGAAACGTAAGTACGACAATGTTCCTCGAGTTGGGTCGCGGCTTGTCATTAATGGGTGATGGTGGGTCCCACAGCCAGACCAGTTGAGAACCACTGCTCTAGACCAGTGGCGGCTGGTGGAATTTTCTTCTTGGTAGGGCCATCCAATCAATTTCAGAAAACATCCCAGTATGATTCAATGCAAAAAAAGGTATCAAACACGCATTACTACTTTGCAGTTAAATATTATTGTATTATTATATAATTATTACAACATTTATTCCAACACTTTGACATAATAAGGACATCTTATTCATATAATTCAGTATATATATATATATATGTATATATATATATATATATATATATATATATATGCATGCATGTATATATATATGCATGTATATATATATAATAGAACATGTTTATATATTAAGATGCCCCTATAAACCTTGTTTGTTGGGGAAACACCCAATCAGTGTGGTGAGGAAACCTGCATGTTTTTTGTGGGACTTCCACAACATGTACAAAGCATAAATAGTGGTTATTTCTTCCATGGTGATGGCGAAAATGAACTACTTCCACGGAGATAAGCCACGCCCCCTCTCCGGCGGAGATAAGCCACGCCCCCTCTCCGGCGGCGCGTCTAGCGCGAAAAAGTGAATGACGCGAAATAACCACAAATAGTCCGGCGAGTAAACTCACGCGAAAAAACTGTGAACGCACCTTTAGGGTCGGGTCTTCTTGGAAGAGTAGTGCCGGTGCTCGTGCTCGCTATTGTCATGTTGTTAAAATGGCACCTCGCGAGACTAGCCCTGATGAGAATGCGCAGCTTTGGCCCTAAGCTGAATCTATTTTAGGACGCTGATTGGCTAAATTGTATGTCACTCATTTATATCTTTAATCAGTAATTGGCTAAACTGCTTCTTAGACCCGCCTCTTTTGGGCCAAACCGATTTGGCCCCAGCGCAGTTGAGACTCGCAGACAGGCGGAGAGGACGTGCAGGAAAAGCATATATTTTGCGCAGATATCCTATTTTACAAATATTACTGGGTATATTCCATATTTCAAAAACACAAATATTGACAATTTGTAGAATTTATTATTATTATTATTATTTTTTATTTTTTGTGGCTCAAGGTGGGACCAGGCCGGCCCTCTATTGGCCAGCTGCCACTGCTCTAGACCATACTGAACCAAAAGCTCCTTAAAAGCATCAACAAAAAGATTTAATGCTACGAAGACATGGGTAACCTTAAAGGAAAACATAGATCAGCTGAATGCTGAAAACATTGCTGTTTAGATCCTTTAGGCTTACACACTTCCAATAGAGTACTATTGGGTAACTGCAATTTTCATGCAGTGGGATTTGGGCCATTTCTGCAACAACTGAACGTTAACTGTGTTTTTCGGAATTTGTTATTCTTATTTTGTTTGTATTGACCTCCAGCACATTCAGTATCCAGAGATTTTCTCAAGGATTTAGCATCACCGTGGCTGGAGTCCAATGTTAAGAACTAGCTACAGTTTCCATTTAAATGACATCATGGAGTGCAATGGCGTAAAACATTCATTATCATCATAATGATGACAAATGCAGCGCCAGTGAAATCTGTTAGTTAAGCTATGTTTACTCAGGAAATCGCATGAGATTTGGATCTCTTTTGCAAGAGAGACCTGAGAACAAATAACATATAAAAGTACAAGAAAATGCATTATCTCAAATCAAGCATCACACACACACACACAATGCACATTTCAACTGTTGTTTGATGAGATTGAAGTCTATGTAGGATACTACACAGAAGCTGGTGCAAAGTTAAAGTAAAAAACTAAGCAAAGAATAATGCAAAGTATTGTTTAGGTTAACAAGGCTTCCGCCGATGGGGTAGAACATTATTGATGCTATATAGTTGGAGACATTTGATATAAACAAGAGGAAGGACAACAGGAACACTGCTCTCTGACTTACTGTCAGTGTGTTTACACACCCAACATGTTTATCATGTAGCATGTACCAGTTCCTTATCTGTGTCTTGCTGCTGGTTGTGGTCAGTGCTATCAACTCGGACACATTCTGCCCTTAATGGCTGCTCTGCTTCAGTGCTGGCTCCTGATGCCTCCTCTTTAAATCGGTCTCTGGACATTTCACACTTCCCAAACTACTTTCTGGGCTTCCTTTAAAGTTTGAATCAAGTTCCAAAACAAATGGCTCACTAAATCCGTTTCTACAGACTACGGCATTGTTCGCTGCGGTTTAAGCGTCCCCCAGCTGATGGAAGCCAAGGCTACAACTTTCCCAACTGGAAAACAGAGCACATCAGCCATTTACCCCTTTTCTTTGTTGGAAGCAGCATGACACCGAACGGATGTACAAAATTAACCACTTCAGATGGCCCAACATCTTAGTTGGAGAAGAGCATAGTCAGATAAATCAACAAAGGAGCCACTTCAAACAGGAGTACATGCTTAATTGAGGCATCATGAAAATAACCTATTCATATTGACATCTGGCTGTTACATCCCAGAATATTCATTGTGCTCGTCCCTCCTGCTGTATGTCAGGGAATGAAAATGATGCATGTCTTACTGCAAAGCAAGGATATTAAAATTACAACAATTAACGCACTATCCCGAACCTGAAACGATTGACAAGAGTCCTTTGACAAAAACAATGTTGAGTTAATATTTAAATTATTATAGGGAGGCTACCATAATAACTCTGAAACCGAAAGGTTTCCAAGGCTGAGAAGGGAGACACACTGCATCCAACAACCGGTCACAGCTTTATGACAATGAGTATAATAAAAGATGAATGGTCTGATGAAACCATCACTAAGCTCTGTGTTTGCCAGACATTAGCATAAACATCCCAAACATGAAGCCTGGTGCTGGCAGCATCATGTTCTGGGAAACGTCTTCTCATGGTTTCCAGATGTACAAAGTTGAGCCAGAGAAACACACAGACGCAACGCTGTAACTGCTGCCAAAGGCTCCTCCACGGACTAGAAGGCATAAATACTCAGTTATGTGTCAAAAATGTGCAATCATTTTTTTTTAAATTACTGTAACTAGAGGAAAAAAAAGATCAGGTATTATATGCAAGTCTGAGCAGCATTTATGGAATGTGAAAACAAACAACATACAAGAGGCAACTGGTTAAGAGAAGAAAAGAAAAACTGGTTACTGGTCATCCCTGAAGCAGTCTATATATCACCCTATTGTTGGAGGAAAGGGATAAATACTTCAGAAAGCAGGTGGTGTTGTTTCCATCGTGTAACGCCACCAATCGTAGCCTGGAGATCATAGCGTGTAACTAATCAAGCTCTAGAAACATGTTTCTATTGATTTTAGCCTGTGTCAATACCTCGTCATGTTTTTGACAATTAACCACAAACTCACATTGAAGTCAAGCGTGCTATCTTTTTACAAGCCTCCCTTATTATCTTTTTGTCAAATGCCAGCAAAGTGATTGATGCAAAGAAGACAGTGGTAGGCAGGGAAAGTCTACCAAAACGTGTTTGACGGTGGAATGTAATCTTCACTGAACTAACAGTACAGTTGTGTCTAAAGTTCAAATTGTACTGCTCACCCATTTCCCATACGATACTGATGCAACCATGCAGTTGCTTCAGTGGGCTTACACTTCCCCAAAAGCAGTGCACTTATTACTTTGTAAAAATAGTGAATGACATATTTTGTTCTGTTACTACTGCACCATGTATTCTGTCCTTTCTCTGTGTGTTCATGTAGAAACACTGCACTTTCCTACGGTTTTCCCATACTGTCTGCATTTTTTGCCCAGTGCTTGTGATTCCAGGCCACGTAATTGTGAAATGTTTTGGCAAAGGAATTTTAGTCATGACGAAGTCAGTTTTGGCTTTGCATGAATCAAAAACTAAATGAATCAATCCTCCGGGAAACACAAGGCTACTCACATTTCATGCTTAACCACATCACAGTGTGGGATGTTTTCATTCTTCTGGGTTCAGATATAAGCTGTGAGTAGCTCTAAGTTCCGGTACTCCAAAGTCTAGCGCTTAACATTGTTTAGCCAAAATTGTGACGTGGAAAAATGTGCAGCTGTAACTTTTCTGTTGCTGCCCTGTGTTTCCATTTGAAATTAGCCAACTGTTTGTTTTTTTCTTCTTCATTACAGCAGCTGACAGTGCAGTTCTCTGTATGTGACCTGAATTATACTTGCAAGAATAATGTACTTTCCCCTTAACTGTCTACATGTATGTCACGGATTATGTTTTTCTTGTAAAGTCCTGAGCAAAAAATGCCAAATCGGCTGTACGTGGTTTGACAGGTAGCCTGATTGATCAAAAAAAAATTCAGGAACAAATGTACTTGTTTTTAGAAACTGTTAGGTTGTAATAATTACAAAAAACAGTACACTATGTACAGCATGTCTTAGCCTAAATAGATACACTACTAAGTACGGCCTTGTTGTGATAAATGTTGACTTAATACTGCACTGCTCCCTCGAACCAGGAGTCCCCTTAACACGTCAAACAGTCAATTTAAGAACCCGTTAGTACTGTTGGTTAGGGATGACTCAAACATTTCAAACAACACTTGCTTCCCTTCTCAAAACCAGAGAGCACAGCCAACATTATGAAGCTTGAACTGGAAAATTACTTGACTGCTCCGAGGAGAATTAACTAGCCTGGCTTTTGTAGATGGATTATCTTTATAAATCTTGTAAAAGCATCATCAACAAACTATTGTAAATGTACACTCACTTAACAGTTTATTAGGTACACTTAATTGGACAAATGCAGTTGATTTAAGGATGAAGGAGTGATCTTTTCTGCACCTTGTAAACAAACTCTGGGCCTCAACACTTCAGGTGTTGATTCAACTAAATGGTAATGTATGATGTAGGTTGGATTACACAGACAGATGTAATGCAATACAACTGAACGGCTCCAAAAGCTGCAGTTTTAGGCTTTGATGGATAGATGAGCCAGGCCAATAAATTGACCAACTTTAGCTCATCACAAACATATCTCAATATCTGCTTTATGTAACAAGACATAGTAATAACAGCGTCTCTATTACTGTTTTTTCAAACTCTCAAATATCAAATTCAGTATCGGCCTCAGATATCCAATATTGACATGGCTCTTTTCAAAACCTCTTCAACAAGAACCTGATTTATTTCAGGGCTATTGTATTCGAAAAAAACATCACATAAGCTTCAGGTAGGTGTCGGCCTACCGAATAAAGCAACTATAAATATATAGGTTGTAATAATATAATGTGACTTAGACTTGTAAATAAGGAATGTCTATGTATAAATTACTCTTCAGGCTTCTGTTGAGTGTCTGTGGACCGCGGTTGGCTTATGAACCCTCAGCTGAGGATTATGCACTATAATGCCAACTTTTATTAAATTGATTTTTATTATAACCTACTGAATCCAGAAATTCTCTTCCAAGTCCGCCCAAAGATTTTTGAACATTAACAAAACCTATGGTGAATACCACACATTCAGTCAATTGAGCAGGCTGATATCTCAGATCTAGACAAAGTTATGAATCTCTAGTCTTTTGTTCAACACTTTCTGAATACAAAAAAATAAGTCGGCTACAGTAAGTGATGAATGGTACAGAGTTTACTGTTTGTCTACAGTGTAGCAGCACAGACCAGCTGATTCTCTGCTAAACCTTAACTGGCAACACTTTTTTGCTGGAACTTTCATCACACAACAATGATCGCTTTCAACATTCACACACACACACACACACACACACACACACACACACACACACACACACAACTTACTCTGCCTGTTGTCTTCTGGTGGGCTGTGGTTGCTTGAGTTGTCCAAAATCCACTCCGGTCCGTCTCGGAAGTCAACCGGGGGAAAGCACCGAGGTCCCGCCTCCTCCACACGGAGAGGGTCGACCCGCGGACAGCACGTTAATCCACAGACCGTTACGTGGACGCCGTACGTTAGCTGCCAGCAGAAGGTGCCCCGTTAACTGTCATTCCGACGGTGTCCATATCTTTTACTGAACTATTCTCCTTTTAAAAAACGCTTCGCGTCGAGCTCACATGACGCTTTGGGGTTTTTGGGTGGAAAGCACAACTGTTAACCTACTAACAGCCTGACTCACCGTCCTCGGTCGTCTCCTCGTATGAGTCGCTCGTGAAGGAGGCTCCACCGAGAGTTGCTGGTGGTGCTGGTGGTGCTGGTGGGCGGAGCAGGTCGCGTCCTAACGGGTTGGCCGCTTCTCTCTCTGACCGACTGACTCGGGTTCTTCCGCGTTTGACACGGAAGCGTTTGTAAGAGTAGAATCGCCTTCAGGGCTGAGAGTACAATTTCAAGGTACTTTTTACTTTACTTGAGTACTTTCTTTTTATGCTACTTTGTAGGTACGTTAGGCTACATTTGATGTGGAACGTTGTTGTACTTTTTACTCCACTCCCTTTATATAATAATAATAATAATAATAATAATAATAATAATAATAATACATTTTATTTATATAGCGCTTTTCAAAATTCTCAAAGGCACTTTACAAAAATCATTTACAAAAATCATTAATCACTTTAATAAGACAACAAATAATTAAAATAAAATAAATACAAAATACAAAATAATAAATTTTATGACAGTTATATTGAGTTAAAAGGCATCAGAAGACTAATAATAATAATAATAATACATTTTATTTATATAGTGCTTTACAAGGTACTCAAGGCACTTTAAGTGGTAAAAACAAACAATAGAAGCAACAACAATATAAACAAACACATAATATATGTAATAATTAATTAATTAATAATTTTCCTGAAAATATATCCATAATAACAATTTTGCAAACATGACTTTTACTTGTACTGGAGTATATTTACATTGATGCATTGCCACTGAATACTTCCTTCACCACGGCGCTAAGCACGATATATGACAAAAAATATATATATTTATGACAGTTAAATCATAAATAGTCCCTTGAAGTCAAATGCAAACACAACAGTATTGCTTCAATATAAAATGCCAAAAGGAGATTAAACTTCTTTCTGGATCTTTTCCATTCGTAGTTTGAAGTTCTCACTTACTTTATATTTATTCATTTGTAATGCAGAAGCCACTGCAAAACCCACAAACCAATATGATTCTTGAAATGCCTGTTACTTTGACTTTTTGTTTTGTCAATAACTCTGCCCCAATTGCAATTTTTATTTTCTGTTATTTTGTGCAGATATCTTAATATAAAAACTGAGTATTGCATTTGGAGAACATTACATGAAAAGTAAACATGTTGTGTTCCCTGAGAATTCCTTGGGGATGGGAGGGAGGACATTAAAATAAGCAAAGAAAACTTTTTTGCCTTAATAGTTCCATTGGGAAATAGTTTGTTGGCTTTATTGGACAATTTCTCACATGCAAAAACTGTTTTCCAAAAAGGCCAGTTGGAGTGAAAAACAAAATTACTCAAGGCCTCGTATAGCTATTATTAATTCTTCAACTTATTTTATTAGCTCTTATTTCTAGTCCTAAAATCTGATTATTTATAGTTTTAGTAGAACATGTTTATCTACCACATGGACAATCAATCAATTCAGTTAATGCTATTACAAAATGCTATTTACAAAACGTAGTCTGCAGTACAAAAAAACAAAATAAGAAGTATTTCGGCTACTAAATTGCATTATTTCAGTTTGCACATTCTCTCCGTTTGGTAATGTTCACAGCATCATCTCTGGACCCTTCGGTGCCTTTGTAGAAACCCTGGTGAAATAACGCCGCTGAAGGGGTTAATTCGTTCACAAGCTCCTGCACAACACACACACACTGCTGTCTCAGCAGAAAGCTGGAGGAAGACGGGATGACGTTGTTGATGATGATGTTGCTTCACTGCTAAAAGATACATCTCATCCGTCTGCATTGTGTTGCCCATTAGCGCCTTCGTCAGAGATCGTGGTTAAACTGTCAGGCATCAGGCGAATAGAGACTTACTGTTCTCTTTAAGTTGATTGTGGTTTTCAATCCGCTTGATCCATCATCTCGGAATGCGTCTGCAGTAAAAGGTGGGGCTGGATCGCCACGTCCATGTGTGAGCTCTCTGTATTTTACTGATTGTGGTGCATATTTTCTTAATTGCAGACCAAAACTATTCCATTTTAATGATGATAGGATGTGGAAATTGTGATTTGGTTGTGAATCAGTGGGCTTCGTGCGTGGTTTCATCAGGAGTGCCAAAACTTTTATCACACTTACATTTCCAAAATGGACTCACACTGTTCAACTAGAAGCAGCAGAAAAGGCAGTTTAGTTTAGTGAAAAGCAATCTATGCAGTTCACACCTTTACTGTATTTGACCTCTGACAAACTGTGCACCAAATGTTCATTTAAATCCCCACAGACCATCATGTCAAGCTCCTCTGACACCCTACGGTTTCGTTTCCCCACCCACGGTGACTCCATCCTCAGCAAAATCAACGCTCTCAGAGAGGAGCAGCGCTTCTGCGATGTCACACTCCTCCTTGGGGGTCCACAAGGCTCCGCTGTTCCGCCTCTCCACTTCCACGGTCACAGAGTGGTGCTTGCGGCGTCCTCAGACTTCTTACGTGACCAATTCCTGCTCCACGAAGGCCGGGCCAAGCTGAGCGTGGGTGTAGTTTCTTGTGTGGAGGTTGGCAAGAGACTTCTCTTGTCATGCTACACCGGACTCTTAGAGGTGTGAAATAATTAGTGCTTCTCTGAACACTACCGTAAAAAACAGAGCAGAATATCAAATCTATGCCAGTTAAAAACTATTTTACAGCAGGTCTTGTGGTTTTCTGTGCAATCAAGATCACTGCAAACCGAGTGCCGGAGTGAATAACATCAAAACAGAAATAGGGAACAAACATACTGCTGCAACAACAAAATAATGTGATATGAAAGTTATATATGATTGTTCCTTGGTTGTAGTTCTGTTTTTGTGTGTTTTAAGTGCACAAAGTGGGCGTTTGGTGTGAACCTGAACTGTTTTTCTTTATTATTTTGCTGTTTTCCTTGTTTTTCTTCAAATATCTTTCATTGAAGGTCCCTCTGAGAGACCTGGTGAGCTACCTGACAGCCGCCAGCGCGTTCCAGATGAGTCAGGTGATGGAGAGGTGTTCCCAGGCCATCTCGCAGTACCTCGGTCCCACGCTGGCTTTTTTGAAACCAGAGAGACACTCAGAGGAGAAGGACACCCAGCAGCCAGACAGCGACCAGCCAGGTACCAGCTTCAGAAATCAGGAGGAAAGGGATGCAGACCTGCCCAGCACCAGCATCCAGGAAGCAAGTACGGAGGAAGAAGAGACCGTTGTGATTCAGTCCAAGTCGTGGTTCAGTCAAGGAGCCAAGATGGATGGTCATGGACTGAGGGGGGTCAACGATAATAGGGGGCTGGTTATAACTAAAATAGAGTTATTTGATGATGCAGCACGCTGTCTAGATACCCTGAAGTCAGAGGAAGAAGGAGACATACAGACATACAACACAAACAAGCCACCCTATCAAGTTCCCCACAGTATAGGTCCTCTGAGGCGTAAGCTACACTCTCCCACGGCTTTCCAAGATCATATATCACCCACAACCAGAGGAAGTTCTGCTCAATGCGAAAAATTGGCGGACAGTTTCCAGAACCAAGAGGAAGAAGCAAAGGAAGAGCAAAGCGAAGAGGAAGAATTGCTCTTGCTGAAAGCTCAACTACAAGAATGTGGCAAGCTGATGGACTCTCATCTGTTTTGCCTCTCTGGAGCACATCTGCCAAAGAGTCACTGCTCTGGAGATGAGCTGACAGAGGACTCAGACAGCATGTTGATCCAGAGGCCGTACCTGTGCAGGAGGTGTGACAGAGTCTTCCAGCACCTGGAGAGCTACGTGGGCCACCTGAAGCAGCACAGGCAGTACTTGTGTTTGGTCTGTGGGAAAGGCTTTTCCCAGAGGATTAACCTGACCCGCCACATACGCGTCCACACCGGGGTCAAGCCTTTGCGATGCCCGCTGTGCCACAAGACATTTTCCCAAAAGGCCACGCTGCAAGACCATTTCAATCTGCACACAGGGGATAAGCCCCATAAGTGTAAATACTGTGCTCTGCTGTTCCAACACAAGCCAGGCCTCAGGCGCCACCTGAAGGACATTCATGGTAAGAGTAGCTCGCAAAACATGCTTGAGGAGGCTGTGCACTGATGATAGATCAGCAGTTATGGCATAAGTGTCATTAATGTTATTTATAGTTGATGGATCTATATAATTTGGGAACATGGCAAATAAGTTGTATCAAGAAGCACTTGACCGTAACTTGACGGGTAATAATTTAGAAAATGATTTAGAAAAATCTCAAAGTACAGGTGATCTCACTTTATGCTACGTCAGTGTCTCGCAATCAATGAGTTAATGCATTTGCCCTGTAACATCTGGCTAATGGAAAGAAGTACATTTCCTTCTGTGCCTTCTGCAGCGTTATCCTGATTTCCGCCTGTACAATACATTGAATTAAGTCCTGTGGCATGCAATGTACAAATTCCATTATGCTATATCATCTGCCATGTATACCATTGAATATAATATCATAACGGGTTGAGTTGGGCATCGTTTCAAACACCTTTCAGAGTGCTCCTGCATTTTATAGGTTGTACGGCCGACTAAGTCTGTGTCTCTGTTCCCTCTGCAAGATTGTTCTGCTTCATCAAGAAGATAAGCCAGAATTAACTTTAAGAGAGAGTGTTAAGACTGGAAATGATACAGTGAGCAAGTTAACACTGCTTTAATTGCTGCAACCAATTCTAGAGAAAATTATTTCCCCGATAAAAGAAATAAAATGCTTTTGTAGTTTGAACAGACTATTTCTTTGATGAATTTTCCAGATAGACTGAATCATGCATGCTGGCTTGGATTCACAGACAACCATCATTCACCATTTGAATCGACTGAAATTTTGTGCAGCTTGCTGAGCATTACGCTATAAGTGAGTGGGTTCTCCCGCATGGCTGAGATGGTTTCCATGCTCTCTTGCTCCATTCTTACCCCTTCCATATCTCCCTTTCTCCTTCGGCCCAGAAATGTAATCGTCACTCATCTTGTTGCCCCAGTAGTTGTTGCCTCGGAGCATTTGAGGTGCAACTGGCTAGACATTTTGTCTGTGGGCAGACAAATGATTAATGCATGGTGAGGTGTGTGTACAGTACAGAAATTAATGTGTGAGAATGTGTGTTTGTGTGACTAAGGAAGCGAGAGAAGACACATGAATATAGACAAAGATATACCAAAGCATGTACTGTATATCCCCTTGCCCTAAATAGACCTTCATTAGAATAGTTAGCACATGCACATGCATGCAGACAGACAGACAAACAGTAGGTGTGGCATTATGGGCACCTCCATTATGAATGAGAGACTGAGAGGTAAAATGTGAGGGGGGGTGAAGGCCCCCCTCACATTTGGGGAAGATAAAGGAGCAGTGGTACAGAGACTGTGATGAAAAGAGTGACGCAAGTAATTAGAATATTTGTTCTTATGATAATTAAAACCATGCAGTATACTGCATGACCATGGCTGCCATTTACTCTGATGTTGGTGGGAAAGATGAAGTTGAAAGAAGTTGTCAAGATGTGCCACAAGAAAGGCGCATGAAGATGAGGGAGCAGCGCCATGCCCCTCCTTCATCACCACTGCTGAAATGCCCTTGAGCAAGGTCCTCAACCCCCAACTGCTCCAGCTGAGTAGAGCTCCTCAGTGGCCACCAGATCAGACTCTTGTACAGATGTGAATGTGAGTAACTGTGTGAGGGAATTACTGAAAAATATGGCATTGCGCTCCACAGAACTATAATAAAGCTTCAAATATTACAGTCAAATGTGCTTTTGTTTGATATTTCTCTGAAGCTAAAGAGCAGCACCAATCAATTGTGACATTCAAGATTCAACCAGAAGAAAAACGGAATAATATCAGCTGTGCAGAAACACATCATGTCTCCCTAGCGCCCCTCTCCTGTAGAACAGGTCAATGACATGAGAAAGTCTGAGTTACTGCTACAGTGCAACAACATTTTAAACAAAGTAAAGTCTACATGGCCGAAGACAAGTGGCCAAGAGTCCGTTAAATACTACTGACATGCAGATCAACTCCATTATTATGTACGAGGCTATCCAACTCATAGGATTAACCTTAGTAGGCCAGCCTCTGTCTCTTTCTTTCAACCCAACTTGATTTAAAATACCTGCATTTAGAAAGGAGCAGAGGAAGGACTAAACCCCCTCCCCTTCTTTTGTAAGGGGTGAGAGGGAACTCAGAGCACCGTCACTATTCTTTTCTTTTTTTTTTTTTTTAGATCAGTCTCTCAACTGATTTATTCACCGAATTATAATTTAGTTATGACACTATTTTAAATTCATAAAATTGCATCAAAAAAACAACTTTTCATTCTAGGCTTTTTGAGCCTCATCAGATGCACACAAACACAACTCCAAGGGAATGCTAATGTGGATCTGTGTCTGCTGGTTGTGTAGAACTAAACTAAGGCAGACTGCGGTGGTGGTTCTGTCAGTTCATGTATGTAAATATGTTCAGCCACATAGTCCAGTGTTTTATCAGCCAGTAGCCTACAGTAGACATAAAAAGCCACACTCAATGTAAAATAACTATATTTTACATTTGAATACATTTGAATACATGCACAGGAGACTGACTTTAGTTATTATCAAATGTAGTAACAGCCTAATACCAATAACTATGATTTAAGATCAACATTTTTGGTGTGTTCTTTATTTGCAAAGAGTTGGAGGTAATTAAACACGTATATGAATATGGATAGGTCGTTTTAGAGTAAACATTATAAATAATGGGGAAGACAAATTGAGTTCAGGCACGTTTTTTCCTCTCTACTCCACTTCTCTTAACGCAGGGCAGCAACAAAACGAGTGGGAACTGCGTGTGTTTGTATATGTGTGTGTGAACTTCCTCTCGACAGGCGCACTTGCCGAAGCGCATCCTCTGCCGGTCTGTTCCTTTAAAACCAGACAGCCCACGCCTCGAAAAGCGGCTTGTTCCGGCTTGCCCCTTTACATCTTTTTATCCTTGCTCACAACATTAAAGTAGTGCCCCTCCAACAATTTACGCACAAGCACATTTTTTTTGTTGAACCGTCGGAGGGTGAACGGAACCCGCGTCTCGGCCGGAGTGCGCAAGATGCGTACGGCGGCACCGCAGCTCTCCGCTCGTGCAGCGCTGATGTCGTGAGTCTGATGAGGCGCAGTTCAGGCACCATCACCGGCGGAGCGATACCGCCATCTCCTCCCAGCCTCGGTCTGTCAAACCGAGAGTGTGTGGCTCCCCGTACCTGAGTGAACGTGCCCGTCATGTACGATCGAAAAGGGGGGCAGAGGATCCAAACTGGACCAAGAGACCTGCCTTTAATGCTCTGAGATGCACAGCCGAATCGCTCTCGCGTCAAGAATTATTTCCCTGGGCTGGCTGCTGCGGTTGTTTTGCAACTGATGAAGATTTTTTGTATTATTATTTTGATGCGCTTCTGTGGATGAATATGTTTATTCTGGTGCTCATGGTGTAGTGAGTGAGGTAAGTGACTTATCCAGAGGTGCGCGCTACTTTCTCCATGCTCTTCAAATCGAGATTTTGTTTGTTGTGTGCAAAGCCTTTGACATTTCAATGTCAGACTAGCAGTTTTTTTTTTTTTTATATGTCGTTTTCCTTTTCTTAAAAATAAGAGATCTTTAGCAATAGATTTCAGAAATGCTATTATTAGACCTGGAACTATTTGGCCACCAGCTCATCATCAATTCCTGGAACTGGTGCAAATGGGATTTTATAAGAAGGCTGGCTGTATTAAAATGATGGGCCCATAGCTCTTAGCCATGCAGGTGCAAACCAGGGGTTTCTGGAAAGATGAAAGGCATTGCATGTTGAAAAGCAACATGAAATTGTAGGTAATGCTGCTGCAATGGTGGAGACTAGTTGATGTTACCCCAAGCGTGCTGATAGGGATTTGCAAAGAAAATATTTATTTATTTATTTATCACTTTTGCTCTCAAAGTGACTCCTGAGCTACAGCATATCTGTTTCCAAGTTCAAGTTGTTGCATTTTTTTTTTTTACTGTAGCCTTCAGTCTGAAACGCAGCACTGAGTTAAGTGTGCAGCAGCCTGTCACGCTGGAGGTTACTCTATAACCTGCTGATTTGCAACTGGAAGCAACCTGATACTCTAACAATATTATCCAAGGCTGCAACAAACTAAGATTGCTTAACTCTTGGATGCTCCTGTTACTGCAGCCGTATCGCAGGCGTAATAAAGTAGGCCTCTATTTTACGTGCTGTATAATACAGCAGCTTGTGAGCTGTATGGTTGCCCTGCCTACCATCCACACACTGTGATGACAGGCCTAATGAATAAATAATCACACAGACCCACATACACCCGCTGTACACTCAAAAACAAGCGAGCAGCCATGAAAACAACTGTAGTAATCCCGTACTCAATAATGGAACAAAACATTCTTAGAAAAACTAGCTGCTCTTGCACCATCATAACCTTGAGCTGCCATACAAAAACACAATTTAAAATGATGCCAAAATATGATATGATTTGTCACTGCAGACTGCATGTGCATTAGCCTTTTGTTACTGTGTGTTAAAGTTGGACCGTCATCATTTACCCGCTTGCTTGTGGTTACAAGTATTGCTTTCACTTTGAAGCCAATAAGCGCTGCCTCCTACAGAGTTTGTGTGTGTAAATACAATCCGATTTAATTTGTTTCACTTTGTTGTCACCAGTAATGGTTTTTTCGGACTCAATTTAAAGTCTCCTTACGAACTGATAAAAGAGTTTTTCAGCATATTTCTTTTCACAAATGTGGTGGGTTTGAAGTTTCAGTCTCGCTGCGCATTACCGCCCACAAAGTTGTTCCCTGAAGGCTGTGTTGAATGCTCGGCAATTGAGTTTAACTTATGTAGAGGGGTATGCAAAACACATTTAGGTTGGATTCAAAAGGTCATGAACACAAAACACACAAAAAGTGAATCATGACAAATATTAAAACATTTAGTAATACCAAAGCAGTCTCATTAAAACAGTGTGTGTGTGAGCACACATATTTCTCAAAATGAGTATATTGCAGTAGTGATTTCAGTAGTACTGTCTTGAATTATTAAATGAGGCCTTTTTTTGTACTGATGTACTTCTTTAGTGATAGTTACTCAGCTGTTGGGGAGTTTTTGCGTATAAGGCTACATTCAGACTGCAGGCAAAAGTGGCCCAAATCAGATTTTATACATGTGACTCTTATAACAGTGTGAACACCACAAATTACATGGAATCGTATCGTTTTAATTCTGATTGCGGACACTTGAGCGACTATGACGTTAGTCTATATCAACATTCGTCACAATCCTGCACTTGCAGGAGTCTTTGGGTAAATACAAACATGGAAGACAGCTTTGATGGAGGTGACGGTGATCACTATCATCTGGTCACAAATTAGCTGGTTTGGCAACCAGCTAATTTGTGACCAGATGATAGCATGAAGCAGTAAACGTTGACTTTAGTGGCCTCCTTGTTTACTTCATACGACAGCGTGCTGCGTGGGACGCCTTTGTTGTTGCTCGTTTGCACCTGTGGGTTGGTTCAGGACAGGGATCAGTTCACACCGGGATCTGATATTGGCCACATATAGTGTGAACAGCCAAACCAAAAAATCTGATCTGAGCAGGAAGACTTGCAGTATGAACGTAGTCTATGTTTAATTTATCTGTGTCTCTGGTGGAAATACCTCCCTGGGTTTACTGATCCACTGACATCACAAACAGTTATGTGCATCTTCTTATGCACTCTCACATGCTTGCACACACACACACGCACGCACGCACGCACGCACGCACGCACGCACGCACACACACACACTCACACTACATATAATGTTCCCAATTCAGGGTTCATAGTGACAGTGAGAAGGAGTCCTCATATTACTTCAGATTCCTGTTCTTCAGGTCCCACTCATGTTCTGTGGCGGTGTGTGTGTGTGTGTGTGTGTGTGTGTGTGTGTGTGTGTGTGTGTGTGTGTGTGTGTGCAGCAGAACAGTTTTTGGACGCAACCAGCTTGACTGTTTGTCCTCCACATGACGCAGCGCTTGCTCAAGCACCCTGAGACAGATCATCCCTTATTGCTGCTGCTGGTTGTTGTGGATCCAGAAACTGGTCAAACGTCCAACTCTAAGATTATCTAGTTGACATTTCCTTGCCTTTATTTGGGAGTTGATAACCGAGATTGGCTGGAGAGAGAAAGAGGGGATGACATGCAACACAGATCCTCATGTCAGAATGTGTCTCAGATCACTAGCGCATGACGAGGCCCCAAACTGAAAGCTGTCAGAGCTGATGTATAATGTCAGTTGGTCAAACACATCATAACAGCTTAATAAGTTACTCCAACCTTAACCTTACACTGCACGAGGGCGTGTACCACTTGGATAAGCCTCTTACTGGCCGGCTGCTGTATTGTGTTTCCTTCTGCTCTCCCTTTCAGTTGCGTTGCTGTTTCTATGGGAAACAGACATGACAAGGACTCACGCTAACGAGCTGCATGCTAACGACATGCTAATGAAAACTGTGCTGTTGTGCACAACAGCCATGTGAAAGACGTTTCCCTGTAAGGACCGTAGCCTGTGCCAGCGTGACTCCACCTGATTTATTTCTATCCAACCTTTCGCTGGCAATGTGAGAACATCGACCTTTACCCTTAAGTTAACCGAACCGTAACTCAACAGGAAGTGTCTCATCACAAATCTAAAACAAAGTCCAAATTTAATAAAGACCCTTGAAAACTGAAGATGGGCCAACCTCAGTGTTCTGAAAAACACTCCCTCAAAACAATCTTTTTTCTTTCTGTCTCTCCTTCTCTGTGAGACATGCCAAAGGAAACTCCAGATGCCCTCCCCCACACAGAGGGGTCCAAGTGAGGACTCACTGTCCCAGATGATAGCTCGCCAACTGTTGGCTGTAAAGACACAATGTACTTCTCATCCTCCGCTCAGTAGGGTGGGGGCCTCAACAGGCCACTACAAGAAAATTACGGCTTAGGCCTACTGAGCCTTCTTTCGACAAATTTCCGGGATACTTTGCTCTTAAAAGTGGACACTGAATGTGCTGCATCTTACACTACAAACCACTCGAGGTGAATTTCAGGCATGAACAAGTCTGGAAAAATAAAAACAGAGTTTACAGGTTGATTTCCTCATTTTTAGATAAGTGAGGGAGGGAAGCCCAATGAGGAAGTTTATGTCTCAGGCCACTTTTTGTCACAAGACCAGCTGTATTTATGACTGTGTGGACTTTCTGTTTGTGCACCATGCCCGCATACATGCACGAGTAGTGATCAATTCATGCAAGTAATGGAAGTCTTGTGTATATCATAATATTATGGACTCCCCGTGTGGTACTTATGCATATCATGAATCTAATTGTGCTGTGACAGTGCACAAGCTTGTATCCAGCCATGCGTGCAGGAATCATTTTTGCACAGAGCTACAGGCAGGGGTAGAGCACGAGGCACATGCCAGACCTGTATTCTGCCAGGCACTGCCAGGTCTATAAAAAAACCAGGATGTAGCAGTTGCTCAGAGCAGGAACAGGTGGCTGCCAACGTGACTTGAGCCAGTTGCCCCTAGAGTTTGCCCCACTCCCTAATCTGTTCTCACACAGAGAAAGGGAGTTTTATTCAGGCTCACGCGCCAAAGATATAACTCCATTCTTATTACATCGTCTCTAAACTCGCCACTGAGCCGTTTCCTCACATGAGCGCTGTACCTCGCTCGTGCTCAGGCGGTGCTCACTCCGTTTGTTGGCTACAATGGCCGTAATCGGTGTTATATTTGGGCTCCTCGCAGAAAGAAACATGACGCGCGAGGACAGAGCGGAGCTGTCCACGCGGCCAGGAGGGGTTCCTCGGGGACCGAGCTCTGCGGGCAGTTCGGGAGGTGCGTATATAAGTGGTAATATAACTGCCGCGTATTATGATTTTAATCACGTGCAAATGCATGCTAGCTGTATTTATTGCTTAATGTGGCGCACGAGGCGTGCGTAAAGTGCGCATTTCCACTTTATCTTTCCATTGGACTGATACATGTAGCATGCATGTTCACACTGGAAAGAGACTTTATTTATTTGGCATAAAAGTTGTTTTTCAAGCTCAGACAATTAACTTGGTCATAACTTTTACGGACATATTTTTTAACACACACAAAGAGAGAGAGAGAGAGAGAGAAATTTAACTGAGTTGCTTTGTCCTCTATAATCTCCTTTCTTTGTACTTACTGTGTGTGTGTGTGTGTGTGTGTGTGTGTGTGTGTGTGTGTGTGTGTGTGTGTGTAAGTGTGTGTGTGTAAGTGTGTGTAAGTGGCGGGGTATTTTACTGTATCTCGGGGGAGGAGGGGTATTTCACTGTATCTCTAAACCCATTTGAATAGATTTTTTGTTCAGAATATTATGGCACCTGCTTCCCGAGGGCACCAGCTGTTATTTTGGTGGGCAGTTAGAACAGATGCAACAGACTCTAAAAGCAACAGGTGCTGACGTTGCTGTGTCTGAAACACTTTGCATAATGGAGACAGAAGGATTTCTTTTATGTTTGCATGCATTTTATGTAAGGTTTTCCTTTTGGTGAATTGGATGATTTACCGAATAACATATGGAATATAAGCGGTTGTAGACAATATTGTGTTATCCTGCACGGTTATGTAAGAAGAGGAACCCTTTGCCTGTATGAAATGTTTTCAAAGAGATTACAAAGTGACTAGAACTCAGAAAGTTCAAAATCAAGGTAAAGCATGAAGGGAGCCAATTTAGATCTTGTGATGTGAACTTGTGTATATGTTCATTGGTTCTGTCAGTCACTGGCTCAATCTTTTGCTTTTTTTTACCACTTCACTTAGCTTCTCAACATCTCTGCAGTCTTTGAAATAAAAATGATCTATTTTTGCAATTCAAGGAGGATCTGAATACTTAGGAGTTAAAACAGTTGAAAATACAGTCAACAAAAAAAATATATTTTCCTTACATTTCATCAATGGCCAGCTTTTTGGAGAATTCACAAAATTACTTTCAATAAAAGATTGGATCTAAAATAAAGCATTACTTAAGTCAGAAAATAGAAAGATAAGTTAAAGTAAAATTATTCCCTGCAGAAAATAACTGAGATCCTGCACTATCAAGAGTAATTATTTGTTTCCTTTTTGATTTTGCTCTAAACAAGCTCTAAATAAGTAGGGTTATATATCTTTCTTTTCAGCTTATTTGGCATAAACAAACACTTTGCAGACAAACGTTCCCCGAAACAGGATGCTGTTATGATTCAGCTTCATCCGTCTCATGTGGATACTGTCTGTGTGTATCAGTTGTCCGGGAACTGATATGCTTATTCAGTATTATTATGATTCAGCGTGTGAGCTCATAGACAAGAGATGGCAATTGTCACCAGTATTCTTGAATAATCGTTTACCTTTTGCTAAGAAAACACCTCTCAAATTATTTGGTTTACTGTCATTTAATTTTATGAATGTATTGATATAAAATACATTTAGTTTTTCTACTTACTTTGATCGTTATTGTGATATTTGATGGTGTTGTTTAAATAGTGTCCAGTCCATGTTGGTAATGAGGTGAGTGAAATATAGACCTGGACTTAATACTGGACAAATTGTGTTCACAGAAAGGCCTTTTAATGTAATATGTGTTGAGATTTTGGCAACTACTTCTTTTAGGTGAGAGTGCTTCTATTGCCCACAACTTATATATATATATTTTTTTTTCTTCTAATGTAGATCACTTGACAATTCATCACAGCAAAAGTATTGTTGATTTTTAAAGCTGTTGGGGCAGGCGACAATCTTTTCTTGCAAACAGTGGATTATATATAGTGAATATGGACATAATGAACTCTAATGGGCTCTGTCGCGAAACGACCACAATATTCGTTATAACTGTGGATGTTAACGCATTCTCTGTAACACATTCTTGTTTTCTTTCCATTTAGTATTTTTTATTCAGTCCTGTTGAGTGCAAATACCAGAGTGTAATACTTTTCTTTCGTGGTGTAGCTATAGTTGAAGTAATGCTATTGTAAGGTAATGCACACTGTGATGTGGTGGGTTATCTAAAGCACTTTATTGTTTATTGTTAATCCTGAAACAATTAACGTTAGTCGATTAATGACATAGTAAACTGTCTGTACACAAATCAGTAATAAACATCCTCAGTTGCAGCTCTAGCGCTTGTACATTTTTACAGTTTCCTGTCAACATGTGTTTTTACAAGATGACTGCTGCATAACTTTATGTCCCGTTCTTTATAGTCATCGTCGGCACTGGCAAGCAGGAGCTGTTGTCGGGGCTCGTTGGCATGCATTCCCCCTGAGCTCGGCGACGCCTCCCTCGGTGGTGTGGTGGCAGGATGCCAGTGCAGGCGGCCCAGTGGACAGAGTTTCTGTCCTGTCCCATCTGCTACAATGAGTTTGACAGCAGCGGCCACCAGCCCATCAGCCTGGGCTGCTCCCACACGGTGTGTAAGACCTGCCTACACAAACTGCACCGCAAGGCCTGCCCCTTTGATCAGACGCCAATCAGCACTGATATCGACCTGCTGCCGGTCAACTGTGCCCTGCTGCAGCTGGTCGGGGCTCAGGTGAGTCGGGAAGGAAGAAGGCACGATTGAGTGAAAACGTTACGTGTGTCTGTGTCTTGTGTGTGCTCATGATGTGTGTCTCTTAGGTCCCAGATGTGCAACAGGTGAGCCTGAGCAGCGCAGCAGAAGTTGAGAACTACGAGGTGTGCAAGGTGTGCGTGGAAGAGCTGGCTCTCTACCTAAAACCTATCAGCGGAGCGAAAGGTTTGTGTGGAGAAATATGCATGTCTGTTTTTGTGTTTTTGATGGCAAATTTTCCTGAGTTTTGAATCTGTGGGCATCTGCGAAAGAGAATGAAGCTCTTCATACTAAATGTGCGTGGGCTGCAGTTGAGCTGCCTGTGCAACTTGGCATTCATGCTTCTCACACTTCACATGGCGCCTGAAAGCTGTACTTTTATGGTACTGAGGGAAATTTTATCCCTCCGCATAACCGGACAAGAAAGATTGGCCTCCCCTGAAATGACCAGCAATACTGGGTGACGATGCTGTGGCAGAATTCACCCTTTTTGGCAAAGTAGAGCATTTGGACGATTCACACTTTGTTATGTTCTGGTTCCCTAAGTGACAAAGCATTGTTTGGAAATTAGATTGCACAGTGAAACTTCAAGGCTCATCTTTCCATGAAGAGGCTTGTAAATCCACCTAAAGAGCGGATTGTAACAGACTTTAACATACTTTGAATTAAGACAAAATCAATTAAATACACAAAGAATGCAAACCAAAGTAAATGTTTTCATTGCGAAAGTTCCACACTGTTTTACAACAGAACTGTCACTTTTTCGCAGGTGTGGCGACTCTGAGTCCAAGCGTGCTCAGTCGGCCAATGCAGAGGAAGCTGGTGACCTTGGTGAACTGCCAGCTGGTGGAGGAAGAGGGCCGTGTGCGGGCGGTGCGGGCCGGCCGGTCGCTGGGGGAACGGACCGTAACCGAGCTCATCCTGCAGCACCAGAACCCACAGCAGCTCTCTGCCAACCTGTGGGCAGCGGTGAGGGCGCGGGGATGCCAGTTCCTGGGACCTGGTAGGTGTGAATGACATACAACACGCACATATCAGTGACGTCAGCGTTGTGCTCCAAGACACAAACGCATAGATGTATGAGGCAATCAAGACATGTGATGTCTAAGACATTTGAATGCATTTTTAGGCAGATTCCACACATGTCTTTGTTTTGTAGATATGAGGGAGACTTGCGTTAGTAAAGTAAGAGCTGACACAGGTTTAAGAACGATGAAGTGTCATCTTGCCCTTAATGCTGCTATTGCTGTAAGCCTGTTGGATTTATGAAATTACTTGAGTTATTTTAGCAGTTTGGCATGTGAATTTATAGGAATTGGTTGCCTTTTAGCTAACTGGACAAGGGCCTTATTCAATAATATCTTCCTAAGTTTGTTCTTAAATTTGTTTTCAAGAAAAGTCTTAAGAAAAGTCCACGTCTGATTTACAGTTGTTCGTACCTGTGTTATTATGAATCCCATTGTCCTCGTCAATTTAAGGTGTGTGCCAGTTGACTGTAGGGCCGTGTGCACACACAGGAAATGAAAAGAAAAGTTGAGAAAAAAAATAAGAATGCTAAAACAATAGTCTAAAGAAGGTGGAGCACCGGACCAAAGTTTATGATATTTGGATATCAGCAAATCAATAAGTAAATATGATAATAACTGATGTTGAAATAAAAAGAGTGCATGCAAATACATTTATGGGTGTGATAATGAACAATAAATTATATTGGAAACAAAAATGTTTAAAACCATTGCAATATTATATAAAACTTAAGATATATTTAATCAGAACTCACTATATATACTGTATCGATCTCTAATTGTTCCATACATTACCTACTGTGTGGAGGTTTGGGAAAATGTGTAAAACCAACACTAACACAATTTTAATTTTAGTTTATTTATTTTTTTAAAAATAATGCTTTGTAAAATGATAGAAATAATTCTTAATATTTATAAAAATATTATTATTATTGTAAATTATTGTAATAACGAATAATGCACAAACATGTCAGCACTCAAATGTGCGTAAATGTTCTCCGTAGATTCTGTTCTTACCCAAGAACAAATCCCACAGAGGAAAACATTGTAAGCATTGGCCCTTGTGAATTGCCTATTTAGATTGCCTCATCAAACTGACTGCTGGTGCTGGTACCCGGTGTCCTGTGATGATTACTCATAGGGCAGATTCTGACTGGGAAACAGTTTCTCATCATGATAACAGAAGGAGTTCATCTGAGAGTCTGAGGACACCTGGCTCCAAGAACCTCCACGTGTTAGAAATAGATTTGTTTGTTTGATTTGTAAATTAAAACAAGCATTGTTTTCTTCCATCCTCCCACCATTCTCACCTCTCGCTGTCATCCGCTGTACACCTACGTCCCCCTCTACGTCTCCCTCATCAGCTATGCAGGAAGACGCTCTGAAGCTCGTTTTACTGGCTCTGGAGGACGGCTCAGCTTTGTCCAGGAAGGTGTTGGTTTTGTTCGTGGTCCAAAAGCTCGAGGCTCGGTTCCCCCAGGCCTCCAAAACCAGCATAGGACACGTGGTGCAGCTTCTCTACCGGGCCTCCTGCTTCAAGGTACAGGCAACATGAATGAGTATAAACACACACCAAACACATGAATATGTGCACATGCTAGGACATGTGAGCAAGCTGCACTATTAAATACTTTATCTAAAAAAGTTCTTTGACTGTAATCTACGTCAAACTGAACAAAAGAACCTCAGTTTGCTGCTGTCCCAAGAACCCAAGCCATAATAATTGACCTGATTAAAAGAAGGGTATTTAAATAGACTACCACATATTCCTTTACCGCAGAGATAGTGCTCCAAATGAATACCTTTCTTTATGTCAGCAGCTATAAAGGTGTTTTACAAAACTGTTATTCCTGTCAGTTTAGGTATAATGTGTTCCACTTAATAAATCAAAATAAGATAAACAAAGACGAGGAAAAACTTTTCAACTGTAGATTAAGCTGCACCTTAACATGACCCTTTCTGACATTGAAGTATTATCACTGCCTAAATGGGTTGCCCATACTTCTAATATCTTAAATTGCATAAAAGTCATATCTATAATGAGTATAAGGCCATCTGTGGATATACTTTCTGTGCGTGCGTGTATTTCTGTGCCTGTTATCTGATGACAGACATTACTGGTAGGGCAGAAATGCCAGCGATCTGCTCCTGATGTAACAGCAGTCTATATTTGCCCTTGTTGCCCCGCCTTGCAGGACGGAGACAGACAGCTCAGAAATGCAGAGAAAGATGGATGAGAGTGCAGGAACAGTAACAAAACAGACAGAGGATGGACAGCAATAATGATGAAATCTGATTCTTTCGTTTGTAATATTGACCGTTGAACTTGTCAGATTTGTAAGCGATGCGGTTGCTGGATGGGTGTGTGTGTGTGTGTGTGTTGGTGTCTTATGATGATTACTCATAGGGCAGATTCTGAAAAAAAGGGGAAATCCCTTTGTCTGATCTGAATTGGAGTTTATAAGTCTGAAGACGCCACACACGGACAAAGTGAATGGTCGATAAATTGGATTACATTTCAGTGTAAAATTCCAAATGTGACTCTTGGCCGCCCATATCAAAATACAGTTTTATTTTAAAGGAATGTGTAACCCTGAAAAGAATATTTCATTATCCCATTAGCTACTCCGGTTTCACTGGAAACGCTGTAATGAAATACACACTGAAGGCAAAATACAAACAAGTTGTGCAGTATTTTTGAAAGGTATATTATAACTAGACACTCTCAGGTAACACTCAGATTGTCTGTCTATACACACAAACATGAACCATACCTGGAGAATCATTTCTTGAACAGAATTTAAAATAAATAAATAAAATGTCATGCCAGCTGAAATCCCAAAATATCCACTTATCAGTCTTTATTGACAACTTTCAGTGAAGTTTCATTTCAGGGTGAAGATGAATGATTGTTCTTTCATTCGTTTTGTATCAAGGACAAAAGCCTTACAAAAAAGTAACAATTTGTCCATACCCTCTTTGCCTTCCTCGTCTTGGTTCTCACTCTCCTGCCTCTCAATCCACCCTCTTTCTTATTCTGTCTCCCTCCATCGTCTGTCAGGTCACTAAGCGGGATGAAGACTCCTCACTGATGCAGCTGAAAGAAGAGTTTCGAACGTATGAGGCTCTCCGGAGAGAACATGATGCTCAGATCGTCCACATTGCCATGGAGGCGGGCCTACGGATTTCACCCGAGCAGTGGTCTTCTCTGCTGTACGGAGACCTGGTCCACAAGTCACATATGCAGTCTATTATTGACAAGGTACCCGTATGATGCATATGCCCGTCATTAGTAACAGGCTGTCGTTCCGCTTGCCATTTAAGTTTCAACAATCATTATCGAGGAACTCACTTTTCAATGTTCACACGGTGGGTATAACAAGCCCCTGGAGAACAGAAGCACAGGACAAATTCATCTATTCTTTATTTTCATTTTAAGACTCACTCTCCTCTTCTATCTTCTGCTCCAGTTGCAGTCTCCAGAGTCGTTTGCAAAGAGCGTTCAGGAGCTAACGATCGTTCTGCAGAGGACAGGGGACCCCGCCAACCTCACAAGCCTTAGACCACATCTAGAGCTACTAGCCAACATAGACCACAACCCAGGTGCGTCACTTTGTTCAACAGTATTCATCTGCATGAATGCTAATGAGTCTGAATGATTCACACTTGTCCTGGGCTTGTTCTGTTCCACAACGATTAATGAGATTGAAAAGTGAAGCAAATAGGCAAGCTGTGGCACTCGCATACTAAAATGCAATTAAATAGCACAAAAGAGAGGATTAAAACTACTGATTGATCTTGTGTGTTGAATATTTATTAATCAAAGCACAACAACAAGGGTTAGACATATTATGAAATACATTCTGTATTGTGGAGTCTTGGTTTAACTTGGTTTCACTTGGATGGATTGCCATGACATTGGGTCCCTTTTCATGCGACCCCTCTGGTAAAACTTTTAATTTTGGTTTATGACCAACTGCATACAAAACTAATGGCATTTCCATCAGTTTCAGCTAATGTTAGTGGTGAAGACAGTAAACATGACATCTGCAACATCAGCATGTCGCATTTTGGCATAATGTTAGCTGTTAACTGCTAGCATGGCCGTATACTCTTGTTATTTTAACCTTTATTCATACAGGGAGGGCCTACTGTATAATGGATGTAATGACAAAATGTGTGTGTCCTCACCCAAAACGTACATCAGCGATAGAGTTTTACACTACAATCTCAATTATGTCAAATCCACGCTAAATTCTGTCTAGGTTCGCTGCTACCTGAGCCTCTTTGAGACTTTGTACAGTGATAAGACTCTCTTCTGAACAGACTGTGTTGTCGATCTGTTTGCAGATGCCCCGGCACCATCATGGGAGGAGCTGGAGAGTGTGATGCTGGCTGTGAAGTTGGTGGTTCATGGACTAGTGGAATTCATACAGAACTTCAGCAAGAAGAGCCACGATGCTCCGCAGGTACACTGATGCCATAGGAAGAGATTGTAACAGTTTTATTAATTTAAAATAGACGATAGAACAATGCAAGAAATGAGATGAGCCGAAGGTTATGTAAGAGATCATAAACATCATATTTGCCCAGTGGAAAAATGCAGAATAGTAAAAGGGAGAAGTTGTACTGCTGCTCCACCCAGGCACCGTAGAAGGCCGTTCACATGGAAGATAAGATGTTCAGGGTCGACTAGCACACTGTTTTCCTCCTGGCTGCGGCTTCTAAGACAGAGAGAGGGACATAACATGGTGTCTCGTCTCTGGATTCCACAGCATTGAAGTTTAAAAACAAACACTAAAACAAGATAAAGTTCAGTCCCAGATGCACTCTTAATTAAAATGGTTAATTATATGAGGACATTCAGAATAAATTAACCTGAATACCGTTATTTTGTGGGTTAAAGGAATCTTTTGCATATTAGAAAATAAAATGTAAAAGGTGACTGATCACACCATGATACTTTTGAGCTCTATAAACCAGGAAATGGTTTTCTTTGGAGGCAAACAGTTTTCAAAATGGCAGCCCTGCTATAAACATTTAAGTTATTTTCCATCAGTAATGTACCACTCTGTAACTTGTAACAGTCTGATAATAAAAAATGGAATCGCCATGGATAAGCTGCTAAGAGTAAACATTAACTAAGATGTTGTTTTTATGATCGCTTTCACAACTTACAACTTCAGATGTACATTTTAGTCTTTTGATTTCACAGTAAATGTGCATTGTATCTGTGCATTTTGCAGCCTCAGGCCAACAGCAAGTACAAGACCAGCATGTGTCGAGACCTTCGTCAGCAAGGAGGCTGTCCGAGAGGAACCAACTGTACATTTGCACACACACAGGATGAGCTCGAGAAGTGAGTCCTGTTTCTACAAGGCCTTCCCCAAACCCACCTTTTTAATTAGATTTTATTTATTTAATCGTGTATTTATTTACAAGAGGATGTACAAGCGGTCCTCAGTGCAAATATCTAATCACGACATGTTTATTTAGATGTTCTCCTCTGAGCAACACATAACCCATCCCCAGAGTACTGAATTTCCCCGTTGTCCCGTCTTCTCTTTACAGATTTAGACTGAGAAACAAGAAGAGCAGCAGCGTGGGCCGCACATTCCCGTTAGCACCGGGGGTTATGGGAAAAACCTTCACCATGGAGGGCAGCATCCACACAGACGTATCTACAGACATGGGGCAGGGGCTCAAAGGGGCAGGGGAGAACACAGACTCCCTGACAGAGGGAGTGTCCAGCCTAACTCACCCCCAACTGATCTCCAGAGGGGCTGACATGATGGAGGAAATGAGCAGAGCGGTGCCAAATGTGTCCAATGCGGCTAACGGATCCAACGGGCTATCTACCCGAAACCCATCGGGGTCAACTGAACAGTAAGATTATTCATCCACTTATTCACTGATGCTTTTATGCCTTCTATTTTTGGCTTTTTATCAACTTGATCAGAGACTTACCTGCCTAATATTTCTTCCAGTTGAGCATAACTATTTATGTGGAGTCAGATTTGCCAAAATGAATATAGGCAATAAGTAATTAAGCAATATAAAAATAAGTAATATATAAATGTATATTTGCATGCGCGGTTTCTAAACTTCCACTTGTAACAGAAATTGAAAGAAAAAAATTTGGTTTTCTTTCATTTACATTTGATTGAATCTAGTTAAATCCACATGTACAAGTGACCTGATATGTGCTTTGGAACACATTGGATATTTACATAGGATTTTGGGAGAGGAGTGTTGTCGGGTAAGTCTGACCTTTGGTATCTCCAACTCATTCATATGTTCATTCTTTCTCTTTCCGTTGTCATTCTGTTCACCAGGAAGCCCATCTCACCTCCCAGGACTCCAGTCAACCACTCCTCAGCGTCATCTCCCTTGACAACAGTTGGGCGGGGTGATGTGGGCGCTTCTATGCCCAAACATGGTCAGTTCATGCTGCGTGCACCACATCCTTCTCAGGCGTCAGAGCTGTACTATCAGGAGCCCCACTCTGCATATGACACGCCCCATTATCAACCAGCCTGTGAGTCAATTGTGAAATGAAAGCTTCTATTTAAAAAAAAGACTTTATTGTTTTCTTGGGAAAGTGCAAATGAATGTGTTCTTCTCTCCGTCTTCTTCCCCCCTCCTCTCCAGCAGGTTCGTACTACCAGTCTACTCTTCATCCTCCTCACAAGCCCTGCATGGCTCGCTTCCTTCGATCCTCCAACGTCCCAGAATCCTCTCTGCCACCCTCCATTGGCCCTCCGCTGTCTTCCTACCCCAGTGACCCTCAAGCGTCGCACCCACCTTCCTCCTCTTCTTCGGGGTACCCGCCACACCCGCCTAGAGATCGGATGGGAGCTCCTGCCTTCCATCACCACCCGGGGCAGCCTCAGTATGGGCCTCTGGCTCCAGCTCATGGTGTTTATGCTCCCCTCTATGACAGCAGGAGAGTATGGAGGCCTCAGGTGAGCCGTCTGTTTGTAATCATGCTCCTGTTCATTATTCTGTGACTTACTCTGGTATTGATGATTATTATCATTAACAGCTGTACCACAGAGAGGATGCCAGGAGTAATTCACTGCCTCCAGAGGTGCTGCATTCCTCTGTCTACCAGCCTCCACTCAGGGAGAGATTCAACTCTCTAGACAGTAACTACTGCTCTGGAGCTGAACACCGTGCAGGCCTACACAGGGTAGGCGAAATAACGTGCATCTTACAGCCGTGGGGAACACTATCCTCTGATTGGCTGAAGGGATTTATTTTTAGATGACAACACTCCTCTGACGTAACTCCTGCGTCACTGTTTTAGTTTAAGACACACATCCGTTCAAAAACTATACTGACTGGCTGTTTCTTGGCTCCAGCGTCTCCCACTTGTGTGAGTGACGGTAATTCCAAGGTTCACAGTAGCAGTTCAGGCATATGATCTATTTCAAGAGTATAATACCTTAAATAACAGTGTATTTTAATTATTGATAAGTGTGCATAGTACAAGAGAGATAATCCACATTGAGCCGTGCAATAATTAAAGAATAATGCTCTCTACTGAGGGCTATATTAAAATGACTTTCTGTATGTTTCTCTTTTCACAATGTCATGAAACATCTCTTGTGTAGCTTCCAGTATATCCACAAAAAAAGAAAAACCTGTATTAATCGATGTTTGTCTGTCTTACATTGAACAGTTATATTGCTGAGTTCTTTTCAGCAACGATTCCTTTCCTTTGCTCCTCTTTTTACACCCACATATCATCTCACCTCTACCTTCCCTTCCAGCTACAGAGCTGCATTTGTAGCTTCAACCTCCTCTGTAGTCCTCCCACTTCTCACCCAAATATGTTTCTGCCTCCCCCACTCTCGTCACTCCTTCTCACATCATCATATAGCATTACCAGTATGACTACTGTAGCTCTACAGTATATTGTACCAATAATGCTGTCTGGCCGCAATACCTGTGATAGAGATTATTAATACAGGGCACAGTCTCTAATATATCCTTTATTATAAGGTAAATTGAGTCCAAACAATGAATCATTTCTAGATATTTGCAGCAAGGATTTGAAAAAATATGTCTCAGTTGTGCAGGAGGAAACAAACATTTTGTTATAGCAATACCTATACATTGCAATACAATGCAGTGCAATATACTGCAATGAAAATATGCAGTATACCTTTTGTGTCCACCACCTGTATGCACAGTATACTGGTGGAAAGAGCCTTACAATTACTACAAGCTAATACAAAACCACTAATAACTGCAAGAGGTTTTTTTTATTTTTATCTTTAAATAAACAGATCTATAAGGTCATTAGAAGCTTGGCTATTTTTTATTTTATTTTAGTTGTTGTATTGCATTATATTGGACAGCTGTTTTTATTGTTTCCACCCCCACATCTTCAGAAAAGACTCCTCTGTCTGCCCTGATGTCTAGACCTAGACCAAACATAAAAGGCAGTCAGAGCACTTAAAGCTGCGTAAAGATTAATTATGAATCTGATTCAACTGAAAACTCAAAAAAAAAAAAAACTACTGTATTAATTGTGTACTTGGTAGTTATGAGTTGTTTAATTATGGCTTCAGTCAGATGTGTTGTCACTAAACTGGCAATTAGGATGTTTAAAAAATATGATTATGTTTATATAAGTATCTGTTCTCTTTTCTCTTCCTCACTCTTGCTGTCTTGCCGAACGCTCCCTTGTCAGGATTATGGCCGCGTTCCTCTCGGCTACGAGGATCTGTTCAGAAGGAAGCAGGAACAGTGGGCTCATCACCACCACCATCACAACACCAACAGGCCCTCCCAGTCCTCCCCCATCTTCACCATCGATTTTGCAACTGAGGTAGCAGGCAAATAAGAGACACAACATGTGTACACTGGCAAACACACTGCACATGGTTCAGGGTGTTTATGGGCATGACTATTACAATTAAAATGCCAACATGACCGGTTTGTTAATAGTTTTACTGAAGCCACCTGAGTAATGAATTACTTATGGGATTTAACGTTTTTAAAATATGTAGGGTTGAATTCCTATCCCAAAAGCTCGCGCCTCGGCTGTGCCCAATGCTATTTTAGTGGGGGATAGTTGCTTAGCAACTGTGGAGGGAGATATCATAGCAATGCACAATTGTGGCGTATGTGCATGTGTGGGTGTGTGTGTGAGATAGAGAAATGGAGAAAGCGAGAGGAGAGACTTTAACAAGCAGTGACTCAGGCTTTCGGCGGAGTAAAGCATTGTTTAACAGCATGTCAGATATGTTTCTGTGAAGATATCCACTTTAAAATTGAGTGCTGATTAAAGATGCCATGAGGACTTTTTAAGTGATTGTGCATTCATCTCAATTTAATTTTGATGCCTCTACGTAACAAGCATAAACTAACAAGACCAGCTAAAAGATTGACTAGTTCTATGTAAGGATATCCAGTGCTCGTCAATGTGATGGCAGCAAACTGGCACCAGGTCAACAATGCCAGTGAGAGAATTAATTCAAATTTGTAAGCACCCAAGGCTTGTATGAGGTGTGTAAGCCCTCTTAAAACTTACACCTTGTGTTTAATATTCATTTCACATCACACTTCTGGGCAATTTAGAGTCTCTGTTTCACCTAATCTGCATGTCTTTGGACTGTGGGAGAAAATTGGAGCCCCTGGTAGAAATCCATGTAGAAAGCTGGTGGAGGTGACAGAGTTCCCCGCTTATTACTATTGTTATTATATTTAATATTATTATTTCATATTATTATGTTATTATTATATATATTACATAGCCTTACCTTACCAGCTGCTTTCCCAAAACACTGCTAGTGGGCGTCTCTTTCTGTCTCTTTAAAACAAACGCTCGGAGGATGAGTTATGTTTACGAATGTGCAAACAAGCAAAGTGACGTTTCTCACCATCATTTTTAAAACGTCTCTCTCTGTCTTTCAGCATGTGGAGAGCAGCGGAGGCCAGTGTGTGGGGTGCAGGTTCAGAGGCGAGGAAAGTTTAGCACACTACTCTCCGTGGTCCTGTGGTACCATCGGCCCCTGTCTCAGCCCCTTTGAGCCCGAAACGCTCGCACACACCTCGACTCACTCCTGCTCAGAGCACTCGGTGAGACTCTTCCCACATCCACAAGTAGGCGCAGACACACATCTGAAGACAAATTATTTTCTTTTTTTCATTTCAATACCTCCGTGGCAGTGTTTGGGCGTGTTTCGAGCGGTGTGTGTCCGTGTTCTTCTCATGCAGGAGTTGGACAGTAACGGCGGTGGAGGAGGTGGAGGAGGTGGCAGCGGTGGTGGTGTCGGGAAGCGATGGCTCCATTCGTTGGATCATTACCGGCGCTTGAAAGACGAGGACCCGATCATTCCCTTTAGTGAGGGGCCCATTATCTCCAAGTGGGGTGCCATATCCAGGGCATCTCGCACGGGCTACCACACCACCGACCCTATCCAAGCCACGGCCTGCCAGGGCAGCGCCAATACCACACCCATCAACTTTAAAGGTTAGGAGGGATAGAAGTCCTTTATTATTCATATTTCACCACTATGTTTTTTTTTGTGGATGTATTTATTTTATGTGTTCATTTAGAAGTCTCTAAATTTGTTGGATATTCGCTGTTACTGTGATGCAGCTGTTTACTGTCCTTTAACTTCAAAGCCCTTTGTTAACTGTGTTTTATATACAGATGCATGAAACATGATCATATTAAATAAATCCTATTATAAGATACATGTTGCATTCATTTCTTTCTTTGTTTTTTCTCTGAAAGATTACAACCACCACTTGGATCACAGCGACTACAGGTGGAGCTCCAGAGGATCCGACTCCTCCAGTCACTCCAGTTTCCTAGAGAGGTACTACACGTTCACACGCACTTCACTTTTTTTCCAAAAATATATTTTTTTTATTGCATCTTAATTTCCTTTAAGTCTTACATGTTGTTTAACTACGGGGAAACGCACAAACTCCCCATGCAAAGAAGGGAGAGCTGAACAGGAAACAATTCAAACCTTTTAAGTTCACAACCTGCTACAACAAAACAGGTGAACATGATTAAGGCAATTTCACCATATCGGTTAGATTTATCTCTGCTTAGACCCCACTGGGCACACTTGAAAATTCATTCCTGATTGTTCTGAACACATTTGCTCCCACTTGTCCTCTCTCATCACTCTCTCCTATCTCATTGTGGTGCAGTCATTTCCTCTCTGTAGTCGGACTAAAAATAGTGCTGCTAGCTGGTTGATAAAAACCCTCTGGAGCGATGGAGTCAGGAAAGCCCTCTGCACTGATGTCTCTGATGCACAAAACATTTTCCAACATACTGACATGGGATTTTAATGACCATTCTTATTTTTTACACAGTGCTGTCCATTTAGTAGGCAATGTATGTATTTCATTTTACCATTTCATTATTTTCTACTGATGCCAAGGACGATCTTAAAGAAATGGGGAACAATCGTCTGTATTTGTATGTGTTTTAGTGAGCAGCTTTGTGCATCAGCGCTTCACTGCCGTCGAACTTCGATAAGCAGTGGCGAGAAAATCGTGTCTGATCTGCAAGCCCTTCAGGCTGCCGTCTACAGCCGGGATCGGGGCCGGGCCCAAAGCGAACCGGACCCGGAAGGAGACATTGAGCTCGAACTGTGCGCTCTTGACCTGGAGGATTCAGACCACCAGGAGATCAAGTCTCAGGTTGGTATCATTAAGTAAATCACACCAGAGTGTTGGATCTTACACAGTGAAAAAACACATAGACACCAAAGTCTGTGATGCTGCTTGATTATTTCTGAAGGGATGTTTTTGAAGCTTGGAGTTGAATTTGTCCAACTACAGTCGGAACTTTTTGATTGAAAGATTTCTCCATGAAAGCAGAAATTACATTCAAGTACAACCAAACCTCTTAATCGTCTTTCTTTTTCTATCATCTTTGCCTCTCAGGAGTCTTTAGACCTGGCCACCCCACAGTCTCAGGATGCTTCCCACCTCCTCTCACCACTCTGCTCCTCTCCCCTCCTCTCCTCTCCTGTGGAGGAGCATCCCCACACAGAGGGTCCTTTGACAGAAAAGATGGACGCTCACCTGCTGAAAAAGATGGCCTTCAGGTGAATTAACCACGTTAACCGGTGTTTCACAGCGGCGTCCTCAGTCAGAGTCGTCTTTAACTTGGCTTTGATTCTTTGATTCCTTGATTCCTTTCTTCCATCCTTCCTCTCTTTCTGTTTTCCAGGAAGTCTCTGTCACCTGGAGGGTTGGTCTCAGGAGGTCTGGGCGTCGGCAGGCTTGTGCTGCGTACTGGACCTCCTCGACTGGGGGACACGTCGACCCGGGCTTGTCCGGAAACGCCCGGGACAGAGATGCTGCTTAATGGAAGCTAAGAGGACACAAAGTCAGACTCTGGCCTGCGCTATGTTAGAGCTGAGTTGTTTGCCCACAACCAGATCCTGGTTTAGGGGAATACCATTTAATTCCAGCCTTCATATATGTCCATCTTATGCCTAAATAAAACTAGACAGATATGGGTCAACAGTCTGTGCTGCGCCACGTCGTAAGGGGCAAGAGGACACACATTGTCCTGCCTCCCAAGTGGTGATTTTCACCAATGTACAGCTCCACACAGAATTTAGTGATTCACTGTTTCACACATGAAAAGATGTGACCAGTTTTCCCGAACAGTAGATGCTGAACTTGACATGACGTCGTAGTCGTGAGGTTTACACATCATCTAGTTTGTTGTCATTCAACACAGCTGACAGCAAAAGCTTATTCAGTAGGTGCCACTTTTCATGCCACTTTTTTAGGTTCAGTTTAGAATTATTTTTGACTCTATGTTAATCTTTTCCTTTGGTTATTCTTTCTTGGATTGACAGCCGAGACTAAGATCCCATCATACCAAATTCTGTCTTGGTCCCAATACTGAGAGGTTGGGTACGTGGGATATTAAATACAAGTAATTTGCTACAGAAAATTGTCTTTTTTTTATGATGTGATGAATACAATTTACTGTTGCTCTCTAGCTTGTGTCTGTTTACACCAAGGCAGGTGATGGTTAAGAGACACTTAGCTATCCAAAGCTACATTAAACAAAACAGTGATTATTAATTACTTTTTACTACCTTTTAAATACCTGACCTGATTATTTTTCATGTCTCGCTATCTCATTACACGTTACATGGTAATGTCCTCACCCAGCTCAATGCTCACGATTTAGTGTATGGCCTTTGCTGTATTGTTGCGTAAACATTTTCATAAGTACTCTTTGAAAAATTAAGAAATAGACGTTATGATACTAAGAAGAAATGGGCAAGGCACTCCAAACATCTTAGAAATATAAAAACTGCAGAAAACAGAGGTCTTCACTATGCTGATACTCAAACAAGCTCCATCTTTTATGAGTCATATGTTAACCTCGGAATTCCTTCGACTGTCATGAGATCACAGAACCCAATGGCACAGTCATAAACTGAATTTGTTCATGCTCATTGATCACTGGAGGACAAATGATCCCTGGAGGTCATGGGGGATGACAACATAACTATGATGTGTGTATTCCTCTTTGTCCATCCCATACTACCTTTACTGTATTATTGGGTGACTACTGCTGCATAACTAAAGAATACCAATTACTAATTTACAACAGAAATTGTATTTTCAGCTGCAGCTTGAGCTAATTTATTAGATTTCTACACACTTAAACTCACAATCAATCTTAAAAACCTTTGTTTTATCTTTGTGTGCCTGTAGTGGTTCTTGCATTTAATCCTGCTGACTGTAAGCTCGGAAAAGTCTCACCGGTCTCTCTCTCTCTCTCTCACACACACACACACACACACACACACACACACACACACAGTACATGTGTGTTGTCATTCACACACAGTAGATACAAACATGCAAGACAGTGGCCTTCCTCTTCTTTGTGTCATACAGACCTAAACATTGAGCTCTGCAATGACTTTTGTCCGTGCCCACCGACAGACTCCTGTCCCGTTTCAGAGATGTTATCTTTCATGTAAAACCTGATCTCAGAAACTGGAAATCACATTTTTTGTAAGCTCATGGCATTTTCTGTGCTTTCCAGTCCGGTCACCTCTACGTACAATGTCAACAATATTCAGAGGTCATGCGTGATGTTTCAAGCTGAAGCCTACAAAAGTGAGGGACACCACTTCTTGTGTTTTGTCGCGTTGTCTTTGTTTAACTTTTTGAAAATGTTTGGTTTCTTTTATTTGATGCATTGCTAACTTCTGTGAAGTTGTATGTTGGGGTATTTTGTATCAGGATCTTTGTTACTCTTGTTTTGTTTGCTACAGAATTGATTGTCTTGTTTTATGTCACTACGCTGTCTAGTTCACTGTCATTTTGTGCAGTATGGGTGATCTCCATACGGCCCAGCTTTGCTTCACTTCCTTTTATAGATATGAGGCATTCTGTCATGTGTGGCTTTGTCTTAATGACTTTAATAAATAACGTGAAAACATTAACTCATTTTGAATATACAGGATTTAAAGTCATGAGTTTGTTTACACCCTATTCTGAATCTTATGAGATTTGTGTAGAATGAGAAGAGGATGGCTGACTAATATTTGAATCTTTACAGCTTCCTCCGTCATTTCCTCTCACCTAAGCTACTCTACCTTTTCCAAAAATTATCCTCTCAGACAGATAATACATTAAATCCCATTTTAGAGGATGGCAAAATGGCTGTACAAGTTAAAACTTTATTTAATCTGAATAAATAATGAAATAGTGGACTGGTAACCTTTTTGGGGTTTCTCTCTTCCACCCACACAGACAAAGTGATTGAAAAATTCAATGTAATAATCTTTTGAAAAGTCTCCGAATGTTTTGTGAGATTGATTTCTGAGGTGAGAAAGAAAAAGCTGGAACAGGGATTTTGCTGCTCCAAATCATGAAATTAGCTCAGCTACCTACTGTCGCTCTGCATCTGTTTACAACTTCAACTTGGAAGTCACGTAACGTTAAGTGCCATGTTGTGTACAGTACATTATAACCAATCCCTGCAATTGTCCTTTTCATATTCCTCAACTGTAAACCGTGTGAGGAGGGAAAGGCTCAGTCAAGTTGAGAAGTGAGATACTTCTTATGCAGTTCTGCTTTGTTCCACCAGGGGAGGCTAGATACTTGTCCGTCTGAATCGCTCAGGGAAGACTTAAGTTGCTCAGCTACTTTTTCTATATTCATCACTTAAATATTCTGTGGAAGTATTTTACCTGAATTTCCCTTGGTGAAAACTGACCCTTTCACCCAAAGCATAAAGGGTTAGAGATTATATTGTTTGCCAATGTTTACTTTGCCAGTGTTTTCTTTTGCCTCTCAGTATCAATATTGGCTTTGCTATTCCTGTTTCCATGGGAAAGGGCTGGGCACTACTGTATGTAAAAGCAGTATTGTGAGTATTAAACTAACGTCAAAGTGATACTCCCTGTTTCCTATCAAGTGTTCATAGAGCACTTCTGTAGTGGCCAATTGCACTGCACTGATTCCTACCCCATCACTGCCAGCGGGTGCACTCTGCCCCCCCCCTCCCCAACTTCCCTTCCCCCCATCCTCCCTGCATCCTGCGTCATGCATGCGATATAGTCTCTCTTGTGATGGCGGAGGAGTATTGATGATTCTGTAGTTGTGATACAACACACCCAGCGCTGTAAGAGTTCTGCACATGCCCACTGTGTGGCCACGTCAAGTGCTGAAGTTTGCTTGCAGCATTTTACCTGTTTGTTCATGAAAATTAATTCTTGTTTGATAGAGATTATATTATTATTACGACTATTATTGTTATTACCACATTCGGTTGTTGTTGTGGTATTTTTCCTCCTCGGTATATTCTAAGACAGCTTCTTTGTTTTGAATTTGAGAATTTGCTGAAACTGTTTGAATTTTTTATTAGACAAGAAAGTTACTCATTATTCTATATTATATGGGAAAAAAACCTGTTTGTTGATTGTGACACATATGATAAACTGATGTTTTCTGACTATTCATGTCTGTATTAGACATTTTATTTGCGAATCTATTGTTCGATTGAAATGTAAATTAATTATTAAGAGATGGTACACATCCGTCATTGTATACAGTCTGGCACCATCATTAGATGGACTTATAGTATAGACGCTCATTTATACAACCTGTGATTACCAGATATATTTAAATGTTTAAGTCATTGGGGCAGTTTTGTAACATTTCAGAATGAGGAAAATAAAGTCCTTAAGATACAGCATATCTAAAATGTCCCCATAATGAATAATACTGTTACGTATTCCATTTATTTCCTTGGAAATATCATATTGTGAAAGGTTTCCCTTTTACTGTCTTTACGGTAATGCAGGACTGGAGTACGTCAAACCTATGATGATGATGATGATGATTTATGTGCTATTGATGAAACTGTTTGAGAATTGTTCGACTGACTGACTGACTGATTCTTCTGTGAATTTTCTGGCTCGTTCATCCGTATTACACTGACTTACAGACGGCTTGGCCGAGCAGCATACTGCGTCTGTGTTGCACTCAAAGATGGAATTATGAAAAGGCACTTGAAATTGCATGCCACAATAAACCAACAGCAAATTATGTTTCTTTGTGATTCCTGTCATAATTTGTGAATGTCGTATTATGACAGGAGACGTTGGATAACACAACCAATTCCTTTGCCTTGAGACAGTTTTTAAGAATACAGGTTCTCTTGAGAATAAGTATTCATTTAATGTTCTCTTCTCAACTTGCTGTTAATGGGGCCGATTTTTTTCAATATACAACCCAGATACATTTGAAGTAGGAGTACATTTTTCTCTCCCATTCCCAGACTAATCTTTCATAATTTATATTCACCAGTGAGTTTCTTCTTGGGCTTTTTAAAAGCTATTGTGAAGACTTGACTCTCAACACTGGGTTTAACTGCCAAGACCTTGCCATTATGTAAAACAAATTGGCGGCTGCTTCACTCATGTTTTCTTATGGCTCTTGCTGTAGTGTTGTAGTAGTCTAGTATTTTAACTTAATCAGGAAAACAAGAGGTTAACAAAACACAGAGGGGTGCTTAAAAGCTCTAAAACTCACTAGAATAAAATCAGAGGATGAATTCTATGAGAGGTCTCTACAGTCAACCTAACTTCCTTTGTGAGTGTGTGAGCAGCAATCGCTCAAATGTTGTGACTTTTTATTCAGTAGTGGTTTTATTATGTTTAAAGGGAGAAGAGGAAAGGTTTATGTTTCCTGGTCGGACTCTGATGAAACAACAAGCCCTGACAGGACAGGAAGGGCCAGCAAGACCACAACACAGTGAGAAAAGTGGGTGAGTTTCTCGGTAAGGAGGTTTTAGGAAAAAGGAAGGGAAAATGAAAATTGTAATTAGTATATGATCTTAGCAATTAAATCCTCATTAAGGTAATCAGTGATGGTGCTTTGGTGGACCTGAGACAAAGTATTGTAGAAGGTAGAACAGTTTAAAAATATGTGTTGATCTCATTAAGAAAACGAATAAATCACCAATGAAAGAGGACAACTTAAAACAATCCAATCCCAGTTTACATTTGGACTTTCTCAGGTCAACGTTTCTTCTGGAGACAGATTGAACATTTTAAATGCTTTTGTCTTGAGCATCCAGAGATGTAGACTTGAGTCAGACATACGTACAGAAATAAGACCTTGACTTCACTGCTGTGATACGTAAGACTTAACTAGCTCACTACAGACACGAACTGACTTGAGACCTCAAATAGAACAAACTGATAAAAAATCCAAGAACATAAAAAGCCTTTGATACCTAATTATTAGGCATAATTGTTAATAGGACTTAAACTCAACAGTATAAAAAAACAAAAGACTTGCAACTGACTTTAAATTTACTCCTGAAAAGCAGAGACTTCACTTAGACTTGGCCTCAAGGAGACAAGAGTTGAGACTTGAGACTCGTCTCGACTGATTCGAGACTTGACTTGGTCTTGCCAAGCCCCAAAGACAGCTGAGCTCTTTGAGCATCATGTCATTAGGTAATGAAAACGCTTCCCCTCCCTCAGCACAGGCGAGAAGGGGCACTGAAATACGCATGCGCATTGTGGGTGTCAGCGGGTTGGTTGGGTTTGTGTTTACAGCTCGGCTGGATGCTGGCTGCTGATGTTATTGGGAAGTGCAATGTTCTACCAACCGCCATTGGAATAAATACAACCGTGGGAATAAAGGTAAGCGGTTTTACACACGCACTCGCACTGTCAACGTAAAATGCAACGGCCTCTTCAGTGATTAAAAAGCAGACTAACCTGTTTGTTGGCTGTAGCTGTTAAGTCCTCGGGTAGCATGGCTAGCAGGCGTGAGCTAGCCATGCTAACGTTACACACAGTAACGGCCTGTTTCAAGGCTTCAGCTAGGACCAGGCACCGAGCTACTGCCAACACCTTCACGGAGCAGTTTGCTCTACGTCACCGGGACGGTTTCGCTCGTTGGTCACTGTACAGTTCAACATTTTTGTGCAGGACTTTGAATCCTGTGACTGGTGAGTAGCTACCCCTGCTAACGTGGGGCAGGTTTGTGGAGGGCTAACCTGACTGTGGCACCACACTGGAGCTGGACACATGAGGCTCGTCCGGCGTTATACAGCAAATATGTGACGTTAACCGTCGATTAAGTCATCTATTAAAGAGCTGGACGGTTGGACATGTGTCGAGGAGGCACCATCAGCACCATCAGGCTGAACAGGCTTCACTGTCATGGGAGTGTTTAGATGAACAGTTGATTGCTGTAACGGCAAGACCAGAAAGCCAATTTAATCAGTAACGTCACAGTACAACCGTCTGAGTTGCTCTGGTTACTGTACTGTGGTTTTCTGTGGCATATTTACTTTATTCAGTAAAACTTCACAATGCACAGACCATCACATCTCCCAGTCTGTTTCATATGTAGTGCCATGGGAGCGTACCACATTAATATAAGTTAATTTTGACAAAAATGCATGCATACTATTAGAATAGATGAAGAAATCACTCCATAAGAACATTGATAGCTTTTGTGTTGATTTCTATGAAAAATAAAACCACTCACTGTGTGTATATACAGGCTTTGACTGTACATGTGTGTTCAAACCTGGAGCAGTTAATACTAAGTGCCCTGCAGATTCTTGCAGGCCTGACTTGGACCTTTATTGAGTCAAGTACTCTGGCACAATGAGCCTTTAATCCACTCTATTCTTTGTTCGTTGAAGTTCTGTTATTGTCACATAATATGGAAGGGACCAGCAGGGATTGTTATGAGAAGTCTGTGGTGGCATGCATGGGTGTCTGACATTTGACTTTTTTTGTATGTTGCATTATCCCGTAAACATGTTTTACCAGTTCCACCTGTTAGCCACGCAAACACTCATTACAATACCAAGAATTCAATACATTTACTAACAGACTGTAAACAATAACTAGGTGAATAACATGTTGTTAATGCGCTATCTTCTTCTCGAAGAATATTTATAAGATATCTTTTTTAATCCACCTTTCTGACCCTGATTTCATTTTTCTGGTAAAAGTTGTGGCAAACTCATTTGTACTGAGCAAACTAGCTGTCATTAGCTTAATGCATGGGTCTGATTCCAGTAGCTTGCATTTCTTGTGAATTTAAAATATTTCTCAGCAGTGGACATCATGCATTGGAACAGTGTGCCAACTGTCACTTCATTTAACTCGGCTCCTTGTTCCTGTTCTGTTTCCTGAAACTCGGGTATTACAGTAATGCAGGTGACACATGCCCTATAAACACACAACCCAGATTTGTCTGTATGCAAATATTTGCTGTTTTAACAACAATCAATAGGCGTACTAGAGGAGGGAAATGTAAATGATTCTTCAGCTGTACTTTACCGTAGGTTTTGTAAAGCCGATATGAGGATGATATATTTTCCTACATATGTGGACTACTGACCACAATGCAATACAATGATTCTAATGATCCTTCAGAAATGCTGTCTCAGAAATTAGGGGAGCATGTGCATAAATTGTTATTAGTTTGAACAAAGTTAACACTATTAAAGATATTAACAAGCAATTATATCAATGAATAGAAAGGCCCGAAGAATGTAGCTTTTCATTTTATTTCAGCATCTGCATGTCAACTTCTCCTCCAACGTCAGCCATAATGAAATGCAGAACTTATTAACCATAATTATATACGATGAATATAATCCGCCTCCTCAGAAGCAAATATGTCAAATCTAATGCCTGATGCACACTTTCTTGAGATTCCACACATCCCTTGTCTTATGCCTAGTTCACATTTCACAACTTAAGCCGGGATTTACCACTCCCAGCTAGTTTTGGAAATGCCAGACAAAAGCTCTACATCAGAGGCAATTAGGCGTCGGCTCGGCGCTCGCAAATCGGTACTCGAGCACTCGGCCTATGTGTGAACTATTCAAAGAGGTGGGCATCGCAGGCACATTCCAGATGCCTAGCTTGCTAAATATCTGGACCGGTCGGGGAGCTACAGGCTACGAAAGCGCAAGCTGAGGGGAAACCAGGGGGAGGGGTCGCCTGTCACTGTGTGTAAACCAAAGTTGTTGTTGCACCTAGAGGAAAATAAACAAATAGTAAAGACGTGTGGTGGAAAGGGGCTGTTTTGTGTGCCAACGACAACTTGCAACAACAAACATGATCATGCTAAGGCATAATTTACCGTGTCGCTTCTTGCGTGTGTTCTTGTGACAAAAAAGTTTGGAGATCAAACATAGACGTCGCGGATTCCTCTTGGTGAAAGATCTTGTAGTGTGTGACCCCCGCCCCAGTCGCCCCTGTCGCCAGTCAGTCATGTGGTGTGGAAATAGCAAAGATTTTAAGACTCCCAATTACGAGACAGCAAGTTGTGAAGTGGGAACCATACAGCGATCTGAAGACTTTATAAGTCGTGTAGTGTGGACTTGGAGTCACTAAGAGACTAAGTAAGTGTTACCGTGTCCCCTTGTATCCCCCCGTTTCAGCTTGATCTGTAATTGAGTTTGCACTGAGGTCTGAATGGTCCGAAGTCCCAACAACGCCCCTCAGATGCACCTGTTATTTGCGGAGTTGTTGGAGACTGAATGGCGGCGAGCTGGCTTCAACTGTAGTGGATTCGTGTTTCCTTGCAGTTGCTGTGGACATGATGAAAGGAGACCATGTGAGGTTGAGAATATATGTCAAACAGTTTAAAGGTACAGCTGTATTTCTTCCTTGCTTATTGTTGACTCAACGCTAATCACAGTTTTAAAACATCAACAATGAGCTTGGATAAAATATTTTTTGTGGCATTAGGCAATGTCTACGTTAGTAGCAGTGAGGACTCGTACGTTGTTCAACTTGTAAATTAAGTAGTATATACTGATTCAGCTTGTTGTCTCAAATACTGAATTGACTGTATCAAGTAGAGGGTTGTCCATCAATTTAACAAACCCAAATATAGCTGGTGCTGTACGATCAGATATTTATCGTTGGTGGAGTCTTTCCACAATATTGTGTGGAGCTTTATGGAGATGCTTTAATTGGGCTTGATTCAGTGAAGCATCAGTAATTGGAAGTTCACCCTGTGACTTACTTGCTTTCACCAAACTGCTTGCAATTGAAATTAACGCTTGTTTTCTTTATAGATCTCTAGCTCGATGTCTAGTACTGGGAATTGTCTTTTATCAACAAACTTCTTATAATTCAGATCAGAAAAGTCAATGTTTGCTTTAATGATACCCTGAGACACGTAGTTGATAAAGCTTGTATTTAAAATTAACTTCAAATTATTCAGACCTCCAGTCATCACCCAGGGAGGGCAAGAACTGTAATCCGTGTTATGAATCACTATCTGCTTATTAATGATTTTTCAATTTGAATTTTCTGATTTGTAGGAAAGGAAGATTACCGTAACGTTGTTTATTTAGATTCAATGATTTGAAGGGTCAGTTATTTTTCAGTCTTCTATACGTGATAAGCAGTTTATTTGTGGGCAAATGTGTGGACGGACTAACATGTAAACCCTCTTAATGTATTGTCAGCGCTTTTTCAGTTCCTTTCACAATCACATTGCATCTATGCTCTGTCTTAAGCCCACAGCCAGTCCCCTGAATTGATAACGTCTAATGTAATAGGAAGTCAAAACACAAAGTAGTTCATGGTAAAGATTAATATTTACAATTGAGTAATTCGGGGATTAGAAATAAGGGAATCATGAGCCCACTGTTTTTGTTGTTGTTGTTGAAGATAAAACTCATGGCCTAAATGACTGCAGAAAGGAAAGTATTGCTTACGTTACACCTTTTAATAATATAGAATGTTAATATTTCCATGTCTATGGTCATACCTGGAATTTTGAGATTGAAACTAATGCATTTTCCCTCGCTTTCATTTTGCAGAATTGACATAAAACGGCTACATAGTAAACCAACTCTTTCCTTTTAACTGCAGATTTGAACCTAGTATCACTGACGTATGCTGCTTTCAGTTGCCCTTTCTAAATGCCTTACGACCCTTCACACATGTTTGTTGGAGCCTACCCACATTAACACACAGGTGTAAAGTTTTCCTTTAAAGGCCATAGTTTTGTTCTTCATTAATTGGCAGAGATAGACCACTGCTAAATACATTTATGTGGATAGCCTCACATTGCGCAGCTCAGTATCTCACAGACACACACTCACCATTTCAGAATTTAAATGCAGGTTTTTTTTTTTTTCTTCGTCATGAGAGATTGTTTAGTTGTTGGGTTTGAGACATGCAAAGGTTTAATTCCAACTGAGTTTGATAGCCAACTGAGAGTCAGTGCTCCTCTGCTGTGGATCTGGATTGAGATGATTATTAGACGCTCTCATGGTACAAATGAGATGCAAATTAAGGACAGCGTGTGTGCGTTTGCTTGATTTGCACAATATATGTCTCGCTCATCTAGAGCTCCTCTTCCGTTCGTTTTCTTTCTCTTCTCTTTTGTACTCTACCTTGTTGTAACTCACCTTAAGCGCAGCCTTTTCTGTCTTTTCTGGCCGTCTCTGCCTGGCTGAAGTCACTGCTGTGAGGCGAGTCGAAAGGGACGGTGTTGCAAGCCTGAATGCTCTCTGGCTGTGTCTGGCTGTGTGTCCTCTCCCTCGTGAGGTGCACGCACGGCCCAGCTGGCAGCCCAGAACAGCTCGTTCAGCTGGAGAGTTGTAGGGAGGACAGAAAAGGAAAGAAAAGCGTACACATGGCTTGACATAACGTATGCTTGTTACAGAGACAGATACTATTCATTGGTCAAGGTCATTTGGTCCAAAAATGAAACTTTTGTGAAAAAAAATTATGAAACTTGCTGGACACACTTTGACTACGGCAACCTATCTCGTGTTAGTGCTTCGTGCGTCAGCTGAGTCGGTTTAAGTCCAGATCTACCACACCGGACCACTTGATTTGCAAAAGAAATTAAAAAAGAAACTTCTCAGATGTGTTTTCTTTACCATATTAAATTATACTAAATGTAATAGCTCTTAGTTCTTGACTGTTGGTCAGACAAAACAAGCAGTTTGAGGACGTGTTGGAAATTGTGATATTTTATTTTGTTAAATATTTTACCCCCTTGTGATTTGAATATTTAAATTGAAAAGTTACATTTGTGTGTTATAGGTCCTCTATGGTGAAAATGAAAGAATATAATTGACATTTAAAACAATGAATTGCTTTGTAAAAGAACAATTGCTTTAGTTGCAGCATGAAATAAACAAATTGTCTGACATTCACAGTGTAATGAATGTCTTCTTATAACTCTCTAAAGTGTGCATGCTTCAACTTTTTGTCGCCTTATTCATCTCTACAAATTTGTCTCTTCAGGGAAGTGCATAGCGATATAGAGTGATGGTATTTTATGTCGGAAGTAATACCCTTAAAATATCAGTCTGTGAACAAGAAATCACTTCCAGAGCTGTTTCTTTCAGAAGTAATGGTAACAGGACATATGATCTCACCACCTTTGCCAAAGGTTTGCTCCAAATGAACCACTGTAGATAGCAACGGTTTTGTTGTCATAGCGATACACACAACCCTGTTACAGAGGGAACTGCTTTCTGCTTCTCTTCTCGCTTTTTCCTGAACTCTTAACATGGTAAATAAGTCAGAGAATAGTCAAAGAAAAGGGGACAGATAAAATTTCCAGCTAAGATAAAACAAATTTTAAACAAAGAATGAAACGGATACAAGGGAAGGAAAAGGGAGGGTGTGGCTGGAGAGAAAACAGTGAGAGGGAATGAAGAAACAGTCTGCTGCCCTTGTCTTCTGTAATCAAAAACAAGCGGGCAATGTGATGAGCAAAAATTGTATCAGTTGTCGAAGTTCAAGAAAATTCTCTCAGAAGACTTGTCTCCCAATTTGAGACATTATGGATCCATAAGAAATGCCGTTGCTAATTTTGTAACAATCAGTTGCATGCTAGCCAAAGGATTGTGTGTCTAGCTGGAAACCAAGACACTGAAAACATTGATAACGAAGCGTGTAGCTTGGCAGGAGCAGGCAGACGGATGTTGCGGAGGCTCGGGAGGGTGACAAGGCCGCCTTTATGAGCTCGTCTCAGCCGCCAGCTAGTCAGAGACATAGAGTACGAGGTGTGTGTGTGTGTGTGTGTGTGTGTGTGTGTGTGTGTGTGTGTGTGCATGCACACATGTGTCTGCGGGTGAGGGCTTACGTTATTTATTTAATAGTGATAATGATACAGCTGCTTGTGCATGTGGTGTAGGGTATGCGTGTGCCAGCATTGAACCAAATTTTCTTTTCTTTTAAATGTACGCATGTGTGTGTCTTGGCTCGACTGCATAGGTTGATAGAGTTCATAGGTTTTCAGTGTTTGCCGCTCGAAACATGAATGAATGAATGAATTAGTGAAGCTAATTAGCCAACTTTCTCAGATAACACCACAAGTTGTGAAGTCTCGGCACCTACATTGCTCTCCAGTGAAATGATAGACACTACTTTGTAACCCCAAAGTCAAAGTAAGATTAGCGGTGGCTATTGTCTTGTTCATATTTCTAACAAAACAGTATTTTACTGAGATTTACATGTTTCTCTCTGCCAATAGGGCGCGGACGTTATTGCTGTCATGATTAAAATATGAGGACTGTCTTACGTATCTATTGCACGCGACTCAGAGGCTTTAAGAAAGTAAAGGACTGAGGAAAAAAGGCCTATTTAGTCAATTTCCCATGATGGTAATTGAAAGCAGGACTCATAAATTAAATTGTGTTGCTTAGTGTGTTTCCATGAAAGTCCTTTAATGCTTTCATATCGTACATCTGTCGAAGAAGAAACTGGTTCGAAATGAACTAAATAGGACTTTGGTTGTTGATGATAATACTTACTACCAATGTGGCAGAACTGATACAACAACAGACCAAAACATGGAGAAACTCAAGAACTAAACTAATCACACAAGAGAACAAGTGTGCTAAAAAATGGAATGCAGCTGATTTTGAGCCAAAAGTGGAGTAAACCTCTGCAATGTCCCTTCAAGATTAAAAACCTGAGAAGATCAGGAGTCATGCAAATTTCCATTATGGATTGCTCCTGAGTCAGATGCTCTTTTTCCTTTGCACTGGTAGGTTTACGATTATATATCAACTCTACCCTGCAATTTGTATATTTATGCATGAAGAAATTCGTGACTGTTTCTAGCCTCAACATCCAAGCAGGTGGTAGGCTCAGGATTTTAATCAATAGCAGTTTGTACAACGTAGTCCTGAAAGGAGGTTTAATCAGGGGCTTTACGATGAGTGCTCATTAGGGTCTTGAAAAGATAGATGTTGAATCACTACAGATATTGGCCTATATAATAAGCCTCACCATGCTATTAATGTGATAGAATATTCTGCTCTGCAGTATAAAGGGACATGCTGAATGATATACGTAACAAAGTGATCGCCTGTTCTGTGTAATCATTTGGTATCTATGGTAACTATGTATGCATGTGAGTGCTGGGATTTTCTGATGACGTCAGGAAGTGAACAGGAGTTAAAATGGAGCTGTGTTGGGTGTGTTTGCTCTGTGTATTGTGGCAAGTCTGCATTAAAAAGTGAGTAAAACAGTTTCTATCAACTATTGACAGGATGCTCATAATCAGGTATTTCTTCACGGGCTCCTTGTAACACTAGAGAAGGTAAAATAAAGACATAAGGAGCACATAGAGTGTTGTCACTCACTGGTCTTTGATTGAGTTTCCTGTCAGTCCACATGCCTTCTTCGTTACTTCTATTGGGTCATTTGTAATAAGTCAGTGTAAAAAGGCAACAGTATATCCTTTTCTTTTTCTAAGTCCTGGCCATGTGAACCAAAGCTTTTAATGTGAAACCTTCAAGTTATGTGACTCATAATTGGTCTGCTGAGCTGTGTTATCTAGATGGCAATCGTTAAACACAGATTTTAGAGGTCAGCGGCTGACGGCTAACGACAGTATGTTTCACAGTAAAAGTGGCCATGACAAATCCTTGTAAGCGGTGACCTTGTCTCTCAAGTTCAGTTTTGCAACACAAGTGAAAAACAACACCCAGGACTTTTGGATGAAAACCAGCGGCTCATTTTCTCCGTTTGCTTTGAAAAGGTGAAGAGAACAAGCCAAAGCTGTCAGTTTATGTTACTCAGCTTGTTTGGGAGCCTCAAAATAACATTCATATCAGCACAATATGTTGTAAAGCCTTCTAGTCCCACAGAGATAGCTACTTATATTGAGGTGTATTCTGGGTCAGTATAACAATGTTATCATAAGTATTTCACATTATTAACTGCTTTGACCTTTCCGCCGTAGACCTTTTTTCCTATTAATTTTCCATTGTTGGACCTGCTTTGAATAGGAAGGGCGGCGGTTTGACAGGAGAGCAAAGTGGAAGAAACGGCAAGTGAAACCTTTAGAAAAACGTAGGAGTGCAAGGGCTACCCTTTTTTTCTTTTTTTTTTAGAGAGCAATAAGGGCTGAGAAAATAGAAGATTGCCGGGAGATGGATGAAGAAGAAAAGAGAGAAAGGGAGAGAATGAAAGGGAGGAGTGGAGAGGGTGAATGGCCATAAATAGCTTGTTATGGTCTCTTGCTGAACCCCTGCCAGAACCTTCTGTTGCGCCGTTCTTCCTGTGTTACACACAATGCCACCTCTCTGTATTCAGGATCACCTCATGTCCCTACTGTACCGATGGAGCTTTACATCATTTTGACTGTAAAACAAATTCTTAACTTCCTTGACTTGACTCACAGATAAAGCCAAAAAAAAAAAATGCAAATTTTGATGTTAAAGCATTTTCTTCTCTTGCCACTTAAGGTAAAGAGTGAAACGTGCTTTCTCCTTTAATTCAATTTCTTGCTTACCTGTTCCAAACCTTACTTCCTCTTTCCAAGTATTTTCTCCCGTCAGTCCTCAGTGTTGCGGTTACAAAATGTCATATTCGATGGCTCGGTTTATGCACATATCTTGCCAAAATATAATACTATGTTAAAATTTCATTGACGGAGGGAGCTGGAGTAACAAGTGAGGGAGGGATGAGCTGATGGTGTGCAGTGTTTCCCCACAGGATCTCGGTCTATTTGTGGTTGTGGGGGCAGGCCTGGAGAACATCCATGCACTGAGGAGCGCACGCAATGCAATTAGCACATTCAGTGCATCATTTTTTTTTTGTGTGTGTTTTTTGTTTCTGCTGTACATGTCTAATGTGGTGGTGGGGGGGGGGGGCATAGAGCTTTCCAAGGGTCAATACTGACACGGAATATGTGGATGGTTGTGGCAAGCTGGCTTGTTCTCCAATTCCTCACTGTCATATGCATGTTTCTTTTTCAAAATGACTTTTGCATCACCATGACTTTGCATTGCATCAAGCTATTTTGCAAATACCTCTTGTTTATTCTTCTGAGATACACCCATTTGCCGCAGATGATCCACAGATCCTCTTTTCCTCTGATCTGTCCTGTGTTTTCTTCTTCATGTTCACTATCACTTGATCGAGGCTTCTTTTTTTTTTAGCGAAACCTTTTCTTTTGCACCCTCTATTTCCTCTTGAAGCTCCCTCTCTCTCCGGCTCTAAAGGCTCCTCAAAGTTTCCTAAAGGTGCTTAAAACACCTCTGAAAGTGGTACATTTTATGAAAGGGTTAGTTTCTAAGAAGCCAAGTTTCCAGTTGCCTTTAAATGATGCCTTTCATGGATTTCATCACATCATGACTGTTTTCTGCTTCTTTTCTTTATTTATTTTTTTCCTTTTCTAGGTGATTTTGCTCATCATCTCCCACCACTCTCTCCTCCCGTCTTCCATTCATGAGCAGCGTGGCTGAGTTTAACAGCGGAAGCCATGGATGACAAGGGCTCGGTGGGGAAGATTAGCGTGTCTTCGGACTCAGTGTCCACTCTCAACAGTGAGGACTTTGTCCTTGTGTCCCGGCTGGGGGATGAGACACCCTCCTCCACTAATAATGGTAGTGATGACGAAAAGACAGGACTGAAGGTAAGGACGGTTGGGTGTAGGTATGGACGGTTGGGTGTAGGTATGGACGGAAAGTACAGAGGAGAGCGGAGACCTCAGAGCTCCACTGGTCAGTGTTGTCATCCCGAGAATAAAAGTCTGTTGACATTTACTGTGATAACAACCTCAAGGGCATACATTATTTGCTTAGCTGGTGTGAATATCATCAGTATGCTCAATACTGATAATGGTCACAATCCGGTCCTGATCAATGGTATCGATGGCCGAAGAGCAAAACCTCTTATCTGGAAAAATGCACTTTTTTTGAGAATACTAAAAAAAGAAATTTGTTGTTTTCTTGCAGAATGCTATTTGTTAAGGATACCCAATACAAAATAAAGAAAAATATACAAAGTGCAGATAGGAGGTTATTGCACTTTTCCTGGATCGTTTTGCACTTTGGCCATCGATATACGGAAAATTACAACTGCCGTAAAGCAATAGTTATGTTACACGTACTGGTAGGATAACAGGCCAGACTGCGCTGCTGGCTAAATGGTATCATATCAGCACTCTTTTTATTGTAATAGTCTTTTCTTTGAAAAGAAAAGGAAAAAAAGAACATTTTGTGCTGTAAAAGCATGGAATTAGCTTCCACGGGATGTAGTCCAGGCTCCTTCAGTTAACTCTTAAAAAAAAAACATAGATTGGCTATATCCTTGTCATCAAAGGATAGTTTGTGTAATCATAAAGCAGACTATTTGTGAAATTATTGTTATTTTAAAGATTTATGCAATATTGGGGTATAATTTTGTTGTATTGTTTGCAGTCGGAGAGTCTGGTGTGGAGGATTTATATCCTGTACCAGAAAATGTTCAATAAATCTCAATAATTTCAAAACTGATTTAGGAGTGTATCTGAGGACCTGACATGATTTACCAAAACATCTTGATGATAATTTTCGTCTTGACCTAGTTGTCATCAGTGTAACTCGTTAAAATTGCAGGTCAGGGGACACAGTCCATACATATTCCATTGTTATCAAGTTGTGTTCGTCACAACTCTCGTCCATCTTTTAAACATGCAGTCTCACACTCTAACCATAAGGCTAACCATTTCTTGTTTTGCTTTTTCCACATTCTCACTCCACCTTCTTCTCATAGTTAGTCTTAGGTGTGTGTGTTTCATCTGTGATCGTCAGTTTTCATTTGTTTCCTATAGTAAGGAAGCCCTTTATTTCTTGCACGTCACCAGAAATTGAGAGCACATTTTCACAGGCTTTGATCGTAGTGAAGAACTAGTTCTTATATCTTAGACCTGTGAAGATTTACATTTATTTTTCCACTGTAAATTGTCTATGTTATTGAAATAGTATGAGGAAGTGGGAGAAAAAGGGTCATCCTTGTAAATCAAACAGCTGAAGTGAAAGTGTGTGACAGCCGGTACTTTGTCATTTAGTGTCAGCAAAGTTAAATACTTTTAGAGAACTTCTCCCTTCTGCAGTCAATCAGCTGCTTCTGTTAGTATACAGAATGTGCTATTGTACCACAGTATGTCTGAAATACAGTATACCCTCTGTGATTCAGTCAGCGCTCACTCAGCAGATACTAGTTTGCAAACAGTTCGGTGATGCAGCTGCAAGTCTTTGAAGTCATTGTCAGGGACCATAAAGATGTTTTGTGACCAGGGTTCATCTCCACAAAGAGAGCGAAGACTTTTTGAGGAAAGAAATGTAGCTATCAGCTACCATCCTGTGTGTGTCCCTAATGGGTTCAGGTTACTCCTCCTCTCCTCTCCTCTCCTCTCCTCTCCTCTCCTCTCCTCTCCTCTCCTCTCCTCTCCTCGTGTATTTCAGTTTACTAGTTCTCACACTTAATGTTATTGAATTTACTTAGCTGGCTCACATACTCTGTCCATTAGTTTGTATCATTACTGTACATGTGTTTCTTTGTAAAGGAAGGAATTGTCGACTTGATGTTGTACCGAAAGGTACCAGAAGATGGCGTCAGCAGAGCATGGATGTTGCAATATTCAGTTGAAAGGAAGAGGTCACACGTTTTTTTCCTGTCTTTCACTGTGCTTTGGAAATGAAACAGATATTTTTTTTATATATATATATATATATATATTAAAAAAAAAATCTGTTTCATATATACATACACACACATATATACATATACCTGTACAGAGTCTGTGAAAGGATTGCGATTGTTTTAACGGAAACTGCGTTGTAGTGTCAGTTTTGTGTAGCCTAGTGGCGGCCAAATGGCAGGAACCTACACACGTCCACCGTTCTCGACATGTAGTGGTGAAATCACTCCATTCACTGACACTTGGCCATCCCGATATCATGTATTGGTTCTCGATCCAACACACCTGTGTACATTTCCCTCCCAGTCAGCCCATCCAGTCAGAGAGGAGTCAGTGTGTCTAAACTTGTTGTTTGTTATGCAGGTGATTTCTGAGGAAGGGGTCAGCTTTAAGGTCAGTCTCTTCTCTCGCTAGCTGTCTCCTCTTCCTGTATCTCTTTCTTGCTCGTATCTATTTATTTTTCCTCTCTTTCTGTGATGTGATTCCGTGGTGATTCTGTCTGATTATTTCTGCTCTCTGTATTTTTGCCCGCAGTTGAGGGATGGCCTTAGCCAGCCTTTTTAAGACTTAGGTTTTGATTTATAGTCGTGATAGACATTTTCACACATAGGACTGTAGTTGTATCTGACAATTGCACATGCTTATAGCGCTACCTGTAAATCACGAGGCTCAACACAGCTGCATAGTGACACAGTTATGTCGGATGTGTAAACCTATATTTAGAATTGACAGCTTTACATCAGCCTTTAAATTATAATATTTTTCCCCTTATTTGGCACTGTGGGCCATTAGCAAAGATACTTTAGCTGTAGTGTCCATTATGCTCTAGATGATTGCTTTAGCCTAACAGCATTGAGCACATTACCATGTACCCCAAGGCACAGATATTTTTTTATGGCTGTCTATACATAGAAACTGTAACCTGAATATTCAACCATGCTATAATGACATAATTCCACAAAGGTTGATTATCTTTTTTTAATCGTCTGTACCTATCCCTTATTGCCCAGTACAACAGTGCCCTCTGCAGCTTAAGTCTGCGCTCCATTTCTTACCTAACATCAGGCTGCTGCCACAGCAGGCAGGGGAAAGGGGACATGCCTCCTTTTGTGGTTTGTCCAGCCTTAAGCTTGCTCTCTCTTGTTCGTTAGCTTTGGAATAAGCTCACACAATTAGTGTTGGCATGGCTCATCTAGTGTCTTGATACCGGTATTTCACAACTCAAACTCACATGCCTACTAATCACTAATATTTGATGAAATGTAATGAAGATCTATCTCTGACCGCCAACATGAAACAAGGCATCTTTCCTCCTTGAACACACTGTTTTCACTTGGCAATAATTTCAAAATCACTGTTAAAAGCACAGCCACTGAACATTTCTACAAACTGTAAGATATAATTGTAATGCAGTTGATGTAGGTTGAAAGATTAGCTTAAATTCAATGTGTAATGGGGTTTACTACAATGATTCTGTTTTGTAACAATATATGTTCTTGTGCTTTCTTGTAAATGTTTTTAATATTAAATACTTTGTCTTCTATGCTTCCCCTTTTCTTTGTTCGTGTGTGTGTGTGTGTGTGTGTGTGTGTGTGTGTTTTTATACCCTTCTGTTTGTGTGTGTGTGTGTGTGTCAGATTGTGGGGAATGGAAGTGAGCAGCAGCTCCAGAGGGAGTTAGAGGATGTCCTCATGGACCCATCGGTAGCTGACACTGGGCTCAGATCAGAAACGGGAATGGAAAGCCTTGCTGGGGGCGACCGTGGCCCACTTTCCACTACGGCGTCACCTGTACCGCCAGGCTCTGACCCTCTGAGTGCACAACCACCCAAGTTGGAGATGGTGCTTCCTGTTCAGACGGCTCAGGAGAGTGAGCTGAATGAGAGGTCGTACCGAGGTGAGCCATGATGGGACTTTTCTTATCCTCTTTTCTTGGGACTGCCAAAGCTCACACAATGACTTTTATTTTCAGCTTTATAGATCTGTTTCCAAGACATTCAGAGTAATATCATAGAAGCACCCATATTTCTAAATCATACAGTATACTCAAAGTCTTTCCACTTCCCTCATTTCCTCTTTTTTATATTTGTATGAAAGGAATTCTTTGCCATTTTCTTTGAATTTACTTGTGTCCCCTCTATGCATTTGTTGCATGAATTTCACTGACTGATCTCCTCACATACACACCTATCTCCTATTCCATGTCTACTTCACCTCATTTATACCTTGCAGAAGGCAAGTCAGCTTTTCTCAATTGAGGACAACGACGTTGATGTACAACCATAAAGTCACGATAGGAGTTATGAAATAATCAAATCCTTTGCCTCTCCTTTCTTCTACCTTTCTCTCCCAATCCATTAACCCATTGCAGCAGATGAATCCTCGTCAGATGGCAGTCCTGGCAGTCCCATCCCAGACGAGGACAGCGTGGTGTTCAGCCAGCTGACATACCTGGGGTGTGCCTCAGTCAACGCCCCCCGCAGTGAGGTGGAGGCCCTCCGTATGATGAGTATCCTCAGAGGGCAGTGCCAGCTCCCCCTAGATGTCACGCTGTCTGTGCCAGGCGTGTCCGAAGGCACTGTCAGGTAAGGGGAACATATGGATTACTGGTCCCACTTCTACAGTGTACTGTAACATGCATGTGTGTACATACAGTATGCATGCTCGGGCACTCCGTGTTCAGGATGATGTCATTCACACAGCACACAAACAAACATAACAAATCTCATCCTGCAATAGAGACTTTTAAGATTTTTTTTCATTTATATTTGTAACAGGTTGCTGGACCCCAACACCAGTACGGAGATCGCCAACTACCCTATCTACAAGATTCTGTTCTGTGTGCGAGGCCATGATGGCACACCAGAGAGCGACTGCTTTGCCTTCACTGAGAGCCACTACAATGCAGAGATCTTCAGGATCCATGTGTTCCGCTGCCAAATCCAAGAAGCGGTGAGGATTCGATCAATTGGGTGTTTAATTATGTGTAAATATATTAACTGAAAACACATTTAATGGTTGCGTTCACATTTGTTTGTCTTAAAACAATAGTTATTAAGAGATCCACTGTGTTTTTAATGGGAACTTTGGCTTCAGATAAACTCTGGAGTGCATTTTTACTCAAAACATGGACTGTGGCTTTTGTCCTTCGATATGTAAGGGATCTTTTAAGGGCCCGTATGAACAGGAGGGATGATTACAGCAAGAACAACCTATATCAATGTTCATATGGGCACCTGGCTATGGTTTGAACCTATCCGTGAACACAAATTTACAGTTGTAAACAGTCACAAGAAATTAAAGAGGGAGCAAAAGGCTCTCTAATAAATATTCTTTCTTTTCCATTTTTTTCATACTTTTTCTGTCTCTTTCGCTCACGTACATATACATGTGTACACACTCATATTGTCAGCAGTATTCTGGTTGACCTTGCCTTAAAGTGTTGATCTCCCTGCAGCCTACTCTCCAGGGTTCAGCAACAGCGCGTGAGCTTTGTCAGTGGTCCATGCGGGATTATGTCATGCACTGCAGGCTGCGCTGCAATGCACATGTACATCATACACCAACACAAAGTACACACAATCCCCCAAGCTAACTTATAGGGGAGAGGAAGTGTCGTTGCTTATATACAGTAGGTTTAGCAGAAATATAATAGACGAGAATAGGGAATCGACTCGTGAAACTGGGTTAAAGTACTATTTCAGTGCTCAGTGACCTGATTCCTCCCTCATGGAAGCACTCTCCTTCAATGTCACTAAGAGCCCCCAGACAGATGCTACTTTATCAGTCCCACATCATCCTACGATCCAGTTTCTCAGACACCCACCCGTAACACACAGGCTCACACTAAAACACTATTGAATACACACGCGCACACAAACCTACACACGGATAATCCCCAGTAGTAATACACTTCTTTACTTAGCAACGGGACATCTCTGTCTTTGGCTCTCTCTTCCCTCTCCTTTCCTCCCCACAGCCTTACTCTTGCAAATGCCCTTCTCCTCCTTCCCAACCCCCACCACCAGAGCCATCTACAATGCCGTCAGCTTTTTTTTTGGGGGCCTTACATTTGTACCATTAGACTGGAGTGAGTCGTGTTCAGAAAAAGCTGCTGTAGTCACAGACCTCACATCGGCCTCAAATCCACTTTAAACAACCCCTAAGGCTTCTTAAACCTCTATATTTATTCATTTATTTCATCACCGATCTGTACTGAGGTAACCTTGTGGGAGGCCATCACAGCTGGACTAATACTTATTTGCCTCAGCTGTCTCATTTTGCTTTCAGCAATACAGCCAATTATTTAATCAAATTGCGAAGAGGATCTTTAGCATTCTTTACCCACAATTTACAAAAAAGACAATTTCGAGAGAGAAATTTAAGAAACTTAAGGCAAAGTAATTTCCTTCTTTTTCTTCAGATTTGTGGATGTTGGAGATAAAGTGTTCCTACATAAAGCAAACCATGTCCTCAGCCCTACTCCGCCTTTCTTGTGTTGATGTAGAGCCCTGCTGACTCTCATACATAACTCTTCCCTTTTGTGCCCAATAAACTTGCTGCTCCCATCCAGAGATGTATATCTAGTGTCCAAATCAGTACGGTTTTACTATTTGTTTAACTCAAATGATTTTGGTTCCGAAAACAAAACAAAAAATCACATGTTCAGAATCAGAGAGACGAACACAAATTGTTCGCTGAAAAATGGATACAGATTGTTGCCATGACATCAGTTGAAAATGTCTTAAAGCTTCATGTCAGTATGCACGTAAAGTTAATGCTGCCAAATAGGAAAAAAATAAGAAAATTCTGTACGGTTAACTGAAACAATGTACCTGAAACACGATACTTTACAAGTTCCAGATCTTAAAGGCTAAGTCCAAAACGCTTTATGTAATTACATTCCAAAATAAATTTGAGCGTAGAAACTGTTTCCTCTACAGTTTTTCATACTTTAAAAATACCCAATATCTGCCCAAATTACTTGTCAGGATTGATATTTTTGCAGTACAACTGTCCATATTCTATTACAGCTCCTTCAGACTGCACACAAAGAATAAAAAGGCCATTTGTAGGCAGTCAAAACAGATCAGTTCAGACTCCAGCATTGATTGGAACAGTAACCAACAATTCTTTTGTGTTATTTGTCATAAATTCCTCCATACGGGGGGTGACCCCCAATCTAACTCCACTTATTCCTCATCTCTTGCATCTAGTCCCCCATTGTTTCTACCCCCCCTTACAATGCCCAAACATCCTTATACTGCACTGAGAACATAACGAAGGCTTTGTGTGGGACAGATCATGAGCTGCTTTATACTCTGGCCTTGAAAAAAGAAAAAGAGCATGGATATTTATTGATAACAGCAGTTTCCCCACACGACCTCTGTCACTAACGCCGGAGCGCTGCTGTTTACCAGAATAATGTTTTAAATGATCCAAAACCACTTTGCTGTGGGCTCTGTTTGTTATCATACACACATGTCCGTGCAGTAATGATCAAAAGGTAAATGAAATACTTCTTCTTGACTAAATGCAAAGTTCACAAATTTAAAGTCTTGTGACTGGGAAAAGTACATAATGAATCATTACCCCACAGTCTTTAGCTGTCCCCCTAACTCTGCTCCTCTTTGGGCTTGGAGATTTAGCAGAACCTTGTAGTGTCTGGTAGGACTGAGTTGCCTCTGCTTAACGTTACTAGGAACAATACCTCCACACACTTCACACTGGCAAATGTGAATCAGTATGTTGATTCAAACTCAAGATGGTTAATAGAGTAGTGGGTCATTAGGTAAGCTTTATAGTGTCCAATATTGCAAAATGACATAACAGCTCTGGAGAGGTTTGGTCGAGTTTTTAATCAGTGCTAATTACTTTATTATTAATTTGCCTGGTGTGGATATTTTTGGCTTCAAAACCCCAGTTTTATGGTCTGTAAGACATTTCAGCTACAGAAGCTGCTAAACGTTGTGTCAAAGCCGAACGACAATATTTTGCCTTGTGATACTGTTTATCTCTTCATGGATGTTCCCTATTTGATCTCTGCTTTAATTAGATAACTAACTTGTCAATGTTGCCTGTGTTTTTAACTTAAGGCAACAGAAGCCATTGGCACAGAAGCGTAGTGTTAATTTCACCAATGCTTTTGTTATCTCTTCTCTCTGTGAACGATAGAGGTCAATAAAGATCATGAATTCCTTATTAAACACAAATTATAGACTTGTGTTTCTGTACTTTTAGGCCTCACCAGTTCTAGTGGCTAAATTCTGTGTTCATTATTGAATGTTTTGTGTGTCTTTCCCTTCCCCCTCCAGGTGAGTAGGATACTGTACAGCTTTGCCACAGCGTTTCGGCGGTCCGCTAAGAAGGCAGTTCTGTCCTCTCAGCAGCCGGCACCGCTCACCCCTGACAGTGACTTGTTTACCTTCACTGTCAGTCTGGAAATCAAGGAGGATGATGGCAAGGGTACCTTCAGGTGAGACTTGAATTCACTCATTTCAATGTTCAGCGCTTGGGATCATCATTTCTGATGCTTACACTGTGGTCTAAAATATGAAAAATCAACGCTGAAATGCGTTGTAGTTGGACAGAAGTGTGGAAACACAATGGAACTTTTTTTTTTTTCTGTTGAGTCTATTGTGGCTTTTGCCAGAGATGAATGAATTTGATGTACTGTGGATGAGGGAATACTGTTTAGTCTACGTCATCAGAACTGTACTGGACACCAGCCTTAATTGTCAAATATAACCAGTAATGAATGGCATTTTGAAAAATTGGTAAATGTATAGAAAACGTAACCATCATCATTGTTAAAAATGTTATTTCCAGTATTCGCACCGCCATTCTAACAAAGTACGTAAAGAGCTTTGAATGTGTTCAAAGTAAGCACACTTTTGTGGAACCCAGTTACAGACATCAAAAACCTTTCCGGGGGGCACACTGCCAACGAGGGGAGAATCCTCTCATTGGTTTGCATGCAAAAAGATGTGTCAGCAAATCAAACATTATAAAAGCAGCTGTGAAATTATTAAAATATCACTAGAAGTCCTCGCTGTCTCACAGTACACCAATGTGTTGACCCCTCTTATAAAATAAAGTCACTCTCTGTTTCACACAAGAGAACACAACAGAAAGTTCCTTCAGCTTGCTCTATTCAACCAAACCTTCCTAGACCTTTTTTTATTTTGTTTTCCCATACTACTGAGACACTTCCTTGTGTTCACAAGCAGCCTTAGACACTCGGCTTATTTAGAAAATAAACTAAACAAAGATTATGCCTGTGGTTATTTTTAGCCAGCACATATTTCCTCCTCATTAGCTTCTGCTGATTTATTTTAGTGTGCTGACTTCCAAACAAACAGCTCTCACATGCAAGCACATTAAATGTTTATGTGTGAAAGCATCACTTCCCTGTGGAAATACAAAAATAGAATGAATGATCTATAGAAATACATGTGCATTTATATAGTAGAATATCTGTAAAATAGAATTGAAGTGGAATATATTCAAATCATTGTTCCTTTTAATAGGCTGTAAACAAGCCTGTTTATCTGCAGGCAGACAATCTAGTTACAGTGTAAACCCATGACTCAGTCTCATAATATACGTAGTTATAAAACTGTAGCTGGTACATTAAGTCCCTACTCTAAAGAGGCGTGTTTGTGATTTGAGCACTGAAATCATGGCAGGTTCCAAATCTTCCAATATATTTCAAATTGATTAATGTTCAGAAACCTTGTACTTAAGGGTTTCTTCAGTGTTTCCTCAGGAATTTATTTCTGCGAAGGTTTGGAGAATGTTGATTACTCTTCCTGTCTCAAACCTGGTCCTTTTCCAGCCCTGAAAGCAGAGCAGGAAAAGAACCAGTACCAACGCATGTTTGAAAATGGCTCTAATGCTCACTTTTATTATGAAAAATGGGGCTTTTCGGAATATGAGCCATGGTCTTCAATTTCAGTCAGACTGGCTGATTGACTGACTAGTAATACATTTCATTGTTCTAGTTGTATGTGTTAGTTTGTATAAAATTAGGATTATAATAATAGGATACAATAGGATTATTGTTTTCCTTCCCAGTCTAGAACTAAACAACCTGTAAGCCTGTGGTCAAATATTACTTAAAACGTCTTTAATTTCATAGGCTCATTTTCTAAAAGAAGGCCTGAATGAGGTTTAATAGGTATGATAGTAAATTTGCCTCACTGTGTCACATTCAAACATATCACTGTATGTTTTTGTCACATTCATCTCTGTTTTTTCTATTGATGATCTGTTAAAAATGTGGATACTATTTCCTGGTTTTTGCAATTTCAGTGCTGTAGCAAAAGACAAGGACAAGCAGAGCTTCAAGCTGCGTGCAGGAATGGACAAGAAAATTGTTATTTATGTCCAGCAGACCTCCAATAAGGAACTGGCTATTGAGAGGTAAAATAAAGCACCAACACAAACCACATACACTCACGCACACACACACAATACATCTTGTGAATGGGTTCAGAGTATCCTCAGAGGCACCGGTTTTGCTTTACAGTACTATAGGACCACTGAGTGTTAATTTAATTTTTTGTTTCATCTGTTATTCAGATAAATTACAACATCCAGTGATGAGACTTTTCTTTAAGTTAGATTTGGAAACACAGAAAACTGAGTAAAGTGTTAGTAAAACACACTCCTTTTGTTCAGTGCTCCTTTTATTTGTCTTCTTTATTAACCAAGAGAAGCATCTGGTATGTGGACAGTACTACTTTCAGAAGATTTATTCTGAAATACAACAACCATGACAACAGATGTGTCCCTAAACATGACAAAAGCATGCAGAATTAATCTAGATTAATGGAGAAAAAAAACCAAGGGACTGGAGCATATAGTAACTTAACATTTTTGTCGGTCTGGAATTTTCCCCAAAGAAAAATGTGAATCTGTCATGTATCTGTCAGACTGTCCTCCATTTGCTTCAGTTGAGATGTGTCGGCTTAAAACACGACCAGACATTCATAAGAAAGGAATCACTCAACTATAATTGATAAACACACACCGGTGAACATCTCTACATCCGCGTGTTGGCCTGCGTCGAGGTTTAAGTGTTCCGGCATAGTTTTAAGATGGTGATTGATGCGAGTCTGTCTCCGAAGCTCCTCATTTTCCATGGTTTGATAAATCTGTTGAAATGTAAACATTCCATCACCTTTTTTTGCGGGCTTCCATTTTCACGGTGGTTTGTTATTGTTTGATGAACACAGAGAATATGAGGACTGAAAGGCTGTGTTTAATATTCTCCATGTTCTGGTCTGTGTTAGAGGATCAGTCCAGGAAGCTATTTGCAGTAACTTGTGATGGTTACAAACTGGTTTTACTCTATAGGGAGATTTATAGTTCTAGGTCCCGTTGTGCTCTGTTCCTTCTTTTCTTTTCTCTCCCTTTTTTTTCTTCTCTTATGTAATCCTATTAATTTCACTTCTCTCTCTCATGTTTGTTTGTGTGTGCTGTGTGCTTTCATGTGTGTCCCCTTTCCAGGTGTTTCGGTCTCCTGCTCAGCCCAGGGAAAAATGTGAAGAATAGCGACATGCACCTGCTAGATCTGGTGGGTGACTGTTTTCGTGTGTGTGTGTCTGTGTGTGTGTCTGTGTGTGTGTGTGTGTGTCTGTGTGTGTGTGTGTGTGTGTGTGTGTGTGTCACTGAGGGTTTTTAAATGTGTTTGCTAACTTCCTCCAACTTGTGCCCCTTCAGGAGTCAATGGGAAAGAGTTCCGACGGGAAGTCTTACATCATCACAGGAAGTTGGAACCCAAACACGCCTCAGTTCCAGCCTGTGAATGAGGAGACGCCCAAAGGTAACAGCCAATAATCTGTCAAAATTCCCATAAAACCGAATGATAACAGTTATTATTTCGTCGGTTCATATTTCATTAGTTGGTTGGTTGTTTATTCACACATATTTTCACAGTAATTTATGACACATTTCCAAGCGTGAAATTCCCTTTGCACTGGTTGCACAATTCCTCAAATCAAGCCGTGAAGGAGCGATTTAATGTTCAATTATAGCCACGCTTATTAGGCATGGAAACTGTACTTTAATAATTGCCATTGCTGTTAGAAATAATGTTGCATATAAAGCATGAATTACAATATTTGAACAGATTACTCATAAATATAGCTAAAACATTGATCATAAAAAACCAAATGACCCAGGCACTGCCTTTGTTCCAACCTTGTTCCATATACTGTACATTATACAACTCCACTGTCCTCCTAAATCACACAGTTACAGGGTTTAGTTTAAATATGCATTTGTTATATATGGCGAATAGAAGGGAATCGCTCACTGGGGACAATATTTGAGCCCTTTTCTTGGTTTCCAGATAAATTCATGTACATGACGACAGCAGTGGACCTGGTGATCACAGAGGTGGAGGAGCCGGTCCGTTTTCTGCTGGAGACCAGGGTCAGAGTCTGCTCCCCAAATGACCGGCTGTTCTGGCCCTTCAGCAAGCGTAACTACACTGAGACCTTCTACCTTAAGCTACGACAGGTATGTCAAGCCATGACACAAATTTCCACCTGTGATTACATCATTTTAAGCGACGGTCTCTGAATCGCACCACATATCAGCTGCAATGATGCAACAAAACCAGTTTGTTAATATTTTCTAATTTCTAGGTAACATTTTTATTAATTTCTCCTCAGATGGAGCGTAAGGAGCGAAAGAGTCCTGCCTCTGACACACTTTATGAGGTGGTGAGTTTGGAAAGTGAGACTGAGAGAGAGAAACGGAAGACCACAGCTAGTCCTGGCATAATGCCCACCAGGACTGGGACCACGGTCCCTTCACCACCTGAGGATGATGAAGAGGAAGGTGATGAGATTTCTGTTTAGTCACCTCTTATAATATTCTTATTTTATTAACGGCACACAATACAGAAGAATAGCAAATATGTTATTAAAAATCTAATTCCTGATATAGCAAATGGTATAATTTCTGCAAATATGAAAGCATATGAAAAGATTCCTTCGCAAACATGTCCACATAGAACCACAGAAGAAGACTGACTAGCAGAGTCATATGAAAATGGTTTTAACTTTTTGAGCCACTTGTTGTACTTGATCACGTCGGACAACCTCAAAGCAGACACTTAATTGGCAAAATAATATAAATATTTTAGTATGCAATGCTGAACCATTGTGGTGTCCTTGGTCCGGACTGACTTCATTAAGAAGCTTGCGCCTCCCTAAAATAATAATAATAAAAGGAATAACCCTGTGTTGTTGATCAAGAAATAGAAATAGAATAAAATACCGTGGGAGATCGTACACTATGTTATAGAACTGTTGTACTGCATCAACGCAGAATACTTAGCCAGCAGTGGTGTGTGAGTTTTTCTCTTTTTGTGTGACTGTGGGAGGTAGCAATTAGTGAGCACAATTGAGGAACTTTTTGTATCTGTGTGTTTTTTAGTCTTTGGTCTATTGGCACAGTTTGAGCTCACTCTTTGGACTGCATGTCCATTGATTGCTCCTCGCTTCTTGTTGTGAATAGTTAGATACCAGAGTACATTTAAGAAATAAAAGCTTTTCAGTGGATGCCAAAAATAGTTCAAATAGAAGACCCAATCATTTGTTTAGATCATAAAATTCCACATCTAGACATGCATGTTGTTTAAAGAATTAAAATTAATTTATGATTTAGGCAGCTGCAGTTTAAGTTCTATATTATCATGTCTAATGGGCACCATATTGGGACCAAAAATAAGCAGAAAGTTTGTGACTGACCATACAAAACACCAATATCTTTGAATGAGGAAACGCCGATATCTTAAGTCCTCACATTTATTTAATCATTTTCATTTCACATGCATGAGCGCTAGTGAATTGTATACAATTTGGAGTAGTTAAAGGGCAAATCTAAACATGTAAGAAGGAAAGGCACAACAATGGATCTCATTTTGCATTTGTACACCTGTGTCCAGATAATGATGAGCCGTTACTCAGCGGGTCAGGTGACGTTTCCAAAGAGTGTGCAGAGAAGATCCTGGAGACCTGGGGGGATTTGTTATCCAAGTGGTAAGGCTTTGTTCCCTTGGTAAATTTGTCCTTCCTCTTCTATTGCTGTTGCAATTACTGTATATACACACACACACACACACACACACACACACACACACACACACACATAACTCGTATTTGTGTGTGGGGTTTAGCGGATGTACTGTATGTGAAAGAAAGAGCAGCAGGCAGGAGTTCTTGATAAGCAGCTTATTAAGATGGCTTCCCTCTTTCATTACTGCATTTGTTTTTAATCAAAAGCTTGTGATGAACTGAATTGAAACTGCTCGGACTTTAATTAGCTGTCAGTTAAGCTTCACACACACACGCACATGCACACGCCTCTCTCTTCTCCCCCTCTGTGCTCATGTATCTTTTTCCGGAGAATAGTTGAATTTAGTTGAATTTCTACAATACATATACAGATCATTTATGAATTATTTTTTGCTTTATTTGCTATGTCTTGGTTTCATATTCTCTGACAATACAAAATGTTGACATGACCATTAAAACATTGAATGTGTTGGAGGTATTTGTCTGACTTATCTGATAAAGATAATGCCGAAGTAAAGAAAGGAATCATGAGACTAGTCATAATACTGGGCTTTGTGCGAGTGATTGGTGATTTTGTGTGTGTGTGTGTGTGTGTGTGTGTGTGTGTGTGTGTGTGTGTGTGTGTGTGTGTGTGTGTGTGTGTGTGTGTGTGTGTGTGTGTGTGTGTGTGTGTGTGTGTGTGTGTGTGTGTGTGTGTCATTGTGGGATGCAGCGCTCAGGGAGCCAAGACCAGGCAAATCACAGAAAGCCCTTTCCAACCTAATACCCCTAAGGACCAGACCTGGCATTTCTTATGTCATATTCACACACACATGCATGCACACAGAAACGTACACAGTATACTTTTGTTCCCTTAAGTCTCAATAGAAAATGCCATGTCTTGCATAACCTGACACTGTGGAACAAATAAACCAAACAAACTCAGAAAATAGAGAGGGGTGTATTAAGAAAGGGGAGGGAGAGCTAGAGACCCATCAGGGATTCAGGGTTTTTCTGTCGGCTCCAGTCAGGCAATAGTTGTTAGGTAGATACAGCTGTGCCTCCAAGTTCCCCTTCTCTTTCTCTCTAATTCTGTCTCTGTCACTCACCAGTGGGCTGGAAGATACCTGAGTTCATTTTATGCTGCATACGGTTGTAAATCACTCTCTGAGATGGAGTGTTTCGCCAACAGCTTCAACATTTAAATGTGAAGATGAGGAAGGAAGGAAAGCATTAACATTTGCCTCTGTATTGTTGCTTTAATTTTCACTGGCTTATTGTCTTCTATTGTCTATTGTTTTCCCATTCTGCTGAAAATGTGCATGGGAAAAATAAACCAAAACTAATGTACCAATGCCAGAGAAAAAAAGTGGAGTTTTAAAGTTGAGAATTACATGGATACTGTACAAAAATAGCACATATTTTATATTCTGATTTAGATTTATTGATTCATTGTATCCTTTGTGGTAGGTGAGACTGGATCTTTTGAAAGACTGCTCGGCCCGTAAATCCTTATACTTGTGCTATTAGATGATATAACTCCTCCTCACTGTCATGATCATCTCGAGATATGATCATGGTCCTTTGAGACACAATTTAGAGCAAATGGAAACGAATGTTTTCGGTAGATATTGTAGACAGATGTGCCCAAAAAGATTGCAGATGCAAGAACTGGTGACACAAAATGAGTATGTCTTTGATTAACTGTCATGGATGACTGCCCCTCTCCTCTCCTTTCTCAGGCATCTGAACTTATCAGTGCGTCCCAGGCAGCTGCCAGCTTTGGTGCGCAGTGGCATTCCCGAGGCTCTCCGTGGGGAGGTGTGGCAGCTCCTGGCAGGCTGCCACAACAATGACCACCAGGTAGAAGAGTACCGCACTCTCATTACCAAGGTAAGCCTGCACAAAAGTATTGCCTTTGTTGTCCCATGATCCCCAAATGTTGGGTTGTGTAAGATGTCCTTCAACAAGAATAACTCATTTTAGGACGCATCCGCAAGCTGTGCACTTCACCTCTCGCCTACGATTTCCATCAAATGAGATTGATGTTTTCGCTGCACTAGTTTTGTTTGTGTTGTTTGTACACTGGGTTATAGTTTGATCTCTTTAACTGAAACAAATGTAATTCAAACTGATTTAGTTTCTTGTTTGTCTTTTGTTTTGTGCTGGCCAGAGCACATGTGTTACTGTTATTGTCCTTGGCAACAGTTGTTTGAAAGCACACTCCAGGGGCCACTGATGGCCATGTTTCATGAGTTTCTCTCTCATGTGCTTCAAACTTGTGACGCTAACCACTGCTGCCCCGCAGGTCATGCCAGATGATTACTTTTGGTGTTATGCAAGTGAAAGGTTTATGCACTTTTCTTCGAAAAGACATTTGTTGTGTGTTAATGGTTCTGTTAAAACTAATAATCCGTGACTTCTTATAACTCAATAACTCCTTAGATGGAGAGACAATATATTTGTAACTACCTGTTTATGAACTTCTAAAAGTAAGGAATCATATTTCACGAGATTGGCTTTGTTTTTTTAAACACGGTCATTTTAAACAATCGCTTTCTCATAGCTGCTTGGTTATGTCATTGCCTTATATGTGCCTCTTTTCTACAGACCTGCGTCTGTATGTATGTTCAGAGATGGCCGCTAGATTTTCAGTTTGTTGGAGAATGATGGTGTGCATGTGTAGGTCTGTCCTTGCGGCCATGTATGTTAGAATCGAAAGAAAGTGACTTAGCACTGCTGGAGTTGGTTAGCACTGAGAACAGTGTGCTAGTCTGTCATTTTTTTTCTCGGCTGCAGCTCTGCCCGCTGTTCTTATGTAAAGGCAACATCCCCAGGCAGCAAGCTGGGTCTCAGGTGGTGACAAGATGTTGGTCTTGCCCTTTCTTCCCCTCTACTCTGCTCCCCCCACCCCACCCTCACTTTTTCTTTTGCTCTTTTCCTATTTTGCCTTACATCTCTGGCATGTGATGATGGAAACATGTGGATATTACAAGTTTAAGAACGAGGATGAATTCAAATAGAAGTTCCACACCAAAGGAACCCGAGGAGCCGTGCTGCTTTCTGTTAACGTGAATGGAATCTCAACATTCACTCAACAATTCATGACAACAACAACAATGCATCACAATGCCACTGTATTAGTCATTGATCGTCACTGGACAGGCAGTTGGATAGGAATTTATTACAGAAGCATCAAAGTATTCCAGGTTTGTACGTCAGCCAACAAACACACAGAAAAGTGTGGAGAATCTGTGCAGCTTTATCGGAGTCTGAAAGATGATTTGCGTGTTTTATTTAGTCTCCTTTGAGCACGACTGGGAAAGGTAGCCAAGAACACTTAAAGGACAGAAAGATGATAAATCTTATTCAACACAACAAGGTGTTCACAGAGTAACTTACGTTGATTTTAATAAAAAAAAATTAAAAAAAATCAAACTCGAACTAAGACACAAAAGTCATTGCTAATAGAATAGTTCTAAAATGTTGAAAAGAGTATGGAAATGTATTGCATAATAGTACTCTGAATATTACATGTGCAAATTAGGAAATCATTTAATTCACTCTGATGTTGGTATTGTCACTGGTACTAATTAAAACGTATCTTCTCATGTACGAAAATTCCTTCCATCCCTTTTCAGCTCCTATTTTAAAATGTGTACATACCATACTCATGTGCCAGCTCCTAATTTGTTTTGTGTGCCTTCTGTATTCAGCCTGCGCTTGTGTGTTTCTCTTTGTGCTGTATTGCACTGTATGCACATCATGTCCTAGCTAGCGCCCTCTTTTGTACCCTACCCCCCGTCTGAACTTCGTGTTCAGCCACATATCTGAATATAGGGCATTGATGGACATTTAACCTTCTTTCCCAATGGAGTCCTAATGAATTTCTCCATATGAGAGTTCCTGCTGCTAAATACCGGAAGTACCAGTCTAAATTTTGCAATTCATAGTGAGTAGAAGCGAGTCATGTACTAAGTCTGGCAAACAAATAATTGGTCAAGAAAGACAATGTGACATAATGGCAGGCGCCACTTTTTTTTTTTTTTTTTTTCTTTTTTTTTTTTTAACCAGTTAAGTGTTGCTTAACTGTCCAAACAATGGACACAGTGTATGGATGTAGTTTGGTGATAATAATTGACATAATATTGAGCTGTGAATATTGTAGTGTACTTAACGTTATCCTAAACATGTTAAAACACCGTTCCAAACCTTTTTTGCATCGTGGGCTGTTGACACATTGACAACATTGTTGTGGATGGGCCAACAATGAGATGGGGTGTTGGGAAATGATGAAAGGCAGAAGTCAAAGGATTGTGTGTTTTTTAACACGCATGTCAATATTAAGAGTTTGAGATAACTTGAGAGCTTGTTGCAACAATAAAAGAAACAAAGTACAAGCAGATCAAGTAGTTAAGTCGGTGAAGATTGACTGATTACCTGGTGTGGAGATAACCTACTTCAGTTCATAATCAATATCATGTTTTCGTGGTCCAGTAGCAAATGTTAAGAGGCCTGATAGTTGGGAAACATGCACAGTGTGGGCACATTTATTATTACTTTCTATAAGAAGGGTAACATGTTGACAGTATTAACACAATCACACTGATTTCTAGTTAGTTATGTACACTTACACAGTTGCATGACCGTGTCAGAGAGCTGTTGATTCAGTGTTCTCCTGATTTTTGAGGTTCTAGTTAGCTTGTGTGTGTGTGTGTGTGTGTGTGTGTGTGTGTGTGTGTGTGTGTGTGTGTGTGTGTGTGTGTGTGTGTGTGTGTGTGTGTGTGTGTGTGTGTGTGTGTGTGTGTGTGTGTGTGTGTGTGGTTGATAGCGGCGTGACGCACTATTGTGTTGCTGCATTATATTCAAAGGTGTTCCAACCACCTTTTACCGACACGAGGGAGGCAGAATGTTAGAAATGTCTCCTGAGGTGTCTATTTGAGCATACACAATGGATATGTGTAGTGTAGACACAATGTGATCAGATAAACACAGGCCTGGTGCCCAGACCTGCTGCACCAGCCTACCGGGGAGAGCAAAAACAAGCGCTCACATATATATCTGTCTGCCCGCCTGTCTCCGTCTGACCCACATAATGACCCTCTCTGTCTATCTGTCCGTCTTTATAATCGTTTGTATTTGCGCACGCTTGACTCTGACTCTCTCTGACTTCTACCTAGACCTGTTTGTGCGCCTGTCAACTTGTGTGTCTACCTGTCTCTCTCTGTCTGCCTGCTCATTTGTGTTGTTTTTTGTCACACTGTCTTCTTGCCTCTTTCCCGCTCCTCTCCTGCCGTCTTGTTGGCCCAACATGTCTGCTCTTTTTCTTTTTCTGTGTGACTGTATGCCTGCATGTCTCTCCGTCCCATGGGTATAGGTGTGTATTGCTGTTCTGACTTCAGCTGAAACGGAAATACTTTTAGATGTTTTTGTATCCTACTTTGAAGCCAGTTTCCCACGTTGGAAAACACACAGTTAATGCCAGAAGAAAGAATATTGTTTTGGATTGGGAACAGGCTGGAATCTTGTGTATCTTATTATATTAATGTTGTGTCTGTGACTGTGTAACAACTCTCATCACCCTTGCCTGATGTTGGTATCTGTGTACCAGCTCTAAGCTCACCATAGCGACCACAAAGAGAAACATTATTTAGTCTCAGATATTAATGATAGTGTGTTAATAGTCCAGGTCTTTGAAATTATATTAATTTCTATTCCTACAAGGCAATTCTAAGCAATCAGCTTATCCTGCTGAGACAAAGGTTGTAACTTTTGCTAAAAAAAGTGAGAAGCGCTCTGTTCAGCAGAGGGGGCGGGGCTTCAGTATGTCAAACCAGAGTGTATTTCACCAGTGTGACCGTGAGTAAGCCTTGACTTGTGTGTAAGACTGTATATCCTCAGTGTAAGTTTTGATACTAACTTATAACACAAGTAACGTTACCGCCAGCAAAATACCTCCACTAATTCAATCTGTGCTCTACTTTACAACCGCAGTGGTTATGTCAGAGCATGTCAGTTTTCTTTTTATTACCTCGGCTAAGTGTCTTTCATCGATGTTTCTGACTGCGAGTAACAGAAACTGGGGCCCCAGCACCGTCTCGCTTTACTTTTCACCCTTTTTCTTACTGGGAATGTTGGTATTAGAAGTGGTAAAAGAAGAGGGCTACTCAAAAGAAATATTCTGAAGTAAAACTATTAGTTATTAATCGTGAAACGATGAATACCGAACAGTAAAAGTCCAGCATTCAAATATTTACTTCAGGTGAAAAGTGAAAGAAAAGCATTCTTAGTACAGTGTACCTGATGTCTGTTAAAGGTGGAGCTTTGAATTCTGATATTATGCTGGATAGTTTAATGAATAATAAGGCGTTGTATTTTGTGCGTCAAATCCAGTTCTTCAACATAACCAGTAACTTTTCGCTGTCAGGTAAATGTTTCCCTCTGCAGTAGAAGTATACAGTAAGTATTATACAGTTGAATTGTAAATTTCTTTAGTGCTTTGGAGGCATTTTGTAAGTAATCTAAACATTATACTGTTATCAGTTAACTAAAACATCATAATAAATCTATAGCTGTTAGGGGCCCTTTTTATTTGGGGCCCCAGGCAGTTACTTACCGGTAAAGTCTGCCTCTGGTGTTTTTTCCTGTGAACCAGAGGTTATTTCACAGTTGTATCTGACCTTTTTTAGAATCCGCAACTTGAATGTGCGACGCAACTATGTCATGGCACGTGTATCGCTCAGGACCAAAGGAAGCGCAGAGTCGAGTGTGAAGTTTGTTTGTACTAGCAGTTCTCGAGAAAGCTGCAAGCAGCAACACCAAAGGCCAAGCATTCAGCCCTTTCTGAGCAGGCATGTTCTCAACTGGCACTGCACTAGATTATATAAAAACAGAACAGAATTATCAGGATTATGAGCCACCAGCTGGGTGGTGGCGGATGGTGGGTGTTAACAGGACTAAGTTGTGCTCAGCCTGGAACCCAGGTGACGGTACATCACGCTCTCTCCTCTTCCTCATTCTCGCAACTCCCCTTTCTTCTTGCTGATTTGTTCTTGCAATATTGTTTGCCTTTCTTTCCTCCACCTCTTCCTCCTATCACCTTTTGATGAGCGCGGTGTTATCTTTGAGTCCCTCCTCTCATCCTTTTCTCCTCTTCCTCTTCCAACCCTTTTCATCGTACTGTCATCTATTTTTAGCTCCTCGTGTGGTGGGCAGAGGAGGTGCGTGAAAGCACGGGAGTGTGTCTGGATTGTGGGGGAGAAAGGTGCAGGCGTGTGTTGTCTCCATCACGCTAAACCAAATTGCCCTGCACGAGACACACTCTGCAGTCTTCAGAAACCCATTAGGATGAGGATGTAGCAGCACTAACTATGATGGTGATTACGGCCCACTGAAGTTTTAATTTTAGTACAGGATGCTGAGTAATTAAATGGAATCAGCACATCATATGATCTAAAAATAACTGAGTTGGTGATTATTCTAGCACAGATTGAGTTTGCAGAATAGCTGAAGGAGACTTGCTAGGGATAACCTGATTAGGAAAATTGAAGGAAAAAGAGTTCAACTAAGTCCCTTAGAGCCCTACAATAAAAAGCTTTCTGTTGATGTTGCCGTGAGGGAGATTAAAAGATGTCTGAAGAGGTCATGCTAGCTGGGTATAGCTGACTATGTCAAAGCAACTCTCGTGCTAAGTGGAGGCCCAGCATCTGCTGATGCATGCAAAATCAGGAGCAGGTGCATATCTGCTAAGGGCTCTCAGATCGAACACACACACACACACACACACACACACACACACACACACACACACACACAGAAAACATTGGCAAAGTTACTGTTCAAATGAGAACATAATGTGAAGTGAAAAGTATCAATACAATCTGACAAAGTTTGGATCTTGCTTGTACTTTGCTTCATGATCATTAACAGCAACAGACAGCTATATTAAAAAATGAACAGACAATTAATTTTTTTTTTTTTTAAATAAATAAAAACTATATATATATATATATATATATATATATATATATATATATATATATATATATAAATATAAATACATATAAATATAAATATAAAAATAAGCAAGCAAAGTACAAGCAAGATCCAAACTTTGTCAGAAGAAGTTGTTGCCATTTAGTACAGAGGATTTTGAAGTCTCTCTCTCTCTCTTTTTCTTTTTCAGAGACACATGCACACATGGAGTTGCAAAGTTAAGCAGAAAACAACATAAACACACTTAAATATCTGAAAAGACCCTCTGGGAAAGCAGGCCATTTGTGTAATGATACATAAGTACCATTGTTACAGGTTTATGTTGTAAAAGGCACGGGTACTGTGTGTGAGCATGTGCTTACTTTTGAGTGTGATGTTATTTCAACCTATTTAAGGCATATTGCAGGGACATTTTTCCCAGTTTTAATAATAAACTCTGTTATTTTTGTTGAGGTTGTGAGTTCATTAAACTTTAATTAGACTAATGCACTATGGCGATAGCATATTTATACTGCACATCTTTTTTTCATCGCTTCCTTTTTATAGAGCTTCTTTCTGCTATCAAACCGTTCTATAGACATATTTTAAAGCAATTAATTTCTCAGTTAGCCTTAAAGTGGCATTAGAAGTTAATCATTTTAGCATCTCTAAGTTTTTTTTTATTTCATCTCTTAACTTGCAGAACCATTTAATTGCGACATTCAATGTCTCCTTCGCTTGGAGTTTGCACCTAGAATGCAGACCCAGTTACTAATTGCATAATTACTTGATGCGTTAGTGAATCAGCGGGTAATTACACAGGCTGTGTGCGCAAATTAAATTACTTGCGCTGTGCTCTCATGTATTTAAATTTGTCTCTCAGTCTCTTAAGCTTTTATGTTGCTGCTGTTTATTATTAATAGATTACAAATATAAAAATGAGTAAATTAGTTAAAATGGATTTAACTGTTTGATTCAGTGTACAATAGAGTACCAGCTTCAAAAAAAGCACAGAGCCAGTGAAAAGGCAATTATGGCTTCCTTAACAAACAAGTAGAGAAAATGTAACACATTTAACTTAATGGATTCTTTCTTTCAAAATAAATGAAAGACTATCTTTTAAATAATACTTTTAACAGTCTGTCTCTGTGCTTTTTATTTACAGAAGTAGAATTTAAACTTGCACACATAAGAGCTTATATAACCTTTGTGCAGCATTAAGAAAATACTGTATGTAAGGGAGTCAACATCACAAGATACACAGCTTTATAGGGGGACCCGCTGTCTTGTACTATATGTCCTTGGTTTACAATTAGATTAATAATAGAAATAGTTCCTGTAAACTGCACCCAGGCCTGCAGTTTTTGTCTTCCTGCAAGCAAATACAATAACTTTTGCTTTACTGCACTGTAGAAAGACAATGTCCATTCTTACAGCTCAAAATGCTTTTGGGAATGAGGTGAGAGACTGCAGACACGTGGACAGTCAAAAGAGCACTGAACACTGAATGTTACTAATTTTAACAATGTGAAAGTGTGTTTGAATCTTGGGGTGATTATGAGAAACACTGCAATAAAAAAAAACAGAAAAAACCCCAGAAAAAAACCCAGAAAAAAAAACCAGGAAGGGGTGAGAGGGTGGGGGAAGGAGGCAAGCCTTGTGCCCTTACAGTTTATCATTGGTTGGAACCACAGAGAAGGGGAGGGGCCTCAGTGCCACTGTTTCTGTAGAGAGAGAGGCAGAGAGAGTGAGAGAGACAGCGAGACAGCAAAGGAGGATAAATGAACACGGGGGGTTTCTCCCAGCATCGGTATGCCTGCCTACCTCATTTCCAGTCCAGACACAGTTGCTGCTCCTCTGGATAGAAATAACAGCTGAGGTGTGCTTGTATGTGTGTGTGTGAACGTGTTTTAAATATCAGTCACCCTGCGCACCGCCTTCATCCTCTCGGCTCACGGCAGTCTGCTGTGATCTTACTGCGAAGGACCAGGCAGAAACTGAGACAAGCGGACATAGAGGAGTGGTGAAAAGAGGCAAGAAACAAGAGGAAAAAGAAACCGGAGAGAAGCAGGAGGGCAGAATAAAAAGGAGATATTACGCTTAATATCTTCTTCCCGCAATTCACGTATACAGCACATTACACAGTAATGTCTTTTTGCTGGAAGCTTTGACTCTGTGGACTACAGACGGATAAACGAGAGCTTCAATCTGTGCTTTCTGCAGCTGCAGCAGATGTTGAAGACATCTTTGACTTTATAGGGAGCGGAGGCATTTCAAGCATAGATTGGACTGGAATTCCTTTAAACAAAGTCACATTTCATTCTTTTTCTTTTTCTTTTTTTTGTGCCTTCAGCTGGGAAGTTTGCTTAACTGGAAAGACGAGAAGGAATACACACGTTTCCTTTTTGTGTGTGTTTGTGTGTTTTTTCCCTGGTGGGTTTGAATATTCGTGTGTAAAACCACAACCGCCTGCACCGACGATAAGCCCTGGGGGCTTCTCACCTTTCTCTGTCCTTTCCATCCCTCGTGCATTTGAAATGGCAGATGGCAGTAGGCTCATCATGGAACTGCAGCATGGAGCTTTTTGTTTGGACTGAAACCATACAGCTACTTTCAGTTACCTGTCAAGATAGTGGGTTCTTTGGATCATCGTATCCTTGAAGGGGCCCTGAGACACGTCTTGCTGCCCAAGATGATGAATTCCTCCCTGGATCCACTGAACCAGAGCTCTGCTGACCCGTCAAACATATCTGCTCCCTTCTGCCTACTTGCGATAGGCTATTCCCAAATTTTCACCACCTGCCTCCTCGAAGTCTCTATCATATGTCTTCTCACTGTTCTCATTATTTCTGGTAACCTGGTGGTGATTTTTGTGTTTCACTGTGCCCCCTTGCTTAGCCAGCACACCACCAGTACTTTCATCCAGACTATGGCGTACGCTGATCTGCTGGTGGGGGTCAGCTGCCTGTTCCCCTCCCTGTCCCTCCTCCATCACCTCCAGGGTCTCGACCCCAAACTCACCTGCCAGGTGTTCGGGTACATGGTGTCTGTTTTGAAATCAGTTTCGATGGTGTCGCTGGCGTGTGTGAGTGTAGACCGCTACATTGCCATCACACGACCTCTGACTTATGCCTCCCTGGTGACACCTTGTCGAGTGCGATGCTGCATCGTTCTAATATGGTTGTACTCTGCTCTGGTGTTTCTCCCATCTTTTCTCGGGTGGGGGAAACCTGGTTACCACGGGGATGTGGTGGAGTGGTGCGCAGTTGAGTGGAGGACTCGTCCGGCTTTCACAACCTTTATAGTTGCGCTGCTCTACGCCCCGGCCGCCCTCACAGTTTGCTTCACCTACGTCAACATCTTCAAGATCTGCAGACAGCACACCCGGGAGATCAGCGAGCGCCACGCACGCTACCGGCCCCAACAATTGCAGGGCCCAGGATTGACATTGGGGTCTGCTGTCAAGGACAGAACTGCAGAAGAGCAAGAGCAGTTGTCCCAACCACAAAAATCCCAACCACAGTATCAGCAGCCCACATCAACATACCCAGACAAGCGATACGCTATGGTACTGTTCCGCATTACGAGCGTGTTTTATATCCTCTGGTTGCCCTACATCCTCTACTTTCTGTTGGAGAGCGGTGGGATCTACCACCACCCTGCAGCCTCATTCCTAACCACATGGCTTGCCATCAGCAACAGCTTCTGTAACTGTCTCATCTACAGCCTCTCCAACTCTGCCTTCAGGAAGGGCCTCAAACGCCTCTGCTCCTTCTGTTTACAGCGCAGTGGCAGCGGCAGTGGCAGTGGCTTTGGGGTCAGGAGCACCAAAAAGGCTTTCGTTGGTTCCGTTGAAAAAGGATGTGGAGGACCGGGGTATGGATTCGCTCATGGGGAAATAGGAATTGGCACAACGTGTCACGTGTAGCGCACACGAAGAGGAAACCCTTGTGCCAAATTAGCATTTGAGCTTGTTAAAAGATGCCGGATGTGATTGCTGTAAAAATGTGTCCTCTTTTAAGCTTAAATGTGCTGTAAAGGGGTCGAAGGAGGCGTTGATCTGCCACCGCTGTTTATGTCGCATTTGGAGGTTACACGGGTGTCCTCTCTGCACACTCCACAGCAAAGATGGAGAAAAGGAGTCGAGAGCAAAGCACTGAAGGGAGAAAAGGCATAAATGGCCCTGCAAGGCGTTTTAAAATGATCAAGAAAACCCAGCATACTTCCTTGTTGGAAAGGAGGAGAAAAAGGTGGAAATCTCTGGAGAAATGAACTCTTTTGAGGTTGAACATTTGCATCTTTAAGTTTTCTTTAACGGGATGTGAATCCTTAACTTATTTTGCCAAAACAACAAAATGTTACAAGAAAAGTGTTCTGAGAAGCTGTATGTGAAACAATGTGACCGTTGTTGCCAGATAATCAGGACAGTTTCAAACAGAACAAACCTTGACTGCTGTGTTTTAGTACTGTGGTGCTGAGGTGAACTGCCAATAGCGAGTTCTTTAAATATGTTTTTTCTTGCTCTTACCCTCTCAGTATCTAAATACTTAAAGTGATGCAATAGTGTGTTTGTGTAGCGTGTATTTGTTGTGCCTCTTGTTGTTGACTGATTGATCGAGCTTAGTCAGTCAAAAAGAAATAGAAAGAAATGATGTAGGTCTAGACCCAGTACATGTCATTTTCGAGTTTGTTTGCATTGACTGAACTGATTATGGTTTGTCAACATCAAGACATCTATTCATCAACTTTTACTTTCAGATTGTTATATCATTATTTTATCATTGCTGGTGTGTATTTAAGTTGCTGGTTCACCCATTGAGCCTGCTGATTGGTGTATATATAATGAGATGCTGCCCATCTCGATTGTACGTCTGTTAACTTAACAAAAAGCAAACCATTAGTTTCATCGATTTTATCGTTCAATCAATTTCTTAAATATCTTTAGTCTCATTGCACTTTTGTTGTTTTGATTATATAACTAAATGTATTTCATAGCTGTCCAAGGTAAAGCAAGACCAAGAAAGGATGTATTTTTACACTGATTGTTGGTACATCATTGTAATTTTAATTTCTTTTTAAGGCTTTGATCAAAGAAAAACGTTAAGCTCTTAAAAGAATGACCCTTGAACTGTGATCATGACCCTTTGTCTTTGGGATTGGCTGAGAGGAATAGTCTGAGCGGTCTTAAACATTTAATTGTGGAGATTTCATAATTACATATTCCTGCGAATAATTACCGTGTTACAAACCTAGGTGTATTTTATACTTTATGTATTCTTTATTTGGATCCCCATTATCTTCCATAAAGAGGTTGCTTGTCCTCCTGGTGTCCACACAAAATCAATAACAATAAAAACTATTTTAAATCAAACTGTCATAAGAAATTACAAAACAAGCCAAATGTCAGTATCAGGAGATAAGTGAAACCGCTCTGCATATGAAACAATAAACAATGGTGGCCTACAATGGAAACAAACCAAATAATGGTCACTAATACACGGAAACAAAAATAATAATAGTAAAACGAAAAGGATTAGATTCAAAAGGATTCTAAAACAAACCAAAATATCATCTACATGAGAGTCATCAATTTTTGTTTTAGTGACTTTTTGAAAGAAAATCTACTTTTGCTCTCGTCTGATGTGGTGGGGAGCATATTCCAAGCAAAATAAGTTCTAGACAAAGAAGAAACACTTTTCTTCTTCTAAAATAACATTTTGCATAAACAACAATGGACTAGATTTTAATTTAGCTTCCACAGTTAGCCATGATAATCGTTTATGCGACCCACACATTAGCACCGAAAAAGAACAATGAAAAACTAATCTGGCTGTTCTGTTCATTTTGAAGTTCTGTTTAGATGTCTCTCAGCTGCACTTTACCAAATGACTGGGCAGTCCTCCAGGTGTATTGTGCTGTGACTGCGTTATTGTGCCTGCATTCGGGGACTAGTGTGTGTGTGTGTGTGTGTGTGTGTGTGTATACACACACACACAGGTGGATCAAATGTAAACAGAGCAGACAAATAGGCCACTCCCTCTGCTGCCAGCAGGCTAACCTCTGGTTAAACTCTAACCTCTGTACAGCACCATGAAGAAGACTGACCCCTCAACTCCCCGAGGTTCAGTCACATGGGTGTGTATGTATGTGTGAGCGTCTTTGTGCAAGCATGTGTTGTCCACTTGTCCCCATGAGTAGTTTTGTGGGTTCTTTTCACTCTTAACTTGATATTTAATGCATATTTATCAAGACCAATACGCTGAAATGACTCCAAGTGTCACTCAATTCAAAAATTGTATAACATTATCACTATTTTTAACCATGGACCCTCATGTCACAGTTTATTTAGGTGCAGATAATTTAACTTTATGTATTTTATTCTAATCTACCAAAGAAAGTAAAATAGACATTCGTGGATTATGATATTTAAAAAAAAATTAAATTGAATATATAAGATGATTTAATAAAATGCGAATGGGTTTCTCACACCGTTTGTGTAGGTCCACTGTATTGGCACAGTGATGCCTTGTGTGCATGAATATGACTGTTTCTCAGTATATAGTGATATATTGTTGCCTTGAAATACAAATGAACATGAATTGTTGGGGAAAGTATTTTCCTTACATTTCTGGAGGGCTTAATTCATAGACCCACGACTGTTTTTTAGAGGGAGCGGCACAGACTGCATATGTACATTAGCCAGCCTTGATTCCACACTGCGTACATGATAACATGAGCCCCATTGGTTTGTAATTAAGAAATGTCACTGTTAATTCAGCTACACTTTAAACAATTCTTAATTTCCAATCATAGTTCCTCTCTTCTGTAAACCACATGACTCAAAGCTGTTATTTTTTGCCTTCTAATTTATTTGTTTGTGTGTGTCTGGGTATATTAGGATGTGACCAGTCGCTGAATTTGACTGTTTATGGTGATCTAGCAAGGGGGCTAACAAATTTTCATTGCTTTGTTAGCTGCACATCACTTCCCTCGAGTATACTGTATTTCGTGAGTGTATGTGAGTCTGATGTACAATGGTGGTAGATTCACATGTTGTTTTTATACATTTTGGCTGTTGTCTGTGAAGCATTGCCAAGTATTGCTCCTATTCGTACCATCTTTAGTTCAGAAATGACGTTTACAGAAATGGCATGTACAGAAATGGCGTATTGAATGTCCGCTTGTTGCTACAGAAATTTTATTTTTGTAAAATGACTTAGTTTCTGTCTATTCTCTTGTGAAAAGTTGTGAACTCTAATTAGATTTAATAGCATGCTTAATGATTCTCTATGACGATGCATATTATTTGACTTGACCGTTTTTCTGTTAAGCTGTCTCTACTCTCTTTTGCGTTTGGGGAAAATAGATCACTGAATTTGAGAAAAGATGTTCTCAAAGGAATAACACTCTGGTGGTGGTTGTGTCGAGGTGCAGTGCCATGTTGGGCAGGATTAGAAAGAACAAGAGAAAATGGACACGGCAGCTGGTTTAGAAATCTATCTGGAGATTAAATGCAGTTTCCTGCCATGAGAGAGGAAAAATGATTGCTGATGGGGCACAAATATGAGTGAGATACTGCACACTACAAAAACCTTCGTTTCTAAAAATGAGTTAAAAACTGGCTGGCTATCTGCAGATAGGGTTTTTCAGGTATGAAAATATACAATTTGCAATGGTTCCTAGCTCCCTTAGCTACTGGCATTTTAGGATTTCCAAAGTCCTTATATTATGCACATGTCATTTTATTTTATTCGAAGCCCTTTACAAGTTATCCAGAAACATTAGAAGGTGGCTGCTGCTTCCTCTTCCTCTTCTGGCCTCGTATGTGGTTGGCAAACGCCACTTTCCGAACTGGGGCTACCCAGATGTGAATCTGTCTTGGGAACAAGCATAGTCCGTATGTAGCATATTGTATATGTGGATCGATGTAAATATTCAGTTTGTAGAAACTGTATCTCGATTTTATTCAGATACAAAACATGTGACAGTGATAAGTGTGATTGAGGCCTTATTTAAAATAACCTATAACATTGATTTTTGAGGCGAATATTTTTTATCTTGAACGTATTGTTTTCTTTTCAGAAAAAAACCCAACACAAAAGTAATTTACGCCAACTGAATATTGGTTGGCTATTGTAGCTTAGAGTAGACAGTACCCTGAATGGGCAGTACAGCCTCACTCTTGTCGCGCACTTTAGCACACACACACACACACACACACACACACACACACACACACACACACACACACACACACACACAGAGAGAGAGAGAACGGTATTTTCTTATCTGTCTTGGATTTTCTTCTTAATGTTTTTCGTAAAGGCTCTAGATAACCACACCAGACCCCCACTAATGGCTGACTTATGACCCAGCTGTTCTGAGGAACAGATTATCATCACATTTAAACGAGACTGACCACTGTTATAAAACCTGGGTGTAGAAATGTCCCAAAAGAGGAAGGAGTATATCTCTGCATGTGATTTTGTCCACAATGAATGCTGGAAATTGCTCAGTCAACAATGGGGCATCTGTAAATGTCAGATTGAGAAAATGAAGCCACTGTATACATATATATGTTACTGTATAGATCATGACAAACTATGTCCTATTTCATACGTCAGGGGTTTTTGTAAGATGTATGCTTTTATAGTTGGAGAATGTTTGGGTAACACAAAAGCCCATACATGTTTGATATTGCTGTCATGAAAGTCATGAGTCTCTGTGAATTCTTTTAATATTTTATTTCATTCCCACGATGCTTTGTAGGTGAAAAGCCTATATGGCATTAAAACATGTACATGTTGTGTATCTGTACTGAGCAAATAAATGTAATGTTATCTCAATGTATTCAAACTCCCTTGTGCTAATTGCCATGCTACAAACACAGGGGCGGTGGACACAATGTATTTTATCATCAGTTTCTTTACCTTCATGCAGGTGAAATGTCTTTAAGTATTCACCACTAAAGTATGTTCCTCTCTGTCATCTCGGTCCTCATCAGATACATATTTTGCCTGCTCCCCTTGTGCTGAAGCTGCTTACCAGTGCAGAAATGGCACAAAAAGTAGGGCATGAGACAGACGATTAAGATTTAATGATGGATGACGCTAAGGTGAGGAAACAGCGCTACGGCTAGCTTGAGCATATGCTCTGTCCGTTACACAGTATTGTAAAGAAAAGACTGAAACAATTTTAAGAGATTTGAACTATCTGTGATTTCGCTTTGTTAGTGAAGGAAGTAAATATTGCAATTCTTCGTGATGAAGGCATCTGTCAAGGTTCTACTAACGGTTTACAAAGCATTGCAGTTACTGTCACGTTCACCATTTCTTCGAAAAGTTAAATCTGAATCCACTAATATATTCAAAGTTTAGCACTCAGGGTTGTTTTGGGTTGGGTAGCAAGGCTTGTATCAAGCTTGATAAGTATCACCCTGTGTTCTCTTGGCATCTCAGCAGAGTCCTTTAGGAGCAGAGAAAGAATAACAGAATGACATGTCAGCTATTGTGTTGAGTCAGAGAAAATCAAGGACCTAAACAATGGAAGGCTTGCCACTCAGCCTTCCCACGGAAGCCCTACTCCGGTACTTTATTCCTAGCTTTAGACACACACACACACACACACACACACACACACACACACACACACACACACACACACACACACACACACACACTGTACCTCTGGCCCCAGTGAACAGTTTTTATTATATGTTTACAATAACAAAATGTTTTGTTCCTTGAAGTCCATTCAGTTTAAAGATGCTCTTTGATTTCCTGACAGCGATACTCTGGTAGTTACTTGTCACTGACAGTAGACCGCGCGTCGACACATTCATACTTTAGTGTTTGTTTGGACAAAAGTAGCTGTTGGTTTCATATCGGTCACCATAGTTTCTGTTGAATGAAAATAGCGGGAACTTTTTTAGACTCATGGCGTGTAACTTTTCAAAAAAGATCTGTTCCAACATAAAACGTCTCCTTTGCAGTAACCATTACATCGCTTATGGTTTTATCAACATTCTTACTACAGTTTTCAACTGTACCTTACGCCATATTCTTTTACGGTGTGCCATTAAACAAGTTGTGCAGTATGACAATGCTTGAGAAACAAATACATTTTTTTATTGATGATCAGCTGTGATTTTGCTTAAAGTTCATACACATTTTTTAGAGATATCTTTATTAAATATCTTTTTAAAAATATGTTTATTTGGTTGGATCCCCCTCTGTGTTATTGGCCCCCTCAAAGCTGTGAAGTCTTGCTGAAAGTAACGCATATGGACTAGAGCGATTAGCCTAGCATAGCATAAAGGGGGGCAAAGCATCCCAGTTATGTCCTCTTCAAACGTATGTCTGCCAGTAGCTTTAAAACTCCCTATTTTGCAGATCCCAGTGACTTCCAGCTGCAGAATTATCAATACCGTTAGGTTACATTAATCACTCCAGTTTTTACAGCACGTAACTTCCCGTAAAACCACAACTTGTTTTATTTACACTTGGCAGTCATCTTTTTGAGCTTTGGACAGGCTATCCGTTTCCCCCTGCTCCCAGTCTTAATGCTATCTGTTATGCTAATTAATCTCTATACTATCCAAGCTGACCACAGGCACAGCTCTTTGTAAAGCAGCCTAACCCTTTGCAGATTATGATTATGGATTAAGTGCTCAAGTATCAATTAAAGCTACAGCACTATTTATGTCATCACCTTTGTCTTTCGCTGTCTTCTTTAAACATTTCCATAGAGATGCACTATTCTTAGCATTTTACTGTCTCTTCGCTCTCTCTTTGTCTCTCTCTTAATTGCTTGAACCAGCTCTCACACTTTGTGAACTACCATGAGACACTGGATATGTTATGTGTCCCCTCTCACGCTACCCTCATTCCAATCACTTTGACTGAATAGACAGACAGACAGACAGAAAGGAAGCTAATTGGCCATTATGTCGGAGGCCTTTGTACATGCTCTCAGCACTTCAGATAAGTATGGCTAAGTGGTGCTTGTATAAACATGGATCCTTATCATTCACTGAGAGACTGTAGCCCTGTGTAATGGGCCCTTCACACTGGTAGCAGAAGCTCCACCCCTGTGCTCTGAAATGCATCAATACCAATTTCAAGATCAAGATTTCTGGGGTGCTCGTGTTCACCTTTTCAGTTGAACGATGGTCATGTGCTGTTTAGTGATGCCCTTAATCTGCCAATTATTTGTTTGGATTAATCATTTGGTCTATGATAATTCTAAATATTTTACAAAAATGCATCTCACTATTTCCCAGAGCCCAAGGTCATGTCTTCAAATGTCTTGTTTTGTTTGATCAAAAGTCCAAAACCCAGAGGCACTCACTTTACAGTAATATATGACAAAGAGAGGTTTGTAAATTAAGACTTGTACAGAGTGTGTATTGCAGGACTCCCCAATAGAAGCATAGGACAGATTTGGGTGTTTTTTAAAAATATATTTAACATGGATCTCAGATCATGTGATGGGCTTTATTGATTGGTATAATACCGTATAAACACCAACCATATAACAGAGGAACTGTTACTTTCACAATCATTATTACTCAAACTTCCATAAGCGTCTAGTTAAGCTGGCTGTGTGTACACACACACACACACACACACACACACACACACACACACACACACACACACACACACACACACACACACACACACACACTGTAACTATGACTTGCAGGGTGTGGTGGAAGTTGTGGAATGGACTTATAAAATAGCCCCCTGTTGTTGGTTCTCTGATCCCCATTACCTCACTTTGTTTTAGTATTCCTTTCTTCCTGCATTCTTCCTTCTTATACTTATATTATTTTGGTTTGACCTTCCTCCTCTGTGGAAGCTGGAATAGAACCCTTGGAAACAAATAGAGGGAAGGACATGGTGGGTACAGTAACAGAGAGAACAAGGAGGTATAATTAGCTACAAAGAAAACAAAAGATTTAAAGAAGAAAGAAGTTGGTGATTTAAATTCAGGGATTTCTGTTTTAACTTGCATCCACTTTGGCCATGGTGTAGCAGGATGGGCTTCTTGGGTGGGATTTGAAGCCCCTCGAGGAATTGATGGTAATCCTGCTAAAGTGCCATTGAGCAAGGCATAGGTTGCTAAAAGACTCAAGGAGTACTTTCTAACATCCCAATGTATAGTGGAAATTGTTCCTACATGGATCAATGGAGTATCACATTAATTTGCCCCTTTCACATGAACTTGGCGAGGCATTATTGTTACTCACTGCTGACGAATGGAAACCTTTCTTTGCTCTTGCTGACTGTCTCATTATTCACTGATGGTATGAAAGCACGGTCACAGCACCAGGCTAAACAAAGAATGCCATAACGGATGTCTGCCTACAAAGTTAAATGAATGCCCCATCTTTGTATTAAATCACACATGCAGTGTCAACTTCAGAGCAACTCTACCACCAAGTACTGTGAAGATATCTTAAAATGTGTATTTGATTCTTTATGTAATGGCCAAGGGTGTCTTGGAGTAACATTATTTATTTAGAGGCTTTTTATTCCAAATACACAGAGCATCAATAATGAAATGAGAGGTGATTAATCTTTTTGTGTGTGTGTGTGTGTGTGTGTGTGTGTGTGTGTGTGTGTGTGTGTTGTAGGGATATCCCAGTATGTTGCCCCAGTCTTGTTTGTTTACTGAATGCAGTTGGGGTCGTGGTCACGCCTCTTTACTTGCCTCAGTGTATCCTAACCATGAACTGTTTCTTCTGACCTTGTGTCCTCGTGTCCTCCGTCTCAACCATTACTGGGTGGATTATCATGTAACTGTGTAAAAGAATAATGTTCCTTTCAGGGTGAATTCTAATCATTTTGATGATAACTCTGACTTTCTTCTATCGCCATTATCGGGTCAAAACGTTATATGTCTAGTTCTTCAGTTTATGACACAATACCTACAAAACTAATGACATATCTATCGTGCTCATCTGTACTTTGTGTTAGTGAGAACAAGCTTATACTTGCTTAGCATTAGCATGTTAGCGTTGTCATTGTTAGCATGTTAGCGATCAGCTTAAAATATTGCTGTCTCACAAAGCTGCTAGCATAGTTGTTTACTCTTAGTCTTGTTCTTTTTCCAGCCTGTGGCACCAATCAGCCCAAATAAGATCACACCAGTTTTTGCAGGGAAACGTACAAAACAACACCCATGACCTCTACAGTTATAGGGCTGATAGTTATTTTCCTTTTTCAAATTTCTTTTCTGGTGCATACATTTTTACACACAGCGCCACACATCTCCTGCTCTCTGTTCTAATCATCCATCCGCCTTGCTCTCCAAACAAAAGGCCTCGCTGATCCACTGTAACATTTTATTGTGGTGTTGGTGGAAGGTGTGACGATGAAAGCCAAACAGCCTCTTATCAGCCTGGTGTTTTACAGAACAGTATTTCTGTTTCTGTTTATTCTTTTATCGTATGACCTCCTTATTGATATCATTCTGAAGTAGGGTAATATATCCGAGATATTCTCAGTGCTGATTCTCTCACTGTTTGTGTTGCACGGTGTCTTTGGTCCTTTTAGATTTGTTAAAACAAAACAGTTTGTTGCAGTTTGTTATGTTCCTAACTATTTTTAGCGTACGTAAGCTTTGGCAACCGAAGAATTACATTGACTACAAATAGAACTAAAATTGTCATAAAAAGATACAGGGAGAGATGTACAGTTTGTACCGTAGAAGAGAACACTCTGTGCTGCCAGTAATTCATCCTGACCCGTAATGTAAATCTCAGCAGTGTGTTTCCACCACAGACTGAGGGCCACTGACCGCTGCTGGTGGTTGTCTTATAAAACTGTTTGTGGATTCTCAAGTGACTGAATCTCTCTCTCCCTCTGAGTGACACACCATTTTCACTTCTTTTTATTCACCGTGACCTTTTTGTGCCCCCCCCCCCCACCCACACCCCCTCTTTTGTCTCATTATTAGGAGTCCCCTCAAGACAGTGCCATTACCAGGGACATTAACAGGACATTCCCGGCTCATGACTACTTCAAAGACACCGGAGGAGATGGACAAGACTCCCTCTACAAGATCTGCAAGGTGGGAGATACACCCATGCAAGAGTGTGTTTAGATTACAGTTTTAACGTCAACAGGAGGACATTTTGGAGCCAGCCTAAAATACATAAAAATGAATTAGTGGATAAAGTTATTATTCCCTTCCTCTGGTGTCCACTCTAATCCACATATAGTAAGTATTTTTCAGGCAGTTGCTTTGCAACATTTATAGGGAAGTATTTTGAGGAATTTACATGAAGTTAAAATCTAAAGTGAAGAACTGATTAATTAATACCAGACAACTTCTGTCTTCTTGGGGATTTACTAAGATTTACAATCTCATGATAACTAACAATTGTTCTTTTTGTTAGCACTAGTGTTTATTGCTAGAACCAATTACAGCATTCTGCATGTGAAAGAGAATCACATGTTCCCCTATTGTACAGCATAAAAATTGTGTAAATGACTTGCTTTACAGTCGGTCACGTAACAAAGTTTTCAGAGCAGTAGTGAAAGTTGTCAGAGCTAAAGGGAACTGCTTATTAATTATCTGAACAGTTGCTCGGTTTCTGAGTGGTTCAGTGAGTTCATAACAGCCACCGCCTGAAATACAGCACAAGTTTCTAATTGCACACACACACACACACACACACACACACACACACACACACACACACACACACACACACACACACACACCTCTAACTCCAGCTGCACAGCTGACTCTCACACACCGGCGTGATGGTGAAGTGCCGCTGCTTTCTTTCTCATGAGATCATGTGAATATACAGTTGAGACACATACATGTTTCAACTTATATAACCATAATCCCACGTGAACGGTTTGGCTGTAGTTTGTTCACTGTTTTCATTCATTATGTATAACTCAGGTGAGGGCATCCATCTCTTTCCCAGACAAGCACCTCCTCAGGTGTGTTTGAATAATTCAGCGGGCCCTCCCTTTCCTCTGTGTGTGGATTGATCCACACTTTGTCTGTTTTACCTGCACTCATTATTTGTGTTTGTAGCTCAGTAGGCCACTACAGCCCCTTTTCCAAACCCTGTCCCTCACTGCCTCCCTTCATACTCCAACCCTTCCCTTCTCTTTTTCCTTTCCTTCCTGTTTGTCTTTTTCTCAGTCTCATGGTCATTTTTCCTTTTTCTCTGTCCCTCACTCCAGATCCTTCCCTCATCTATGTCTTGTTTTACTGCCGTTCAATTGTGAAGTGAGCTTGAAGACATGTGGCCTACAGTGCAAAAAACTTCAACAACTTTAGATTTTCAAAAAGGGAATAAAAACGACTAGATATCACTCAACAGCTTGTACAATATAGTTCAAGTGCTCTGTAGCCCAACAAGTCTGCTGTGAGTTAAAAAGCTAAATATTTATAAATTATGTATTTCACTGATATGATAGTGGGTGGGTGTAATTTATCTACTGTTCTTTTATTAGTTTGGGTTTATTTAAAGCTGTGTTAAGCTTCCAGTGTAGCTGAAGCCATAATTCTCACCACCTGTCAAATATAAGTTCAGTATTTACTGACACTGATCTTTCCCTGGGCTGGTTTGCCAACTCCTAAGGAAAAATACTTTGGTATTCTACTTCGGCTGCTCTTCTCTCTTCACATTATATTTCATCATTTGATTCTGTGTTGAAATTCTAAATAACTGTTTAATGTACCAGTAAAAATCATGGTTTGGATCAGCGATAGGCTGCAGTTGCAAAAGCAAAATTATTATACAGTCGCTGGACAAGCATCACCCCATAATGAAAACCAGAAAAAAGATTTGATCATCATTTAATTACCCACATACATTGTTGAATTCACTGTGAAACTTATTTACTAACTGCGTGCCTGTTCGCCTTTGTCCTCTCCTTCAGGCTTACTCTGTTTACGATGAGGAGATTGGCTACTGCCAGGGACAATCCTTCTTGGCTGCTGTGCTGCTGCTGCACGTGAGTTCACCCACCAGCAGGGTCCAACTGTTTTTTGTTTTCTTTTGACATCTGTGTCTTTTTGATATTCTGCAGTGCTGGAGGAGTGGCTTGGCTGTTTCTGAATGCCTTAGAGATTTTTCTGTAGTATATTAACCGTATACATACTGTTACTGCAACGAAACAGTTTGAGGAAGATTTCAGATGTGAGGTGGTGTCTGTTGGCCACTGACATTATATTTTTATAAATAACATATAATGTGTTCGTGTTCATTTGCCAAGCTGGAGTGGCTTCCCTTTGAGAATTCCTGTAGTTCAGGGACATGTCAACACTGCCACCTAGTGGACAGGAAAGGTTGATGTCTTTTTAGAAGCTGAGATATGTAAAGCAACGTCACACGGAGTTACTTAACAAGTTCAGGTAGAGTTATATGGGGAAGATGTGAACTAAAAGCATCGTCTCATTAGCCTCACCTGAAACCTTTGGAGGCACTAATTACTAAATCTCTGGCTCGTCTTCTTCAGATGCCAGAGGAGCAGGCGTTCAGTGTTCTGGTCAAGATAATGTTTGATTACGGGCTCAGGGACCTTTTCAAGCAGAATTTTGAAGATCTGCATTGCAAGTTCTTCCAACTTGAGAGGCTCATGCAGGTATGTGTGTTTCATTTGCAGATCTGAAGTGTTTTTTTTTTTTTGTATGTACACCAAAGCAGTGGATGACCTCACTGTGTTCACACATAATCAGGCTGAAAAGATGTGTTAGTTTGCATACAATTGGTCTAATTTCAGACAAGTGCCACTTTCCTATTTTTACTTTTTGTACACACCTTTTGTCTTCATTACATCTATTAATTTACCTCTCTCCTTGTTCCTTCCCTCCACTTCATTCCTTCTACCGCTCTGTATTTTCTCCCCCTCTGTTTCTCGTTTACTTTCTCTGTCTCTTAAACAGGAATATATACCAGACATGTACAACCATTTCCTGAATGTGGGTCTGGAGGCTCATATGTATGCCTCTCAGTGGTTCCTCACCCTCTTCACAGCCAAGTTCCCTCTTTACATGGTCTTCCATATCATTGATCTGCTACTGTGTGAGGTTGGTAATAAGACACAACATCCCCTGCTGCAATTCACACACTAAATAAAATATGAACAAATGCACATTTTGTTGTGTTACAGATTTCATTTAAAATTGTCACCAATTCAATTCATTTATTTTTGCCGTTTATGTACACACTGACAGAGATTTTTATTTTTATATACAGTAAACAGTGACAAAGTATTTTAATAAAATGACAGCTGTATTCTAAGGAACCCGTTGCTATGACACTCTAAGCTGAGCTCATGTATATCCGGTTTGTTTTGATGTGCTGTCACGAGAAGTTGATTTACATATTTGTTCAAATTCAAGCACTGCAATCCCGCAGGAGTTAAAATAATAATAAAGTTATCTTCCAAGAGCTGGCTGATAGGCCAAAGTCAATAAAATACGTTTATCCACTTGAAGGCCTGTGAGAGCATGGGAAAAATGATTTATTGTCTGATGAGACAAAAAAAGTTTTTTCCTGAGCTAAGCTCTAGATCTAGTGAAAACCATGCCCCATTAACAACTTGAATAATGCAGGGCACCATGATTCATAATGATGCATTGGTAATGATGCATCAGGGCAGCAGGAACTGGGAGACCGTACGAGATCTAGGACATGACGGACAGACCCAATTACAGAGATCACACACAACCTCAGACTAAGGGGAAGATTGACCTTTCAGCATGGTGGTCCAAGCCAAGACAACTGGAGTGTCAGCCAAATCCTGAACCTCTGTGGAGAGATGTTAAGATTGTAGTTTTTCAACTTCTTATGCAGTTTGACAGCGCTGATGGATAAACTGACAGGAAGAGGAGGAGACACTGCAATTTTAAATATTAGCAGCAATAGCAACACTAATGTAGTAGTAGTAGTAGTTTCTACATCCCTCTTTCATTTTAATGAATCTGGAAATGTCCCTTTATCATTCTTGAGTATTATGTGTCCATTGATGGCAAATAATATTGTAAGATAAGTCCTTTACAAAGAAAAAGCAGTCAAACCATGTTTTATTTTGGACCTACATTTTTCTCAATTCCTTAACACGCCATGAAAAATGTGTCTTTGTTTTCAGGGCATCAGTGTGATCTTCAATGTGGCCTTGGCATTGCTAAAGGTAAGGTAGCCCAAACAAATATGTGTGCACACACAAACAACACCACTTGCAACCACAGCAGAAAGGCACAGCAGGAACCTTAAGAAAATCGAACCTTGGAAAGATTTTGAATGTGAGAAGATGCAGACACATGTGTAGTGTCACCCCATTGTGAGTTTGTCCTAAAAAAAAAACAGACAACTTGTATCTTCTGCTTGCTTCTAGACCTGAGCTAGTTTATCCCAAACCTGTTATTTATCATAAATAGTTTAGAAAATTCAGAAAATGTTCACAATCAGTGAGGATTGTGCTGCTTCATATTGTAAAAAAGGAAATAACCACCAAACAGGCTATTCCAGGTTTTGTAAATCGGTTTCTTAAGTGTCCCCATCCTTCTTTTCCTCAGACATCAAAAGACGATCTGATCCAAACAGACTTCGAGGGTGCACTCAAATTCTTTCGTGTCCCGGTTCCGAAGAGGTACCGCTCTGAGGAAAACGCAAAGAAACTGATGGAGCTGGCCTGTAGCATTAAGGTGAGTTTAGAGTAAAAAAAGAATAGAATACAGTCTCAGTTCACTATTAACAAAGAGTAACTCTGTTCAGCCTTGCATCACTGATACAATCCTCTGAGACTTCAGGTTCAGCTCGGTCTTAATGCATTCAAAGTGTTGTTAATAACCTCATTTTTTAATTTTAATTAAAAATAGAAATATATGTAATTTCCTTATGTGGTAAAGCTAATGGTCTTTGAGATGTCCAGAAAACTGAAAACAATAATAGATTTGGAAAATTGAAAACTTTAGCAGTGCTACTTATATACCAGTAGGGGCCACTTTTGAACTTTAAATCAAGTTTAACAGATGCAATGAGCACACACACCAACACACCTCTCGCTTCCTGTCTGTGTCTTAAACACACACACACGCACGCACGCACGCACGCACGCACGCACGCACGCACGCACGCACGCACGCACGCACGCACGCGCGCACTCACACCTGTGTCCTGACCTGTTTTGAACAGACTGGCCTAATTCAGAGGGGCTGACTTTGAAGGTAACTTTGGGCAGAGATATGAATTGGCACACATGGAGAAAGTTTTTAGTTATTTTGTTCTCAGTTAGACTGCTGGAATAGAGAGCGAGACACACAATCAGCTAATCCAGCAGAGAAAGATCTAGTGGAACAAAATCAGAGGCCACTGGACTTGGTGTGATGTCTTGAAGATGTTTAAGTGCTCATTTTAGAGGCATCAGTTCTGAACATAAGTTCAGGCTGATGAGGCTTCTCAGATTGAAGCCACAATACAATTATTTGTTATATGTTTTATCTAATAATCATGCTTAGTTATTCTTTTGTTCTAAGGGATGCTTTGTACCTATTTGAATGGAATACCTGCATGTAGTTACATAGATGCAAAGTGACCTACACTTTACTGCTTTAAGAAGTACAGCACATTAAGTGTCAAAAGATAACAATAAGCCCAGCGATAAGAAGTCATTAGACCTCAGTGAGTATAACAATGGTGGAGCTGGGAATCAAATTTGAAGCAAGGTAGGCTAATCTGAATCTTGGATGTTACTATAGAGGGATTAGAGGACCAGATTAGTGGTGCCCTCATTGATTCTGATAGGAGCACATATCTTTCTGCACTGCCAGGTGCTCTGACTTTATTTCCCATTTCAGCTCAGATTTGCCAGATATAGAGTCAGTGTCGGATATCTTAGTGTGGATTATTGTCTTTGAATGACCTGCCTTGGGATATATCCATGTACACCTTGATGCTAAAAAGCACAAAATGATGGAGACCTCTATTGGTTACATGGAACTTTTAATATATTTTATTTATGTACCAGAGATGAAGGTCAAACATCCTGGTCCTTGCCCCTTTAAACTGTTGGGTCCTCCAATACGCACAAAACTGTAAAAGCAGACTCAAGTTTATAGTGATCCTATCTCAAGAGGAGGAACGAAAAGTGTAACTAATTGTAAAGTTATGAAATCAGTAAGTTGCCGTATCCTTATTTCAACTATCGTACAGTAATAGTCGTGCCTGTGTTAGTTCTAGTACATGGCATTAAGAGGAAAAAACTCTTTAAAGTACTTTACTTAGTAATTGTAGTCAGAGGTCATACTTATTTGAATAATTTTGACGTGAATATGCGGCAAACACAGTTGGAAACTACAGTCAGGTCAGAAAATGTATTCAGGAGACAATCTTGGGGTCAAACTAGGGTCATTAATGTTGTCTCAGTGTGTAATTGTTACACCTACTTTCTCTTCTTGTCTGCCAACCTTTCGACTTCTAAAGTTAAAATATGCAAATTGCCTAGGGATTTAAATGAAAGTCTACGTCATAGCGCTCTACTTTTTCTCTCGTACATATGAGCATGTATGCATAGGTATTGTGTTTACAGTTACAGCTCGAGAGATGAAGAACGCTTGTAATAGTTCTTTAGGTTCAGAAGAGCAGAGAATGATCAGCAAGTCACCTGAGAGAGAGCCAGAGGTTTAACAATATGCTTCCCCTAGTGTGCTTTAAGAAAACAATACTGATAGTACCGCACAGGTCATTTACTAATGAATTTGATCCGAGACTTTTAAGATGAGGAATATTTTATGTCTTTTATAAATGATGGCTGTGCTTGAAAGAGCCGCGGTCGCTCTGTGTTCTTAATTGCTTTTCTAAGTAGTAACTTCTGATGATCCAGCTGTCGCTCAACGCTGCAAGAGAAAAGGGGACAAAATAATAAGAAATGACATGGATGAGGCAACTCGAGGCCCTGGATGACCTCTTGTACTTTTCCTTCCTTTTGTCTGTCTCCCATGTACACGCACACGCACACGCACACGCACACGCACACGCACACGCACACGCACACGCACACGCGCACACGCACACATGCAGAGGCACACTTAGAACAGGACAACATGTGCTGTCCCAGTTCTGCCAACATCATTAGGTGAAGAGTGCTGCAGAGGATTTGGATCACTTAATATACTGTTGTATAATACTAAACCTGAGATAGTAACGACGTTGCATTAATGTTGCAGCTGTAACAGGATGCTTTAAAATCCACAGAATGGACAAGCAAGTCTCTCTTTCATGCCGAGAATTATGCACATAGTGTTGATTGTATGGTAGTTTTCTCTTTTTAAAAAGCCCACATCGAAGCCTGCAGCTGGGCAGTGAAAGGCCTGTTGATGTGTGTGTGTGTGTGTGTGTGTGTGTGTGTGTGTGTGTGTGTGTGTGTGCGTGTGCGTGTGTGTGCGCACTGCATTTAGGCATGAATGTCACTGCAAGTGTTTGTGTTTATCTAAGACACTGTTTAGCTGGTTTGGGCGATCTGAAGTGTAGCACCGAACCTGAACTCTGTGTACTGAATTTTGTTGTGATCAGTTCATAAGTCTATAAACAGTGTGAACTTTAGTTTTGCTTACCTTGAGTAACATATGAGCAGTTATTTTGACAGTGATATCCCAACATACCGTCTTGTCAGACAGAAATAACAGTAGCGATTTGGGCCTGTAATCTCTTAAATCTTCATTTACATCTTATTCAAATGTGGACTGAACTAAGGAGCGCCTCAGTCCAATTCAGATTATCAATCTTGTGTGCTTGTTTACAAAATATTTTTCACTGGCAGCCACCTTTTTAGTGCACGAGCCAATTACTAATAGGCTAGTTTATTTTCTTTTTCATTCTTTTCATCATGTGTAAAATTGCAATTATTATTGGTGTACTCCTTTGTGTGTGTGTGATATAGTTGATGAGTACCAAACATTGTTTTTTTTCTGCTCTCGCTGCCCAACAGATCAGCCAGAAAAAGCTGAAGAAATTTGAAAAGGAGTACCACACCTTGAGGGAGCAACAGGAACAACAGGAGGCCCCCATCGAGAGATATGAGGTAGACATAAGCACAAAATATTCACCTGTGTACATAATAACATAACAGAAAATTCAACGGCTTCTCCATGAAATTAACATAACGTTAAGTTATTAAGCTATATCTGCAACTCTGATATGGTTCAAGATTCTTTATATCCCTGTCCTAATTTATATTTATTTAGTTCATAATTTAACTCTTTAGTTTTCCAAAGTATTACATTTGATTCACAACATCATCTACTCTTGGGTGTAAATGATGAAATTGAGTTAGTACTGCATGTTGTCACTAGATAGTGTGGAAACAACCACCCTATTCTGACTGAGTTTCCATTTAACAGAATAAATCATTTTTTTCTTGTTCCTTGTTTTACTGTAGACCTTGACAGTCCTTGTTTAGGAGAGAAAAAGTACATGGCACCAGAAAAGCCATTAATTGTACATGCCAAAAGTCATCTCAAGGGTAGCGGGTTGGTTGTACACAGTACAAGATCATCAATTACAGTGACTGAACTTCTACTTTCAAAACTGCTTCCAACAAACTGGATACCAATGTCATTTATTTTGTATGTCAAATGTCTGTACTATTGATTTTTATGAGGATTTTCATACACTCAACCATTAAGCCACATCTTGATAAAGTTAACATCTTTCAGGTTGGATCAGTGAGATTACAATAGTTTCAACATTTTAAGAAGCTTAGGCAAATTTCAGAATATCACAAATGCATTTCTGTTTTTAAATCCTTTTGAACAATTCCCTGTTTGTTTATATTTGATTCAGGTGCATATATCCTGCACATCAGAGCGTTAAAAGGGACTTACTTATTTGATATGAAAACATAAGATTTATATTCCCAGAATGAAAGTGAGCTGGAATATCTTTCAATAACAGACTTGCTTGTAAGTCCAAGGTGTGTGTGTGTGTGTGTGTGTGTGTGTGTGTGTGTGTGTGTGTGTGTGTGTGTGTGTGTGTGTGTGTGTGTGTGTGTGTGTGTGTATATATATATATATATATATATATATATATATATATAGTTTTTTCTTTTTTATTATTATTTCTTTACTGTCTGTTCATTTTTTAATATAGCTGTTAATGATGTACAAACAGGTTATACCCTGTTAAACATTACATACAACCATGCCTTTATAATTACGCTCTCACCTTATCATGGTTAACTTTTACACTAACATAATCTCATTCTGTATGAGGCACTGAGCCAGGAAGAGATGCTTACATATTCATATGCAACTCTTCATGATTAACTTATTTTCCCTGCTCTGTTATCTGTTCACTTTCCTTCCTCTTTCATGTTCCCTCTCTCTTTTCCGTTCATATGTACTTATGTTTTCCCGTACCACTTTTTCTTTTCTTGTTTCATCATCTTTGCTTTGTCTTCATCTCTCTTTCCTGCTCTCTTTCTCCTCCACTCCTCTCTCCTGCTCTCTTTCTCCTTTACTCCTCCGTCCCTCGGCTCAGCGGGAGAACCGTCGTTTGCAAGAGGCCAACATGCGTTTGGAGCAGGAGAATGACGACTTGGCACATGAACTCGTCAGCAGCAAGATAGCCCTGCGCAAAGACCTCGACAACGTAAGCCAAAGAGAAAGAATGTATTCGTGTCATTGCGTGTGTGTGTGTGTGCACATGTTCATAAAAAATTTGAGCTGTCGCTTCCGTATGAAGATTGCAGGCAGCAGTGTGTTTGTGCAACAAAAACACGAATGTAGCATAACCTTTATTTACGTAACCTCAAAATGTCATTAATGTGTGTGAAGCATTGTTTTCACTAACCTTGAAGAGAAAGACGGTAGAGAGAAAGCTAAGAAAAAAACTAGGGCAAGTGTAGCTTCCAATGACCTCATCATTGTCCTGTTTGTGTGTCAGGCTGAGGAGAAGGCAGACGCCCTGAATAAAGAGTTGCTGCTGACCAAACAGAAACTGGTGGACTCTGAGGACGAGAAGAGACGACTGGAAGAAGAATCGGCACAGGTTAGAGCCAGCAACGAGACACTGTTCAGCCTGATGTCTATATTTTAGACATTAACTGAATATGTTTTTCTTTTAAATCTCATGAGGCACACAGCGTTACAGATGGTAGGAGGGCGTCAGCACTATTGCAACACAAATTCTCAGATGAAGGAATGATCACAACTGTTGTGAAAAGGCACTGCTTATTTCGCCTGTCCCTGGGCTCAAGAGGGAGACTAGTGGGAAGTATGTAATATTAATGTGACAGGCTGTGAATGACCAGACTGTCTTAAAGATAGAGCCAAGCGTCTGCAGGTTCTTACTCCAACCAAACATTGCGATGGCTGATTTTAATCATACGGTGTCTTTCTGTGGATGATGGGACTCATTGCATGTTGGCATATCTTTTAGTTTTTAATACTGTTCTTTGAAAACAAGGCTGTAATTTATGTTGCTTCTGAGGTAGCAGTACTGACCATACCGTTGCTGCACCCAGAGGTAGTGAAGCTAGATTTATGTACACGTGTTAAGAGGCCGTACCTTCACTGGCCTCCGCAAAAACTTAACTACATGTTGAATTTCGTCTAGTCAAACCATAAGCCATTAGATTCCCTTTAGACATACAGCAAATGTCAAGCACAATTATTTATCTGTGTCTCTCTCTGTATATTCACCTTTCTACATGCAGTAGGGCTGTGTGTCTCTTAACCACTTTATTATTTAATCTGTCCATGCCTCTGTCTTTGTAAAACGATTGGAGGAAAAAACCTACATTTTCAGGGCTTCCTTTCTCATCTGGGTCAAACCTCCAATATCAAAGAATGTCAGTTCATCTTCAATATTGATTTGTTTGAGTTCAATGAAGAATCCCTCTGAGGTGAAGGACAGACCTGCTGACTTCTGTTCCCATGTGTGTTCAGTGCTGTCCTCCAAATGTGTCCTGTCTTCTCGAATGTGTAGGTGTAGCTGTGAATGATTTATGTGCTTGAATACAGGTTGAGTTGAGGATGTGACTTTGCCCCAAGCTTAAAGTCTGCCAATTCCTTTCTCTGTCTTCTTCACTTGTCATAGCAGTCACATGGTCTCTGGGGCCTCTGACCCGGCTTCTGTCCCTGATCTCTCTGCCCTCCAACAACCTAACAGTATGCATGCATGTGTGTGTTTGTTTGTTTCCACAGCTGAAGGAGATGTGCAGACGAGAGCTTGATAAGTCTGAATCTGAGATAAAGAAGAACGGCTCCATTATTGGAGAATATAAGCAGGTATGTACAGTTTATGTGAAGTATGAGCTGTAGAATCGGTTGAGCTCAGAAATCACTTAAAAATACTTCAATTAAGAAGTGTTAATTCCTTTGAGTTGGCATGTACAGTACTATGAGCCTTGCTGTTTAAATAATATGACTGAAGTGTCTCTTTACTCACACGTACATTTTAGAGAAGTGAAACTGTAAACTGTTGCAGACCCTCCCTGGTTTCCTTGTTTTTGAACACTTTATTCTGTTTCGATCCAACATCACAACCCGTTCTACGATCCACTTAACCTCCCCTCTCCCACCAGCCCAAGCCTATACAAATCATTATAGTCATTGTTGTAAGATAATCAAAAATATCTAATAATAATAATGATGAGCTATAATTTATAGAGCAAATATAAGAGTTATTCTCAAAAGAAATCGAAATAAATAAAACTAAAATCAAATAAATAGATAGTTAGATGGTTGGTAGATAGTTGTGTGTGTTTTGTTGCCTCATCCTGAACTCTGGGTGTTTGTATCTTTTTTTTTTCCTCTTATCTTTCCTTATTCGGCTTGTCTTTTTCATAACTAAGCTCTGATCAAGCCATTACCGTGGCAGGACTAGCCATAAATAATCAAAAATAATATAAGAGCAATCTGTTTCCAGTCATTCATCGAGAAACATCTAATTTTACGAAATGGCCTGAAGCTGAACCCAGAGCCTTTGATGACTGAGCCTGTGAGCATACTTTGAGTTCCTGTCTCTCCAAATTCCTCTCATGATGATTTTCATCCTTTCAGATCTCATCCTGTCACTTAATGCTTAAATATAAACCTACCTAGATCAAGTACCATTACTATCAGCAAGGAGACATTATGCAACAATCCAGCTCCTATTTCTCCCTGTGGAGGCAGACGGAAATAGCAAGAGGACTAATTTAGAAACAGATAACTTCACCTGAGACTTAAAAAATTGACAGCAGATCTGAAAACTTGATTTGATGTTGTGTGTGTGTGTGTGTGAGTGTGAGTGTGTGAGTGAGATGGGGGAAAGCAGCCTTCCCATTGCTAGCATGCAGCTGAACAGAGCTAAATGTGAAAATGGAGCTTTGTCAAAAATAGTTATTTTTGTGACAGGGAATCAGGGGGTGATAGATGGCGAGAGGGAGAAAATGAACAGAAGTCTGTGGCGGAGAGAGCGGAGGGAGGACAGCATCATCCAATCCTCTGGGATTGACAAGTTGAGGAATGCCCCAAAATAGCCTGCATTGTTCTCCAACCTAGATAACTCAAATTATTCTTCAAATCGCATTTTCATATTTCAGTGGCTGTGAATGCCCTGTTTCATTTTGTGGGATTAGAGCCAAAAAAGGCTTTGTGTGCGAATAGCCCCTCCAGCCCACGAGGACAGAGACACGTCTGTTAATGGTAAAGCTAAAAACAATGTTGAGTGGCGCATTGTAATCCTTGTTGTAGGAGCGGAGCCTGTGTAGATGCACTCAGGCCTCCCGGGTACTTGGTAGGGATGGTGACATGTGCCAGAGCTTGTGTTTCTGAGGCTCTGTTTGCATTATATCTATTTCTTACAGTTTTTAATATTTTGACCCCAGACACTTAAAATATTGTGAACACTTTTAGTATCCCGATTGTTTAATTATAGTTCTAAGCAGTATACATAATGTTATTAGAATGATAAAGTAACATGTGCTTACAATATGCTCATTGTAAGCGTACAAACTGCATGCATGCATTTTTGAGAAAGAAAAATAAATAAATTGAAAAACATTAAAAACAAAAAAATGCCCCATGGGTCTCGAGTGTGAACTATGAGAAATAAACACAAAATCTATTATGTGACATTTAACTGTAAAAAAAAAAAAAAAAAAAAAAAAAAAAAGTAAGAATAACCTTGTCTATCCTAAATTTGATGAGCAAAACAATCTGTTACTAGCTTGTGTGCAGATGGTACAGCAATAAGGATTCCTGACTGTAGAAGGACATTTTCCCCATCTTATGCAGCCCCTTCTAGAAAACGTTGAGAGATGAAAATGAAAACTGATTGAAGACTGCTAGCAGCTCATGTTAAAGCTCGACAAAGTAAAAAGATGTTCAGCATACCATGGAGTTCCGCTAGTTTAAAAAAAGGAAGCAGGCAGAGTAAACGAGGAAGGGAGCAGCTGCGAGATAAAAAGCGATAAGTAATCAGTAGTGGTGAAGGGAAGGTAGAGAGATGGGTTCAGAAAATGGCAGTTGGAAGTAAATGAAGGACAGGATGACAGGAGGTAAAGATAAAAGACATGTAGGAGGAGAGAGATGGATATCTGCTTGGCTAAAGATACACCGATAGATGTATAGATTGCTCTCTGAAGGAGGATGGAGAGATACAGAATATGCCACAGGGAATGTGAGAGATATGGGTAGAGCAGGAACAGATAGAGACCCAGATCGTCTGTCGACAGAGAGGTGGGATGACCCGATGTTCCCGTTAGAATGACTCATGTCCCATCGATCTCTCTCTGTTCGTCTGCAAGCCGGAGCACAAGTGTGTGGGTGTGTGCGTGCGTTTGCATGTCTGTCAGTGGGTTTGTTGCTGTGGGTTATAGGTAGCGAAGGGGGAGAAAAAGAGACTGCGTATATGTAAGGATGCAACCGGTGAGCCCTGCTGTAAAAGCAGTACCTTATGAAACCACTAAGAGGATGAGGTCTCTGCCACAGAGACTGATTTACCAATTAACACAAACAAGGATGTGTTCAGTGGAATGTTCAGGAGAGGCAGAAATCTAAAACACTTCATCATCTTTCTCAGGGGAACAATACACTTGTTCTCACGCTGAATGGCTCCGTAGAAATGTTATGGAGTTAAGGTGAATAGTTGATCACGTTGATGACACGTCTGAAAACTGTCTCCGTCTCCGGTTCTTATAGATCTGCTCCCAGCTGAGTGAACGACTGGAGAAACAACAGACAGCCAACAGAGGAGAACTGGAGAAAATCCGGGTAAATGTGACACATAAACATACACACCTCGAAACTCTGCTGTGTGCACTCAAACACATAAATCACAAAATCTCTTCAACCGTCGTAGAGTTGATGCATGGCCGACTCGCTGCACTCTATAACCCTCTACAACAGCATTAGACCCAGCTCTCACACCTCAGTGTAGAACGTCAGAGCCTGAAACGAACAGAACAGTTTAGATCGCTCACTTCCTCCGAGTCTGCAGGTATGTTGGGAGCCATCTTGCCATCTTGCCATCTTATTATCTTGCTTGGCAGTGGAATCAAAGCTTTTGGGGGAAGAATGAGGAGTTAGGCCAATGAGCCTGGGCCAGGCATCTCACTTCCAGCCCTTGCACACTTGGCTGAGAAACTGTTTGTTTAGACTGTAGCTGGGCGAAAGACCATTTTGGCGGAGAGCTCTGCTCAGGGAGGCCCAAGGACTCTCAAAAGGACAGACAAAAGCTGTTATTGCACCAAGGACAAGTTCTGTAACGGATGTGGCCGGGCTCCTCTTTGTGCGCAGTGTCTGCAAGTCTATCATCTTGTTTGTTTTTGTTTTGTTTATCATTTAATAATAACGGTGCATCAAATGCAATATAACTGTCAGCAATCGCAATTATAATTGAGGTAGGGGAACAGTGATGAGCAGTGAGTAATATGTAATTGTAAGTTACAACAGTGTTAATTAGAAATGTTTATATAATGTACTGACATAATTATTCACTAAAACTATTTAAAGTGATGACAGAAACACTTTCACTTCGGCACTCTGCAGCTTAATTAACGCTCTCATCCACTTCCGCAGTGATGAGCCTAGAAACGTTGTGCACAACCACTATTCGGCTTTCAAACGCAATAGACAGTTTAATCCAAATGAAGTGTGGGAGTGTTTATGAAATATTAAGTTTTGAGGGACTATATCACCCATCATAGTCAACCGTTGTTGCTAAGGAACACAACCTTGACTATGAACTGAGGTAAAAAGTAAATCTACTAATCAGGACCCAACCTGCACCGCCAGTTGGAGGTTTGGAGGCCGTGTGCCAGACTTAGAAAGAGCAAGTGAAGCAAGAACACAAACTATCATTTGTACATGTGTATCTGTGCTGCAGTAAGATTATCTTGAATTAGTCTGAGGCTGACTATTTCTTTAGACCTACAGTATAGCTTAGCTTCTCCGGCATGATATAGCGTCCCACTCCCGCAGCGCTCGGTACTTAAATGAGGCAGCACTAAAAGATCAACAAGTAACGGTAAATCTTAAGTAAAGCAGCAGCGTCAGCTTGTCTCTGTTCGCAGTGATTTACTGTCGCTGCTCGCACAAATGCTCTGTGACAAATAATAGCTCATTACATACAAGGGCACCCAAAAAGAAGTCTTTGACAGAAGGGCAGGGGGAAGTGCAGCCCTGACGGACGAGGGACGGCACAGTTGGTGTGTGTGGTGTTCTACACTAATGAGCTGCCACGCTTCAGTTACCAAGCAGAGCACTGTCGTTTCTCGAGTTATACAAATATCTGCACGGCAAAAAAATGGTATATGACATGGCTACAGTTAATTGCATTTTGTCTAAAAACCGAGATCATGTCATAAGACTAGTATTCATTAAAAAATATGGTGAAAAATAGTATAGCATGCCATAAAAGATATACTAACCAATAACTGGTATAAAAAAGTAATATAATTTGGCCAAATTATTTTGTATAATATAGTTATATGTGTCATTATTACGTCATAAAAAGGCCATAATTTAGTTAGTCACAAAAAAATGATATTGTTGTATGCCATAAGAAAAATGTCACAAGTCATAGTGACATCTGTTGTTAACCTCTACTATGTTGTTGTGATGTAATATCCTGAAAATAGTCAATTTCATATTGTTCAGTGAGAAATAAATTATTCTAAATACTCCCAGAAGGCACTGCACATCAGTAATATTATCTGCAGAGCATGCATTGTCTCAAATTCATTCTGGCATATTAATGATGAACAAAAACAAAATTTAAAAGTTTAACTGAGTAAAAGCCAACATTCAAGTTGCATAATGTGGTATGTAATAAAAATGTCATAAAAAGGCATAGTATAGTTTATCAATATCCTTATCGTAGTGAGAAGAAAGTCATTTAAAAAGTATTTAAAAGTTTAAAAAATGTCAGTGTAATATGTCTTAAAAAAAGTCGTGGTATAGTATCTTTTAAAATATCATTGAAAAGTCATAGTGAAAATATTTTAAAAAGTTAGAGTATTTATAAAAAAGTCATAAAACGTTCATAGTGCAGTATGTCGAAAAAGTCATAGTATAGTATGTCGAATAAAGTAAATGTTTAGTGAGTCGAAAAAGTCATTAAAAAGTAATTGTATAGTATATCACCATAAGTCATAGTACAGCTTGTCCCATATTGGGAGGAATCATTGAAAAGTCATAGTATTGTTCCACATAAAAAGCTATAGTATGGTATTTTGGGTTTAGAAGCCGGTGGTTTAAAGATCTCAGTTATTACCATGTTTTTTCTCTAACCTCTCTGGCTCTCTCTCCCTCTCTTATTCATTTCTAGTCCAAAGTTGAAGGTTGTGAGAAGTGCAGTAGCCTTTTCAACAAAGAAGGTCGTGTGCGGGCTGCTGTGACCTCAGCATCAGCGGGGGGCACGGAGGAGACGGACGAGGAGAAGGAGGATTTGAAGAACCAGCTGAGAGAGATGGAGCTGGAACTAGCTCAGACCAAACTGCAGCTCGTGGAGGCTGAGTGCAAAATCCAGGTACACTAACACCGTTTTGCACACAAACCACAAAGTGTGAGACTTCAAGATTCACACAACATAATTGAGGCCATAGATGTGTGAAAATCAACCCCGTCACATGGTTTCACCCACCTGACGCTGGAGACACTTGCGCGTTATGACTGATCTATTGGGTTGCAATATTACTTTTATCACACTAGTTCGGCTCCCATCACGACTAGAATGGTGTGTCTGAGGGTCGGGATCAAAGTTGCTGATTGAGGAAAAGCAAAGTGTTAACAATGACACCAGACATGTTTAAACAGCATACGCATGCCTGCACTCTTGAAAAACAAAAACAAAAAACCTGTTCATTTAGTTATTTATTGGCAGACATGTTTCGACCCGGTTCTGTGATGGTGATAGTTGTCTTTCCTGTCTAATCAGGATCTCGAGCACCACCTGGGTCTGGCCCTCAACGAAGTGCAGGCTGCCAAGAAGACCTGGTTCAACCGAACGCTCAGCTCCATCAAGACCGTCACTGGGACCCAGGGCAAGGAGACCACCTAACCTGATAAGCCCGGTCAGCCCGTTTTACCCAGACCACGTCTGGAACTCAGTGCAACTCACCCCGCTGAGACCTCTTGACGCCTAACTTAACCCGCCGGCCGATGACGTCGACTTAAACATCTACCCTGAAATCCCAGAATTACCATAACTACAGACTGTGTTATTTGTCCCTCTTATTAAGAATGTCCTTCCGTTTCCCTCCGCTCCCGATCAACCACTCCCCGCCCATTTATTCTCCTCTGCGCCCCGAATGACTACAGCCAAAATGTGCTGATGCGAAGGGGTTAAAAATCGTAAGATGAAGTACAATGCTACCACTTTCCCGAGAGACACAATGTGCTTCCACCGGTCACAGAAAGAAAAGTGTAAAGTAAAAAAAAAAAAAAAAGCCGCGCTCCATTTATTTCTGTCTTTGAACTGCTGATATTAATGACCCGCAGAAGGAAGGTAGGACATCTGAACTGTTACTGTCCTGACAGGATAGAGAATCAAACTCTCTGTCCTTCCTTCCTGCTCTGCGTGCCTCCCCCTTCACTACTGGCACAAACCAACCAGTCCCTGTAAAATCCTTGTTTTAGGTACGAGAGCTAATAGACACCTTTTCAAAACTGAGCTTTTCTAATTTACGTTGAACAATGCTTTTCTTTTTCTATGTATGTACATGAATGTGCTTATGTAATGAGCATGTGTGTGTGTGTGTGTGTGTGTGTAAACACGCATGTTTTTTCGTTTTGTGTTGACTGTTCATGTGTGTGAGACTGTAGAAAATGTCTTTGAATGCATATATAATTTGACTGAAATAACGTTACAATGTGAGTACAAGAGAGAGCGAGACAGCGTGTGGAAGTCTAAGGGAAAGAAAAAAAGCACTAAGTGAGCGTGTGTGTGAGCATGTGTGTACGAGCGTGTGTGTGTGTGTGTGTGTGTGAGCGTGAGCGTGTGTGTGTGTGTGTGTACATGCATGCAAGGGGATGTCCTTTAATGTTCACATGTGTATATGAATGATGCTACAGAAAAGTTTGCTGACAAAGCCTTGATCTGAAGGTCGATAAAGATGATATGAATATATAATTTACTCTAAGGACAGAAACATAAAAGCTGTTGTAAATAGCAACAGCAGCATAACCGTTCTCACATATGTCAGACATAAAACATGCTTGAGGTTCATTTGGTTTGGATGTCCCAGCACAAAGAAACAAAAAAAAAAAGCTCCAAACCATGCAAACCTCTGCATGTGTTATACAGTACATGTATGTATGTATGTATGTATGTATGTATGTATGTATGTATGTATGTATGTATGTATGCAAGAACATTGTTGAACCCCAGAGTGGTGCGATGCTTCTTACAAACCCTCAACATCACTTAAGGAAGTGTAAAGTCAAAATGTAAAGGACAAACACGCATACAATGAACGCTTTCATTCCTGCTGCACTTGAACACACCTTTAAACCCCCCTCCCTACTCTGGTGTCAGCTGCTTTGAGATCTGTGACCTTTGACCTTAAGTGACAGGGTCACATTTGATACTTTGCTCAGTGGGGTTGGCAGGCTGTGTTGTGTTTATTTATCACACTTAAGTTGGATTTTTTTTTTGGATCTCTTTTACCACCACACATTAAAAAAAAAAAAAAAATTACACTGTTCATTTTACAACAATCATTGTCGCTTTATAGTAAAAAATATTAGAAAGGGCAAAATGTTGGTCTGAAAGGCACTATCGTCATCTTTATACAGTGTGGCGAGGAAATCAGACGATTGGCAGATTTTTATTTTTATTTTTTACAACTAACAGGAAGGCCACATGGACCGAGACTTAGATTTAGCTTGACTTTAGTGAACACTGTTGACGGCTAGGAAGAAGAAGATCAGGCAACAGTAGGCATGTGACTGCCATAACCGGGTAATTGATGATTGGAAAATGCTACATGATGCAACAAATGACGGGCGGGTCAGACTTAACACAATAAGCTTGTGTCCAGTGTTGAGTCAAAGGTAGACTCTGGTTTAATGGTGAGTGTTTCTTTTGGCTTCGGATGTCCTGCTGCATCTCTTTCTGGCTGTGTGACAAACGGCTCATCTCAAGATAGATCCAGTTACATGACAGAAACTTGTGTTTATTCCGGGTCCCTGCACTCGTCTCAGCGGCAGCACCTTTGGGATGAGGTGGAACAGGAGAACCACAGCATAAGCTTCGCAGCTTCCAAAAATGTAGAGTAATGGATTAACTTTATCGAACCAGCATGGAGCAAAAATCCTTGTGAAACATTTCTGACATATTGATGAATTCATGTCTCAAGTAATTCAATGTGTTCAGGCAAAACAGAAGTTACCAAGTACTGAGCGGGTTGAAATAGTGAAAAATAAGTGTATACTGTACTGAAAAGTAACACACACCACGACACTTGTCAACTGCCAGTCATTAAATGCTGCACCTTAAGTGTGGATCAGTCACAGGAGTTCAGAGGGAATGTCATCAGAGGTCAAAGCAGGGGTCAAACTGACATGCACTCTAAATCAGTCCAGAAGGGATGGGGGGGTGAAAGAGTGCTGGCTTGTATGTGTTTTTGTCTTCATATTTAGCCGACTAGAAAGGGGACTCGACTATATTTTAATTTCTATTCATATTTCACAGATCAGATTAGACTGAAGAATGAAAAAAATTAAGCTTTTTTTCTTTTCTTTTGCCAGCCTAAAATGAACAGTTACTGTAAATAGCATCTAACTTGAAGGAGGAATCTGATTGGCTGAAATCTACTGGCAATGTCAGAGAAAAACTCCAGATGAAGAAACAAAAGGGCCGTCCCTCTAAAGGCACTGGGTTGTATATAACAAACGTTTAAAAAAAAAAAATGAATATTGAGTTTTTGTTTATGATTTTCTACTGTGTAACTATAACTAATGTTGCCTACTTGTACCTACAAACCTGCTGTCATGCTATTAATCCACAACAATGTTTTATGTTTTTAATGTTTATATTGCTCAAAGCTTCTCAGTCAGACTGCTGTTTGGTTAATTAAATGCCAAAACGTAGCTTTATCATCCACCAACAAAAAACATTATCAACGTGTGGAAATTGTTATAGCGTAGGATGCATTGTGTATACTTCATGAATTTCAATATAAAGATATCAACACAAAATATGTCTGCCTCTTTTTCTGCAGCTTTCATAAAAGATCTAACACTAACAGCTCAACACAGCTGTTACAGTAGATGATGAAATGAAGATGAAACCGAGATGGAAAACGTGGAACTGAAAGTATCGTTATAGTACAAAGAGCTCAAATCAGCCACTGATCAAAGACATGGTACAGACTTATGAGGTATACTTATCATGCCATAACGATGTCAGTATAGTAAGCCATGAAAAGTTGTGAAAATTGTAGTATATAGTATGTCATTAAAAAGTCAAAGAATAGTGTGCCATAAAAATGTCATAGTATAGTATGTGATCAAAAAGTTAATTTGTAGTATGTTGAAAAAAAACCAAAGTAATAGTATGTTGAAAAAAAACTTTTCAAAAAAAGTATGTCAAAAAAAGTAATCGTGTAATACGTTGAAAAAGGGAAGGAAAAAAATTGTATTTGAATATTTTCGAAAATCGGTATTGTTTAATACGTCGAAAGTTACAAAAAAGTGACAATATAGTGGGAGGAAGTAGAAGAACTCGGCTAGTTATAGTTTCTTCGCAAGGGAAGCATTTTGTAAGACATGCACATACTGGTACTTGTGTACTAGTGTACCTGTGCTTGTACCTGTGCACGAGGACGCGGATGCAGTGCTCAGCAGCTGACCTCGCGGTGACCTGGATGGTGTCTGCTGATCTTGCTCAGTCCTCGGAGCGATTACCGGTGTCATAAGCCAGGGATTCAGAGGGGATAGCCACGGGGCATTCTTCCAGCCTCAACACATTAAATTAAAGATGGTGTAACTGACATCGCCGGCTATTTGAACCCTGATTGAATGGTATTCCTTGCTGTTGACATAAAGATACCTGTGTTCAGATGGCTCTTGGATTCTGGATATGAGTCCCATCGTGACACTTCTTCAATGAGTTCTAAGATATCTCTCCGACAGAATAAAGACCTCCCAATCAGCTCCTCGATGTGCTATACATCCCAATATTCTGTCCCTTATAACGGTCCCGTCTACAAGCCCACTCGTTGTCAGGTTTATGAGATGCGCCATGTTGTTCACTATGTAGAAACGGCTAGTGGCTAGCACTTAGCATGTCTTTTACTGAATTAAAAGAAGCCAAATCTCTCAAATATTAAATCATGTCAACACACGAGCAGCCATACGAGAACTTGACCTGAAAAAATATATAATTAATGAAACAAACGATTTTGATTTAAATCAGGAACTATTTGTACCAAAACATGGATAAACATGATTACCAGACACCTGAGGCCAGCTTTCTGTACTTCAATACTCAAATAAGCAAGACTTTGCTCTAAACTGAATGCATACAGTAGAGCAGGATTCAGTCCAAATATATCATTTTATTGTGAGTATTTAAGCACACAAAAATACTTTCTCAATATTTTATCTTTTTACCATCTTTCTGCATGAGCTGAATTACCACATTGTGATGCCCAACTTAAAAATGGGACTATTTTCACCTCATTGGCCCTCCATCACTTTTCATAAGAGCTCTCAATGATGCTTTTGAGGCTCTTCGCCCATTTCAAGATATCACCTAAAATCTTAAAAAAAAGAAGGTATTTTATTTATTGGTGCTTTGCATCTTTATCTGTCTCCCGAGTTCAAAGTCAGCTTCTATACAAATCTATAAAGCCAAACTCTCAGTTTTCCTATTGCTGCTGAAAAGGAGACGCAGATAAAAGAGTGCAATAAGCGTTCTCTAACTCACCTCTTGGGAACACTTCTCTGGACATCTGAGAGAGTTTAGAACATGAAAATAAACCCGTTTTCTTCGAACTAATTTTGAAAACAGCCTATCAGCTACTTGAGCTGGATGGAGATCTCTGAGTATCTTATACTTACTTTGGCTCCAGTTCCATCTCTCATCTTCCCCCTCATAACATATGGCTGCATTGTTATCCGTGTCAGAGATGAACTGATTTTCTGCCATGGCCTCAGGGCATTAAATACACAGTTTGTGTGCTGGAGGGCCGACGCATATCATTTGCAGTGTTTATAACGGGCCCGTGAAATGATCACCTTTAGTTATGACGGCCCGTTGGGATCTTGGCTCTGTGTCTGCCACTGCGTCTGCAGATTGCAAAGCAGCAGGCACGACGAGTTGGAAACCCGGTACCTGCAGTGGCTAAAGGTAACACGCGTCAGCATTATGCAATCAGCTCGACATCCCCAGCCCCCCTCCTCCCCCTCCTCTTTCTGCCCTGCGTTACAGAGCTATAAATACGACCAGCGAGGCAGCAACTGAGTAAAATGCAATGGTGGAATGCTGATGGGATAGGCGTCTTCGGTTGCCGTTGATGAATTGCGAGTCAGGGATGAAGCTCGGTGTGTATGTATATATGGAAGTGTGTGTTAGATGGGTAATGTGGGGCTATTTGGGCCTTAGAGCCTCCCGGCAACCTGCTGAACTCTCTGTCACTTAATCTCCTGACTCACTCACACACACTGAACTCATGCCGCTTTAGCGACCAGCAACTTTGACAAGTTTGACATCAGATTTTAAAAGTAAGATAAAATAATAAAGGATAAGTTTGTCTTCAAACAGTATTCACACGTCGTGAGACAGGTTCGTTTTACCCTACTGATGATGTGTTGTTGCAATAGTAATCCTGCTCAGTACGAGAGGAACCACAGGTTCAGACATTTGGTGTCTGAACCTCATAATTATCCCTCCTCCAAATCCTCAGTGATTTTGTTGAAGCGCTAGGGTGGGAATTAGTTGTCAGTTATGATTTTCTTCAATATGTTCTCTGCATTGCTCTTAATCTTTGTGCCAATGACTTTGATAGGTGTTTTCTTTTAGTCTGCCTGGGTAACTAGTTCTCACCTGTCCTGTTCTGTAAAGAGACAATGTTGTAATTTCCCCCAGTTTCCATACAAAAGATTTTCATTATTGATTCATTTATCAATTATTATTATTTTTTCATCAATTAATCAATTTGTTTTCAAGTTCCTAGAGCCCAAGTAGGTAAGACTTAACTAGACAACCTGCGAACCATCAAATCGGTGCCTGATGTATTTATTTACTGCTAATATATATCATCATTACTTCACTTGTTAACACTGTGGTGTTGACACTTTTCCAGTAAAAGATTTAAATTGCTCGACCACATTTTCATTTACATACACAGAATACAGTATGTTTTCTCTTTTGCCCACACAGACACACTAACCCTTCCTGTTTTCAAACACACTTCTGGAGGACAGTGCGTGAACACGTGGCTGCTTGAAGCGGCCCTTGGAGGTGAAATCCTGAGCCTTGAATCGCGTTAGTCTCGTCGCTGTAATCTCATTTGTTCAGGAGAGGAGCGTGAACAAAGCAGAGCCTCCACCTGTTCAGAAAAATATATATTTTGTCTGAGTAAAGAATTCACACTTCTCTGCTGTGTCCAAATCATTTCCCTCTTAATGTGCAATAAGCCTGAGGGTTTTCTTAGGGAAAGAAACATGCTTTTCTTAATCTTTGGCATCTGATTACCATATGGTTTAAACATGGTTCACAAGTTAGATGTGGAGTGTTGAGAAAAACGACAAGAACCTCCTCTAAAACCTTCCTTGGTCTTTTTTTCTAACAAGCCAGTAATACTTTATTATATATTTGTGATTTTTTTCCCCTCATTTTGAAATCATGGACAGTACTTATTTTAGCACTGGAAATAGATGTCACACTATACAACAGTTTTCTGTTCCAATTATTCCACCTGACTGCTCTGGATTAATATCAATGTACTTCCACTAAACTTCATTTAAATCAGGGATGTTGTTTCCCGAGCGAACAGTGTTTACAGGTTTGACTTCACTAAAACTTTAAATGCTGATGGGAGCCGACACTGTAAGCAGGTTGATAAATAATCTGGGTGCAAAGAAGTTGTAAACTCAGTAAAAACTCAATTACTTAGACTTCAAACTGTACAGCTATTCTGGTAAAACAATAATTCATGCGGATTTATATTTCTTGTGGTAAAGACAAGAAGGAAGGGCTGGTTGGCAACCATGTCAAACTGCTCAGAGAGTGGAGGAGTGAGACGAAGTCTGCACTGATTTATGCATAGGATCTTCCTGAAAATGAAAATCATGCTCAATTAGACCAGTGTTGGTTCTTCCAGTTATTGCAATCGGGGTTCTGAAAGTTTCCCAGTCGAGGTTTCTTGCAAACAAAACTTATATTTACGTTCTGTGTTTCTTACCAAAACAACAAAACAAATTGGGGGACCAATTTGTAAAAACATTGCTCCAAAGCGCTAGAAGTAAAAAAATAAATAAAACAACATCCACACGGTACCTTTAATCAATCATTCTACAAAAGACAACCGCTCTAGGTCGGAGCAGTTGCAGAGCAGTTGCAGAGCAGTTGCAGGCAAAAGAGTTGCCGGAGCAGCTCTTTTGTTCTGTTAATCTTGAGCATGAGAACTGAGGTTAGTGGCTGTGGCAGGAGGTTCTGTAGCCTCTCTTTATGTCCACCGCGAGCAAAATACTGCAGTTCAGATTCAGTTTTCAGCAAATGGCATTATAGATTTTTGGTGAATTGTTAAAGGTGAAACTGTGGCCTTTTTTTAATCATAGCCTTGTTTGTTCTGCTCACGCTGTAAATGTGGATATCTCGTATTGTAGTAGCTGGCTGTTTTTGTTGATCTGTGGCCATCCACATTCACAGGAATTAGAAGTAGATTTTTTTTATAAAATGCAAAAAGTGGTTGATTAGTATATTTATCTCTATCATGGCATTCATTTAGATCATAATTTAGCTTTCAGGAAACATGTTTAAGGATCTGGCATGGATTGGTCTCAGTTGATTAATTGTCTTTTTCACAGGAGAGACTTGACTTGTTATTGTAAAATCACTGGTGTCACTAACAACATTAATAATGGCTGTGTTCTGTTCAAGAAAGCATGCACAACAACGGGACCCTGAAATTGTAGAGGCGAAATATAATTCAACAATCCTTAATGTTATAATTTACTATAAATATATTAGTATGTATATTATTATATGTACCCGGCTGTGCCTTTCCTGCTGTAATATAACACATCAAACACATTTATATATAATACAGCTTTTGTTCGCTGCCAGCAGTTAGCTAGCTAAGTTAAACTAACCCAACAGCTGTGAGTGGGAGACGCGTATCGTCAGCATATAGCTTTAGAGCTGCCAACTCTCACGGATGGACGAGGATACTCACGCACTTGACACTTTTCACAGGCTCTGACGCCAAACGTTCACTTTCTCACGCAGAGAAAAACTAATTTTCAACTAATAAGAGTTTGATCAGGGACGTTTAAATCTGTTAACTCAGTCAAAACTGACAAGAAGAAAGTAAACAACGGCTATCCCGCTGACACTTACCGCTACTTTGTGGTGTTTTATTCAACGTATTATTCATGATACGTCCATCCTGTCGGTCCTCAGAATGAGCAGCTGTGTTTAATCAACACAACACCTCCGGATTTGAACGTCTTCCAGGCTCTTTCCTCAGGAGATGAGAGGTAATTGCAAAATAATCAATTGACTCGTTTTTTGTCGAAACAGCTTAAATAACTAAATTAAATGTTTGATGAATAAATCTGTGTGACATAATCTCCGCTTCCATTCCTCCGATGTTTTTATGTTCCATCTTTAATCCTTAATGTTTCTGAGTAAATGTAATTTGCCAGGTTGAACACCCACGTGTTGTCCTTTCTTTTTATGTTTCTATGCTTCCACTGGTAAACCCGTGTTTATCGTCACATTGCTATGAATTGTGGGTAATTCCCTTGGGCAAGGTCTGCGGAAATGCGGACTCACGGAAAGGGTTCATAAAGGGCCCTCAAACACTCGACGCTGTGACAGTGGGACAGACCTAAACCCTCACAGACTTTGCGGGAGCGCACCTCACAATGTGTAAAAGTTTTACACAAACTCAACGTCGGCCGTCTTATTCAGCGAGCGGATATCGGCCGTCCTCTTCCACGGGGGAGCGAGTCGCGCTTCCTTCTCGGCTGCTTCTCAGAAAAGCCAATTCCACACGCCTGCAGATGTCGTCCTAATCACCATGTGCACATAAATCCGGAGGCGTTCTGTAGTTGTTTACAACGGTATGATGCTGGTTGCACAAAATTTAACCAGCGGATCCACCGTGCGTAATTGTGGCATTGGCAGGGAGCCACGTCCCCCCAGTTAGAGACAGCAGATGGAAGAGACACCTGCTGCCTTCAGATGGCTGTAGAGACGGTCACCAGTGTAGAGGAAAGGCCTTCAGTGTAGGAGGCCTACAACTAACGGTCATGACAGCTTCTGCCTAGACGTCATTAATGCAATAACCGCTGGTTGGAAAATCATGTTGTAGAGCAGTTATTGTTGCGGTCACAACAATTGACAAAATTACACATATTACCAAACTAATTCATATATGCAAATTAATTTCTGTCCATGCAGCTATAACAGCATGTGCCACCCCAGGAATCAATTTCACCGGACACTTGCTGATTCACAATTTTCAAGGATGTTTCCACACTTTTAAAGTGAACCAAGTGTGATCAATCAGCATCATTTACATGAATTTGGCTTCTGAACATCTTAAAATATATTCACGAGGGGTTGAGGGTCATGTAACAGAAGGCCTTCTCATAAAATCCACCTACTTCACAGATACTGAATATCACTTCAAACTAAATTGAGGACTTGGCGACCCGTATGACAAACGTACCATAGAAAAACAAACAGCTGTTGACTTGATATTGGTTTACTTTGTTTATAGGTCTTGGTAAATCTTCACCAGCAATGTTATCTATAAACAGGCACTGTGAGGGAGGGAAGGCTGTCAAATCAATCTAATTTGTGAGCATAATCACGGCTTCCTGTTACCGACTGAAATACAAAACGGGTCGTCCAATGAAGTTGTCAGCAGTCCAAGTAATTTATTGCCCTACAGTGAATGAACCTGGACCATGCATACAAATGCCTATGGCTTGCTGTTTCTTAGTGGATTCCCAGATTAGAGTGTACATACCTTGATGTGAGAAGAAGTACACAGCAGTTTTACCACCAAATTGGGATCTAATAGTTCTGCTTCCATCATGTTTATGGGAATTGACATGTTAATGTAGTATAACATTATTTGTTTTGGCACTTCAATCCACATTACCCTAATTGTTTTGTCACTTTCAAGGACAAAATATACAATAAAAAAATGTATATAGTAGACACATTCTACTAAAATCTGCTGAGCGGGGTTTAATCTGCATCCTCTCTGTCCCGTTTGCTTTCTCTCAGACAAAAGTCTCAGTTCCCAGTTCTTTTTCATGAAAACACACCCACATGTACACAAACACACACTCATTGCTTGGCAGGATGATTGACAGCTGTGGCTGTATTCTGGTGGTGTTGACTGCTGGAGATGTCACTTGATACTTGGACTCAACCGTCAGCAGAGCTGCTCTAAATATGATGGACGGCTCATGTGCTGAAACTCTTCTCTGACAAACTTGGCACATATCGCTCATAAGCTCGACGCTGTGATTATAGTTTGACATAACGACGCAAGTATTGTCACTATTAAGTGTCAGAATGTAGCAATGTGGGCAGTTTAAGGAGGAACTCTAATGAAGTTTGTCAACTTGTCATCGAAACCAAACCAAAATGTGTGCAGCCATGAAGCCTTTTTGCTGGGAGCTCAAATCTGCATGGTCTTTTTTTATTTTATTTTTTTATTTTTTACAAAGGAAGTGCCATATTAACAGTTTGTTTTTCTGATTTCTATTTTTGGTATTTTCTGTCTCTCTGTTTTCATAAAATCAGGAAATGTACCATATTCTTTAAAACACTTCAAGAAAATAAAGAAATTGTTTAAAACAACAAAAGGTGTGTGTTATATGGTATAATTTCCTTGAACTTGTGTACATAGTGCTGATGTTTTGTAGTTTGTATCATGTCTCGTAGTGTAATGCGACAGTTGTTTTCCCCACGATTCACTTACAACACGTCCCTGTAGTTCGTCGGTTCATCCGTTTTCAGAAAAAAAAACAGATACTCCCATATAGAGATTCAGCACTTTCTCAGATTTATTTTCAGTTGGTCAAGCATAGATTATGTTAAAAACAGTGACAACCACAGATCATCACTGCTGTAAATGTTGCTACTAATCAAAACGATCAACACAGCGAGTTCCGATGCCATTGGCCTCGATCTGTTCACCCGTGAGACTCCCACCCTGTCATTGTTACATTTCACAAACAAATTCTGTGGACAGATATCACTTCATAGTTGTATAGGCAGCATCGTAAAACAGTTTATTTTAATCCCCTTTTTGTCAAAAATAAAATGAAATAAAAAAAAATCATATTTACAGGAAAAAGTAAACACTCATCACTCGTAAGACACTACTTTTGTCAGAACATTATAAATAAAAATTCAGGGGGAAAGAAATATGAATCCTAAGGGTGGATGCGCCCAAAATAACTCTCGCACACAAGTAGCTCAAAAGATATATAGATGTATATATATGTATGTATCCATATATATTCTGTATATATGCTTCTCTACAAAAAAGCAAGTTTACTCTTTCTATGAGTAAATACATTCTACTCTACAATCACTATAACAACAGTGTACATTCCCAACCAAAATGCTTCGATCGTTTATCAGGAGGATATTAGACTTAAACAATCAGTGGACCATGACCAGAAAGTATGCGACAACATGCTTAATGTGACTGCAATATTGTGCGTGTGTGTGTGTGTGTGTGTGTGTGTGTGTGTGTGTGTGTGTGTGTGTGTGTGTGTGTGTGTGTGTGTGTGTGTGTGTGCGTGCATGCATATGGGTGTGAAATAGCTTCCCATTACCCTCCGGTTTATGTGCTTGCCAGACAAACACACTCCCCACCCCCACAACACACACGCGCACACACACACGCAGTGGAATTGGTGTGTTCAGCAGTTAGTCTGGTTCGCTTTGCCTCAGCAGTGGAAACGTGATCCCGAATCTATTTCTGCTGCCCTGCAGAGCTCAGTGCGGCTCGCAGATGAACTTCCAGGCTCCTTCTGGAGCTCTTTCTTTTCCTCTTGCTTCCAGACAAATTCAGCCCGACCCCCAGACTTAAGAACCTACTTTCTGTGCCAATGCAAGAATGGGCGAGACACAGTCTTCCTTCATTTTCACACAGGAGGAGATCAGATTTTTCTTTTCTTTTTGCCGGATATCTCATAACTGTGTTGATGGTAAATATCAGATCCCAAACCTATGGTTTCTCACTTCTGAGACTGCTGGGATGATCAGATTTGTGCAACAAAGGTTTCAGAGTCTGTGGTGTCTGGATGAATCCCGATTCGCAGAACAAACCAGAACCTGTTTCCCAACTGCATCTCTGCATCGTTCTCTTTCCTTTTTAACCTTTGACCTGGCAGGGGGATGAAGAGGTGCCTGAGGGAAAACGGGCTTGACAGTCTCCAAAGTAAGTCCAAAAGGCAAACGTTACCTGGCAACTCCGCACTCGGAACCCTTTAAGTACTGAACATATTGCAGCATCTAAGGCTCCTGCATGGGTTGCCAAAAAAGTTCTCTTTTCTCCTGTCAGAAAGCCTGAATTGCTCACAGATAACTGCTGTATCTCCAAAAGGCAAAAGTAAAATTCATTACATACAGTGCTACGGACAGCCCGTTATAATGCACCAACATGACAAAAGGGGGAAATGCGTTTCCTCAGCTACACATGGCTCAAATCCTAAAGTACAAACAAGGCCTTACCACTTGTGTAACTCTCACTACATAGAGTACAATCTTATGTGTAATATATAAACCACAAAGCAAAGAATGTCACGCTGTCTCAATGTGCTCGGCTGTTTTTGACAGTGAATGCTGATATTTACAGTTATGATTACATGTGTTTGAGGATGTGTGTGTGTGTCTATTTGCATACTAGTGTGTGTGTGTCTATTTGCATACTAGTGTGTGTGTGTTTGTGTCAGGTGGCCCTGAGAACGATGTGTGGGTGTACTGTTTCCGTGTGTTTTGTGCTTCTTAGATTTGAAGGTATAGTTGTTAAACGCCCACGGAGGGGCTGTGTATGTAAAAGTGTAGATGTTTACAATGGCTGCCCGTTTTCCTGTTTCGTAGTGGTGTCTTTGAGACATTTCTGGGGAACACTGGAGCAGAAAGACCATCCATCAAAAAACAGACCGGGACCCGAGTCCAGCACAAACAACCATTACTCTCTCAGAAAGTTATACATAAGACATAGCCGTCTGAGCCTTCAAACAGGGGAGCCTGGAGCATGTTTCTTCACGTGAAGTACTGTTTTCTATTGAGACATTTCGTAGTGGAGTACGGCTGGTATTGTCATCTTCCTGTTGGTGCAATATGGGAACCACAGCTGGAAACTATCTGACGATCTGTACCAAATAAAGCTTTTTTCTTTATATGGTTTGTGAAAAGAGCAGCATTAGTTTCCTTCTACTCTTTGTTTGTTATGCTTTCTCTAAATCATCACTAAATATATACTTTTAAAGAACAAGAAATTTGACTTTTCTTTCTTTCCCTGCGATAATCCCTGTTAGACCACACACCATATGGGTAGTTTGAGTATATCCTTTTCATTAAACTGGGAGGGACTTACAGGTAATGGTAAAAAAGGGGTAGAACGCTAATTTTCTTAACATTTCACGGTAAAGCCTAACAAGGAAACACATATGCAGGACCCGCCTAACTAGAAGACAACAACTCCCAAACCTCTACAGTCCTACCTGACCGCCTGTACCAGTTTGAGACCGACTGCGTTTCCCTGAGCTCTCATCTGAATGCGGCCGTCCAGCCAACAGACCAAGAGGACAGGGTCAGTAGTCAGGGTGACTCCTCCTGTGTGTCTTTTCAGTCTGAGGGGAAATGAAAAGGTTGCTCACTGAGGTATGACTGTCTGCCTTATTAATGTGGGCCATCTGGACAGAGAGGACGGGGGGGAAGAAAGAGAAAGACAGAGAGAGGGCAGAGGGGAAATTAGGATGACTTCCTAGCTGATAGAGAGGGTCTGTCTCCAAAGAGGAAAAAAAATCCAAGTTATTCACCTCCCCGTGAATTTCACACCAGAATGTCACGGCAAAGCACTGCCTCTCTCGGATGAGATGAGACGACCAGAGGTGCTCTGTGAATTGACGGAAAATGCTTGGAATAGCAAAACAAATTTCTCATAGGGAGTACAGTGGCTACCACACGGGCATGGAATTGCTGACTCCCGCTGCAACACAGACAGCCCACTGTGTGGATGCGTCCAGTTGTTTAGGTCGAGGAACCAGCTGTTCAAACATAAATGGCAGAGAGCTTGCGTGCTTGACCTCAACTGGAGGAAGCACAGGATATCCTTCACTTTACATCCAATTTCCCAAATCACAGCTTGATGGCACAATTTTATTCCATCTACAGAAAACTGTCCAAATTGTCTTCGCCGCCAGCTCAGTGGTGCCTTTAAATCTAAATGTAATTTTACTTTTTTTGTCTTGAAAGATAAGCTTGGGGGCCTGAGCGAGTCTAATTCTTAGATGTTGTTTTTGTTGAATCAAAGAAGACACAAACACATGAGATCAAACTGGTGCCCAGATCAATGCAACTGTGAGGGGGGGCGGGGGGCGGGGGGGGAGGGGGGGGGTAAAGCCTTTTGATGCACAGTCTGTTTGATTTTTGCCTCTGCTGAGTGACACCGTGTCTCTATTAAAGGCTAAAAATAAAAATAAATAACTGATGAAGAGCTTTCAGAAGCACGTAAGCACCACAGAAAATTGCAGAAATCCCACACAGCGCTGAATGAGTACGATGCATATGCTGTGACTGCTCTCTCAGTGTGAACAGTGTTGTGACACCTGTTTGGTTCCAACAATACCCCAAAATTAGACCCAACGTACTGGTATGTATAAAGCACTTAAGAGTTTAATGGAATATCTCCTCTCTCAGTCTGATCACTACCTGCGTAAATAATGCGTGTAATAGGTGCCATAGCAGCGTTAAACCTACAACACTGGGACTACACAGTGAACTACTACTAAGCGAAATATACATGACATTTGAAACAAAAAATGATAACCAACCAAACTCCTTTTCCTCCATTCCCCAAATCTCTCCACAACAGTTCAACAACCTTGTGACTAGCCAGTGCAGAAGTGGCATAAAATGCAGGAACACTTACTGCATGAGGATGCTTCAAATCTTCAAAGAGACAGATTTCTGTCTCAAAATACAAAGTCAATATACCTTTTGACCTCAAAAGCTAATTTTGCTTCCTCAAATGTTTGTCACGGTGGAAAGGTTCAGAATCACGGCTCCATTAAGAGCATTAGGGGCAAGTTTTGCAGAAGTGGCTGAAACAGTGGCGGAAACTAGGCATGCACCAATAAAACAATACAGCAATACAGAGTACCAACATGATACAAGTCTTTTGTCGAAATGTAAAATCTGTAAACCACACTGTGTGGAACTCATTGGAATCATTTTAATGTACTGTAACATGAGGCCAAAGATTGCTGTGGTCGATACTGATCAGGCGTGTTTGATCGGTGCATCACTAGTTGAAAATCTTTCAATCCACCCCAGCTTCGGCCAGGTTCCTTTTTTTTTTTTTTTGAAAGCAAAGGCAACCAAAGGTAAAACCCCCATTCCTCCAGGAACATACAGGTGTCATCACCAACCACAGCATTTCAAAGTCCCACTTTTGAAGATCTTTGCTGGCTATACTTTTAATTAGTTAGCCAGTATTCTGTGCTGTGTCTTTCCCATTGTATGAGAAGGCCCTTTGACAAAGCTGTATCTTCCACCAGCAGCATCTTGTCCGTACAGTAGAAGATTGCCATAGAAGGGTGGAGGGAAGTGTGTGTGTGTGTGTGTGTGTGTTTTTGGTCCCTAAGGCGAGGGGGACAGAGCTGACGATTGTTGATAGGTGAGTCTGCTAACGTGTGTTAATGGCAGATGGAGGAGCGCGTACATCAGAGTATACACATATATACTATACACATACAGTACTGTATTTGTAACAACAGTATTCCCTGCCAGCAGTGAGACTATAGAAAATGTGCTTTCTGACAGGAAAAGTGTGTGTGCGTGTGAGTGTGTGCACAGGTGTGATTGGGTTATGAGTGTGTTCAGTAGCGAGCACCTCTGGTCCAGGTCACGTAAACAAACCTCGGGCAGCAGAGAGCGTGCTCAGAAAGGCTCAGAAAGACATACAAAGATAGAGGAAAAGTTTGAACGAAGGAGGAAAGAAAGAAGGAAGCATTATCATTCTAACAGCAAAGGTTAATATGAATACCAAAGATAATATTGCATCTCCTAGAACTAGCTTCAATTGCTCAGTGTATATAAAATTGGAAGAAAGCTATACTGTGATATTACAGTTACATTTCACTTTATAATTCTAAAATAATTTATACCAACAATAGTTATATTTTATAGAATATTTACATAAATACATTATCATATAGTAATAGTATTGTCAACACATCGTTATAGAAACATACACCATACATATATGTGTATATAGTCATGTTATAGCCACACGTACACACACATACGATGAATATACAATCAGAATGAGCTATTGCAATGCTGTGTTGGGTAAAACTCCATCGGACATTCACTTCTTCTCAAGTAAGCTTATAGAGAGGAGTTCTGGTGTATTGCTATAAGAAAGAAATTTCCGCCCAGCCTCGCACAGTCGCAGCTGAACGTTTCTCGTAAAATCCGAGTATTGCTTCATGTAGTTTATCTCCTCTGAAGTGATAATCTGGGCGGAGAGTAGAGAAAACAAAGAGAGGAGCTATGAGCCTTTCGGTCAGTAGTTGAGATAGTTTCCGTCGCTGCTGTCGGGCAGAACGGTTTTTTTTCCCCAGCAGACTGATCAAACGTAAAACAAGTTTTGGATCGATGAGTCCGTCACCTGGATAGAGAGGCAGCCCGCTTAGACGGACAGAAAAGCAGGTGTCCTGCGTATACAGAAAATGTGAAGAGAGGATCCAATAACCTGCTGCCCCTAGAAGTCAGAGAAGAGATCTTGGGGACCCAGATGAATGATAAAAGGAGCGATGGTCCGCGGCTGGTAGAAGGGATTGTCAATGAAAAGACCACCTGCAGTGAGTTAAAGAGACAAATAGAGCATGATTGATTACTACACACACACACACACACACACACACACACACACACACACACACACACACACACACACACACACACACACACACACACACACACACACACACGTCCATCAATATCATCTATACATATACAGTATATATCCCATTCCTCCAAAGCCACTTCCCCAAAACACTTGACCACACACTGCCAGACTTCTGTTGGAGAACAAGTCCACGAGTGAGCGTTGGGGGTTGGCGGTCTGCGGTCTCTGGTCCAGGTCCCAGAGAAGAAGCAGAAAATAAATGGAATCGTGTGACAGGGAGCTTAGTTCAACATTAAGGCTAAAAGCAGGAGGAAAACAGACAGGCTCTGTTCAAGGGGAAAGAAATACACCTGTCAGCATATCTCTGCTTTGCCCACAAGATAAAAATGATATCGCCGTTTCCCCCTGTTTCCAGTCTTTATGCCAAGTTCCCCAAAGCTATTCCTTTTATATCTTACAGCTATTCCAATCATGAACATGTGGAGCTGAGTGAAAAGCCCAATAACAATTATTTAATTGAAAGATGTAAAGACTGTAAACAACATCAGACACAGGCAAAGAACATGTATAAACACTCTCTAGTTCTCTCTAAAACAGATTTCAACCGGACAGAAGAATAACAGAAAATAAACACAGAATACAACAGATGGAAATTAATCTTCAATCATGTGAGACTGATGGTGATGTCAGACAAATATCATTTGACAACTCAATGGAGCTCAACAAACCATTGGACAACATACTGGGTCCTCTCATCCAATGGCTGCGCCTCATAGCTGTAATCACGTTGTGAGGGGTTAATCGCTCGCTGGTTGGATGACTGAGATGTGGTGAAGGATAATCATAACTGTTTTGACTGGTGCTGACCTACTAGCATGAGTATATGCTCTTTTGTATCGTTTTTTACCTCTTAGATTTGTATTCGTTTTTACCTGTGACATTAGGTCATTTTAATGGTCAAATATGTAAATCTTCATTGAAACACACTGAGTCGAGAGGAATATTTTTGAACCCAAGTTTCAGCGCCTCAGTTGGTGCTGACCCTTTTTTGACGGTTGAGCAAAAGAGTAAATAAAAAAAATTAAAAAAAACAGCAATGGAACTGATATTATAAAACATAAAACACAGTGAGGTTTGATAAATAAATGTGGGTCCCTTATTGCTGCTTTTGATTGTATGTGCACCACAGTTTATGTTTGTGGTCGCCATGCAGTGTTACCAGATCTATAATATATGTCTGATAACAAGCCAATAGGAACGAGAATTACCACCTCACCAACCCTTCAAGTTGCGGTTTACATCCATGTCTGTCCATAATTTCATGACTTTATCATTTTATCTTATTCGACATTTGTGTGAAAGTGTCATAATTAGGATATTACTTCTTGAGTTATGGTCAATAATGGGTTTTGTGAGGTCACAGTGACCTTTGGCCACCAAAGTATAATCAGTTCATCCTTGAGTCCATGTGGATGTTTGTGCCAGATGCAATTCCCTCCAAGTGTTCCTGAGATATTGCTTTCCCGAGAATGAGAAGGACGTGAGGTCACAGCGACATTGAACTTTGACCACGTAATCAGTTGATCCTTGAATCCAAGTTATGTTTGTGCCAAATATGAAGAAATCCCCTCCAGGTGTTCCCGAGATATCGCGTTCGCGAGAATCGAGCGGACGGACGGACGGACGGACAACCCCGAAAACACAACGCCTCAAGCCACGACTATTGCTGGCACGGAGGCATAAAAATATAGGGATATAGAAGTGGTCTATGTAGAAGTAACACGTCTTTACTATTTTTGGGCCATTTTAAATCAATTGAATCGTACTACAATAACGTATCAAGCTCTAAAATTGATGCAGCAAAAAGGCTGCAGCCGGCTAACGTGACTCCCTATAAAGGCTCTGCTGATACTGAAGTTGATACTACTGATGGCTGTGGGAAATCTGCCAAGCATTAATCCGCGTTAGGTAATGGGATCGTGCAGCCGAATGCAACATGCAGGATCTAACAAGAGCTTTCTAAATTCAGCTGTTGTCTTCTTGCACTTCTCTCTGAATATCTATAAGCTCTGAGGTACGTAGAAAGATTGAAGTTCAATCCGTGCATGTATGAGGCTGGAATGTTAAAGCGTGATGTAAGTTTAGGTCACAGTATTTTGTGCAGCTTGAAAGAATGGGTAAATCCTTTCTCATGTTAAGTGACATACATAACTGCTCTAAATAGTCAAAGTCCAACCCAAAACAAAAAGTTGCTCTGTCTTACCAGATTAAAGCCTTCAAATCAGATAAACACCAGGCAGTGTTCAGCTTTTATAGGAGATAAACTTTATTCATTTGTCAACATTATTTATTTATTCCTATACATCCTTCACACAGCTCGTTATTATTTTTCTTTTTTACATAGAATGTGTGTGTTGCGTGTATCATATTGCAAAGGCTCTCCTCTTCCTAGCAAAGAATAAACACAATAACAAAAGGCTGATATATATATAATTTAGACTCAAAGAATGAGGTCACAATTCACAGTACAAATCCTTCAAGTTTTTATCTCTTAAGAACTTAAACCTGCAGTATTTTTTTTCATATTCATAAAAGTTTTTGGAACAGAAAGAAAGCAAAAAGCAAAAAAGAAAATCGTTTTTAAAAATCTTCAGCTCAAGTCCTTAATCCTCTCCCCATCATAGATATTGTAGAAAAAAGTTTCCCTTCTTAAAAAAAAAAGCAATTTGTACGGTCTGAATAAAAATGTTTGGTATGGATGAAAAAGCGCTTGTTTTATGTGTGTGTGCGTGTGTGTGTGTGTGTGTGTGTGTGTCTCCTGTGCTAAAAGAAGTGGTAGTGGGGGACGGTGTAGGTAGGCATTTTCATGACAGGCAACAGAAGCATTCTCTTGGGCAAACCTAGAGGGGAGACATAGAGCACAGCTCCGCATGAGTCCAGGGCAACAAATACACCAAGTGGTTTTATTCTCACTGCACTGCACCTAGGACCGACACTCCACTGAGAGGGCTCCCAAAGGGGGAGTGTGAATGTGTGGGAACAGGCAGGATTGTGAGTACACAAAGTGACACCCTTCGTCGGCGGTTAGAGGAACCGAGAAGGAGAGAGATTCAGAATGAAAGAGGAGAAAACGGCCAAAGTTAACGATTAATTTTGATTTATTACAACTTGGGTCTTGTCACTGTTGCTTTAGCAATCCTTTCCATCGGTAATGAATTGTGCACTGTACGTACGTCAAGTTGATTGCTGGGAGGTGCAGGTCAACGTTGAAACGTTTCCTTTGTTTTGTCTTTCAAATCATTTTGGCATATCTGGGGTTTGGTTCTTTTCAATGATGTCACATTGCCATATCCAAGCAATTAACTTGGTGGGTACAATGTTGATATTACTGATAGGAATGATGGACAAATCTAGGACCCACGTTGTAATAAAGTGGAATAATTCTTTAAAAGGAGACAGGTGAGCAGGTGAAGTTGTAGTTGGTACGGTCCAGTAATGTCTAGGACATGGGTCATAATGCACATGTTCAGTGATCTAATGTGCTGTGTTCTAAGATGTAACGCAAAACTCTCTCTGTGTTCCACAGAATGTTCTAGTGAGCCCTGCAGTATTCTAGAATGCATTGTAAGTGTTTGCCAACAAGAAAGCCCAAAGCAGCTGCGGGTGCCAGAGCACAGTGAAAAAGCAGGAAACAGGATGAAAGCTTTGTTTCCAAAAGATACAAGGAGTAGTTCCCAATGTTTTCATGTGCCTTTTTTTCTTCCATCTCATTGAAATATAAACCCCAATGGTGACCCCCAAAGTTTGTTTTTACTAATTAGAACACATTTTCCTCTTATTCTGGAAATATTATTATATTAATAATACTATCAGTGAAAAAAAACAATCTATTTCTCATTCTTATTCTGCCCCTCATCTACAGCTCTGCATCAAAAGTCAACTGGGTATATATATATATATATATATATATATAAATAAAAGAAAAAAATGTTCCACCTCAACAGCAAGTGCATCTAATGTTTTGTATATATTTGCCACAGGGTCTCTGGCCACACGTTGCGACCCACTGAGCGAGCCAAGCTTAACAGAGACAAAAAACAGCACAGCAAGGTCTCTACAAACACGCTGCGCTGACACAAAGAACGAGGATGAAACATTTCATCCCAGATTCAGATTCTGAGTATAACTCTAGTTTCTGTCTTTTCTTTTTCAAATAGCATTGAATTGACATCCTACCTACTTGTAGGAGGTTACAGCTCAGGGTCAGCTGAACACACAATGATCACCCACCAGGATACATGATATACTGATGAGTCATGGTGGCAGAGATGCACACGGTGCACAAAGATTTATGCTCAATCACCCCAAGCTTCCAGACCATTTAGGCACATTATGTGACCATTTTTGGAGGAAGTGCTCCTAAATTTGTATAACTAGGAGAACCAATGTGACTTGCAAATACCCCCCCAACCCCCTTTTTCTTTTCCCCAAATCATCACCCTATATCATGTCAAATACCAGTTGGGAGCGAGTGTGTGTGTGTGTGTGTGTGTGTGTGTGTGTGTGTGTGTGTGTGTGTGTGTGTGTGTATTCTGACCACACCAACACTGGGGCACTGGTTTGCATTGACACTAATGGCACATATTACGTACTTAAAAAATACCAATTCTGATTTATCAACGACGTGTAGATTCTGAGAGTGCAACTGAAGGTGGACACTAGCACTGTCACAATCAATCCCAAAACAAGTAGTCATCAGTTTGGAAAGTTGTAATTGCATATTGCCTCCGGACAGCGATCACCCGAGAGAAAGAGAGAGAGAGCGGTAGACGGACTCAGGGAGCAAATGTGTGTGTATGTGTGTGTGTGTGTGTGTGTGTGTGTGTGTGTGTGTGTGTGTGTGTGTGTGTGTGAGAGAGAGTGAAAGAGAGAGAGCGAGAGATGAAGGCACTTTTAAAGTCTATGCAACGCAAACATTTGAATGTCACATTTGATAAAGATGACAGACATACTTTATTCATAACGTACAGAAGTATGGCTCCTGTAGCTGGTATTAAGCTCATGATTTGATCCATTTCATACACAGAATTTATTATTTGATGTCTATGTTTAAAAAAAGCACTATTTCATTTCATTATTTTTTTAAAATGAAAGCACTTTGTGACTGTTCGTTCAAATTAAAACAGCACATTGTTACTTCTGTAAATTGTCTATTCATTACTGAAGCATTCATCAGTAACAGTTATTATATTAAAATAAAAATAAATGAAACATTTTAATGTGTTGCCTTGCATGTCGATTAAGTGGTGCTCCAAAATCTTGTGCTGGTGCTCCTAGAATTTTCAGCAGGGAGCACGAGTGTTGGAGCCCTGCATCCCACAGAGGAAACAGGGCGTTTAATCACCTTTTTATTTACCAAGTCTTTTCATTGGCCAGGCATGAAGCAGCCTACTGAATTCCTTCTCAAATATTTTGGATGTCATGGCCATTAACAAACATAATAAAATAATTCTGTCACCTAAATTTTCTCGTTGATGAAAGCAGAAACTACCATTGAATCCTTAGTATTTCAGTAAAGATTTAGAAAATGGTGCGGATCCCAGGGACTAAAACGAAACACCCCAAACGAATGCAGAGCCCAACCGTAAACAGAACAACTAAGGCACACTTCATATTCAGGGCTGTGTTGGTCTCAGGAGGGTACTCGACGTGTGCCCCGGGGCCCGGATCAGTTTCTCAGAGCACATAAGACCCATTCAAACTCAACGCTGTAGGATGGACAGAAAGGCCTCCCAATGCTACATGTGTGCACACACTACACAAGGCTGAGTCTGTTGAGGTAAGCATGACCTTGTCTGACAGAGGGACGCATGTGTGATTGAATTTTGCACCAATACCTATGCTGTTAAAGGTCAAGGATGGGTATAGAGTTTAGCCTATGCATGTGTGTGTGTGTGTGTGTGTGTGTGTGTGTGTGTGTGTGTGTGTTAGAGAGCCCAGTGGCTACGCTCAGCAGGGAGGACAGGGAAACCCCTGAGCAGCAGTGACATGACAGGAGCAGCCGGGCAGTGGCAAGGCTGCTCCTGTCACCCTGTCTTAAATAAAGTGGCGGGTAAAGTGACAAACTCACACTATGTGTTCTGCTAATCTCAACAGAAATATATTTGCAGCAAAGCAGTGTGCCGGGGTTATTATCAGTCCAGAAAAGCTTGTATTGTCAGTGAGAGGTGGCTGTTTTATCGTACAGTTTTCTACTCTTTTCCAGTTCAATTCAAGACATGCATGCATGTGCGTCATCACGATTGTGATCGGTTTCTATTGAGATACAAGCTTGAGCCGGATGGCAGCTCTTTATTGGCAGATTGCTGATCCACCCATAAGAGGAAGAGAATGGCAACAAGCAGATTAAGATCACCGTGGTGAGCGGATAATAAGCCAAAGAACAGACTGATTAGCTTGAAGCACGTAACAAAGAAGCAACAGTTTAGGCTTTGAGTAATTGTAACTGACACTCAGTGCCAAACCCTAAAATTTGGATTAGAACGGGAGTTTATTTTGAGAAAAGGGAAGAAATTTAATTGAAAGGAAATGGCGAGGTAGGGTTGGAGGTGTAACATAAACCCACTGAATGATTAATTAACCCAGAAATAGTTAGAAGTTATAGAATGTAGGATTAGAAGAGGATGGTTAAGAGAGGACAGAAGGTGGAAGAAGGTTATAGATGGTAGAAGAAGGGTAAAACGAGTTGACAGGGTGAACAAACAAGGAGCACATACCATATGCAGGAGCAGCTGCTGCAGCGGGGCTGTAGCCATACGGTGTCCCAAAGCCTGTTGGGGAAGAGGTTACAGCGTCTAATTCAATTGTGCACTTGTTTAATTCCAGGCTGCATTTTCCAACATGTTGGAAATCATCCTGCACTCTAGCAGACAGGTATAGGTTCAGCATAAGGCTGAGTGGAAGCTACTATCCTTCCTAACAAGATCAACATACTGCACATTCACAAACAACAGGGTCATATATTAGTGGAGGTTCAGCACAAACTGAAATGTAATTAACTCTGATTAAAACTCAAAAGGAAGGTCCATGAATATTATCATATTCAATAAAACCTGATGTGAGGATCCAACAAATTGGGGTAAACATTCTTTGACAAGTACATATATATACATACATACATACATACATACATTAAAAACAACAAAACCACACACAGCTATCCTCTAACTACCTGGTGTGACATATCCAGATGCGGCTGCACTGACGAAGGCTCCTCTTGCAAGGGCTGCTCTTCCTCTTCCTCTGGCTACCTGAGCTGCTACTGCTGAGGCTGCTGCTGCCGCAGCCAGGGCTCCTTTGGTCTGGATACGGACACAATAGTGAGTGTGTTTCAAACATGCATAATGCAAAGGTACACACAGTTTTTAGATACATAGATTAAAAAAATGTAGGTCTGCACATAAGGCATAAAACACACTCATATATATATATATATATATATATATATATATTCCCAAGACCATGTTCTAATGCATTATGGGTCTCATTGTTCACAAATCAATTGGCATACAGGCCCATGGACAAAATAAGTGGAAGACTGGTGATCTCATTGATTACTGGTGGGTGAACAAAGTGGACAAATTGTCCCACAGCTCTGCAGAATTGATGATCACTGATCGCAAAAGACTATTAAACATTATCATCTACAAAGCTGCACTGCCAGTTTGGCTCTCAAGGAAGAGAGTAACAGATTGCTTCAATTATATGTTTCATTGAGTGTGGGTTCAAATACCCCAAACTGAAACGGTGGCGTCTGTGTCTGGTATGTATTGTATTGTATGTGTGTATCTCTTCACCTGAGGCAATATCTTCTTTTTCTTGTTTGCAGCTGCGTTGGGACCAGAGAAGAGCTTCTCCAGAGCTGCCAGAGCAGCACTGGCCTTTGCTACTTTTTTGTTGGGGCCTGCCCCACGAAACTTCTGTCCATCGACCTCCACCTGACACGCACACACACACAGAATGTTAAATATCAGTCCGAATATGTTTTATGATTAGAGTTAGACAAAAAGAACACATGGGCATCTGGTATTTTTTTCCACAATGGATTTTCTATTCTAATTCTAATTGCCATTAGTGGTTTTATATTTTATGTTGTAGCTCTGTCAAAACTAACAATCCCACAATCATTTTGCCGAAAAACCCATGCGTTTATCAGTCATCAGTAAGTCAGCCAGCGTGTCTGGCTGAACAAGACGGCTTGTTTAGCGAAGCCCTGCTGTCAAGTAGGCCTGCTAATCAATCAGCAGAGCGATGGAGCAGCCGGGCATGACGGAAAACAACACACCCCACAGAGAACAGGCCTGCTCCAGGAACCAAGTTGACTGATTGACGTTCTCGGTTTTCAGCCTGTTTCTGAGTGTGTGTGTGTGTGTGTGTGTGTGTGTGTGTGTGTGTGTGTGTGTCTCTCCCCCTGGCTAAAGCTCATGTGCATGTGTACTTATATTGTTCTACATTATTTGGATTATATGTCATGTGACATATTTTATAATCTTTTATGAGAGTCAGACCGTGTGTGTGTGTGTGTGTGTGTGTGTGTGTGTGTGTGTCTGTGTGTGTGTGTGCATATGAAGCTTTCACCTCCATAACAAAGCGTTTGTCGTGGCTGCCTCCACTTTCAGAGATGAGTTCATATTTGAGGCCTCGTCTCTTTTCGTTGAGCTCCATGACGGGGTTCTTCCCACTTGCTGTCAGTATGGGACCCTGAGTTCGCACCTGGAGAGTCAAAAGATTATTCAAGTTATTTAATTTAAAAACATCTTCTTCGCTATATTAGATAGCACACGGTGGACAGTAACCCTGGGAGACTGAGCGTAAAGATTTAACAAAGTTTGGACATCTTTTAGGTCCTTAAACCAGAGAGACGGTCACATTTTAATCACTTGTGTCAGACTTAGATTTAAAAGGATAGTTTGTGTATCAGCACATGCATCTCAATCCCCACCTCCAGTGTGTTGTCCGTGGAGTGTGTTGGGTTATTGCTAGTGTGTGACGACGTCTCACTCTTCCCCTCACCATCCGACTTCTCGTCTGAACTCATGGGGTCCAGGTCTGAGTCAAAACCTGTCGGGTAGCCCATCGCCTGCAGAACCTAGAGAAGGAAGATGATATTAAGGGTAGAAAAAGAGTTGAGAGAAAAGCAGGCAAAAAAAAAGAGCTTAGATTGTTTGCTATGACTGTTCTTCTGATTAGAACACCAGAAAAAATAAATGTTTTACCAACTTGTATGTTGCTGCTATTGTACAGGCCTAAATTAATGTATTTACTTTTGGTGTGTTGTTCTTCGTTGATGTGAAAATCCCAAGTGACTAAAAGAACAACGTTGTGTTCGTACTGTACTTATACACAATCTATGTAATAAAATAACACTAAATGGGATGAGATCGATTTTGAAATATGAGAATAAATTCCCACTGCCATATTTATAACCCTTTGTGTGTGATGACTCTGTTTTGAACAGACTTCATTGGCATTAATAGCCATAAAGGAAGAGAGCTGCTACCTAGGGCAATAAGAATGAAAAGGAGTGCATAGACAGGAAATACAACCATATCTGTAAATGTGTTAATGACACAAAAGACTATATTTTAACACAACAATTCTACCGGATACAGCAATACTGCTGCACACATACTTTAATTTAATTCACACAATGGTTACAATAAAGCCATTACAATATACTGCACTTTCTGCACAGAGTCACACACGCCTACTGTAAGTCCTGGACAGCACACAGAGCAGCTAAGTGATTCAGAACAATATGCACGCACAAGAGAATAGAAGTACGACACGTTTTTGACCCAAATGAGTGATTGCGTTGCATCTGCTGAACCAGCCAATACAGTGAGCGAGTGCAGCAGAGAGAGAGATATACAATGAGAGAGAGAGAATGGGAGATCAAAAGGGCAGTACATGAGAGAAAGAAAGAGAGTGAGAAGAAGAATGGAAAAGGGGGAGAAAGAGCCTTTTATGGAAATGGAGCGGATAGCGGATTATCCAGGCTCTGTGCTCTGGAGAGCCTCTTTGTTCACAACCACTTTGGGATTACATGGATTTGCCCACCTCCATCCCTCCAAGTAGACACGCGCACATGCGCACACGCACACACACACACACACACACACACACACACACACACACACACACACACACACACACACACCAACATATTTATAGCTACACACAGGTTTGGGCTGCAGCTGGAGCTTGGAAAGTTCTTCAGGTGGCCAAAATGATCTGTCTTTTTTATTCATGGGTCTTTTATCATTTCCAATGTCCAAATAAGCACAAAATAAATCAGAGAGGACGTTCTTCACCTGTCAGTTGCACAAACAAACCGCACACACTTCCCCGTCTTCTCATTCACTTTCCTCCTTACCTTAACAGCGACGTGGAGCTTGGCGGTCTTCTTGGAGGATCCAGATGCTTCATAAATGGTTCCATCCAGATCCACCGACATGGTGAAGACCGGAGCGTGAACCGGGCCCGACTGGGAGAGCAGGCGATACTGCAGCCCCGGCCGGATCTGGTTCAACCGCATCAGGGCGTTCATTGGCTGGTTGGAGTCTATGGCTTTACTGTCCAGGACTAATGCAAAAAATGGAGGGGGTATGGTTACAGTAGAAAGTAGAGCATATTATAACAGATTTTATAAGGTTTTGTAGGGGGTGTACCAATTATTCAGCCAAAATTGGACAGACTGGGGCAATTCAGAGATACTGTATGTAATAAATCACATTTTCTAAAAGGTTTTCAGCACACTCGCCGGTTGTTTTCATGATGAATAAAAGTGCCTCTCTATTTTCGTTCCCTTTCAATCACTTTCCTTGTGTTTGCCAATATCTAAAAATGCCTCTCTGTCTCCATTAGGCGTGGAACATCTTCTCCTTGTATGAAGAAAGAGCTGGGGATGGTTGGGTGGCCTACTAAAACGTTAGCAATCAATACTATTGATCTACCTCCGAGGGATGAAAGGAATGTGGAGAGAAGCAGACAAGGGAACAAATAGAAGTGGAGAGAAGCAATGCTTGACTGCAGATAACAGAATGTTGATGATTTCTTTCATCTCTAAGCATTGTGCTGCTTTGTTTTTCAGTGGTTTGAATGAAAACAAAATGTAAAATAATTGGTGTGAATTAACAGAAAAAGCACGAGAAACAGATTTAAACAGTCGTTCGTTCTTTCCTTCCCTCTCTTACCTTTCCTCAGATTCCTCTTCATCTTCTTGATGAGATCCTTGTCATCCATTGCTCCATCCTCGTATGGTCTCTTCAGACCTAAGCCTGAGAGAAATCAAGAGGGAGAGACCCAGAGAGAAACAAACAGAGATTTACTAATCAATCAGTGACTACAAGAGATGTTAATATGAACACAAACTAAGACACTAATGTGTGACAGAAAAAAAGGGGAGGCAAAAGGACGAGAAAACAAGCAATATGTGAGATAAACACAACAGACAGGCAGACCAACAAAGAGTCAAACAATGGGGAAGATATATAACCTTATTTCTTGCATGCACCTTAATCGGTAAATGCTTTGTCAATTTGACATGTCAGCGTCACGAGGCACCAAAAAGGCTTGAATTGATTTTCCATGAAAGTCGCCTTGAAAATTTGCCAACAATGAACAAAAGCGGAATGTGGTGCTTCACATGCCAGCAATATTGACAGCGCTGTCGGTGCTGATTTGGAGAAAAAACACCAAATGCATCCAGAAAGGTCACGTCATGTGTGAAAAGATTTGATGGGAAGTCCGACCTATGACCCAAAGCCAGCTGCCTGAATGCTGTAGGTTTCATGTAGGAAAGACGGACTGACGAAAAAGCCCTTTCACTGACAGAGACAAAGTAAAAAATGGTAACATACTGACAAATAATCAGACACAGACAAGGACAGTAAGACAGACATGTGGAGGATGTATTGGACAGAAGACAGAGATACACAGGGTGAGGTAGACCGATCAGACAGGCATGTAGACACACCTTCTTTATCAGACCAAGGATATTTTTGCGATGGTTTATTTGAGGGAAGAGGCTCCATCTCCAACACCTTGTAGATCTGTCCGAACGCCATGGATCTGAGAGCATGCTGTTGGACGTAAAACACAGGAGAAAATAAAGAAAAACTGAGACGATGCATTCAAACTTTAATGACAGTATGGACATTAATAGTCAAATAATTTGCTGTTCTTATACTGGCATAGAGGTAATCCACTAAGTTAGTATTGCACTTAACTGAAAGTTAGATCCTACATTTCCCATAATGCTAATTGATAGTGTGTTTCTTAGACCTTCCCTGCCTCCTAAATGCCCACTTCCTCCAACCAGAAGACGTCCAGTTGAGTCAGTAAAGCCATCATAGCACAGACCAGTGCAAAATGAATACCCTGCAGTTTACTACATGTATCCAAGGTTTATGGAAGAATTGTGGTCGCATATTCTAGTTTTACACTAGGCTTCTTCCCTCGTGAAGAGGAAGATTAATCCATGATGTTCTTTTTGTTCTGAAATTCTGTGTAGCATTTTCATTAAATTTGAAGTGAAGCTGCCGTGCTAATGTAGGACAAAAGGTGGTAAATTCTGGTTGAATAACTGAGACAGAGAAGAAGTTAATCTAGAATTTTCAGACTGATGTAATGATATTCATCTTCACAAATATCAAGAGGCCAAGTCTAAACATCGAAGCACATGGGCACAGGCGTACATATGTAAATGAGCACAAAATGTCGGCCAGGTCTGTGCATTAATGAATGTGGACATGTTTCTAAAAAAAAAAAAAAAAGAGTTATCTTGCAACACAGAGAATCAAGCTTGTACTCAAATATATACTGACCAGTATGTGTGCGTGTGTTCATTTATCATTCTCAATCTACTGTACACATTCTCAATTTACACAAACAATGAGAAAGATAACCAGAATGGGCCAAAGTGGCTCTGCTAATACAAACCCATTAGGGAAGTAGAGTGTCTCAGATATTCATGAGGCTTGGTGTAGCTCATTGACAGAACAGCTCTCTCTCTAATATCTGCTCTTGTATCTGCTCCTATACAATTATCCCCATTGACATTCCAGCCTCGTTCAGGCTGCCTTCAAACGAAATGGACGGCAGGATTCACTAAGCCATGTGGCTCAGAGGCTGCCCTGCTCAGTCGAGTGTGTGTGTGTGTGTGTGTGTGTGTGTGTGTGTGTGTGTGTGTGTGTGTGTGTGTGTGTGTGTGTGAGACGGAGGACATGATGGCACGCACGCTCAAAGTGCATGCTTACAATCACTGTCCTCGGGGTGTCAGAGATGGATTTATGGCTTACAATAGCAATAGTTTCCCACACCAATCATTAAAATGCAGCACCACATAGGTCTTTTCTGGAGAAGCGCATGCATGCTCGCACAAGTGTGTGTGTGTGTGTGTGTGTGTGTGTGTGTGTGTGTGTGTTTGTGCATGCAGATTGTGTGGTTAGGGTGGTGATGGGGTCTTTCTGTCTGGTAATAGGTGTGTTGCTTACAGATTCCCACACACTGACAGCTCAGGGCGAGGGCAGCTGGGTGATAACAACTGTGTCTTTAAGCTGACGTGTGTGTGTGTGTGTGTGTGTGTGTGTGTGTGTGTGTGTGTGTGTGTGTACCTGTGCACGGGAGGTAATGGCCTCTGCCTGCTGGTCGGTCATGTTGGCTAGTGTGTTTGTTGGCTCTTTCTCACATGGGTCGTGTAAACCTGGACCACCTTGGGGAAGCCACAGAAGGACGGACACACACACATATACAGAACGTTAGTTGTTGTCACTTTATTTGCTGACACTGCAGCTCAACAATATTCATATACACTGCTCTTTCCCCTCTTAAAATTTATTTATTATATATTCAGCATCCAAATTCAATTTCTTAAATTAAGTAAAATGAAACTCAGCTTTCCCATACTTGCCAAGGGTGTACAACACTCTGTAAGAAACCCTACAGCTGCTTCTAATTAAGATGCTCTCATAATAATGACTTTCCTCAGACAGCTGGGCTCTGCTGGGTCACGTATCGACCTCTCAGAGAGCAACAGCTCAAAAATGTGCCAGGCAGAGCCTCGATATATATCTGCTCATCTACCCAAATCTAGCATGCTCCCTCGCTGCGCTCACCAGCGATGCCAATTTGCATGGAAACACACATGCTCTTCTGTTGATTTATTTAATCTTTCCAGCGGGTGTATATTCATATATCCACCATGGATTTATACCTGGTAGCAGTATTCCTGAGGCCAGACACTCCATGACTCGACGCAGGGCTTCACCAGCCCCGAGAGGTCTGTTGCAGGTGGCTATTGCCTTCTCGCAGATAAGCTCTAAGGGCTGCAAGAACACACACATACTTATGAAGACAGATGAACATGCAACAATATTTCGAAAAAACGTATCACCATCTGTTGCTTAAATGTTGTGTCCACATAATATATTTAGCGGTTTTCTCACATCAACATAATTAATCTTTCTCGCTAGGAAAATTAAAAGAACTTCTATCAATCAGGTATTAATGAGATCCTGTTTTATGGTACACTGGAATTCTTCAGCCTTGTGTGGGCCACACGGTTCACTTATGGAGGATGTTTGAGCACAACTCTTCAGATTTCAATAAAAAATAGGAACCTCCCATTACAGCAGGGTGATTTTGTTTGCAAAATTCAGACAACAGCTTAAAAATGAATGAAAGTTCAAGGGGGCTGAACACTTTCTTTTTATTTCATAGGATTAACACTCAAACATGGGGAGTGACAGCAAAAGACTCACCCATCCCTTGAGAGGTTCCCAGACGGGGTGTCTGTTGCACATGTCTCTAAGTATCCTGAGAACGATAACGCAGGACTTGAGCCCGTTGACTCGAGCCTGAGAGAGATCGAGCGATCGAGGGGAGAAGAAGGAAAGGCGGAGGGACGCAAGAAGGAAGATTAAACAGAAAGAGGGAGTGGTATTTGCGTAAACACATACAGATAAACAGCCTGCTTTACATGACAAAGCCACATAATGAAGTGATAGTTTCTGTCAAAAACCCCACTGAGTTCTGGAGACGCTAAACATTTTGAATTCACTATTCATGTTTTATTAAATATATTCCTCTAAATAAAAAGGAACAAAATCTCATAGTTTTGTCAACATTCTGAACGTAAAATGTTGTCAGTAAGGTAAGTGAGTTGGGAGATAGATGGGGAGGGGTATGGGAGGGGAATCAAAGGGAAGCACTGACATACTGAACAGAGCAGGCAGGTTCACATAATAGCCAAAAAGAAAAACAAGTATTAATCATTGCTTTTGTAGCCTTACGATTCTTCTAACATTAATCTTTTTGCCAGTTCATATACTGTACCGTGGGTGCAAAAAAAACAAACTTTTTTTGGAATCATTTTAAAGACTGAGAATCTGAAAGTATTTATGTATCTGATGTGAAATATTTGTTCACGATGTTGAAAAACAACACGGAACTGGTGATGGGCATGCATACAAACGCATGTTGATCAGCCATATTTCCTTTTAACTTTAAGATCATTTGTAATGATTCTAACATGTAAGTTAAAACGGATAGCTATAGTAAGTCATGTTTCCATACTTTTATGCCTTCTAGAGGAGTCTGATCTGATAATTAGCACCGCAGCATTAGCTGGCAGTGAGTGTGTGCCCTCTGGGTGAATCGTCAGGCTACAATAAGCATCGGGCAGGAAGACAGGAAGTGAGTGGGTGCCGACCTGGAACCACTTGGCGTGTCGCAGCGCTGCCAGGGCCAACAGACATCTGTGTCTATCCAGCACCTCCCCCTCCTCCTCCTCAGCCTCCACTCTCTGCGCAGCAGCACCCAACACTGCCACAAAACAATAACAACCCAATATAGAGAACGTAAAAAACACACACACGTCATGTCTGAGTGTGTGTGTTTGAACTGTGCGTGCGTGAATGTGTGCGGACACACTTGATAATGAGTGTGAAAGCACACATACACACACACATGCATGGATATTTTGGTACATACAAGGTGCTTTTCATGCCATAAAGTTGTTCCCCTCCCTGTAGAAAGCGCCGACTCTCTACAGGTCACAGATCTGTGATGAATGCACAGAAAAACCACCTCACTCTATAAACGATGCGTCATTTTCAACACTGTGATAAGTCTAACATGTGTTAACGGCATCACATGTAGACATCTTATCACGTAATAATACAGGGTGCACCGTCCCCCGTAAACATACACTGCACGTGTTGAAAATGAAACACACTATTCAACAGTGTCAAGTAGTTTTCATCCATCCAGTCACTGACAAATCGGTGAAAGGGAGAGCAACCGGGGTCATGAGGGAAGAGACAACTGTTTGGGATGGAGAGCCCCCCAAAGACATACACCAAACAAATACCTCAGGAGTGTTTGATTTAATGTGTGGGCATTGTTGGAACACATCCATTCATTTCGCCGTGCCCAGCAAGGTAAATCAATCTCTCCTTTATGTATTTGAGGAGGATTTCATTTATTTTGATCCAATCCGCGCCAAGCAGGAGTCAAAATAGAAGTTTATTTTTCTTCTGGATTACTTAAGGTGCACTTGATTTCACGGGCTCAAAGAAATGTGTTGCAGAGAAAACAAATCAACTCCCTGTCTGGGCAAACACAGAATCAAGCGCTCCTAAAGTAGAACTGAAAAGAAAAGAAAAAATAAATAAAAAAAATCTAAGATAGTTTGACCCAGTCTCAGACAAACACAACACAGGAGGGATCCAGGCAGGGTTTAGTCAGAGCATCGGGTTGGTAAAAAGAGGAGCATTCTTGCGCTTTTATATGTAAGCGTTTGATTCATGCTGCCAAGCACAGGTTGAGTTACTACGAGCTCACCAATTCTGCTACTTTAGTATCCGGGATATCTGATGTGCAAGGCGAGCTGAATCAAACGCAGCTGTGTATGAATGAGTGCGGTTACATGGGTTTCTGAAGAGGGTTTATTGTGTGCGGGACCTAGTGGAAGTGACATAAAACACACTAAAGAGCCCTTTGGGTCTCTCTGAAAACACGACTAGGTAAATATTTTCTGAATCACTCTCCCTTGAAAAGAAAATCCTTCCCTGAAGAAATATTAAGTTGAAATGTCAAATGTGTGCAATGTGCAGCAGCTGAAGCACATCTATCTCACGTTATCCCTAAACTCATCCGGTCGTTATTGCGGCGTAGCTCTTCCTCTGTCTAATGCCTGCAGTGGTGTGTGTGTGTGTGTGTGTGTGTGTGTGTGTTTCTACGTGATGTATAACGGTGTATCTGAAGGTCTGTCAGCGGGAACCCAGCTACATGTGAGACCTCTGTGTTGCGAGTGGATCATTATAGTGTTTGTTCTCTCGCTTGCTTGTCCTCCCACTGCTCTCTCAA